>JAUMHF010000011.1:9283245-9373345 GCA_032359275.1 Microctenopoma steveboyesi | reverse complement strand
GAAAGATGATTCCCATAGACGACAATGTTAAAAAAACGATGAAAAAAGATGAATAAGTTGAAAAGTATAAAAGTTGAGAAGCTGAAAAGTAATAGCCCACGTCTCCTAAAGAAGACGCACGTTTAGAAGTTTGAACGGAATTTGTACGACAAAGCGTCTAGGCCGCATTAATGTCCAAAGAAGTGCGGAATAATAAGAAAAAAAATAAAGAAAAAAGAGGAAATCAATAGTGTGGGAGCATTCCATGCTCCCCCACTAATTAGATCAAATAAAAAACAATATTTTAGAAACATAATGAGTTAGGTGCTTCAAATCTTCTTTAAAAACTTGAAAAATACTTATTTATTTATGCTTTGGACTGTATGTTGAAATATGGAGCAAATAAACCTTAAAGGTAACTTTCTGCTGCCTCCTAAAATGTTTATTTGGGACTTTGATATGTACTGTGCTTGGACAGAGTCATTGAGTTTAAATTGTTTCCCTCCTCCACCAACCCCCCTGACACCACATGGCCGGTATTAACCGATTTCCTGGAGATCACTGGAGGACACCATTGGAGCACTTGTGCTCCTCTTTCTCCCTCTCATACACTCGGCGTAGAGTGGACCGCTTAATGCATTGTAATGGTTTACCATTATTTACGCAGGGGATAAACAAAGAGAAGCGAGGAATTGATGGAGTAATCCACTCTTGCAGTCATTAGGCATTGAGATGGAGGAGCTGGTGGGAGCAGCCTCCTCCTCATGCCTCTCGAGTCGAGCAGCTAATGGAAACGGGACTCATTAAGACACCTTATACTCCGACGCACCCAAGATCATGAGCAATTGCTAATTGATTGTTGTTAGCGCTCTAGCAATGAGACGCTCTGCCTGTTTTCTCATTTGTTATGAACGGCTTTGTTTTCTTCCCCTGTCTCCTTCACTTCATTATTGATGTTGCTGTTTTTCTTTTCTCTTCTCCCGAGAGTCTTTCACATCCGAGTCATGTTAACGGGTGTAATACCTGGTTAGGTGCAAGTCACCTTCCAGTGGGAAACTCGCATGGACATAATAAGTGTATTATTATTTATACTGTAGTAGAATGTTTTTTAAAAGGCAGTATCCTAGACCCACTAATGACTCCACCTGCATTAAACACACGACATAAGCCAGTGTTGAAGGGTGGAGGTAGAAAATGTGCTTTAGCCAGCATGGGCATGATTGAATAGCATAAAGAGGCAGTTCTCCCCATGATGCTTTGCTTATTAGCTCTGGAAATTCCTTTTTCTTTCCTCTGGAACCAGCAGATTGTGTTCATCTTAGCCTTTAATCATTTTTTACCTTCCCAATAGAAATGTGCTCTCTTTCCTCTCCCTGGATTCCTCTGTGTGCATGTCGCCCCCCCCCCCCAACCCCCCATCTTCCCCCTCATTGCCTTTTCTTTTCCCTTTTTATTAAAAGGAGGAAGGAAAGATAAGGGAGCAAGATGAAGAAAGGGGATGAAAATGCAAATACAGGTCTGTGGTTCTTTCTTGTGACAGATCAGGCTTCATTACACCCACCTCTGCTTTGCAATTGGCTAGATGCGATCGCCTCTCTGTTTCCCTGTCTTGTCTCCATTACCTTATGAAGTCTTTCTCCTCTAGTAAACCCTTCACTGCTCCTGGGCTGGTGAAATGGTGAGAACAACCAGGTGACCAAAGAGGAATCTCTGGCTGCAGGGCATGCAATTTGCTTTGCAGATGAAGCAGGACAGTGTAGGGAGGTGGGGGCATGATTTTTCTGTCTGTGGTCAGGCAGTACAGCACTTTCTTTTTCTGCTTTAGTACTCTGCCAGCAGCTTTCCCCTCTATCTCTATCTCCCTTGTGGGAGTTGCTACCACCTTCTCACTCTGATAGGGAAAGACTAGAAACAAAGGAAGAAAAATACAGTCGCCCTCTTGGGCTGCGCTTGCTTTTGAAACAAGATATATACTGTAGAGAGAGGAGGAGGAGGAGAAATAATATTGAAGCCATCAATTCATGTGAGACTCATATAAGCATTGGCACACTCTTTTGAACTAGAAAAACATAGATATTTTAAGTCCAATTCTGGTTCCTTACAACTTGGGTCTTATCTTCATTATTTGGTTCCTGAGAGTAATAATAACAGCAGGCCACGCTTCAATATTTATGTATTGAATTAAAAAGCGGTCTTAAGAGTAGAATACGAAGCACAGTGAGAAGCACAGGATAAAGAAAACAGAAGCCCATGTAAATTTCACTATAGTATTTGCTGGACTGACCAGGTCTTACGGCCATGTTTGTTTTTCTTTATTTGTGTTATACATTCATGCTGTGAAGAAATGTAAACCTGTTTTCTGAGAAACAGATTACTACAAAGAGAACTACAAAATCCTAATAAAAATTTATATTAACCTGAATTATTTTCAGCTGAAAGAGTAGCCTTTTTGGCGTCGCTTTATTCGATTGTTCCGGGGGTTTTGGTCGTCCGCATTATAGACACCGGATGCTAGAGGGCAAACGCATCGGGATGCTGTGCGCAGCAGGAAGTAAATTACCTGCATTTGCATAAATAAGACACATAATTGGTAGTTGCTGTAATACTAATATGGTGGCACATATGCATGTGACTTCGCGGTTTGTGTGTGTGTGTGTTGTATAGAATATGTGCATGTATCTGTAATGCTGCACATAATTACAGCAGTGGTGGTTAACCAGGCGCTGGCATTTGTGTTAATCAGCAGAAGGAAGATTAGGGAGCTAACCGAGCTGGTGTCTCATGCTTTCTAAATGTATCACACTAAAAACCATTACCTTTAAACCTGTAATCATCACTATAGCAGTCATTCACTGCAGCGATACACTTCGTGGTTATCACTTGGTTCCAGAACAACATGGGAATTTGTCTGATGTAATGACACCGTATGGATGTCCTCTTACACTGGTAATGTGTTAGAAAAAAAATGTTCAATCCTTTCTCTGTAAACCTGGATTTGCGTGTTGGTCAGTATATTACATGCAGCATCACAACCTCTCTGCCATGAACTAGATTAGGATAAGGCATGATTAAAAGCTTTATGTTGGTTTTCAGTAACCCGACTTCTCTAGAAACTGAAGTGGGTAACATATCAGAAATGTTAGTACAGTAAATTCCACAAGTGATTATTAGTTACATTTTTTCACCACCACTTGTCATGTTACTAAATATTGTTAAAGGAGAATCCTTGCCATCGATTTGGTGGTGAAAAGGTTAAGCCTAAACAAGGCAAAATCCAACTGATGCCATTCTTTCCCACATCAAGGTTACATGATACTGTTATTTGAGAAGGATTCCACTGACAGTATGTATGTGTGAGTTTATGGCGAGCTTTACTCAGATCTCAAATTGAAAACAATTGTAATTTACATATTAATCTGTAGTGAAAATAACCATAGTTGTAGCCGTGTCAAAGTCTACAGGGAGCATGTAGTTTGAGGTATTGATGTGTATGTGACTGAAATAATCCAAGTCTATAAATCAGAGTGTGCCCTTATCAATTAGTGTGTAATCATATTATTAGTACATTAGCCACAGTCGGTCTGTAAACTGACTGTAAACAGGCTGACTGTGAGACAAGATGATTGCCAGCATGATGTTTCTTCACAATCCCGTTTTCCTCTCTTTAAAATGAGAACCTCTTTCTCTGCTGTAAATCATTACAAACAACTAAATTGTCATCTCTACATTTGCTGTTCCAGCATTCCCCCTTTAATTTCAAGCGTCTTTTTCGGGAGTCTTTTAAAAAAAAATCCGAGATGCATATCTTGGTTGATCTTGCATGTCTTGAGCGTATTAAAGACAGCAAGCAGCCTGAAGGAGGCGTTGTGATTTTGGTGCCAAGGTAACACTGAAGTGGAAGTGTAGTACTGCCGAGGGAGGTGAATGAGAGGTTAAAAGTTTAAAGCTGTTATTTACTGGGAACAAAACTGTGTGAAACTTTCATTTTACTTCAGTTTTTTTTGCTTCTAGGAAATTAAGCAGTGTTTTATGGGGAAGCCTTACATACGATTATTAATCTCTGTCAGCATAGGCATCAAATAGTAATCGTATGAATTATGACCCAATGTGTCACCTTAGTTAATTATTTCTGTATATTTCAAAAAGACAAGAAAACTCTTTTTGTCCTTTTACTGTTTTATTTGTTCACATGCAAACATGCAAACCTATACCTAAACATATTTACTAACTAGTTAAAATGCTAATGTGGCCAACTGAAAATAGCTCCCAAGAGGTGGCAGGGTGAACGAACCGCCTATGGCCCTCAAGAGCTTTCTCCACAGTGCTGAGCGCAGAATCAGGTGAATGTTTCTCACCAGATGTGCCTGCCACTGTTAGGGTCTAGCTGGTTGGTCTAGCTCCCACCACCTATCTGACTCAGCAGTCGGTTTCATGGCCCAGACTGCACAGAGCGACAGTTCGTCACACAATCAGTAAAATACCAATGCTGACTTGGGTGGCAGGTGAGTGAGCCTGTCCAGCTCCCGTGGCTGCAGCAACAGTAGGCATTTTGACTCCATGAGGACCCAATTAAACCTGGGGGGGCCTCTCTGATGGAATAATAACAATGATGAATGCGCCTCTGTGGTTGGCTTAAAGGAGCCTGGGAGAAATGTTGTGTGCTGGGCTGCTTGACACAATTTACTCTTGCTTCCTGTTTTTTGTAGTATCAGTAGATTTAAAACATCACCTTGTAAAAGTTTCTTTTTTTTTCTGTGAAAGGCCTGGTGTTATTTTGATGACTTGGCTTTATGCAACATCAAATATTCATTGCATGGGATTTGAATTGGTTTGGAATATAGAAACCAAAGCTACAAATATTGTGTGTGCCTATGTAAATGTGTGAAACTGTCATCTGGGGTGGATTTTTGTCTTTTCCCAGATGGGATCATAGTTTGAATTGGCTTTGCCTTTTAAACTTTTTGATGTTCTTTTCCGAAATATCCTAAAGCAGAGAAATATTTTGAGGTGCTTATTTGGTATCTCAGAGAAGCAGTCACTCAAAGTGTATTTTTCTCTGTCAGGTGATAATTGAGAGATAATCTAATTTAATTAGGTAACAGGCTTCTGTATTTCTGATTTGCACTTTGCCAACAGTTTATCAATTACTACTTGTGGTTTCATATACTGCCAGTCAGTCTTTGTCTGGGTGCTCGAGCCTCCTCCTCTCTGCACTGCAGAGCCATGTTATTGTACTTAAACAAATCAATTCTGTTGCAGTTGAGCTTTTTTTCCCTCCATCCCCCGTCATTATGAACTGTTTGCAGTGCAGAGCACATTGATTTTTCACAGCCCTGGAAAAGCTGTTGATGAATAGCACAGAGGTATCTGGGGAGAATCTGGCTTTAAAAAGGAGGCACCCAGCGTCAACCCCTCCTCCTCCTCTTTTCTCCCGACTCATTGAGCCCCCAGCGCTCCTCCACTTTCTCTTTTCAGAGAGCCGCACTTCCAACAGGGGAGAACTGCTGCCTGAAAAATCTTCCAATGATAAAAAAGAGGATTAAAAAAAGTACAAGGCACAGGGGATCGCCTTCTCCTCTTGAATGTGAAAATGCACCTTGTGGTTGGTTTTATATTTGGAGCATTAACCTTGTCCGTAGCTAGCTTGCCTGATGAAACTCCAATAAGATACAGCTATAAACTTTAAGACAGAGGGAATAAGAGGACAGGGTGGAGAAGTCAGCATTTCATGTGTATTTACACACACAAATCCACCAGGCTAGAGCAAACTCCTGGAAGACATTTTTATCTTTCTTATTTTTAATTTTCTTTTAGCTCATTAAATTTTTCTTTGGGTCAACATTTAAGGTTTTAGGTTCACTTTTACTCCATGAAAATGCGTGTCATTCTCTTTGAGCAAAGGAGAGTTTAAGAAAGAGCTGAGTTCAGGATTGCACCAAAGGAAAAGGCCAGTAGTTTGTCTATATTCTCAAACCTGCTGAGAACATTGCATCCTCAAAAGATGACTATCTTAAAGTACTGCCTTAACCTAGACCTTTCATCGAAAGAGGGGCGTAGGGCGTCCATTTAGCTATTTATCCTCCCACAAAAACCTGAAACAACTTCCAACTTCCAACAACAATTTCACTCCTCTCCTCTACATTTACTTGCAGAGAAATGTCTTGTACAACTACAGAATAAAGTTACAGCTATCAAGTTTTCTCAGTTTGTACACAGGTCACCCACTTATTCAAGTGTTGAACTCACTGCAAATGTAAATATTCAGAGACATTTTTGATTTGGTTAGTCTCTCCAGGATGACAGAGGAGCAGCAATTTATGGAAAGATAACACATGCTAAATCCAGCCTACGCTTATTCTGTGTGTAATTATAACTTCTCACAATGACTAAGTCATTACATTTTTCATGATGTATGCTCCTATTAGCTAACAAAGATACAGTAAAACAATATTGATCAACTAACTATGTAACCCCTATAAAATAAAATATATTTTCTTTTGATTTAAAATCCGATAATAAAAATGATTAAATTTCAGTGCTTTGTTCTATTCTGTATTTTTGCAACAAGTCTTAAAATATGTCGGTAATCATATTTTGCAATAGCTAAAGTGGTTTGAAGGGTCTTGATGCACACGAGCCCCGCCAGCTATGCTAAGTGCTAAACTATGGTGAAGGCCTCTCTTAATGGGCTTATCTGTCAATCGGGAGTGACTTGTGAATGTGCGGTGGCAGTGAACTTACTGTGTGGTGGATGTTTATGATGCCGTACTGATCATGTGAAGTATCGCCTGCTCTTTTGAATTGTCCTTCATGGGCACGAGAGCGTGAAGGAGTTTATCCTTGCAGGGAAGGAAGTGTCTCCAGTTCAGCAAGGCACAGATGGAAGCCACTCAGAGCCCAGAAAAGTCTGTGAGAAGGGAAATTGTTTGAGTGGACCTGATGTTCAGCAGAAACAAAATGTGACTGTAACAATTCAGTGTTTGGAGAGATAAATAATACAGCTGTGATTAATACATTTTCTTTTTTTTTCTCACAGGGGACGTGAGGAGCTGGAGTGTTTCTCCATCTGGTGTGTGAATGGGTGGGGGGGTCCTTTGTGGTGAAGAATCAAGGATTGAAGTCAACACAGGTGAGTCGTTTTTACTAATGGTGCCATGTGGTGGGACCTATGTAGTCAGCGGTGAAATTGGTGTTAAATTCTGCACACAAATTAGAAATAAATGCGTTTTTTGTAGCTGTGAAGACTTGAGCACTGGTGGTTGTGGCGTGTCTACAAATAGCCAGTTCGTTGCACCATGCTAACATCAGTAGCTAATGGTATTTATTACATTTGTCCGCACAGATGCTATATTTGGCTGCTCTCAGTCATAGGAAGTTACTTGCTACGGTGTGCCCCAAAGGCACAGTTACATACTTTACAGTAGCCAAATCAAGTTATTAACGCTGGTCAACTTGAGCTGTTGACAGGGACAAATGCTGGTCTTTGAGGGAGCACAGAGCGCATAGCTTTAATGCCGGTCCACTTTCATGCAAAACGTTTTTGTGGCTGTGTAAATCGATCTACAAAACAGAAATAACTTCAGACAGGTATAACACAGACGTTGGTAATACACACATGTCCTTTTAAAATACTGTGTTGTCATTATATTAGCAATTACAGGCCTTAACATAAAATCCATTGGGGGGTGTGTGACACATATGATAAAAAAAATCTTGGAGATTTATTTTGAGCAACTACTGCTGACATGCTCTTGGTTTGCTAACGTGGAAGCTAGAATTCGAGAGCAGCGGTATTTTATTTGCTGGTCTCTGTAACAACCCCCGCAGCTTGTGTCTTGTGTGTAATGTCCGGAGAAGTTCTGGGTTCCGGTGCACATGTGAAAAAGCATGTTGCTGGAAACAGATATGACTTCAATTCCTCAACTGTGTTTGCTCTGACTTCCTCTGTTGCCCGAAATGTGATGGCAGCAGCATGCGTGTAGCTGAGAATCTTGATTTTATCGGGAGCTCATAGGGGCTCTGAGTAACGAAATGCTGAGATGTTGCGCCTGTTTGTGTTTTTGCTGACATCCAAGTACATTTTTCACTCTGACAAACGTACACGTACACACATATGCACGAGGTCATGACTACCCAGGCATCAGTTCATCCTTATGCAATAGGCAGTTCAGTGTACGTTCCACTAAAAGGGAGAATTATGCCGTGCAAAGGGAGTGTAATAGGTTTGTCCGCTATATTATACAATACAGCTAGGGCTTGGTAGATTAAGAATTGGGACGTCCAACACACACACACACACACACACACACACACACACACACACACACACACACACACATTGAATGGGTTAAGAGTGGTTAATCTTGATTATTGCATTGTGAGTACTGAGAAATACAGTGCCCCGACAAACATCTGTACGCCACACGGCTGAGTGGGATAAACCAAAGTGATTATTGTGGAAATGTCAGGCGAGATAGACAGTGAGATCAAGTGAAATGGGGGGTGAGGTGGGGTGGGGGAGGGCATATGACATGAACAGGGACATGACATGAGTCACAGTCAGTTCTGTCTCTCACTCTCAGTGACAGATTTTTCTCTCTCACCGTCGACGTAGGTTTGCTTTGTGGAGGGAAAATATAGCAGGGTTTTATGGAAAGGCTGCAGTTAAAGGAAACCGTGTGTAACCTAAAATTCTAGGTTGATATCCTGATCCAGTGTATGTAGGGCTATAACTGATCATTTCTTTAGTTCATTTGTTTATTCTCTAAAATGTCAGAACACAGTGAAAATGGCCTACAATTGGTTCATGTTGATACCATTAGGACCAGCAAAAGCCTCGGCATTAATTGACAAATTGATTAGTTCTTTCAGCCCTGAGACGTTTCTGCAGCCAGTTTAACTTTTGGGGGTAGATTTTTGATGGTTGCTTGGTTTGTCTTTGTACGTAAGCCCTGGTGAATAATTGCTTTCCTCTGTGAAGTGTGAGAGGTGCAGACATTCTGTTAACCTCGCTAAAGGAAAAAGGGGGGAGTAAAAAAAAATCCCCTTCCTGTCAGTGGTCTCTCTTTCTCTCTGTTCTTGTGAGATCTGGAACTGATAAGCGTGAGGCCTCTGGTAACTGAACAGGAAGGATAGAGGGCCTGGCCTCAGAGCCACTGCCTCTACACACATGTCCACCTTCCCTCCACAGGAAAACAAAGAGAGCAGAGCCTCCCGCCTAGATGGTTCGACGTTTCATAACATTCAAGCATATTAGCAGGATTATTATCACTTGTTGGAGGGAACTCCTATTGTGGAATTTCTGTTGAATACCATAACAGAGGGGACTTTTGATTAAATAGGCCACAACCAAATTAATGGTTTGTAGCAGCTTTACACCCAGACACAATAACAGCTCACTTGTTCCAGCGACCAGTGCTGTGTCAAGTGGAAGTACTTTATTAAACAAGTACATGGCAGAGCAGCTAGAGTTTATCGTTCAACACAAACATACAGAGGTCCGAACAACAAGCGGTTAAACTGATAAGCATGGGGAGTCTGTTGTAGTGTCTGTACACGGGTATTTCCTGAAAGAGGTGCTTTAAAGATAAAGGCAGTAAAGTAAAACATGGAATGAAATTTCAAACTCACAAATTTGACATTAGTTTGACTCAGCTGTTGAAGAAGGTCATATGTAGGCATGCAGTGCCTATATAGGAGCCAGCTTTTTGCCGTTATGACGAAAAGTTGTTAGGACCTATAACTTTGACAAAACAGTCACGGAAATATTCAGATATTCCCGTTAAATGATTAATGGGACTCTGAAATTGCTAAGTACTCACCACATGAAAACAGATTTATGTGTATTCTGTGTAATGATAGCGGTCTAGGGGATAAGCTTGTCTAGATTTAGAAAAGAAAATTGGCAAATGAGCTTGCTAAGGTACTGTTAGTTACTGTTGTTAAATCATAATCAGATAAACTAGGTGAAGATATATACACCACTGTTAATTCAGCCTTCTCTGTTGTGTCCCAAACATTTCTCAAAAAGCAGGAATTCACTTCGCATAGACCTGTTGAACATCAATGCGTAAATGATGTCCTAACAGTGACCATTCATCCAAAGATTCAACGTGATTATTGACTCCAGTGTTCATCAGTGACATGTTTCAGATGAGCGCAGAATGTTTTCACTGTACACTACTCTGCACGTAACCGGGCATGACAAGGTATCGCTGGAGAGGCAGGTTGCTTCATCACTTCTCCATATACAGCATTCAGTTCAATTTGATCTTCACAACACTTCCGGTCGTAAAGCAACTTTGGGGATCTCAGGCACGTCTTATTCAGAGCTTAGACTGTGGCAGAGATGTTCTCGAGTGGTATCCGTCCCATGAGAAAGCACAAGATAACGTGCCAGTGTGACAGCTGACTTATTAGCCCATTAGTCAACGTAGAGAGAAGGAGGTGGATCAACACGGCATCCATCAAGAAAGCGCCTCTTTTTTTGCAGATAGCCTCCCCTTACTGCCGCCCAGGAAGCATGTAAGTCTCTCCCACTGATGTAGGAGCTGGAGGGCCAGGGTCAGGGAGCAGTGCTGGAGCTATCCCGGAGCGCTCTGCGGCTCATGATAACACTACCGCCTCTCATAGGAACAGAGCAGCATAACACGGATGCAGAACTCAGTGTACTGGACTAAAAATAGATGTGGAGTCACCCCCCCACCACTTTCCCATAGACATGTACAATTGTAGATGCAAGCATTCATGCTTGTGCCCACAACTGAAGTCAGTGCAGGAGCAGGTCTTGAAAGGCAGTCTCAGCCAGTGCCGATAGTCAGTGACATACCAGAACGTGAATGATTGACAGGGCGACTGCCGTGGTGCAAAGTGTCTGTGTATTCAGGGCAGATGTTCTCCCCAGCTTGCGCTGATGGTCTGAGTTGACGTACAGCAGGAGGAAACCATTAAGAAACACTTGTCTTCAAGATGAACTTCCCCATGGTTGTGTGACCCTGATGAATCTCTGAGCCTCCCTTACATCTCACGTGTCTTTGTAGAAACTATCCTTCTGGCTCCGCTCGAACAAAGACTCAGCAGAGAAAACGCAGAGCCTCGTACAAACGACGTAGCGCTCGCTTCCTTTCATGCAAAATTAAAGCTGATATCTTTTTGACACGCCATCCATGGACAACCTGTCAATTTCCTGCACATGATGAATAGCCTGAATAATCTATGCTTCGCAAGCCAACAAATTAATTAATGGCCAGGCGTAATAAGTTTTAAGAACACTTGGCACTGGGTTGGTGTTGGCTTGTGAATGATCTACCTCAATCCTGTGTCTTGAAATGTTTACTGAACTTCTCTTCTTTCTTCAGTGAAAGCAGTTGCTGTAGTTAGTACGTTCCTAATGTGTAGTATAACCAAGACGCAATACGTTTGACTCGACTGCACACAGCTCCTGCTAAATGTTGTATTTGTAATATGTCTGCATAAAGCTAATGAAAGGATGGGGGCTGTGCTGCAGGGCCTTGAATCAGAACGTCAGATTATTTGACGATTTATTTACAGCAGGACAAGCACAGATCCTGCTCGCTGTAGATGAAGTTCGTCACCATTCAGCATATTGAATGGACCAGTGTGAGAACTGAGAACCTCTCACACACAGTGATGATGTTTTAATGCAGGAATACAAAACGTTGAGTCACCCTAAAAGTATGACATTTATTTCATTGCATCTTTCAAAGCTTTTGCTGTAAAACATGGTGGATATTACAAATACGTCTCCTTAAGCACTGTATCATGATTCAGTGTTTTACAGCGAAGTCAGATTTTTTTGAAAGCTCAGGAATTTGTTGCAGACAAACTGATAGCCATCACTTTCAAATTCGTCTGATCATTTTTTGGGATCAAAGGCGATGATGAGGATGATGATACTGCTGCTAATCCCACTGAAGGGGATGATTGAGTCTTCAAGGCAAAACAGCTGTCTTATGATGGTAGCAGAGTGTGAGTGAGTGCAATTGTGGAGTTTGAGCTTCCTCGGGGAGGAGAGACAAAGACTGAATCTGAGCAGAGGGAAGCAGGCAGCAGGGTGGCCATGAAACATTCATGCACCTGGGGAGTCTTTGCATAAGCAGAACAAGCTGAGCCTGTAATAAAGTAAAGGGCTGGAGACTTTGAATGGTTCTGTTTGTCATTTTAGGAGATTAGCTTTAGTCTGGCATCTTATATGAGTTGCATTAAACCCATTTACCATTTAACAAATACCCATTTCACGCATGAATATGTTTCTCCTATGTTGGATATGACCTATATTGACTACTATACTGAGTGGTGTATGTGAAGTGTTTGAGGGGCTGGCGAACTTTGCTTCTTGAAAACCCAGATTGCAAGATTAGGCGAACACAAGATTATCTGCATTGAAAATCCAATCCAATCACAGTTCAATGTGCAATTAGAGAGCTCAGCGCCGGCTGCTGAACCTGGTTCCTGGGACCTTCGAGGCAACCACGGCGAACATTTGTGTGACAACAGTAAACTTTCATGAGTTGAAAGTGAAACAGGCCAAAGTTTCTAGGACTTCTTTGCACTGTTTACCAAAATATTACATCCTTACAGGTTTTACAGGAGACTAACTGTGAAGCCAACAAAGAGAATGTGTTGTTCATAGCAGAACATTTATATAAGCCTAAATATGTGATTAAAGTTGGACTTTAAAAATCTCCTTGCATTCGTTGATATAGGGATGACTTGCTCTTGCCTTGTCGGAAACATTTGTTACATTTGAAATAATCAAATTGTTGGTACCACAGGTGTGCATCTGGTTATAGCTCAAAGCCGGAAAACAGAAGGGGAGTTATTCCCTTCTCTCCGCAGCTCAGCCTCGGATCTCGGATTGTTGACATGACAACCGTGCACCAAATGTGGACGACGCCTGTTGCGCCAGTTGAACAGTTGTCCCTCCCAAACTCATCCTGCTCAACGGCTGCAGGCTCACAGAGACGCAAAAGGCGAGAGAGAAGCGGAGGATTGGCGAGATGAGGAGGAGAAGACGGGAAGTAATATTTAGGCAGTGGCACGCGTGCATGTAGTCCCGTGTAACGCTGTCAGTGGAAGGAGGGGTAGGGGGGCTGTAGACGAGGGGTATTTTGGTGCCCTCAGTCAGACCTCAGACGAGCTCCTGCTTTGGTATTGGTGTCACTACAGCTGCCTGACAGCAGACTATAAATCACAGGTCGCGGTCATCTATAGATTTACAAACACCTGCTATCGCTGTTTCCATATCATAACAGCATGTTATTTTTGTGAGCCGGCTAAACGGAGAAGACTTGTTCGAACATGTTGTGAAGTTCATCCAGAGCAACCTATCTGAGAGCTCACTCAATATCTGTGTCCTGTTGAGATTCAGCACAGTAATAGTCGCTGTGTGAGACAGCTAGTCACACGTCTGCGGCCCGGCGCTAGACTGGCTCTGTGCCTTGAGGTGGTGGATGGCAGCTGACTGCTCTGATTCACTGGGAACTCGACTTGCGTGTTGTGTGCCTCACAATGGATAGACTTATAGGGCAGTGACGCCAAGATTGTTCAGTGTCCGTGTCTCAGCCATTTTACTGGAACTTTTTGTTTGACTCCTTTGTTGGATGTGTTTTGATGGAGACAGTGGTCTTTTCTTACTACTGTGTGTTTTTTTTTTCGATTGTTCCAGTGGGAACACTACTTCTTGTCACCGTTACTTTGCACTGTTATCCTACTGCCAGTCCATCGCTAGCAGTGTCTTTCCCTCTGTCATTACACGAACACCACTCCAGTTCAATCAAAGGGCTTCCTTAGGTTTTCAATACAGCCACATGATCCGAGGTAACCAGTTGTCTTTGTACTCTGTGGTCACTCTCACTCTTCTAACACATAATAACATGTGCAACAACCGCGGAGCAGCCACTAATTGCCGCTGGATATTAGACCGAGATCTCCTAAGACACTGACCTTCCTTTAGCCAATCATACCAGAGCGTGTTACTGGGTTAAGCTCTGATCAGAAGAGTCCCTGTAGAACGAACGGGAGGTATTCATTATTCATACCGGCTGCTGGTACGTTTTGCTGGACACTGAATTTAATGACATCTATAATGGCATCTTTGTGAGAGATTAATGGTAATGTGAGACTATCAAAGCAGAAAATACACTAAAGTCGAGCCAGGTAACTCGCCGCATGCCAGGTACAAACACAAAGGGAATTGTACTGTAGGTGTGATCACTTTATGACTGCAGCCAAATGTTATTTTTGTTTTCATGCTCAAAGTTTATCACCCAGGATCTTTACACATCTTTATGACTGGATTGCCTGTACTTTGTGCATCCTGGTTTCAAATTGTAATACAACAGTCTATGGTGATGAGATTTGTTACAATATAAAATGAGCATTAGTATTTCTTAGAGCTTTTACTTAGAGTACTCAGTTGTGTCATATGAAATGGTAGGTTTGGAAAAAAGATATATATTTTTTGTTTTAAAGAAAATATGTGCATTATATAAAAAAAAAAAGCGTCAAGCATAGGTGCATTTAGCTTAGTAAAGAAAAACTGTCGAGCGCTGCAGCTCTCACATTTCATGTGTATTTGCTGTAAATAGTGCTGCGCTCCAGCAAGGTTACTGACTCTAGTCGCATCTGCATTATGCTAATGTAATGAGAGCAGAAAGCCAATGGAGACTAGTTGCACTGGTTTGCTACAGGGACACAAATGCAAGAGTCATCATGCAAATTAGCAGGATGGCTGATCACTCAAAAACAAAAAGTTTAGCAAGAGATAAGCATCCAAGCCAGGTCACACCTCCAGTGGCAGTCCAGATTCAGATGTTTAGTTGAGCTTAGATGTTTTTCTCTAACCAAATGTTTTTATCACAGCCCCCGAGCATACATGCAAACAATCTGGCCTGTGTGTTTCCAGTCACATGGGCCTGATGTGCTGGAGAGTCAGCGCCTCTGTCTTGGTATTTCCTGCGGCTTCATAAACATATGTACGCACTCTCTCCCTGTCTTTCTTTCTCTGTCGCACACGCACAGGGGTTTCTATTTAAACAGTCCATAATAGCAATGTAATGATCATTTTTATTTGTATAGCAAAGCAACAGCAAGTGCTTTACAGTATGGTAGTTAATTAAAAACAAAATGAAAAATAATGAGACACTTTCTGTGAACCACTTAAAATGCATTAAATTTTTCCGCTTGTCTTTTTGTTGTATAAGTTTTTGTCTAAATCCATAATTTAATTCCATAAACTAAGCCAACTTCCAACTCGTGGTTACTTCTGACTCAGAATAGAAAAAGAAAAACAGAAGGATGTGTGACTCTATTTACCACTTCTCATATTTTCAAAATAAAATAAACTTCTTCATCTACCTCCAACTGTATTCACCTTATGCATGTATTTTTCTACATGCATGAGCAACATTGGAATTACAGCACCATCACTGAAGCTATTTGCGAATGTTGTGATTATGTTTGTTACACTGAACTTAGCAAGAGAACTGAGAATGCATTAAACCATTATTTGATTTACAGTTGACATGTACGTTTCAGTCAGTTCATTCGAAGGGTTACAGTAAGCTGCAGCGGATATAATCAAAACCTTAAAACCTGCTGCTAAATGGTAATGATTTAATGTGCCTCCGGCTTATTTTTAAACTCACAGCTTTAAGTGGATTCTCCTATGACTGTTAGCTTTGTTTTATAGTTTTTATAGGGTGTTAAAATACACACACATAGATGCAAACGCTTGGGTTTAAAGCTGGAATGAAATTGAATGAAATGAGCTCATGAACTGTCAGCCCACATTTCAACCTCCAGATGCGTTAAGTGCTGTCAATTTCTGTTATCACTAATCTTCTTTTTTCCCCATTTAGTTGCCATCTAACACAATTTCATGGTGTTGATACAGAATCTAAAAATTCAATAGCTGAACATGTACACTGGGATTATAATTTGAGTCTCTGTGGGGGATGTAGGTCAACTGAAAGACTCTATTTCCTCATATATTGTAAACCCCATTTGTTCTGCTTTTGAGAAACACAGCTTTAAGGTCTGTGTCAGACTACACTGCCCTGGGCAGGACAGTGGTTAAATGCTCTTGTCCTGCTTCCAAATGTTTTCTCTACTTGTTTGCTTTTGATCATTACTAAATCGCTGTTACGCTGTTTGCTTTACCGTGCTGGAAAACACAGCCTCATCTCATCTCAAGTTTCCTTGACTCCCCGCTTGAACTTTTAATCCTGCAACATTCTGCTCTGCTGCAGTGCAAGACTCGAACCAGGTCATGTTTGCGGTTGAACTGGGGAATGGGGTCAGCAGGATATGTGCATTTAACCTTGCTGATAACTGGAATGGCACAGAGAAAAAAAGTCATTCATTTGGTTTCCAGTGAGAAAACCTGGGTGAATGATTACCTCTGTCTGCCTTTTCATTGACAAAAAAAGGTGATTTCACCATCACTTTCCAACACACCAAGCTTGTGTTGTAGAGTAATGCATGGACATGAAAATTGATTTGTATCATTTGCGTCTAATTGTTTTCGCCTTCGTTTGGTCTACATTGTAAGACCAAAAAGAAAGGATTACTCCACGTTCTGGAAATTCCATATTCTGCTCCTTTTGTCTAGATCTGATAACAAGTGTTGTTTAGGGCAAGGTTGTCCATTCTGCAAAGACTCTTTTTCCTTTTTTTTAAATGTCATTATGCTGGATCAATGCTTCCTAGAGCAGAGGCAGCCTCAAACTTCACACACAGAGACAGAGATTTAAGTGGAAATATGCCACACAGCCCAAGGCTGCTTCTTCTCAATGGTTCAGCAGGACAGGATACATAGAACATACCTGCAATTATGTGTATGTTTTTATTCAGCTCATAGAATTATTATTAATATGTCATACCTTTCTGAAAGGTAACATTAAATAGTTTGCAGAGGTCAGGTTCATCCACATTTTTTCACATTTATCTTTAGTGGCCATGTTGATAGTTGGCTTTGATTTGCCCGCGTTTTTAAATATCTGCCTCCAACTCAATGCAACGAAGGTGAATAGAAGATAATTGTCATTGTTAATAGCAACAAGGAAATTCAACAGTAAAGTTAGGGTTACTGGGAATATTATGTTTCTATACAGCCAAATAATAATCCAAAATATGTGTAGGCAACATAATTACACGTGGATTTGGTTTTATTTTAAGATTTGTCGACAATAAGACCAAATGTCTGACAACCTCCACTTTGTCCATTATCCACATCCTCTGGAAAGCGAATGTCTCATCTTGTTCACGCCTTTTTCAAATGTGCTCTGATAATGTTACGCAAAGGCAACATTTGGCAGCAGAATCCAGTTTTGGGTAGAGTGTGTAGACTATCCAAATAATAAAGATCCAAGTATTTGGGTCCAGCCCTAGGCACTCACCTGGAAAATTCCTACTATCATAACACTGGTTCTGCTACATCAGTTTGGATTCTGTTTCTATCCACTATGTTATTGGACAGTTTTAAATGAATGAAATGTAAAATTTGTGTAGTGCTGTTGTAAGTTCAGCAGAACATAATTCAAGGCTTTGAGTGCTGAAACCTTTTTTTTACTGTCCCCCTGAAAAAGCCCATGAAGGAAATTGTCTGGGAAAAACACAAAGGTGGAATACTGAACTAAAAAGACTTGGAAGGTATTCACTTGTCCAACTCTTTCTGCTGAAACCTTCAGCGGAACGGTGGATTATATTCTTGTATAAAAATGGAATTGGGTACTTTCTTTCTCTTGATTTGGGGATTCATAAAGAACAGGACGGACGCGAGGAATGATTAATGAAATTATGTTTTTTAATGTACATGAGCTTGCGACTAATGTATGGGGGTGAAAAGTGTGGGGTTATTTCAGAATTAGCATGTGCACCAGTGTCTGTCCATTAAATAATGTCTTCCTGTCTGTCTTTGTCATCAGTGTGCTGCATGTTCCCGATGACGGCAGCGTTTGTATGTATGGACAGCACATTTAGCCTTCCTGTATTCTGTGTCTCATCTGGAATGTTCATACCCACGGGTCAAATGACATCTCATTTAAAAAATAAAGTTAGAAGATTGTGTTGGGTGAAGTGCTGGACGTATTTCCCTGGCTGTTGAAGACATGGCTTTATAAGTCTCTCTCCATCTGTCTGCATGACTGCATAGCACGTGGAGCTGTGTGGTGGTGGATCTGCTGGAGGGGGTTGAGGAGGCTAGTTGGGGGAGCAGGAGAAGCAGTGGGGAGGAGGGGATGTTTCTGTAAATAGCCCGCCCTGCATTAAGAACTAACATGCCGGGGCTGTATGCTGTATAGTCCTGACCTCACCGCGCAAGCGAGCACTCACATTTTCTCACAGCGCGGGAGCCTGTGGAAGTCAGCACCAACTGCTTCTCCACTTTATCCAGGTCAGATCTGATCTACTCTTACTAGTAAATCACTGATGCTCGTGACCCCAGTGCCCCCTTAGTGCCAGCCAGTGTCGAAATAACACAAACAGCTCTGCGGAGGGCCTTAGCGGCTCTGCCTGCTGTTATGAAATCGCACTGCCCTCGTTTGGTTTTCTAAATATCTACACTTGGATACATTTTCAGATCAAAACAAAGTGTCGGCTCAATTTGATTTCCATCTTTCTCCACATTAAGCTATTAGAGGTTTGCCTTGCAGCATTTTTGCAGTGGATATGTCTGTGTGCTTGGAAGTAGGTCATTGATTTAGAACTTGGACACTGATTACGTGCTGGCCTAGAAATGGGCTATAATCTCTGTCCCTCATACCAAAACAGCTTTTCATAAATGGCAGTTTTTTCAAGGTCAGGACAACAGTTGTGTCTCATCACTACTTTATCTATTGCTCTGTTTCAGCAGATTTCTGTTTCCAGAATGTGTTGCTCTTTTTTTGAGGAACATACTACTGAAAAGAGTCTTTAAATATCATGTTCTGAGGGACTAGAAAGTGCCAAATCTACAGGCATGCCCCATTCTGTCCTCGATGAGGGTTTGATGCGCTCATTCAGATGCCATTTGAGCCAATAATGTAAATATATGAGGTCTTTGAACAAGTCACGACGGGACTCTCCTGCAGATTCTCATAGAAAAAAAGTGTAAATGGTCTTTATGACCATGTTGGAGTTAAACTTGCTCACAGCTGGTTAGTTAGTCTTGTCTCAACTATCAGACACTCTAGTAGCTCTGATAGAAGCTCTGATATTATTTTGTATAGATTTGGCTTCGTTCACAGCAAGATCTTAGCATGAAGATCTAGTTGCATCACTGTAATGGTGGTTGTGGGAGGTTAAAAGGACATGTCTGTGTACTTCCTGTTCTCTTCCGTAGTCTTGGCATGTGTGGTTAAAGAATAAACACTGGAGCGTGCTAGTATGAATGGAGCTCTCTCAGTTTTAAAGTGGCTGTATTCCCCGGTGTGTTTCCTTGGCTGGTGCATAGTTAAGGGAACATCTCTTCATAATCATACACGGAGAAGCTTAAAAGAACAAATCTGACTTTGCATTATTATGTCCGGTTTGCATGAGAACAGCATTGAGATCACCCCTTGCCACTGTTTGTCCCGCATGAAGGATCCTCTGCTTAAATGAGCCCTCACCATGTTTGCATTTGTTTATCCAGGGAGGCAGCAACCAACAAGCAGGCACAGACAAAATCCTATCAAAAATGACATCAGCCGCAACAGCTGCAGGCTGTGGCACTGAGAGGAGAGGAGGTAGAGAAAGAAAAAAGAGAGAGAGGGAGGAGAACAATTGACCAGAAGCGACACGGGAAAGAGAGGTGACCTGATTGCTCAGCTGGCCAAGAGCACGGAAGGAAGCAGCAGGAAAGGCTGGTCCCCTTAGTCTGGCCTGGCTCTCTGCTCCTTCTGGTGGGTCCCTCTGTGGCCTTCCTCTCCTCCCTTACCCCCTCCCCTCTCCTCCCATCCTCCTTCCCGCACTACTGCCTGTCACGGCTCACTACATCGGAACAAAATGATCAGCTCTCACCTCCTCATGAACACGGGTCATCATTGTAGCCATGCAAGGGCTGGACTCTTTGTATTAGATAGGGATCACTGATATGTGGGAGGAGGAGCTGCTGCAGGAGGCTGGAAAAGTCAATATTGTTTTTGTTCTAACAGCACATATATGTAAGGGTGTTTATTTGTATTATTTTATTTGTTAGTGATGGCCTTGAGGTTACCAATTTTGTGGGACTATTAATTTCTTCTCACTGCTCTCGAGGAATTATTGAACGTGTGCGCGTGTGCCTATGATTCCTCTCCACGAGGAGGCACGTCAAGTACCTCTTTCAAAGTTCCTGTAGCTCATAATGTAATTAATTCTAATCGCAATCATCATAATAGCTTTTCAGATCAAATACCCTTGAGCGATCCTAACAAAATAATCCATTCCTCTGAAAAACAAATACCCAAACTCCGTCTCACACGCTCTCTTTCTCCCTCCTCCTGCACTCGGAGAGAAGAGCAGTCAGTTGGATGGAGGGAAAAAAACATCAGAAAACAGAAGGACCTGCACATTTGCATACCTTTTTAGCATGTGGCTGAGGGAGCCTTTATTAAATCCAACCCCCCTGTGGGGTGGGCCCTACCATGCGGAGGAGGGGAACGAGGGCTAAAAGGGAGGGGACTGAGGGGTGGTCTCATCGTGGAGACAGGAGGCACCATCTGAGCCAGCAGACAAACAACGTTTCCAGACACAAGAACAAGGTGGCAGCAATGGCAAAGTGTTTTCCAGCAGACCAGTGCCCCTGTCTGGTTGTAGATGAGGGTGTTTGTGGGAACAGAATCAGTTAGTCGTTTAATTGACATATAGGCAGAATCGCCAAACAGTTGGTGGATTCACTTGTTTGATGTGAGGATAAATTGATAAACGATAAACTTCATTGTGAATTGTGAAAATAAACTGAGAGGCATCTTGTGGTTGTGATGTTTCATGGGAGGAGGCTGAAGTAACGCGGCGGGGCTTTCCCCTGCCCTACACTAGGCTAGTTAGCCTCAACATAAAGACTGTAATAGCTCACACCCATGTTGTTCGATTCATGTTCCACGAAAGGTTTGAGCTCCGAAACCTTGAGGGGGGGGGCACGTGGTCATTAGTGGAAGTAGCACACACATCTGAAAAAATAGCCTTTCTCCTTGCTGTTTTTGTAAGCCCCACATTTCTTCGGCGAGAGGGATGGGAGAACGACCATGAAGTGAAGAAATATCACAGATGTTCGTCTGCGTGAACTCCTTCCCCTATTGCAGCCTTCCTGTACAATCTGGCCTCTTGAGCCTCCGTTTTCTTCCCCCTCACTTTCCCTACACAAAAGACAAATGACTTCTCCTAACCTAATTTCAGTTGCAGCGTGTGAGGGTCTGTTCCAACGCCTGCCGGTCAACAGAGTTTGTGCAGATTCAAGCTGCTGCGGAGCCCAGTTAGCAGGTTTTCTACGCACAGCATCTAGACCTCTGACTTTGAGAGCATTGTCTGTGGGGAATGTCTGTAAACAACTTACATTTCCCTCTCATTAACATATTTATGTGTCTGTGTGTCTTTTTGCATGACATGCTGCAGGGTTAGGGTTTTAACCTATGCTGAAATGCCGAATCCAGTCTGTTGGTGGTGACAGTAGCGGTGGTCACTCATCCAGCCACTCAGAGGGTCAACTTCTACTCTGCTCCCGAGCGTAATCTTGCTTGTGTTTAATTCCATTAGAGCAAATAAGGTTGTCTTGACCTCACCATTCTGAAAGGCTCAACTAATAAATGACAAGACATGTTGGAGTGTCTTTGATTATTTGACCTTTCTCTACTACCCTGGGGACCCGTTGCTGCTTCAAACTAGACCAAGTTTTTGCCATAACCAGGAGGGACCTGTGATTGATCCATGATGTGTGGACAGCAGCCGTGTCTCAGGGGTCTACAGCAATTTACCCAGAGTATTACATGACATAACGCCATTTTACTTGCACAGAACTCACCTAAAGGAATCCTTATGTGCATGTAAAATGTTGAGATGTCTAGTCACAGTCTTGTGTTTAATATTTTGATCAAAATATGGGAAAGATACGTGTATAAGAGCTGTGAGCCTGTGTGATTTTGTCTACAGGATGTAATAGAAGCCTGAAAAGCAGTAGAGAAGCTGTAGTAAAAACTGCTCCATTGATGCTGGCCTCTTCCCTTAACAGGAACTGGCTAATTTCCTGAACTTGATATACCATTTGGTCGACTCCGAGGGAAACATCTGAGAGAAGGGATCTCAGCAAATTCTCTGCTTTAAAAAGCTTAATGAGTGTTCTGATCTTTGGGTCAACGCTTTTTAACATTTTACAGGTGGTGCGAGAGTGTTTCCCTGATTTCTGAGGCACCTTATAAGGAATGAAACTCAGCAGCCAGGAAATGAAATTTTTGCAGGTTAAAGAGAAGGATCTGTTTTTTTTTTTTTAGTTACTCAGATCACCCACATGCTTGGTCGCCCAATTAGCAGTGTCATTCACAGATTGCTCTTGTCTGCTCTCACAGTGTCAGAAGGCATTGGATCACAAGCTTAAGCTCTGTCTAGCTCACCAGACTCAGTTTCACAAAAGTGACGATTTTGTTTTTCCAGTCTCGGTAGTGCTCTGTGTCAAAGGTCACGACCTTAACTGGAGGTCATCTTTCTGGCTGGCTGCTGGTCGGCAATATGACCCTCTCTACTGATGGCCTGACCTCCTTCCTTCCATCTCACACTTCCCTTTCTTTATGACCCCAAATTGCTTCTCGCACATGTAACTTCCTCCACTGAGTTTGACGAACCCCTGGCCGCATGTGTTTTGGTCATCCTCCTCTTTGCACTGCGTCTTTAAACAGATCTAGTTCCTTTTGTTTCGCTTTCAAACTGTGGTGCAATAAAAACGGAATAATTTCCAGACAAAGCACTTGTCTCTCTCTGTACAGCAGAAGCATTAAACTTGTTCAGAGGATTACTTGAGCCTATTGATCGGAGTCCTCTGCCGTGGAGGGGGCAGTGTGCAAAATCAATGCTTTATTTTCTCCAAGCCTTCTTTATGCTTGTTTTTTTGCTAGTGAAAATGAGTGCAAAACAAGGGAGAATCCATTTACATCCACTGTAGGCAGTCTTTTCCATTGACTTTAGTGGCCCCAGCAAAATCAGCTTTGTTGCCTCTTTCTTTCCTTATCTCCATCACATTTACAAGCATGATTTTGCCATTTTAGTGGTGGGGTGTTGGTACTCGACTGGGACTGTGGGTTAGTATGTGTCACTCTACTGTATAGTTAATGTACAGGTTTGTGTTTGTCTTTGCCTATTTAATGTTGTGTCTGACTGCTAAACCTCTCCTGGTCGTGACAATGATGTGATATTATGTATATATTCGATTCTGTTTGATTGGTAAATCTTTTTTGCGTATAATGTCATTAAACACATTTTCTAACTCTGCTTGCATAGACTTACAGCTTACTTTTAAACTTTATTGTGCCACAGATTTCATTTTAAATGGATAAAATCGCCCTTTTTGTCAGAACCAAAGTTAAAAACCTGCAATGACATAATGAAAATGTGTGTTTGTTAAGAATCATAAACGTTATATATTGATAAGGTGTAATCAGGTGAACACAGGAATAAGAAATACAAACAATATGGTGTTAAAACGTTCTAAAGTTCTGGTTGTATATTTTCAAATGAAATGAAATAAATAACAGAATAAATAACATCACATGACTATAAAATCAGATTATCTTCATACCAAATGAATGATATAATTTAATAATAATAATCCATCCGTCCTTCCATTATCTTCCGCTTATCCGCAGTGGGTGCTGGAGCCTATCCCAGCTGTCTTCGGGCGAGAGGCGGGGTACACCCTGGACGGATTGCCAGTCCCTCGCAGGGCTTACTAATAATTTAAGTTCATAGAAATAAGTCATGTTCCTATAGTATGTAGCTGTAACTGTTTGAGATAAAATGAGCTTACTCGAAAATAAAAAAAACTTGGTTCCCATTTCCTCCTGACTACATGTCAGGTGTCTTGAATCCATAGTAGCACGTGATCTGTGATTTGCCCAAGGAAGTCAATAAATATAATATAAATATGAAAGAACAGCGTTAGCTTCAGGATTACCATGATGTTACATAGCATACTATATATTTTTCTGTACATACTCAGTTGCATTTTGATTGTTTTAAAATGCCCCAAAGGTTTGGGTCAGCATTCTGTGCATATTAAGCTGAGGTCCTGCCTGAGTCAAACGTGAAGTCGAAAAAGGACAGAGAAAAACAAAAAGGGGTCAGCGAACAGGAACATGACTGGTGACAGGCTGCCTGCATGTGGGGTGGTTTCGCTAACGAGAATCCATTGTGCCCTCTGTGAAGGTTAACTCTCTGATTCAGGAAGGCAGGAAGTGTTAGCTGCCTCCCCTGCACTTTTCCCATCCATGGCCTCTGCCAAGCCTCAGCAGAACAATCCAGCCCCTGTGACTGAGAGCGAGGGAGGGAGGGAAACATAGAGTCAAAGACAGAAAGAGGGAGTACTAGAGAAGAAGGGGGGTGGGTGAGGTCACATTCTGCAGGGTAACATCAGGCTCCTACGTTATGCAAGCGTTCCCTTTTTGTTTGTCTCGCCCAGGGTTTTGATACAGCTTGCACGAAGCATCGTGGTAATGCAAAACATTTGCTCTGTCCCCTCTTCACCAAAGAGGTAACTGAGACATATCATTCTCAACAATTGGTGCTGAAAAGTGGCAGGTTTAGAGGTTAGGGCAGGTTTAAGCTCTGCACACACACACACACACACACACTCACACACAATGTGGGCATCAAAAATGCTCTCTGAAACACCCACATAGATAATAGATTTCTCAAAATATGCACACACACAAACACACCAACGCACACACACACACACACACAGACACACACTCATACCAGATCGACAATCGCATATTTGTTAAATTATCCAGGAAATTGTTTGCGGTGCTTTGATAACACAGGTGTTTATATGGTAATAGCTTCTGGAGACTGGATAAGAATGAAACAATAAAGTCATTAGGGTGTTACAAGAAGAAATGAAACCTGGCTCCTTCACACACTGCAGCTCATCACACAAACACACCCTGTCTCACCTAGAAGAGGCTGAACTCATATACACAAATTCATTAAAAAAAAAAGCTTTTGTCAGCTGCCTTAATAACCTCTAATGTGTGTGTACCTGTGCCAAGTTGGCACAATTTATCTCTACTAGTGTTTGTGGCTTTATGAAAGATTAAAGAAAATACTAAATAACTAAATCGATACAAGAATCATTCATAGGAATATGGTCTGTTTGTTTCACCTAAACCAATAAAATAGTTCCACTCAAGTGCTTTTATCTTATGTGCTGGTGCAGAGTTTACGTAAGTAATCACTGATATGAAGTGATCCCCCCTGCGTGTTTTCCTATTGACACCAAGCTTATTTCCCATCTGTCAACATTTCATATGCTGAGTCGTCTGTTGGAGTTCACTCCATCCTCACAAGGCAACGACCTTTGCCGCGCTCTCGTTCTGCTCTGAAGTTGTGCGCGGTGTCATCCATACGTCTGTCGGTGTTGTTAAATTCAGTGGTGCAGATTGGTGTTGCTGTGTTCAACCTGCTGGACTCACCACTACTTCCTACTGATAAATGTGTGGAATAATGTGGAATCAGATGTGACACGTGTTTGTCAAAGTGGCAGACCGGCAGAGATTCACAATTAGAATGAATGTATTATGTTCATATCGGATGAGTGTAGTCATCCTTTACCAACTGAAAAAATGTTTATATGCATTTGCGTGTTTTGTGGATGAGGAGCAGTAAAGGGCGACAGACGAGCTGTTTGTAAAAAGATGTCTATCCACGAAGGTGCCCTCTCTCATCTGATCCCGACACATCTCTCCTACAAAGCAAGGGCTGTGCACAGCGTGCAGATGCTGCTCGCCTGCTTCTGTTGGTAAATAATGAATAGGTCACACCTGGTGGTCTCTTAGAGGCTCACTGCAGCCTCCATCCCTCTCCAGCGGTGGTTTGGGAAAATATGTACCTCTGAGTGTGCGGCCGAGGACTAACATTAATCAAAATTCTCCTGCAGTCTTCATTTTTGTTGTGTTTCCTTTCACCTTTAGCTATATAGTGTCCTCTCGTGTCACATTCTCTAAAGTGCTTTAACAGTGTTTGTGCTCTTGGTGTGTATATGTGTGTGTGTGTGTGTGTGTGTGTGTAGTGAAAGCCCATAATAAGCATTAGCTGAGCCATTGTGTTTGATATGACCATGTAAAGATGCATTCAGTGCCACTACAAGGTGACAAATTACTGTCCCTGAAGAGAGCTAATAGAGAGGCTGCTTTTAAAAGTGTCCCACAATCCAGTGTCTGTCATGAGGACAGAATATTTCTTAAGAGTATTCTTTAATGCTTTGAGATCACAAATGGCTAAAAGCTAATTTAATGTCATTATTTGTGATCACTTCAAAAGATGAGAGGACCCGCATAAAAGATGTCTCAAATACCCAGTAGAAATATAATGCACCATCAGTCATGCCGACGATCGTCCTCAATCAAGAAGACTTGTCTCATTAAAAATACATACAGCATATTGAGTTGAAGTGTACCGTCATACAGGCTTTCCATACAAACATGTGCTGCTTTAATGAGCGTTTCAGGAAAGACTAGGTTTGCAACTAAGGAAGTTTTAATTATGACTTAATATATTTTGATTGATCTATTCAAATGTATCATGAAATATTAATTAGCAGTTCAATTGAAAAAGAGACATCTTGCCTTATTTTGGATCACTGTCATTGTATGCAGTGCCACACATGGAATCAACAAAAGCCCCTCAGCAGCGTAAACATAAGGTTTGGTTTTTTTTTAGATGTAGTTTATTTATTCACGAAGAAACTCTTCCAGAATTGGTAGATATGACTGGTTCAGTCCTGCTTATCAGCAGCTCGGGCCGTGTGTGGCAGAGATAGCGTGTGGCGAGTGCGTCACCAAAAGCATGTGATAGGAGCCGGATTCAGCAGTCAAACAGTGTTTTATCTCTTGTATATCAATCACAGTGCACTGTGGCCCCTGCGCACACAAGCACTATAGCTCACCGCATTGTTTGTTGTAGCAACAAACCTACTCTGAAGTTGTATTGTGGTGCCCTTATTTTTTATATATATTTTATAAAGGCTACTGTTATGTTGGTAGGGAAGCAGGAGAACAGAGTCCCTAGACTGCAGGTTCACAAAGCTTGGCAACAGCAAGAATAGAAATCATAAGAATTCTATTGACAGCAGCTCCTCAAGTCAATAGTCTTTACAGGGTTTTGTGTTAACACAGACACCACGCGAGGCAACAAGCTGCACTCCATGAAATGCACTCCACTCTGTAAGATAAACTCTTGTCATCAAGGAATTAGAGTAACTATCGGCTTTGTGTGTTTTCCTTACGAGCGGCTAACACGGCAAATCAAAAGAATGTTTACTGGGCTGCAAAAAGGGAAGAAGTGGAAATGGAGTACAACGCCATGTTTGCTGACGAGTGATTTGTAAAACTCTTGAATTAATTTTGGCCTGGAAAGCTGGCTCTGCTCACAGGGAGTTTTCCCTATAAACAGTGGAAAGGAGACTCCTGCCCCTCGAGTCCTTTCCATTCTTTCCACTGTGTGTGTATGTGTGTTCGCACTTTTGCACAAACAAGCTCTTTATTTCCTGATATTGATTGACCTATTTCAGTATTTATCACTTTTTGAACTTTGGCTAATAATGCCTGTTGCTTTTTTTTTACTTTTGACATTTCGGCCATCATTTATTTGAGGTGTGATAATATTATGTACACTTGGTTACTGAGATCTGAGAAAACTGCAATCTTAGCAAATCAATCTTGACATGAAAACAGCATAGGCCATATTGAATAATAAAAAACATTGCAAAAAATACCATAAATCATTGTAAAGCAAAAATCCAAAATGTTCTCATTGCTCAAGCATTTAGACTATGTAGTACATTTTACTATATAGAGGCCCAGGTTGTGTCAAACTAACACAATCATGTAAAAAAAAGCCTAAAACGACTGTGGTAAATATCTTAAAGAGTCAACACTTCATTTGCTTGCCTTCCTTGTACTTTTTGTTTTGCACTGTGTGATCAAGATACTGAATTCTTGGCCTGAGGCACATCTCAGTTTTTTGATGCCTCCCCCTCTAGTCCACCGAGGCGAGGAAGAAAACAACTTTTCCAAGTTTAGTTGTTGAACATAATATTGAATCATGAACATTGGTATTGACTCGTGTCCCACCAGACCAATTTAATCTGTGATTCAGCTCATACAGTGCATACAACACAAGGAATGATGTTATTAAGCCCCCTTAATGAACTCTCCATATCTCCTTGCACTAAAAAAAGCTCATCTAAATGGAAAACACATTGTCTTCATTATTCGCAAGTGTTGAATGAAGGCAGTTGCCATGGTTACAGCCATTGGAGGCTGAAGCCGGGTTTGAGGCCAGAGGGGCTACAGGAACAAAGTGGTTCCTAATGGTGAGATTGTACAAATGGCTGTCTGAGTGGGTTATATATCGCTGGCATTTCCATGTTGGGCAACATAGTCGCAGCGCAACAAATGATCAGTTACACATCATACCCTTGTGTCAGCGCTGACTCCGGTTAATGAAACAAGATAAATCTCGCCAAGCCGTTTACTATTCCACACCGTAGTCTACTAAATATTGTTACTATACAGTTGTAAATGGCTAGCCTGTGTTGTTTTCCAGTGTATCAGCTTTTAAAGACACACGCAGAAACTTCCAGTGTATACCAATCAAAATGCAGATTGTCTACACAGCATGGTGTCCACCCAGAAGAATTACTGCTGAATACTAAGCAGAGGAAAGCTCTCAGTTCTGACTGCTGTTTATGCTTCTGAGACTGCTTTTGGAAAGAGAGGCAAAATGAGAGAGAGAAACGGCAGCATTTGATTCATTTCCTTGTCTAAATGTAGGTTAAATTACCTTTAAATTCCACACAGAATTGCACATTGCAGGTAAATGAGTCACTTGGCAGCTGATAAGCAGCAGCAAAGACATGCTGGGAATCAGGGACAAGGTGCCTTTTTGCAGAGAGAAAGCGACACATCTCTAATAATAGAGGAAGTGGTCATGTGGGATCTCTCTGCTCCCCGATTCATGTCAGATAATAATTGGTTTTACCTGATACGATGCCCTGTGTTTGGACGGTGATGAGGAAGCTGTAAAACAAATTACCAAGGGGTTGACCTTTGGTAGCGCGATGTTGACCCAAGCCCGCCTGACTGGAACATCAGTGTCACACTGGCCAAACTGGATGTTAGTGGGTGGAATATCTGCTATAGGCACTTAAGAATATCTGCTATAGGCACTTAAGACAAGGGTTTAGATTTCATTAATAGTTTAGTAATTCATTAGTAATGCAATAGAAATAGAAAGCTATGTTATTGTTGAAACCTGAAACACTAGAGTTAATATATATATATATATATATATATATATATTACCAAAAGACTTGAGACAAATTGCCCTAGTAATGATGTACACGATTATTGACAAAAACAAAACTATGCCAAAACTAAATGCAGCTACTTTTAAACTAAATGCAACTATCTGAAATGATAATAATCATAATACAATTAAAAACAATGTATTCAATTCAGTTTTAATTATATAGTTAGACGATATAGTTTAATTATATAGTGCCATATCTCCAGGTCTATATTGCCTGACGGACAAAACCCAGGGCCACAATATGTACATTCAGGAATTTGTTGCTTGTTAATAAACATTTTTGGACATGTCTCCATAATCAACATGCGAAAACTGCTAATAATGGAGTGTCATACAGAGCAAGGTTGAATTAATGCAGCAAGAGATTCCTGATCAACATTCACATACACACACTTTATTTGTCAATGTTATATTTACAAGGTGATAGTTTCTCAGTTTATCCAACGGCCAGAATGTTGATAATGAAAAAAATATACATTTATTATTGATGCTGTATGGTATTAAGAGGGTTAGTTTTGTACATCTTCTGTGTTGTGTTTATTGTTTGCTTAATTTCATGTATTTGTTTATGTGAGAAAAGAAGCGTTCTCAACTCTTGAAGGACTTGTTTGTCCTTCCCGGCCTCAGACACTCAGTGGTGGATCGAGCAGGACTCTTTTCACCCAGTGTTCTCTACAAAGCATTCATTCATGTGATGAAAGAGAACTAGGGCTTTTGAGGACCCAGCATGACGTCTACAGTATCCATTTTTCTGTAGATCAAACTAGATATACTTCCAATTTGAATTTAAATCCCAGGGATCTGTGTGTGTCCTGCAAGGTACACGGCACTGTCTCAAACAGGCACTGCTCGATATCATAACACAATTTGTATGTTAAAAAGGTGGCCACTATTGTTTGGATGTGCTTCTAAGTGTGAGTGTGTTTGTCTACGTGTGTGTGCGTGTGCACGCGCATGCACACATATCGACCTGTGGAGAATGTGTCACTGACATGGCAGCCTCTCTGGCCATTGTGTCGGGGAGGGGAGCCTGCTTGCTTTCAATCCATTATTGACTAATCTCATTAGCAGAGGATCCTAACACTGAATGAGCCACAGAATCTGACTTCCCCCCCTCCACACACACACACACACACACCCCACCCATTGAGATACGCTGATCACGTGAGCACACAGAAGCACATTTGCATGCAAACATACTTACATGCACACATATTGAAGCCCTCTGCCACGGAGAAGAGGGAGTCACTTGTAATTATAGACAGTGGTTTTGAAAAAAGAAGCTTTTTATTGCCCTTAATTAATCATTTTAATTAAGTGACTGCCTATCTGTGCTTTCTACCGGATTAGCTAATTATATGTTCAGCACTTTCTACTTCTGTCCTGGTGTATGTGTGTGTGTGTGCCCCCCTCCCTTGTCCCATGGCTGCTTGTACAGTATCACTGTGACACCCTGTTTGGTCTGCCTCTCACGGATCATGCTCACCTGTGCATCTGCGAAAACAACTGCTTTGCATACGATCTCGTTCCTGGCGATGTAAACTTTTGCAGTCGTGAAAAAGGAGATGCAAAATGTCAGTTTCATTTGCACAGAGCCTTAATAGTGTTTGTCGATTACACAACAGCCCTAGCTACACGTAGTTTGTGTGCGTGTGTGTGCGCGCGTATTTGTTGTCGGACCGACCTGGTGACTCAGGCCGCACACCTCCGCAGTATCACCCAGCAGAGGGAGATTAGTCCACTGCAGAGAGAGAGATTCATGACCCAGCCAGCCTGTAATTGCTGATGGTTCAGCAGTTTTCAGGGCCTGAAACGGGGAGGATACAGAATTTCTCTGCTTTTCTGCTTTTTTGCAGCATTCGCTTTCTACCTCCTTTCTGATCCAGTGCATCTGTCCTCTCTCTCTCTCTCTCTCTCTCTCTCTCTCTCTCTCTCGCTGTCTCACTTCTTCTCACACCTTCTTTCTCTGTCTGTCTGTGTATTTGTCTTCCGTTGTGTGTTTCAGTGAGCGTGCGTGTGCACCTTGCACTTCCAGAAATGCTACTTCTGCAGGCAGCATTGTTTATATTCACCTGTCAAGCTACTTGAACTTCTCTGATGGATGATGTGAAGCTCCGTTTGTTCGAGCTAGAGATGGACTGTTGCCAAATTACACCTATGAACAGAAAAAAAACAGGCATTTTATGCTTGTAATAAATTAACCGAAAACAGAAAAGCGAAAATAATCTTTAATTGCATATTTGTTATTAAGCTAATTATTTGCTATAACAGTGAAACAGTGGTTATTTCTTTATTTAGTTAGGATGATGGCATCAGCCTGAAGCACCTCCTAACAATATGTCACAATGTAGCACCTCCTCACTCTACTTGAGCTGTTTTTTCTTTGCAATGCACGGTGTTTGTGTGTACATGTGAAACAAGTTGAATTGCATAACGCCCGTCCTACCATTCATTATTTATTTGCTGCTATTTCTGGCTGACTGTAAGATTCTATAAAATGAGACATACTCTTCCTAAAACGTGAACAAAGGGTTGCAAAGTGGGATGGGTTGAGTACATATTTCTTGGTATTATTTTTATTATATTGGGCAGCTGCAGTGATGGTGCTACTGTGGGGTCTCTGTGTCTTGTCCAAGGACACCTCAACATGTAGCCTAGAGGAACCGTCAACCACTCACCCTGCTTTTTCTAGACAACTGCTCCACCCACTGATGCCTACATATATGGAATTACTTCGGAAATACATGCTCAAAGATATTGAATACGTACTTGCAGGTGGAGGACTCCGCTAAGTGTGCTCCTCAGTAGAATCCCCTCTTTTCTCTCCACATACTTCGGCATTCACCGTAGGTACACATAAGAGGAGAGCTCTCGTGATCCATTTATACAAAGGCATTCAGAAAATGTCTATGTGCAGTCTCTGGTACATTAGAGCTGTGGAAGAGTTGTGTTGTGCACGTGAGCAGAGGCTGAGGCGGGAAGGTGGAGGTCTGTGCGTTGCATGGGATACATCACATGCCTGTGTGTGTTCCCCCCTAAGGCTCCGTAAGGGAGATTTGTGATTGTGATTTACTGCAGACTGTGCTGCCTAACCTCTAAATCAACCCCCCCTCCCACACAGCAGACCCCCAGCCCTCCTTTACATACAGACACACTCGGACACAGACGCACTCTGTCTGGTCACAGGGGGGGCATGTAGGATAGCGGTCGTGGATGGAGGGGGGAAGGAGAGGAAACAGTCAAAAGCCTCCTCTCTGCGGATCAAGCGCCTGCCTGTCTGGTAATGTGTTGTCATTGACCAATTAGGAAATCCAGATCAAACAGGCACAGGGAACGGCCCCTCACTGCCCCTCTCCAAGCACTCTGCTCTTTTTAATTGAGCACATTTGTGGAATGAGAGGCTTCTCCCTGGAGAGACTGATGGCTGCAGATACTAGCAAGCTGTTAACACAGGATCATTCTGCTCAATAAGGTTATCAAACAAGCTGCTGATATTTATAAAAAAATATATCTTTATGAAACCATGCCAGTTTGATGATCCTCATGCACTTCTGTGGAGTGTAGGAGAGGGTGATTTTTAGAGTTGCAGGTCTTTGAATGTTTGGCTAAAAACAAAAGAAAGATTTTATGAATTAATGAAATATAGATTACTTTATTGAATTTGAATGTAGTCTTGTTTTTATTTGTGTAATTTACCAGGAAATGTCTCACAAATATTTGCATCCATACGATATGTGCACTTTTAAATAACATAGACACATTAGAAAAGGCCTCTATAGGTCAAGGACAAAAATAGGTAAGAATGGATGATCTGGTAAAATCTTATCAGGCATTTCTAAGAGTTTCTTCTTTGAGAGACGGAAGAAGTCCAACAAAGACCTGGCTCAGCATCTGGCAGCTACGTGTTTGTGGAAGGATAACAGCCAAGAAATCACTTTTTATGGTTCTATTTGCTCTAATGTTATAACTGAGAAATAAATGTTAAAGGCCATTATAGCATTGCTCAAAAAATCTAATGGAGGCTTAAGAGTGTACATAAATCCTGCTTATGAAATTTTAAAATGGAGACATTAGTGAGGTTGTTATGAGGTCTGGCAGGTTGATGGTGTGTCTTCACAGGCTTCTTGGTTGAAACAGGGGAAGCTCATGTTGCTGCTGTCCATCAGTGTCTGGACAGGTTGAGCTCATGAACTATTTAAGATCTCTTGCTCTCACTCTCTGTGTCTCTCTCCCCTCATTCACTCAAAGTCACTAAAGGCCAAAGGTCACCGAGACAATGGAGACAACCCGGACTTCCACCCCCCCCTGCCCACACCAGTAACCCCATGAAACACGCACACACACACACACACACAACTGTCCTTAACTTATCACCACTGCCCGCACAAAGACCACACAAACATGCGCACCCTCATGTTCCTCTCCACTGTCGCCTCAGCGCTCGCTCAAGTGGGACTGTTGGGCTTTTCTGTATATATTTATATAACGTGTAAGGCCTTAAACCTTACACTGTGCCTTGAGATGACTTATGTTGTGAATTGGCGCTATATAAATAAAAGTCGAATTGAATTCTTTGAATCACTTCCCATGTATCTTTCAGCTCGCCTGTCACTCCTCCCTGTAGCACTATCAGTCTCTCTCTCCCAGACCTCATAACGGCTCCTTCTGGGTAGCGGCTGTCTGTGGCTCCCGCTATTTCAAAGTTTTAGCTGGACGGATTAAGCGTGGTATGTGGAAAATGAACAGCCACTCACAGGAGGGATACATGAGCTGAATGCATAATAAACCAAGAGACATGAAAAAAAGTGTGTGTGTGTGTGGGGGTGGGGGGGGGGCTAAAAGAAAAACACCCACTCTCAAGTTGTCTGGAGCAGCAACAGTATCACTCACCAAAATGGAAATAAAATACCTCTTTGACTTTTCCTCTGAGCTCACAATCACAGGCAATTTTTAAGACAGTGTTGCAGGGGACTGAGGTAGTTTTGATGGCTTTCTTTGTGAGATATTGAGTGGGAATTCACCTCTTATCGCAACAGTAGCTGCAGTTTTACACTCTGACCATTATCATCGCATGCCACCAAAACTCCTGGACGACTGCAGAGGACAGAGGGCAGAGGGACGCTCACAGAGCACCACAGAGGACGTGAGGTTAGCTGGTTAGCTGGTGAGCTCCATGCTGTCCCGCATTTGGTGGGTTGACATGCAGTCGTGTGGCTCATCTGTGCTGCCTCCAGCACCCCTCGGGAATTGACCCTCCCACCTCTGCTTCACTGCTATTAGCGTAAGGTTGGAGGGAAATTAAAAGAGTAGCTGTTCAGAGGAGGCGGTGGAAACAGGAGGAGAAACCACTACGATGCTCCTCATGTTTGCATGTGCCTAAGACCTTCTCCTCTCCCTATGCCTGCTCCAAGAACCTGACAAGTCGGAGGGCGGGTGGGGGCTTCGTGGTGAAGAGCAACTGGCGTCCATCTGCCTTTCTTTTTTTATCGCAGGCAGTGATCGGGCTCTGAGACTTGGTGAATCGTTACACTTGGTTAGAGAGGAGATATTGCTTAGCCTCTCTATGATCCCTGACCCTGTGTTTTCTTCTACTACTGTTATTGGGGAGGGGGGGCCAGTAGGCAGTGGTGTTTACCCACCCAACCTTTCTGCCTGTCCCCAGCACAATACTCGCTTTGCTTTTTTTAATCACACTGCAGATGTGCCTGATGGCTGAACAATCTGTGTGTACTGAACGTGGGGCTCCCACAGGAATCCAAGAGGTTTGCTTATGTGAGCTGTCATAAAAAAAAAGGTAAGAGGGCAGATAGGGAAGGGAGGGAGCAAGTGTGGGTCTGTGTAAGAGAGAGAGGGAGAAAGACAGACAAGGCGAGAGAGAGAGAGAGATCAGTGAACAGCAACCAGCACAGTAGGGCTTCTTCGATTGAGTGTGTGTGTGTGTGTGTGTGTGTGTGTGTGTGTGTGTGTGCGTGCGTGCGTGTGAGTGAGTGGCACAACTGTGAGCCCACCCTCGCACACGGTTGCCTCTGGAGCTGCAGACCAAACCACATTAAATAAAAGAAATCCATTCCCAAGCCTGTTAAGGAGCCATGTGGGGAGGTGTGAGTGTGTGTGTGTGCACTTGAATGGCTGCGTGTCCATATGTGTGTGCAGCAGAGAAATGGGGGAAGGGAGGAGGAGGTGATGGAGAAGGGCTGAGGGGAGGGGAGGTATAGCAGGGAGGTGGGACAGGCAGGAGGCAGCTCATATTATCCTCCGTGCCAGCACTGGATGGAGCCTGCCGGGGATTATGGCACATTCTGTATAGCAACAATGGAAGCGGTGCCGATTCGTACACATTTCCATCCTGTCTGCTTTTTCCTCCGTCGAACAAACGCAGCTTTGTCCTCGCTGCCTGTCTGGCCACTTACCAGGCAAAGAACCAGGCAGACACCTGGAGTCCTAGAGCTGCCCTCTCCAAACTAAACACCCCTCCCTCAGTGCACGAATACATCCCCACAATGTTGAGATAATTAAAGAGGAGCTTTCACGCCGGCCTCGGCTGACAGTCGGAAGAAAACAAGACATATCTCTGAATCAAAGCTCATTAAAATCATGAGGGTGAAAGGATGCTTCCCCCCTCTCCTCCTACTCATTCCTCCCTCACTCCTCCACCTCTGTCATCTTTCTAACCTCTAAGCAAGTGCTGCAAACAGCCAAACCCTAGTCAATGATGGCGCAGATTAGTCCTTTATTGCCTAATTCACCTACAATAGACAGCATGCGGGGGACATAATCACCTTGAGCAGTGAGTTTCAATGTGTCCCCACAAGGTGCAGGAACGATGCTGATATTTCCACTCAGGCCACCTTGTTCCATTTTAATTGTGTCAGCATTACTTCGAGCCTTTGATTAGTGAGGTGTGTGTGTGTGTGTGTGTGTGTGTGTGTGTGTGTGTGTGTGTGTGTGTGTTGGCTGAGGGGGGTGTTTCACACTGCACGGCGGAGGTGTAACACCCCGCCTGTAGTGTTGTTGTAAAGCACATTAGTGCGTGACTGAGGGTGTAGTTGCGGTATCATGATGCTGGTCCAGCAGTCAAGGAAAGGTGAGAAGATATTTGTACCTGTATGTCTGGGTCAGGATGGTGCCCAGCACGACACACCTCAGCAGCCACACTCACCTCCCAGCCTGTAAAGACCTTTATTTTTTCACACAAGCTTAAAGTTTCACGCATGGATGTAAGAGATTGTTTTAAGCCATCACAACTTCTTTGGAAGCAAATTTGTAATGTAGGAATTTGAAACCAAGCACTGAGAAGGAACCTTTCAATTCAAATACTTGTATATGCGTAGGTGTGAAATCTTCTATGAGGGACGATGAAGTAGATGTCATTTAGTGAAAACGATAAAGAAAATCTCACAACACAGCTGGACGTGATTGTTCAGCTTGTTGTAGTTACGCGACTGTGTTTCCACCTTATTTTGGTGAGCGTACCATCATCATAGCCCCTCACTTTACTTACTTAAATAATGTCCAACTTGTTATGAGCGGAAAACAACCCTGTGTCTGACTCCAGAGAATCTTGAGTGCGTCTATTCACGAGCCATTTGTATGAATAAATTAAATCTGTTTACCGCTTTCCTGCAATCTGACGGCTCAGCGGAGAAACACAAGGATTCATGATCCATTTGTTCTGCTGTGATGGTGGGACAAAGCTAATCATTGTCTTCTCTTCTCACCCTCAGACTGTTTTGTATCCTGCAGTGCACAGGTGCACGTTGTGTCTACGTCACATTAACAGGCTAGAAACACGCTTTGAAGGTGTGTTGGGTTCATGAAGCAGTCCCTCCCACTTACTGGAGATCATTTTATGCCTTAGTGTCTTTGCAGATCTTCCAGTCGCTGCCATTTCATCAAATTAAACCCGCAGCCCCTTTTCAAGGTACACTTATGTAACATCATCACGTAAAGACACAAACATGGACCCTGCCTGACAGGAGACAATCCTTTCCTCTGTGGGGTGCCGTGAGGAAACAAAGCTTTTAAAGTGGTGGTACGAGGGAAAAGAAAAACATTGTTTTACCCTAGAGGTGGGCTGATAGCGCTGTGAAAAGCCCATTTGAAGAGGTAGGCCTCATCTGTCACTGGGCAATGGAAGGGGCAGCCATGCAGAAGGCCTCTGATTATAAAGAGATAATTTCATCCAATCCTCTGGTGGTGCTCCGTCGCTTTGCCGCCATACTCCACTGCCTTTCATATTTGTTCCCAGCCTGCATCTCCTCACCCGTTTTGTTTTATTACATCTCCCACTCAATACATATATTTTAGCTCCCTCTTGAAAAGGGAAGGAAAGCAGCGCTTTCCCCACCTTCACTCGCTCCATGTGTCTTTTGTTATGCAGGAATCCACAGCCCTCAACTTGTTGTGTGACGCCTGCCGTGCAATTTGCAGTAAATTAAGCTCAAGTAACGCACGCAACAGCACCAATTTCCTCTCACGCGCTCACAAGTGTTCAGCAGGATTTCTGGGTTAAGTAGCTGAATCAAGGCAAATACATTTATATAAGGTAATAGCACAGAGAAAGCAATAAATTATAACATGAAAATAGGGGAAGGCTCATAATTCCATATGCTGTCATATCTGCACAGCATTGTGGGTTTAATCTTTAATTTGGCTTTTGCTATTCATTACAGTCAAAACAAAGCGCTGCTGTTTAATTAGAACAAGTGACTATCTGACAATTGAATTACTCCCCAACACTGCCATGTCATGGTTTATAAAAATGAGCTCGGGAATAAACTGCAAGTATGTTGACAAAGGGGATTAAAGTGCGGGGAGGTCAGAAGTATTGTTGAATGTGTGTTTAACAGAAAAGAAACAGTGGACAGCAGCCCAACCTTTTTCTTTACACTCATTTTTACTCACTGTCAGAGGTAAGAGAGATGACATCGAGAGAGCAGAGACGGAGAGAAAGCGAACGGAAGGGCAGGAGGGAAGAGAGACAGAGAGAGCAGGTCGACTTGCTCATCAATAACCACAAGGTCAGACAGGCAGTGCCGGGCTGAGTGGGCCCTGTTAGGAAGCAGCAGCTGAGGATTTGTAGAGCTTGTAAAGGCTTAAAGCAACACCGCTCCGCCTTCTTTGTGCCACTAGCCAAGGCTTTGAAGGGCCAGGGAGACACCTGCTGGTGGCTGAGGGGCACAAGGCTCAGCCCAGTATCAGCTGGCACAGAACGCATGCTGAGGGTAGTGCTACAGCAGCTAACATCAGACGGATGTAGTGAACAAGTCGGTGCATGGGTGATGCTTCTTCTTATTCATGACATTACGTGTGTCTTCCTTGGAAAAAGGCTACTTATTACTTCGACTTATTCCAATTGGTGTTGATATACTTAATTATTGTATTTAATTCATTATTTTATTGTCATTATTTGTCAAACTGAATGGTGAAAGTCTGCTTAAGCCTATATGAGACCTTTACCAGCAAAAAGAGTGACAACTCCTCCAGTGTCTCTTTTTAGCTTTCTAATTTATAGAGAGGAATTCACCAGTATGCCCTTCTTGCTTCTCAAGTACAGGTATGAGCAGCTTCAAAAGCTCTTTCGCCGTCTAGTGGAGTAGATTACTGGCCCTGCTAGAGACCCCTAAGTGAGTATTATCAGTGTGGTGCAGCATGCTGCCTCGTCTCTCTCTCTCTCCTACTCTTCACTTTGTGCAGTGAAATGTCTCGCCGTGCGGTGGTAATGGAGAAACATGGTGTGTGTGTGTGGGGGTGGCTGAGTGATGGGGTGGAGAGATGATGTGCTGCAGGAGGAGATGCCCCTGCAGTAGTGAGAGATGGAAGTTTGAGACAGCATGAGATACGGTGGGGAATGTGGTGGGGAGAAGATGGGTGAAGGTGGAGCACCATGCTTTCCACCACCACTCGTATATGAGTTTATTAATTCACTTAATCCTCCACCTGACGCCGCAGGTCACTAAGAGTTATAGCGTAGAGTGGGCTACTTATTGGATTGTTTGACACTGAATGCAACATTAAATCGGAACCCAGTTGGCAAAATTGATACCCTTTAATGTAGCTTGTAATACTTTTTCAATTGTTCTGCGCTATGTCAGATCACAACCTCATTGTTTGCAATCCGTGAAAAATTATTCCTCTGGAAAAAAAAAGAGAGAGAAAGAAATTTTCCACAAGCTGCTGCTTCAAAATCAATAGTGCGCCGTAAGCGGTTTTGTTGGAGGAACTCCTATGTAGCTGTAGAGTGGTGGGAGGAGGGGGAGACATGAAATGTAGCGCATGTCTGGGCCTAGGGTACAGATAATTGTTAACCAAAGATTGCATAATAGCTAAGTAATGTAAACAGGGAACCACATGCCAAGCTAATGTCCTCACAGGCCGGGGCGGAAGGGTTTCACACAGTTTTCTGAGATTATTCTGACAGACTGGGCTCTGCAGAATGCGCGTGTGTGTCTCTCCGCCTCTGTTCATTTTCACCCTGAGGAGCTTTAAACATGGTCAGACATCCTTTCTACGTCCTCCGGTGCAGCCTCTCTGAAGGTGTGTGTCAGCGTTCGGGGCAAACGCCAGAGCTTGTTAAGGGTGTCACGGGGGGGCTGAGAGGAATGTCATCCTTTGGGCTCTCTGAGCTGCTTGTCACCTGCAAAATCAATATCTCCCTGTTCAGCTAACAGCACCACACACACACACACACACACACACACACATATATAGACACACTAAACTGCAATATCCTGATGGTGATGGGATTGGCAGCTTCCCTGGGAAGAGGCGAGCTTTAACATGTGTCTGTGTTTCTGTTGCAGAACGCTCCAGTTTAATGGCTGGCAGGTAGAGGCCAACAAGGGACAATCAATATGAACTCGATTCCGTCGATGGACAGACACATACAGCAGACCAATGACCGTCTGCAGTGTATCAAACAGGTGAGATAGTGACCTGTTTACCAGGTTGCTTTATACTAATCTTACAACATATACACCTATACACAGTGGTAAACTGTGTGAACGGGGAGAAGCTGAGTGTAAACCAGATACGTACAGATATTTGGCAATTAAGCTCTGACCTCAGAATGACATTTTCACCAGGGTAATTTGTTCCATGGGTTTGCTCTTGCCTGAAAAAAGGAAATTAACACTTTCCTTTCCCGAGTTTGTGTTTGTACCCTTTGCATATCTCCACACGCTCACAGACGTGTCCAGCATGAGTCTGAGTCTTCCTGTTTAGTTGCGCTTAGTGACTAATCTGTTCAAGCCTATTATTTGGACTGTGGTGTGACTCAGGTTACTGACTGGGGTCAAAGAGCGGAGGCTCGCCTCCCTCCCCCATCATCACCCTTCTTTCTTCCCCACCAGCGCGGACTCCCAGCGAGTCCTTTTGTTCTCCTCTCACCACCATTTACTCCGGGACGAATCTCTGGCAGAATTAGACAGACATACTTGCATAACCCGGGGCTACATGGCTCTGCCTTTGATCTCTTCTCTTAACTGACAGCCCATTTTGTTTCTGGGCGCTGTGCAGGTCCACCTCCTGAAAACTACATCAACAGGCCTTTGGGGCAATGCATGGGGATTGCACTTAGACACAAGTGTGGACATGGCAAATTGTTTTACACTCAAAAGGCGAATTCCCAGCTATTACTGAGAAAAGAGAAAAAGTGATGTTGAGTCAAGAGACAAGCTTTGATGTTCTTAGGTAATAAGTGAAAGAAGTAAACACTTTCATCAGTCTGGTTGCTTCTTCACAGCGAGATGTTAAACAATCAATATCCTCTCCTTTAGCTCTACAGGAGATGAAAGTGGGTTTCCCCGTTGCTAATAACCGCTGGATTCTAAACAAGGAAACTCACAGGACAGGAAAAGGAATACAGAAGTTTAAACAGTTCAAGTGTCGCAGGGTTAAATGTATTAACCCGGCTAGACAAAAATTTAAACAAACACGTCCCAGTATAAGCAGTTGAGGAAGCAGCACATGGGTAAACATGCCAATTAGAGAGATCCATGGCATACAAGGAGGCCTCCAGTCCATCTAATAAATGGTTAAGCGTCGGGTCATTTCAAACCAACCAGTAAGAGCCAGCACCCTGCTAATAGAGGCAGCTTTGTGCCACAGACAATCAGGGTTTGGAAAGCCCACATAATAAATACCATTTATGTCCTGCCAATTAGACTAGCAGTGAGCCCATTCAGCCGGTCGTCTATTCTCCTCTCCGCACACAAAGATGATCATCAGGGGAGATCAGAACAATTAACTCACTATCTTCTCCCCCTGCTCCCCATTGTCCAATATCCAAGCCATTAAAATAATTAAGGAAATATTGTAAACCAATCCAGCTGTTTGCTTTAATTGAAAGTGTGCACATGCTGAAATTTGGCATCTCGAAAAGGCAACGCAGACGTGGAGCAGGGATACAAATGAAGCTTTCTCCATTATCGGGTTGTTTCGTGGGAGATGTGACATGTCTGACTGTATACTCCCAGCCAGAGCAGAGGACGGGGGAACAAATTGATTTTGTTGCTCAAATGATAAATTACGGCTGAGTGCAATAATAGCGTGCGGGAAATTGGAATCTGTTGGACTGATTGAATCACAGGTTGAAAGTGAAATCAGAAATCATTATCGTGGTCATTTTCAAATTGCAGCCTTGCTGTGAAATTGCAGTGATATGATTTTGAAGCAATAATGTAAACAAACGTGCTTATTCTTCACAAAATATGATACAATTTGTCTCATTTACGTCTGCGTTGTTTGACCCCAGGGTGGAAATAGAATAGATTCTCGACGAAGGCTCAAGACAAGATGGAGTTTATTTGTTTTGATGCTTTCAGTTGGTTTACACACAAACGTCAATTGATTAATTTCATACAGAAATATTAGCTGCAGCTCTTTTCACATTTGCAAAGTGAAAAAAATACCAATAGTTTGTTTACTCGGCTGTGTGCAAGTTGTGATAAATACCTCGAGGAATTATTCAGTATCTGTAAATAAAAAAAGGAAGAAGAAGTGAAATAGCTAAATAAATATGTTCGGTTATTTAACCTCCAAACAAACAAGGGTGTTTAAAAAGCACATAAAAACTGTTATGTGATTCCGCGTAGCTCACATTTTTTTTTAGTGGTAGTTTGTTTTCTCCTCGAGTCCTTGAATTGCACCGTTGTGAACAGTTTGGGGATGATGGGCTTTGTGATACTGTTGATATCTATTTCAGAGACAATATTTCCTCTCATTGTGGGGAAGCCAGTTTGCTGTCAGCTTCTCCACTCGCCGATACGTATAGGGGCTTTGGCGGAAACTATGAAGTCTTCTCTCGCTGCAGGAGCACTTCCTGAGACTGTACACATCAATATTTCAAGAAAGGCTGTAAGAACCCTCCATGTATTGCTGTACAGGCTATGCAGCTGCTTTTTGTCTGCCGCTGTGTTCTTTCCAGGGTTAATTGTCTCCATTAATATGTTTTCATTCCTCTGGGGCGTCAGTGAATTTAGAACAACAACAGCAGCAGAACCGAAAAGCTGTGATTCTAAAAGGAAAGGGAGCATTTGCTAGATCGTGTGCGCTGTCACATTCAGTTAAGCTGCAGATGTGCAGATCAAGTTGTTTCCAGACGTGACTACAGAGAGTGATTGTATCTGTTGAAAGCCGTATTCTCAAGACACAGCAAGTCCGGTCTGTCTTTGTTTCTCTCAAACTGGTCCAGGCTTTAACTAGAGTGTAAATGTTGGAGGATCATTCTCACCCAGGGGACGGGGATAGGCGGGAGTGAGGGGTCTCTTGGCCACTAGTTTAGGTTTGATTGGTGGGTTTTGGCCGGAGAAAGGGGAACATCTGTGGTGTAGCAGTGCCAAGCTCTACATGTGACAGCCACACTAGTGGGACCAATTGTTCTGAGTGCAAAGAACAGTAATCACTTCAAGCCCAAGTAGTGGTGGTGTGTGTTTTCTCCTCTACATATTCTACTTTCTCTCCCCTTTCCATCCTTGGTGCACTGATTGCGTGTGTTGTCTAGCTTCCAGACTTGTTTAAATTTAGCATCTGCGGACATGTGTGTTTCTCCAGGAGACTTTATCCACCAGCAGAATTTACACGCTCAGCAACCCCACCACGCCTCGTCCTACTCTCCCAACAAAGACACGTTGGGCGAGTGAGGAGCGGTCTTGGACACGGCAGAAAATAAACAAGACTGGTTTCATCCAGCCCTTTTCAAATGCTGTCTTTGTAAGTTGATATGAAAGCTGCCTTATCAAATCCTGACCTCTGCTGCCCCCTAAAGAGCAAACAAGAAACAAACACAGAGAGGCAGTGACTGCACCGCTGTCACTCGCTTTTCTCTTTTTCTCCCTGACAGTGAAATCAAAGCAAACAGACGTGTTTAAAAAGGCAGCCATTCACTTTAAGCTGACAAACCTCTCTATTTACCTTTGATGCCATGAAGTGGGAGTCCATTTGTTCCTGGTTTGTACAAGTGCACTACAAAGGCTTGTGAGCATAATCTCTCCGAAGGCAACAGATTACTGCAGAGTGGAGGTGGTGTGTCTGCTCTTCTGTGTATAAAGTGATTCATATTGAGGAGTGAAAGCTTTTTGAGAAGAAATGGCCAACAGTTTGTCCGATGTGGCAACCCGGAGAGGTCCACTTTTCAGTTTCCTTTGCTGCTCTGCAGCAAAAGCGACAATAGGGCTAGTGAGTGGGTTTGGGGATCCAGTAGGGGAATGAATGCCATAAAGGGGTGCCTGTAGGTCAAGGAGCCTGCTGTCAGATAAAGTCACAGCACAGCTCAGGGCCGGCTGGTGAAATAAAAGCTTCCTCAACTATTCATGCAGCTATACAGAGAGATTTATTGCACTCAGGGGAAAGTGGATGCCACAGAAACCTGGGGGTGTTGAAGTAGATACATAAGTCTTTTGGGCATGTACCCCGACAGCATTAACACATTGCACCTAAGCATAAGTCATCTAAGACATAATGCGCAATGATTTGGGAAATGTCACTGTAAAAATGCAGGTTTCTTCTAAGCCATGCACCTATTTTCTCTTTTCAAGGATCAGGGTAGCAAGCAGTCCAGTCACACCTTTCAAATGTTTCTTATCCAAATGTGATCTAAATGTCACATATTTAGAAGTCAGTAGATTTTATTTTTAAATCCAAGTGTTAAACTAGAGAATGGGGAGATCAGAGATAAGCAGTTAAATATGGTATATTACTATTATTTCTTTAACGAACTTTTAATAAATTGCTGTGAAGGTTCTCAGCCATTCGGCTCATGTTTATTACAAAAAGGTTTTATCCAATAGCAACGGGACTTGTTTAATAAGTTGCGTACATGTGGCCACTATGGAGGACTGTGAGATATTCACATGTGAATATAACCTATGTCAAATCTTTTTCACCTACAGCACTTACAAAACCCAGCAAATTTCCAAACAGCAGCGACTGAGCTGCTGGACTGGTGTGGCGACCCCCGAGCCTTCCAGCGCCCCTTCGAGCAAAGCCTGATGGGATGCCTAACGGTAAGTCACCAATCATGACCGCCTCTGCAGTCTTGTACTTTCAGGGTTAAGGACAAGGGAAGGGCCACTAAACCAACTGCTGTATCATAACACCCTCAAGGATACAAGACAACTACTGTTTAGCTGCTGGATCTTCGCTGAGGTCACTGGAAAATGAAAAGTATTTGACCCTGTAGAAAGTATTGAGATTTAGCCACCTTCCAGTGACTTCACTTACAGTTTGTGCCGTGGCTCATGAAATTGGCACACTGGAACACAAAAGGATGAGTGCAATAGTGTCCTCAAACCACAAAGCAATCAGTGCTTATAAGGAAATATTGTTTCAGAGGCCTTAATTCCCCTACTTAAATGTCTGGGGGCTTTTGATTAATTGAATAATTAGTGCCCATGACGTTTATTAAAAAATACTCAACTGCATTGAGATGTACTGTAAACAAAGAGAAAATTGTGGCCAGAATGGTAGCTTGCATAATAATAATTTGCATATTTCATGAGGCATAAATGTAAGAGCTATATGTGTGAAAATGTTGTCCAAGATTGAGAAACTAGTTACAGCTCAAGTTCGGCATGAATTTAAAGGAAAACCCCACCAGTAATTTCTGTAATTGCCTATAAATCACAAAATATCTGGGTTTAAAGAGGCTTTGAAAAGCTTGTAACTTGGACTCGTGGAAGATGGTAAATGTTCCACAGATTTCTCAAACCTTCCCCAATTCACTACTTCATAGTGTATCTATCTATGTACAGCTGTACATGTTTGACGCATTAGCAAATGGAGTATTTTGGTGAACTGTGTTACCAAGCACGCGAGGCATACAGACAGGCAAATAGTGTTCGGAGAGATTTCTGTGGACGATGGTGTTTTTGTTTGTTTGTTTTTGCCATGGCTGTCAGCCACCTTGGAATCCATTGTAACCATTGTGAATCCAAGCTGACTGCAGCTGCCGTCTGTCACAAAGGAGCAAGCTACAAACTGTTGAGATGAACCACATCTCAAACCCCGCAGGTGGTGGGAGATTTTTAATAGATTTTGTTTGGAGTATTTCTTTAGAAACAACCACAATGTCTTCTTCTCATTTATTCCAAACCAGTGCAGACAAAGACAGTTACTAAAAGGAGGACTTACATCCTATTGTCTACTTATTTTCAGACAGAAGAGACAATCAGGTAGAACAATGAATGGACTGCAGATGTGTCAGTCAGTCACCTGTCACCTTAAGCCATAACATGTTCATTTCCATATTGCTTCAAGCAGCAGATAAGAGATACGTATAGCTCCTGTAGGGTGCAATTTGTAACTCCAGCGTGCAAGCGTGGCTGCAGCAGGCAAAGAAATCGGAGAGGTTTGTACTCGTGCACCTCGGTGTAACTACCATTCAAGTGATTGTTTGTGTTAGTGCGTTAATGTGCAGCAGCAGGTGCCTTTTGCTCCATTTCTCCAATTCAATTTGTTTCCTGCCGTGAAAATCTCAAGGCTTTTCCTTTTAGTTTATGGGTTGTATAGACCTTAGCGTGATCTACACTTGCAGGGGGCACAGAATCTAATGTGATTGTTTCTTACCCAGTCTCAGACACATAAACATGCACACAGTATCCATGTTTATACGATGATGTCCAACAAGGTGTCCACACCGCAGAAATCTGACCTTTGCATTTTGTTGAAAATTACTTAATATATCTATTGAAATATTCAGCATTTTTTAAAACTGATGAAATTGGGTTATTTGTCAGGAGTTATTTAGCAGGTGTGTCATTATTATTTCTATTGCTATATGTTCAAAGACAACAAAATAGTGTATGGCTTACTTTAATGAGCGATAACTAGATGTGAAAAATGCCACAAAGAGTAGAAAGATAAAAAAAACAACTAGATCTTGTCAATCCCTATTTTATGTTATTAACCCATATTGTGTGCTTAATTAAAAGACATTGTCATTTTTAGCATTTTATAGTTTTTAAAGCTAGTTTAAGAAATATTATATATAATTTTCTTTCCTGATTTGCTACTTAAAATTACCAAAACAATTATCTACAGTATAGTACTGCTGACCTTTAAAGCTTTGCAGTGCATAGGATTTTAAATAAATACAATTTTAAATTTAAGGCACGTGTTTGCATTGTGGTAGACAATCCACCACAACTCTACTGACTATTTACAATTTAAGGTCTGAAATTAGAACTACTTGTTCTAACTTCTAACACTGGAATTACCATTTAGCAAAATGTCCCCCACAAGTTTAGATTTTAATTAGGTAGGCTACACTCATATCTTCTTCTTAATGGGGGATTCCTATAAATAAAGGCCAGATATACATACTCTGTTTTGGTGTCGCATAAAGGCTATACTTACTGAAGATAATGATACGGTTCACACAGCAGTGTTCAGCTGTGCTACCTCAGGGCTAGTCTTGAAGTTTAGAGAGTGACAGCAGGGTTTTAGCTCTGAAAACCCAGGCAGGGAGAAGAATCTGCCTTTAGTGAGGCCCGTTAGGCCACACAGGCCTCAGGATGTCCTGAAGGTCTGAAAGACTTGAGTGGCTTTCCTTGAGCTAATAATGGAGATAGTAAATCACAGCAATGTGTGCCATATAAGGCTGATTTACATTGCCTCCTATGGCATGTGGTTATTCCTCCTAATGTTTCCTCTCAGTGGACATCAATGCACTCAAGGCATTTTCTTCTCGTCTTGTTGTTGCCCACAGACTCATGTCGAAGTCATAAACTTGCCGTAAATGTATCTAAGATGTTGGACTGAATCTTTATGCTACACTACAAACTCCACACTAATGTAAGACTCCCTATCTGGGAAAATGTGAGGACCAAATATTAAATAAGTCAATCATTTTTCTTACAACAAAGATAGATCAGCTGTGGGCGGTGATGGAAATTAAGATTGAACGAGGAATGAAGATGTTTGTTAAATAACCCTAACCCTAACCCTAACCTTCTTTAGATCCAAATATTCAGCAGGGACAATGGACAGGGAAGGGAAATCTTCAGAAACCTCTTTGACTTGAGGTGGAGGAAGAGCAGAGCTCAGGGAGGAAGCTGAACAAGAGAAGCTTCACCTCAGAAATCAATCTGACTGCCAGTCAAGGTCTGGGTTATAACAGTTTAACCAGCTGTTATCTAAAATCAAGGGAGATCAAGGGAGTGGGTAACATGAAATGGTATGTCTTCATGGCGGTTGTCTATTACCAAATCGACTGGACATGTTGTGCGAGTGATGTGATGAAGCAGATGGTTATCTGTGGCTCTTACTTGAATTGGTTCAGTTAGAGGCAAAAGCCAGAGAGAAACTTTACAGGAAAATTGATGGTCACCTGAGTCAGGGGACAGAGTCTTGGGGTCTTGCGTAAGAATTGGCCCAGCAGTGCTCCTCTGTACGCTCCTAAGCCACACTGCACTTTGGTTGCAGTGCGGTGACCAAAGAGAGATGAGGAGAAGGAACCATAGGTCTGAAGGATTGTCGAGTGGGCTGAAAGGGTCTTTCTCTGAGCCATGGCTAAAAGGTTCCGGCTTTAAGCCATTCTGGTCACAAGTTCAGTGAGGCTGTCAAAGGAGAAAAAGAAACAGATCAACCAGGTCTCAAGGCTGAACCAACACTATATAAATGCAGTAACTTAATAAAATAATATACTGTATCTGTTCCTATTTTCATTTCCTAATAGTTTGCGAGACATAAAAAAGAAGATCACAAATTTCAAACTTAGGACCTGGAATTCAAACTAATCTTGAGGTTCGGGAGCAATTAGGGAATTTGTAATAAAATAAAACCAGATTGTACTTAGACATGTGCTAAACTTTTCCAAGATATCGTTTTCAAAAATGGATTTTGCCTCTATGTATGATTTGTTTATTTCTCACAAGTCATTATCTTCAGACTTGAAGTGTCCTGAATGAGCTGCACGCTGTGGTTGCTTTCAGGTGGTCAGCCGCGTTGCAGCGCAGCAGGGCTTCGACTTGGACCTGGGTTATCGGCTCCTGGCCGTGTGCGCTGCCAACAGGGATAAGTTCACTCCAAAATCAGCAGGTAAGACCAGAGTTTTCTAAATCGCCGTCACAAGGCCATCTGGCCATGCTGGTCTGTTAAGACTCAAAGTTCCTGTCTGCATTCTTGGCAGCTTTCTGTAACATACACCCATTTTTACTACACTGTAGAGGATTGTGACACACAACCTAATTGCATTGAATAGAACTTTGAATCAGTTACTCCAAAGATACATTTTTAATTAAAGTCAGACTTGTTTATCAGATTCCTCCAAAGTCTTTAAAAATAAGTGATCTTACAATATTGTATTTATCCCTACATAGAATAGAATAGAATAGAATAGAATAAAATAGAATAGCCTTTATTGTCATTGTACAGTGTACAACGAAATTGGAGTGCCACTCCGTTTGATGCAAAAAGACGCAAATGCGTAGAAAAAACAAAATAACATTGAATCAAGAAACAGCGACTGGCTGAAGCGTGATGGAATGAAGATGTACAGTATGTGCCCTGACAGCAATACTTTGTGCACGTTTTGTACAGATTTGTGGTTTCCACCTGTGTTGAATTTTGAGGAAAGCGGTATTCTGCTTTTGCTTCTGTGTGCTCGGCCGCTCCACTGAGTCGTCTTCCGTTGACTTGGACATTAAAGCCAGAGTCACATGTTGTTTGAATTTTCACTTTTCTGATTTATGGTGTTCATGGTTTTATATGTGGTTATATGATGTTTCAAATCATGTGATGTCACTCGTGTCAACCGCAGGAGAGGAATAATTATGTGAGTAAATGACTTACACCACGAAATGTTCTATTTCTACTTAATGTTAAATCAAATCTCACACCATATTTTATGGGCTTAGAAAAGATTGCCAATTGATCCTCTGAATAATTTTCTGCAACAGTAGTCATTTGGAAAACGGGAAGTACTCGAGTCTAGGCAGCATCCCAAAGTGCATTTCATGGACAATTATGTACCTGTATATGCATGAATATTTAGAGAGGAGAAAGCTATAAAAAAGGAGAGTCACTGGAAACCACTGCAGAGACATTCCCCTGCAAAAGATCCCACAAGCTGTTTAAAGTGGAGGCCCAAGTCAAGGTGGTTGTTAAGGCAGAAGAAGAACACTGTGGCAGCCAAGGGAGATGGCTCTTAAATGACACTCCCACAGGGCCCCAGGGGGAGGACCCACTCCCCGGCATCCAGAGGGGCCGTTGCCAAGGGACAGGGGAAGGTAGTGAGTCACATGATGGGGCCAGAGTGCCGGCAGCAGGTCAACCATCCAGCACCGGAGACAGACAGGTCAGTGTCCAAGGAGACTTTTGGCAGTCTTACAGAGCAAAGAATAAGTCTGAGGACCTAGATTTAGTTTGTATGGATGGCATTTAGAACTAGGTGATTTTCATGTTTAACTGAATACATTTTCCCCAAAAGTGATTCAAGCTTACATTCAGTTGTTGCTGAGTGAAAACGCCAGTAGTTCCGGTTGACCAGTTGTTGCATAAGAACATTTGTTATGGTTTTAAATAGCTTCCCACCTTGTGTTTGTTTCGTATCTCTGTTATCAAAGGAGAATGTGTAGCATAGAACGCTCACAGATATGTAGCACGGACGTCTACAGAACATGTGAAGCATCTGAAGTCTCATAATCACTCACCAGATCACTCGCGTCATGCATCTTGTAATCTGCTCTGGAAATGTATGTTAGAAGCAGGATCTCTGTGGACTGCTAGTGGAGCTGTCCGCCGCAGACATCGGGTCAGTGGTTGAGCACTAATAAGTAACTCAAATGCGGTGTCCCTTTTTAACCGAGCCCTGTCTTGGCTCTGACACATGGCGCGGTTGAGCTATTACGTTCCTGTTATGTCATCTAAATTCCTCTCCCGAACATGAGGGGAAATGGTGCTGAAGGCAGCGTAAAGCTGATTTCAGCAATAGGAAATCAATGTTCACAGTCAGCTCGCAGTCGAAACAGGTTGTCGCTCTGACAAATTGATTCATCACGAAATGCCTCCAACATTGGAAGGCGTTAGTTAGTTAGTTGGGTAGGAAAAGCTTAGAAAGGCAAAAGATAGTAGGTATAAGCAATAGGTATCGTCTCACCTGAGGAGACCCCCTTTATCACCTCCTATTAATTCTAGTAGTTAGCATATGTATATTCACTTTAGCCATGTGCACGTCTAATTTTATGCCTTTGCAACAGACAGTGAATTGAATTGTACAACTGAGCCCTTTATTAGTATTTCTCATGGGGTTCTGCCAGTTGTAGTCCTTTTGCATTTTTGCAAGTGGCCTTCAATGCTCGGGTAGAGCTGGGGGAGGGGCGTCTTTCAGCTAGTAGTGACTTCTTTGTGAATGAGATTAGCCTGCTCTATTAATCGGCGAGTACTTGGACTGTCTTACTACAGGGCAAAGCCGCACACGTAGAGCTACAGTCACGTCAAAGCAGCAAGATCCCTCGCTTGCCGTGGGTAAACTGATCAGGGCCTTCCCTTTCTCTCTCACTCCATCACAGAATGCATTACACGTCCTGCTAGGCGTTATTTCATCAGTGTCACACCCCTCCTGCAGGACTGTAATGGTTCAGTCTGGTTTGAGAACGTCTACAAAACGCTTAATCACGATTTTTCCTTCAAGAGGGTCAGAGTGGCACATTCTCAATCATTTGCACCTCAGCAATCGTGAGGAATTCCATGGCTCTAAAGAGCGAAAGAGTGAGAGGTTGCGTCAATTTAAAAGAGAGGGAGTTAGTCAAAGTTTAGAGTTTCTCGGGCCGTACATTCCCTAATGTGACAAATGCCTGGTAAACCAGCTATTCAGCTGATAATTAGTCCTGTGTTCTGTCAAGCTGGGCTGTCTTCACATTGGTTTTTCCAATGCGGATCCATTTTCAGGTTTAATTGGTAAACGTTGAGTTGTATGGTTGTAGTTGATAGTGACTGTGATTAATAAAGATATAAGCAACAATGTTTTTTCTACTTAGTTTCATCTTCTTCAGTTGTTTTTACAATGAGAAGATGTACAGCAGCCTCTAGAGACAATGCATGACCAAAAAAGGAAAAATGCTGCAAATCACAAAACATGTTTGATGATGAAATGCTCTGCAAATTTCAAAATGCAGCAATTAGAAAAGCAATTATATACTTCTCTATATGACATACTAAAAACGAACTAAATGTCTTTATACCTGTGCTGTTAAGTAACAGATGTTAATTTAAGGAAAAATGTGTTTTGTGGTTTGCATTACATTTCCTTTTTGTTGCGTGCACTTGTAGATGATTGTTACGTATAATATGAACATTTTCAAGTGTTTATACTGAAGTGGGTGAACTCTTTTCTGTATTGGAGGGTAAATATAACGTAAAGGTCCTCCAAACTGAAGTGTGGTGTGCTGCTGATAAAACAGCTTTTACCATGCCTACCGATGAATTGGTGCATAAGAAACAGATGTCAGGCATTTTGTTTTTGAGCCGTGGTAACGTCTACACACAATGCAGAGGTTAGATACACACATGGAGACTCACACACACGCTGTGTGGGGCTGTAATTTCTTTTTCCCGGAGTTTTACACACCAAAATGTTTTGCCTCTTCTCTTGGTGTGTTTCAACATATAGTTTAGTTGCGGCTTTTCCTAAATGGAGAGTAGCAGGAAAATGTGAAAACATTGTTGGTGGCCGGGACCTTGCTTGGTGTTCAGCATTTGCTGGATTAAATAAAGAATGAAGAAGATATGAATGAATGAATATAATCAGAATTAAATGTGGATTTGAGACACAATTAGAAGCTTTATATCCAACTTTAATGAAGCATGTAGGTATTATTTTATTCCAACGAGTAAAATCCAGTCTAAGGATAAGTGTTGCCTCACACCAACAACTGGATTTAGTTTTGTGAAGTATTTTCTAATGGAGCTACATTACAATAGTTGGACTCTTACATTAGAAGAAATATTGTCAAGCAGTGCCATATTTTCTACAGTCACATCATTTTATCGATGTATTGATCATTTTATAGATGTCTGTTTGGAGACGTTTAACCATATGATCACTGTATGTGAAGTCTTCCAGCACAGCCATACGTGATGTGTTAACTTCAGCTAAGGGCTATACGTCACTGTGCACTTAGCTCCCAGTAAATACCAGGAGAGCAAATACAGCGGAGATAAGAGCTGTGACTGTTTTCATCCTTCTATGTAGTTGTTGCAGTTATTACGCATGTGGTAGCAGGTGATTGGTGGAATCGTGAGCCATTCCATACGGCTCTGTAAATTGCTGTGCAACTAAACTGGACGTTTAAAATTAATTTATACTGTACATTTTGCCTCTAATAAAATTATTATTGTGTGTGTGATATATCAGTTACTCAATTTGACATCTGAGCTGGCTTAGTGCGAGTGAGTGCAAGTAGTTTTGATTTATTTTGCAGATGACTATAGATGCTCCAGACTCCCTCAGGTGGTGTTCCTACCCACAGTTTACATGTTTTATAGGTGTGTAATTATTTATCCAAAAGCTTACTTGGGCTCATGTGTGCTGAAAGACAAATATGGTCTTGTTGGCCCCTCCCTTTCTGATTCCAACCCTCTGCGCATCAGGAAGCCACAATACCAAGCCTCTTTCTCCATCCTCCTCCTCCTCCATGCCCCTTAATTACACTGACTAGCTTGATGGATTAAGTCGACCGTATGCAAAGACAAGGTTTAGAGGCTGAAATCACTGCTTAATGCACCACCTGAATCCATTTGTATCACCACTTTTCGACAGGACGCGCATCTCTGTTGTAACAAATGCTTCCCCAAATGAATTGATTGAGGCTTCTTTTACTCATTGCTCTGGACTCGGGCCAAGATACGGGCTGTCTAGCACATTAGGCACCACCCCTCTTTGCAAGTTTGAAATGTGAGCTGCCTGCATTTTTTTTTCCTCTCTTCTACTCCCTCCCCTCCCTCCCCTCCATCTCTCCCTTCTGGCGAAGTGGCTGTGGCTGCTTCTGTGTGATGTGTGTATTGGGAGAGCAAGCAATGGATCACTAGACAGAAAAAGAAGATACATCAATAACAGCTGCATACATCCGAGGTGAGGAGATAAGCATTTGGTTCTCTCTCTCTCCCCCTCTCTGCTCTGTCCTCCCACCCCCACCCCACTCCCCTCTGCCTGTCTCCCCCTCCCCTTTCTTTTTAACCCTTTACCACTGCAGAAGCCGGCTCCTAATTTTGTGACGATATGTTCTTTTCTTCTTCTCTGTTCACAAATGTGTGTCCTCCTCTTGTCCTCCTCCTCGTGGCTGTTAGTGCTATGAAGTTTCCTTTTTTTTACAGCTTATCCCTGTTTTCCTCTCATTGTCTCTGGGGTATTTGTTGCTTGAGTGCAAAAGAGCCGGTGGCAAGTACAGCAGGAGCCCATTAGCAATGACTCCATCTGTGATTGGTTTTGCCTGTGAAACGGATAGAGCAGCCATGAATAATTGATGTGTATTGTGCAGTCAGTCACTGGACACGCAGGGAGAGAGGAAGAGGAAAACAGAGAGAAGCTGTTAGCCTGAGACACCGAGGGAAACAAGGGAAAGGAGGGAGGGGGGAGAGGAAGAATGTTAAAGAGAAGAGAGGAGGGTGGGAGGGATAGAGAGACACACAGAGAAAACGCTTTAAAATAGCTGCTGGCTTCAGTAGTGCAGAGATTAAGGCTGCCCTGCATCGCCTTTGTTCTGCTGTTGCAGATTCATGCTCAGAAATGTTTCTAGACACATGTGCGGCGGAGAGTGAGAAACGAGCGGCGACATTGCCGGTTGATATGGGGGTGGCGTTTTAGACATGGAGGGTGGACAGAGAGTGAGTCTTTGGTGCTGTGAATAGGACAGAGCTGCGAAGCTGTGAGCTGTCAAAAGGAGGAGACAACAATTAGAAAGGGATGTGTTTGCAGGGGGTGTATTCAATGACAAGTGGAAGGTGGATGTGCTGCTGCTGCTGCTGCTGCTGAGAGGAACTTCGCATTATTTCACCCCTGGAGGGACAGATAGAGGGTTGATTCCTGCATTGGTGGGTGCAGGCAGGCACCCCGCCATGTCTTAAACTAACAGAATGGGGTTAGACGGTATGATGAGTGCCTCGCAGCGCCCCGCATGATAGAGTTGCAACAGCTGACTACTGCATTTGACCCACTTACAGCTCACACAGAAGGGGTCAGAATGGCCTTGATTATCTCTCCGAGTCGCGCTGACCTACTTGAGGCGGCATTTTCCGCGAGCTTCTTGGCAGTTTATCACAACCACTCCACTCCAGTTCCACACAGTGCAACCAGCCAGGCTCGCTGCAGAGACATTCACAATTTCCCCGCTTGTAGGGATTTGCTTGTTCCAGATCCACTGCTTCTCGCGGACCAATTGCATGCTGAGTTTTTTTAAAAAGGAGCAACAGGTTTAACATTTAAAGATCGGACTCCAATATAGATGTTAGCACCTGTTGCGTTCATATCATCTTTTGAGTGTCGAATACTGTGTGTGTTTGAAAAGTGGATTTGGGTTTGTAGCTCGCTCTGTTATTTACAGCAGTTACACTGGATTTGTTTGCTTTCTCTTCTTTTAGTTACAGCAAAGGAACAAGCAAGCGAGGGCCACCTTCCAAGCAGAAGATAGATTTTGGGTGGAGCAGTCCTGTAATAATAATTAATTAATTTATAATTAGTTTCGGCGCACATGGAGTCAGATGGTTTAAGAAAATGCCTCCTGCGGATCTCTTGTTCCTAATCATCCATTTTGCTTCTCTCCACTAAGACAGCTTTTGGTAGCTGTACAGTAAAATCCTGGTTTGGACAGTTTGGACAATTATTCATTGTTTTTCTTCTGTGTGTGTGTGAGAGAGACATTTCCCAACATGCTAATACAATATTTAATTATTGCACAGTTCTGTCTCTTTGTAGTTTCTCATTAAAGTCTCAGATAAAAAAAAAAGAGTAAATACCACGCAGGAGAAGTTGATGCCATGTGTGTATTAGCAGAACATGTCAGCTCTTTCCATGTGGCTTTAATGAAAGAACAATTAACCATAAGTTACATGTTAATTACATGACATATTGTGATCACAAAATCGGATTTTGATCATATTTAATGTTGAATCCTCTCATGTTTAGATTTATACACTGTGATTATTGTAATTACAGCCACAGTGAAAAGTGGTGACTGGAGAAATACTTTTTAAACAGACTGCATCATTCCTGGGTTGCCCGTTGACATGTTAATAGGAGGGTTGAGGCCAGCAGTACTAGCAGCTGACTGAATGATGAACAGCAATGTTTTTGTGCTAATGAACTCCATCTCTTCAATAGTAGTTAATGCAAGTTTTTTTTTTCATGACAACACATTTTATAGACATACTGAAACATTGTACAAGTGAATGGGTTTTCTCCTTCAAATGAAAGGGTGTGGGGGGGGCACAGGCACCTCCACCTACTTGTTTTTCCTAATGTAAGACATAATGTTCTTCTAGAGAACAAACAACAGCAACTAGGAGCTGATTTGAGTAGGTGCACTGTTGAACCTAATGTATGATTGATCCCACAGATGAAAAGTAATCATACAGTTGATCTTTCTCTTTCTCCTGCGAAATAGGTATGAGAGTTGAAAGCACTTCACTCGATCTGTATCTACAGCAGAGTGAGTTATCGTGAAGGCGTTTACAACAGTCGTGTTCCTGTCACATTCTGGAGAGCAGCGAAAAGAGGCATTCAGAGGTCAGATATGAGAGATATAGGAGACACACACTGGAAAATGAGGCAGACGCAGTTATGGGAGATTACAAATGACTTTATATGACACCACAAAAGCAGCACATTAAAGAGACATTAAGTAATCTATTACCTTTCTTGACAGCATCAATAGAACTGTTCAAATTCCTCCCTCACACATGTAAAGCCATACTTACTCTATGTGCTGCTCATTTATGAGGAAACTCACGAACATGGGCCGAAAGCGTTCTCATCGTAGACCTTACACTGCGTTCTCACATTGAACGCTTTTGGGTTGGCCGCCCATCTATTAATTATACACATACATCTTTATTTCCGTAAAACAACAGTTAGTCATGAATAACCTGGGAGAACAAGCATAAGTGAGAATATAGCAAACAGTAAACTTTTATCACTTTGCTCCTTAATGAATAAAAAAAAGTTATATATAAAACAATATGTGATGTAGATTGTTCATTTATGCCCAATATGCTAGCAGCATAACATGTGATGATAATAATGCATAACACAAATACATTAGGATTTTTTTAAAGCCAAATAGAAACATAATATATACATTAGTTATGAATTAAATAGTTTATGCTAATTGAAATTCAGGTATCCTATTAAAAGCAATGAGATGTGAAAATATAGTGCACATTATGTGTTAAGTCTAAATTGATGAATTTTTTCCAGATATACATAAAAGTGAATAAACTTAAGTATCATTTCTTGAGTTTCCGTCAGATTTTATCATGAAGAAGCTTTTTCATTTAGAAGCTGAGCTGTTGCCCATATGGATGACGCTAATGAGCCTAGAGGGAAGCCAGGATCCAACCCAGACTCCTCTAGTGTCTCTTTCTACTGTGCCCCTAAAGGGAGGCTCTGACCCCAGGCCTACTGTGAAAAGGTCACAGGTGACTCAGCCACCAGCGTATGCCACCGTGACACTACAGGCCCTGCCCAGCACCCTGAGGTGGGCACTAGTCTGGGCACATCTGCTCCATGCCTAATTAGTATCATTGTAGACAAGGGCTTAAGGCTGGGCCTTCGTTAATAGCAGCCTGTTGCTTGGGGAAACAGTCTGGCTCCTGTAAGCTGCTTCTTCGCAGGGCTGCTCATCTGATAATCCAGTGGCAGGAGTGTGTGGGTAAAAACACACTTTGTGCTGGTGCAATTGGCCTCACAACCTGGGTGTGATTGAGTGAAAGGATCATCGTTTAGGTAACTTCCACTCCACAGTTTTTCGATGCATATTTGCACGTGTTTCCACTCAGACGGACAGTATGAATATTAGTTAACTCTCTTTAAACTTTAAACAGTGAATCGCATTAATCACATTAAGGAGATTTCTAAGGCCCTTTCTTTATTTGGAAAGCAGATATTCAATTAGTATTCACTTAGTGCCAAGTGGAGTTCATTAAATATACAGTAGCTTTAGCTCACATGTATTAGATCAGACTGTTGAGTTTAAATATCTTATCTTTTACATTTTGTTTTGATTGAAATCCCGCCTTTTCATCAGCATAGAGAAATAAATTAGCATCACAATGTGTTTGGCTGGATAGTTTAATGAGAGGAACAAAGGACAGCTTTCCGTCTGTCAGTAGGACAGTATTTAGAGGTTTTTCATATTGCAACAAAGAACAGAGGATGTCAAACCAGCAAAACCAGAAACACCAATTCTGCAGCATTTCTTTCTCCTTATGTCGCCTGCCTCCACATGGCCACATATGCTTGTGGCCGCAGTAAAACCTTTTTGGCACGAGTCCAAGCGCCCACCCCGCTCCTCGCCGGATGGACATGGCACGACATTGTGGCCATGTGGCCAGCAGGAGGCTGTATTTAAGCCGGGGAAGCTCTGAAATGGGCCATAAAACCCAGCCAGCAAGTCTGGCTCCCCATGAGGCAACAGCCCACAAGTACTCATTGACAAGACTCCAACATCACTGACTTCCCAGAGACAGAGCAGCAGAGGAAATAATGCAAGAAAAACAGAAGCAGACAAAGATGAGGTGCAGACAGGAGGCAGTTGTCTGGTCCTAGATGGAGTTTTATAACTGTTTGCACTAATGCTTTCAATCCACAGCTACTTCCCCATTCTTTCCCGCTGCTACACAGTCGCTTTCATTGTTAAATGTTTTTTTGCCTCGAGGCCTAAGAAGCATTTCACTCAGCAAAATATAACTGCACGCTCTATGTTTAAGTTTAAATATGTCCGATTATGATGCCACGCGGTGGCCGTGACATTCGCATGTTCCCACTTCACACATCCTTCGCACTTCATCGGCTTTCTGGAAACAACACTCGCTCTGAAATATGCCATGAAATGATTCAACTCAACTTTAAAATGTTATTTACTGAGATAATTAAGTCAGTTTACAGACTTCCACAGTTGGCACTTGCTCCTGAACCAGGGTGTGAAGGTTGACCAGAGAGAAACCTGTATTTGTGTCACTAACTATTTATTTACTATTTCATGGACAAGTAGCACAGTTCTGACCTGTCAGACCTTGTTAGGTCCGTAATAATAATAATAATAATAATAATAATGAATACTTTATTGATCCCCTTGGGGAAATTGTTGTTTGGACAGCTGCTAGACCTGTGTCAGCGCTACTAGGGGGTGTCGGTGTCTTGTCCAAGGACACCTCGACATGTAACCTGGTGGGACTGGGAATCGATCTCGCTCACCCTTGGGTTTGAAGACGACTGCTCTACCCACTGAGCTATCATGCCGCCCAAAACCTGGTAACCTGGTATATCTGCTGCTTTCCCGTGAAAATAACTATATAATGGACGAGTCACCACCATTTCACTATCAGATCGGCATCAATGAATAATTTGTGGCGTCTGTGTAACGACAAAGAGGTTTGATGGCTGCCAGGTGGGCATTCGTGGCGACAGTGTCAGGGAACCAAGAGGTAGTGAGAGATGATTTATGATCAAGCCGGTGTTTTACGCGGGACCAGCTTGGCACCAGCTGGGCCTTGGTAAACAATGTCATAGCAACCGTGTTATTCATATAGCTTTCCATAAATTGTGAGGTATATCCTGGAGTTTTACAGTTCGGGGAAGCCAGCGCCAGACACATAAGTGAGGAATTCTTTGACTAAAACGAAATGTGGCTCTTTTGCATGGCCTCTTAGGTGCTTTTAGTAACCAGGGATACTCTGGCTTCCAAGACTCTCTCCTATTTTAATTGACTTTGGCCTGCAGGAGGCTTGTGTCCATTCAAACCTTTCTGGCAGACGGAGAGGGAAAGGAGGGAGGGAGGGAGGAACAGAATGTGAATAGAGGTCCCTCAGAAACTAAAGGGTGAAGCCTGCTAGAGCCGTTCTTATTAGTTTGCTCATGGTTTTTGTTCTCCTTTCAGTCCTTTTGGCTAAATGTCTTTAAACAAACTGTTTGGGAGGCCGCGATTCTTTACGATTCTTTACACGTTCAAAGCAAAAAAACTGGACTTCATTGTTACTGTTCATACAGGAATAAGTTAGTAAGGAAACACTGTTCATAATGTGTGTGATGTGATGACAGGATGTGTACTGCATCATTGTGTGGACGTTAGTGACCAAACCATGTGGGATGACGCCAAGTGGGAGTCCAGGGTTGACAAGGGAGCAGGTGTCTATTAGATACAGACCAGGGAGGGAGGGAGTAAGGGAGAGGGAGCTGTCACGGGAGCTCTTGGCATCTGCCTTACCTGCTGCCTCCTTGGCAGTGCTCTGCCAATAAATGGAGGGAAAGTAAAAAGAAGGACAGAAAGATTATTGACTATTGGTTTGAAACCACAAACGTGTCATTTGCAGTTTCTTGCCTTGCTTTTCCCCCTTTACTTGATGATCCACAGAACACGCTGTCATTTCTTTGTAAGCACTATTTCTTTGGTCAGATGGATTTATAGTTGATGCGAGGGGATAATGGGAGTCTGTGTAGATACCCACAGTGTACATTTTGATTTATGGCTCAGTGTCAGATTGCTAACGTTGATAACGACACCGCAGCAGCAGACAGGTGCATCGCTAACTATCCTATATTCGTCACGGTATCTGTGTTTACATTCGCTGAGTTTCGTTAAGATACAAACTCTTTTATTGTGGGCAGAAGGCAGCAGAGATGACTTTGTTAGATGTGTGCCACTGAAAAACATAAAAACAGAGTAATTTTTCCCCCCCAGCTGGCTTCACTTTGCAAGTTGCGACATATTTCTGAGGAGATGCATGTCTGCTACAGTGCAGCTACAGGGTCTACACACGCATGGCTGTAAATAACTATAAAACTGTGACCTGTTCACATTGATTACAGAACTTTGTTTCTGTTTTTTGTAAATTGGGTGAACTGGCCCTTAATGCAGAGGCTCAGTTCTTTTAGGAGAACAACAACAAACAGAATATGAGCATTTAATCAGCACCGTTTATCTCTCTGCCTTCTGTTTGGATGTGCAGTGAAAGGGGGGAGGTGGGGAGCATTATCATTGGAAAGAACATTGAACAACTGCAGTCCATGTCATTTGTCATGTCTCCCCGGGGCCTTATGACAGAGAGTGAAGCTGAAAGCTGCAGGGCCAGTTACTGCACCACCCATCTAGTCCCAGCAGATGCATTTACTGCCCTCCGCCATGGTTGACCATCAGGCTGTGCAGCTGAGCACCAGAATATCAATACGGCTCAGACTCAGCTCAGACCCCTGGGACTATCTACAAGGCAAACAGAATCAGCTCCTCTCCTTATGGAAGACAGACCCATCGCCGCCAGGAAGACTTGTGTAAACAGAGCAATAGGATGCTCAGTAGCACCAAATGGCAGATTGATTAACTCCAGAGTGGTTGTTGTGGTTTGGAACGACTACACCTGAGATGATTATCGCCCGTTTTGGCTCCTCTGAGGGAGGGAAGCAGATGAGTCCATAGACGGCCTTCTGTCAGAGGACAGAAGAATAAAACTTCATTCTTTTGTGTTGGTTCTGAGAGACATTTGTGTGACAGAGAATGAGGAGGGACAAGTTTATCCTGTGGTTCAATGACAGAGCACCTCTCCTCAAACAGGTTGGTGCTCAGCGGAGGCAGCGCGTTTGTGGCGAGGTAGAAGCACTCTTGTTCGGTGCGTCGCTCTCTTCCTCTAAGCTATGACTTGTCATTTCTCCGCCTGGTTCAACACTGTTGTTATTTCTGTCCCGCGGCATGAAACAAGAATATCTCTTTTAGCCAGACGACCTCATGGTGGCACGGTAAGGGGATAAATTGTGGAGACATGTTTATCAACAGAGAAGAAGTGCAAGTTACCCCTTGTTGGAAGAGAATAATGGCATCTAATTGAGCTGTAACATGCTGGCTGGTCGCCAGGCCCTTGAATTGACAGCTCTCTCCATCAGAAGGGGGTCTCAGGAGAGGGAGGGGGGCTGTTAAATCACTTCAGGATGTTCTAACATAGATGTGAAACTCATAAACCTATTAGTCGCACTTGGACCTGGTTGCATTTAATTAGAACCACCCTACAAATCTGTGCATCTTCCTGCAAGTGTGATGTTTTTAGGTGAAGTGTACCTGAGAGGCCTTTTCTGTCCACCAAAGCACAACCGTGTTAAAGTCAGATCAGTCCTCGGGAGGAACAGCATGGCCTGTCTCCTGGCATCTGCCTTGCCAAGAACAGGAGGGAGAAGGAGGAGGTGGGGGGAGAGAGGGAGCATGAAAGGGTGGGAAGGAGGAAAAACCCAGCTGCCTCTGCTCCTGAGCCCCGTGCTGCTTTTAAAAGAGTGGAAGGGTGGGGAGAGGAGAGGGAGAGGCAGGGAGACTGCTGGCACCATCTGTACATGTCTTTTGTATTCCAGCCCTCGTCTTTACACAGAGTGAGGCTGGTGTGCTCAGTGTTCAAATGAAAGAAGAGGAGGTGCCTTTTGGTGTGCGATGCTCTGAGAGGAGAAGGTGTGTGTGTGTGTGTGTGTGTGTGTGTCTACGCCGAATTCCTGTTTTTGTCCTCACAAAATTTGGCGCAATCAGAGGACATCTCGTTGTCCTATTTATGTTACCTCTGTGCGTGTTAATATGAGCGAGTGCGCTGTCGTTCCTGATTTGTGTCGAACGAGTGGGTGCATGTGTGTCGGTAAGCTTGTAATCTGTTTGCAAGCACTCATGTGTGGTCAAATCTCTGGGTTGCTGTGTTTGTGATGGAAGTCAGAAGCTTTTGTTTGTTCCTCCCTCCCATCAGCCCCATTAGCCTGACGTCTTCTCTCTCACTGACTCACTCAACCTTTTTTTTTTATCACCCCCCCCCCCTCTCCTCGCTTTGTGTAATGTGCAGTGGCGGTCCGTTCTTGCATGTGGCAGCAGAGTAGATCCGCCTGCGAGGACAGCCTGCACTGTCTGCTGTCATATTGACGTGGCTTTTTGCACGAACTGCAGCTGAAATCACCAAGCGCTCTGTTTCAGCACCCGCCCCTCCCTCGCTCCTCACTCAACATAGAAGTGCTGTGAATCATAAGAGGAGGTGGCTGCCCTGCTCTCTGATTGAATCCACATTCCCTTTTCTCCTCCGACAACGCACGGAGAGGCTAGAAGGAGGCAGGGGAAGAAAGACGGAGAGAAACAGGGAAAGTGAGTCTTTTGTAGTTGGCACGGCACAGAAACAAGCACTGCAGATGAAAAGCATATGATTTGATCAAATGCACTCTGAATGGTAGGTAGGTGGAGAGAAGGCAAGGGCCGGAGTTCATCTGCAGGTACAGAGTGAACTCTAGTGGCCAAAAGTAGAACTGCTGTTATGATCGAAGCTGGTTGCCTCCTTTTTTTTGTTAATGTAGTAGCAATTTTTGTGGTGGGAAAATTCTCACGAGGAACAGGCTGAAAACATCCAAATCATAGTTTCTTTAAGATAATTAGTTTTCCAGTGGCTGTAGGATGCCATGTGGATGTGGTGGTGAGTTTATTTGTTGTACGGCAAACGTCACCCAGAAGACTGAGAGAATTTTGATGGATGGAAAGGCCCTAACAGGTCGAACAGACAAGTAACAAGTAGCGTTGTTTGTCTAAATGTGACATTTTCATTGAATAGTTTGTAAGAAAACAGATTTTCCAGGAACAAGAAAAACTGTGTTTTAAGGAAATTTGTACAATTGTACAGAGGCCCATTATCAATAAACACTGTGACTGCTAATACATGTTTATCCATCTAAAAGATATATATCACCTATCTTAGTACAACAGAAAACATGTACGTCTTCGTGGAAAACAAGAACAGTTCTGTGACCAAAAGCTTGAATGCAGAATGACATGTTGTACATCGATCTTTATTCTGTCATAGGATATATGCACAGTTTGTCAGTTGGGCTGTTGTTTTACAGTTGAGTCCAATTTCACTGTTGCAATTGCCTTCTGCTCCGCATAATGACTCTCTGCAGGGTTCAGGGGTGCTTGAAGTCGAGGGCTGTTACCTCTGCAGTTATTTGTCGCAGGAGTCCAATCGCACCATTACACTCTTCCTCTGCTCCTTTTCCAGCTCTCCTGTCATCGTGGTGTGAGGAGCTGGGACGCCTACTTCTTCTCCGTCACCAAAAGAACAGGCAGAACGAGCCGACGGGAAAGGTGCCCATGCAGCCCCCCATGAGCTCCATGAAACCTGGTCTCTCACACGGGTCAGTGTTCACCTTGCTGCATTTTTTTTGGCTGGTGTGTGAGATGTGTTTCTGGGTTTGTTCGTCGAGTGTGTGAACAGACAGGCTGGGGCCTTGAGGAAAGCCCGTACTCTCCACATGAAACCCAGTGTTCCTTTTGGATCAGTGAACAGACAAACTGCCAGACGAACCGCCTGGAACACAGTCAATAAGGACAAACAGTACCTAGTACATGTGGTTAATAATTACAACACAGTGTTGCGTGTGTGCGTTTCCAGAGGACGGACATGCTTTCATTTTAGAATTCTAACAGTAAAACTAGTTTTTTCCCTACTTATTATAAATGTATTGGCACATTTCGTTGAACTTTTTGAATGTGATTTTGTCCCCTGCAGAGATGGGTCTTTTCCCTACGACTCCGTTCCATGGCAACAGAACACCAATCAGCCTCCTGGTTCGTTGTCTGTGGTGACCACCGTCTGGGGTGTGACCAACACCTCACAGAGCCAGGTGACATTTCCTATCTGGGCTGCATATGAGTCATATTTATGTTGTTTTTAAATGCTGCTATAGGCAGATCTCATCAAACCTTTCTCAGTATTTCAACATTATAATTCCTTACGTAGCATTTACCAGTGCTTGTGTCTATGTCCAACAGGTGCTGGGGAATCCCATGGCTAACAACAATAATCCCATGAACCCTGGGGGTAATCCTATGGGTTCAGGTATGTCTGGTAACAATCCAGGTATGAATTCTCCTCAGTTCCCTGGTCCACAGCAGCAGTTCCCCAACAAAGGCAACTCCAACCAAGCCTACATTCAGCAGGGCATGTATGGACGACCAAACTACCCTGGAGGAGGAGGCTTTGGTGGAAAGTAAGTGAACAGGATGTTAGCACTGGTCACTGCAGTAATTAATCCAAAGTAGTCATTCTGACCTGAAGTGCAGTGGTGTGTGGTAATTTGCTAAAGTGTGTTGCTCTTTGTCATAGTTACCCTGGAGGGCCTAATCCTGGCCCAGGTGGAATGGGCATCCCTTCACACTCCCGCCCTCCTTCAGATTTCACTCAGCCTGCTGCTGCTGCTGCCGCCGCTGCAGTTGCTGCTGCTGCCGCCACTGCAACTGCCACTGCCACAGCAACTGTAGCTGCCCTGCAGGAAACCCAGAACAAGGACATGAACCAATATGGACCGGTAGGACAGAGTTGACAACTGACATGTTTGTGTATACATACTACTTGACATCCTAGTTTGTGCTCAGTGACTAATGTGTTTCAATACATAGCAGCAACATTTTATGATGACAAAAATATCTATCAAGAATCGTGAATGAGTAGTCATAAGACAATTATAAATGTTTTGGCTTTAGTGATACATAATGTGACATTTGCAACATAGAGAGTGAACTCAGAGATGGTTGACTGAACCCATTTTGTCTTCCAGATGAGTTCATCTTTCCAGATGGGACCAAACCAGGCGTACAACAGCCAGTTCATGAACCAGCCAGGACCCCGTGGCCCTCCATCCCTCCCTGGGAACATGGGCACAGGCATGAATGCGTCCAACATGACTGGGCCTCCAATGGGAATGAACCAGCCCAGAGGGCAAGGTATGGGGCCTTTTGGGTCCCATGGCCAAAGAATGCAAGGCTATGCAGGGCCCCGGCCTCAGGGCATGGGCATGCAGGGTATTAAAAGGCCGTACCCAGGGGAGGTGAGCGACAAATTAACCTGTTTCACCTTGATGATTCAGCAGTTTTGCTGTATGTTGAATGTCTTTGGAATGACTGCATCTACAGCCAAACTACGTTGGCCAAGCGTATGGACCAAACAGCCAGTTCCCGAACCAGCAAGGGCCTTACCCGGCTCCCAGCGCCTCTAGGCCGCTGCCATCACCCAACTACCCTGGACAAAGAATGCCAGGACAGCAGATTCAGGGCCAGTACCCACCACCTAGTGGTGCCATGGGCCAGTACTACAAGGTGACATTTATTCTCCTTTTTATTTTCAGCATTATTTGGAATATAATATAAACTTTTAGTAAGGTGTATGACCATTTACCACTAAATATAACAGTGGTTCATTTGTAGGGGATTTCATTTTAAACCTGTTTTATTAAATTACAGCAAGAGCCACCTTTTAACGGTCAAACAAATAACTTCTCTGGGAGTGGTTACCAGTACAGCCAGGGGAATATGAATGGGGTAAGTCAACCTTGTAAAAAGTTAGTTAAACCCAGTCTAACATTCTTGATTGTGTTGTCTACACTAAAAATGTTTCATATACTAATTCATTGTCTTCACTTCAGCCACCCAGACCGGTGGGAAATTACCCTCACTCCCCAGTGCCCGGGAACCCCACCCCTCCAATGACCCCAGGAAGTAACATCCCTCCATACCTGTCGCCAAACCAGGATGTGAAGCCCCCCTTCCCTCCTGACATCAAACCAAATATCACAGCTCTCCCTCCACCTCCAGGTTAGTAAGTGGTAAAGATGCAGTGAAATATATGCTCTTTTAGAAGTCCACAGCTGTCTGACTCACATCTCCTTCCACCCATGTAGCTAACCACAATGAAGAACTGCGTCTAACGTTTCCAGTAAGGGATGGGGTAGTCTTAGAGCCCTTCAGGCTCGAGCATAACCTGGCTGTTAGCAACCACGTCTTCCACTTACGGCCTTCTGTACACCAGACTCTCATGTGGAGGTAAGTCACAATGCATAATGATCATGGAAGTTTTTTGCTTGCTTTATGTTTATATCTTTTCAGATGTCTTTTACCAACGGAGAACTTTTTACAACAGAACTTTCATTTTATAGTCATCTCTTTCTGAATATTGCAATTGAAATGTTTGTAAACTCCTGCTAAAGAAATCAATAAATACTGAAGCAAAAAACTAACCCTGTGGATTTTAGACTTCTGAATAAGATTTGAAAACCCTTTGGTGTTTCGGTGAGGATGGCCTTCTTCAGGGCTCGCTAAACTATGTTTGTCTGTGTAGATCGGACCTAGAGCTGCAGTTCAAGTGCTACCACCATGAGGACCGTCAGATGAACACCAACTGGCCCGCATCAGTCCAAGTCAGCGTGAATGCCACGCCACTCACCATCGAGCGGGGTGACAACAAGACCTCCCACAAACCACTGCATTTGAAACACGTATGCCAGCCAGGAAGGAACACAATTCAAATCACAGTCACTGCCTGCTGCTGTGTAAGTACACATATCTCCAGAAGGGGTTTATACAAATCCTGAAGAAAAATATTGCCAGCTTGAAAACACTACTAAAATCTATGTGCATATAATATTTTAATGCTAACATTTAATAATTTGGGAGGATGTTTCTCTGAGTGACAGTGATGTTTCTTCCCGCAGTCGCACTTGTTTGTGCTGCAGCTGGTCCACAGACCCTCAGTTCGCTCTGTTCTCCAGGGTTTACTGAAGAAGAGGCTTTTGCCTGCAGAGCACTGCATCACCAAAGGTACTCACACAATAACACAGTCGCATTTTACTCCCTTAAGTCCTGGTCACTCTCCAAGATTGAGTTTTTAGTTACCTTTGATGTTTCTCTCTTTTGTTTTTTTTTTTCAGTTAAGAGGAACTTCAGCAGCGTAGCAGCATCGACAGGCAACACCACACTCAATGGAGAGGATGGCGTGGAGCAGACTGCTATAAAGGTGTCTCTCAAATGTCCCATCACCTTCCGACGAATACAGCTTCCAGCAAGAGGACATGACTGCAAACATGTACAGGTAAGACCTGCAGGGCTACACACAAAAATAATAATCATAATAATAATAAATAAATTTAACAAACTGGATCTTTTTCTTGTTTTTGCAGTGTTTTGATTTGGAATCATATTTACAACTGAACTGTGAGCGAGGGACATGGCGATGTCCTGTTTGCAAGTATGTTTCTTTTGCTCCTATACAAGTCAGTATTTGCTCAGTATGCTAGATTGCAATATATTGATTTTTTTCAGTATTTTAAGCAGTGTCTCTTTCCTCTGCTCAGTAAAACAGCACTGCTAGAAGGACTGGAAGTGGACCAGTACATGTGGGGAATCTTGAACGCTATCCAAAAGTATGCTAAGACAGGAAAAAAATGTGTAGAGCTTATAATAAATGACTCCTTGGACCCTAACCATTTATTTTTACCTGTATTTAAACAGCTCAGAGTTTGAAGAGGTGACTATTGACCCCACATGTAGTTGGCGGCCCGTAGCCATCAAATCTGAAATCCACATCAAAGAGGACCCGGATGGACCACTGGCCAAGAGGTTTAAGACAATGAGTCCCAGCCAGATGATCATGCCTAATGTAATGGAGATGATAGCTCAGCTCGGCCCTGGACCGTCACCGTACCCATCGCTACCATCGCATCAAGGAGGCAGCAACAGTGAATACGGCAGCCAAGGTACACAAGGTCCGTCCACAAAAACAGGAAGTTACAAATAAGCCTAAGAATAAGATTTTGACTTTTTTGCTTTGTTTACTTTCTTCTCTGCTAGGCAACAGTTACCAGGGGCACGGAAACTTTGACTTCCCTCACAGCACACCTGGTGGTACGTCGATGAACGACTTCATGCACGGGCCTCAGCTATCTCACCCACCTGACATGCCCAACAGCCTGATGACCCAAGACAAGCCACTCTCCCACAACATGCCCGACACAGTGAGTGAATTTGCAGGGGCTTTTATTTTCAATGCTTATGGTCCATATTCTACTTAAATCATTGATTGATTGTAAACATGAGTAGCTTATGAATGCGTCTGAATTTTCCCCGCTATGACTTTGTAGATACCTCATCCTGCTGGCAATGATCAGTCACATGGCCCATTGCAGCAGAGCTTACGTGCATCTCCACACCCTGGGAGCCAGGCAGGGCAACAGCTACACCACAGTGGGCCTCCTCAGCCCTCGCGGCAAGCTCCTCCTCCTCAGCAGCAGCAGCAGCAGCCCGGCCCTAACAACCATCCCCATAGCGAACTGCCCTTCAACCCTTCCAGTAGTTTGGACAGCCAAGCAGGGTCAGAGATGCCTGAGCCATCCCTAGATGTAAGTAGTAACAAAAGATACATCAGAAAATGTCAATGCAAACGTAAAATGTGTGGAAATTAACCAATGTTTTATAATGATCTCTTTCCCTTTACAGCTACTTCCAGAGCTCGCCAACCCAGATGAGCTGTTGTCCTACCTGGATCCCCCAGACCTCCCCAGCAATAGCAACGACGACCTCCTGTCGCTCTTCGAAAACAACTGAGGCGATTCAGACGCGCAAAAACTTTTCTGACTGCCTGCAGTTTCCCTGAGAACCCAGGGCAGTCGTTCAGTACTTAATAAACACAAAGATGCACTCCCTTTCTCTTCTTCGTCTTGTACAGTTTTCATTCGCCAGCGCAGATTGACTGAATGAGGTTAAAAATAAATTCTTACTACAGGTTGCTCAACCATGGCGATACCTTCGAACTGTGCAGCTATACTCAGTTAATTTTTTTTTTATGCCACACACAGGTGTTTGTGTGCACATTAGGAACGTGTTGTAGCATTTTTTATTCATGTTTCATTTCCTTTTACGAAGTAAAAAGGAAGTCACTGTATAAAACAGAAAAATAACAGAAAAAAAACTGCGCTATCTGGCCAGTGTGCATTCTGTCCGTAATGTTATTTCAACCTGACAGGCCATAGCTTCCGTGTGTCACAGCTCCATTCCCTAACTGGTCTGGTTAGTAGCACTGTTCTGTCCACCACACATCATTTAAAAGCACAAGAGATTTTGGCAATGCAAAAAGAGAATCATCTGTCTCTGCAAAAGAAAAAAAAAGATCAATTGGATCCATATATGACTGTCCTTGACAAAATGTTTTTTAAACAATTTTTTGCTTGTCTGCCAATATTTTAAACAGATTTTTGGGAATGATTGGCTTCCACTTTGTCTACAATTGTGATACATACATATTTTTGTCAAAGAGAGATATCCCCACTTTTCAGTCGTCTGTGGGTCGACGGATAGAACAGAGATCATTTTGGCCACACTGAACCAAAACGTTTATATTGAATACCAAGGATCGCATACCTGTACTTCCACTTACTTCCTGTACTTCCTGTACAGAGGACTGAATGGAAATGAATGGTACAATATAAGAGTTTAGGGATCCTGTGACGATTATGCTGCATTTATTGTATCCTGCTACATATCCTTCCACGTCACCTATACTGCATGAGCCCCCGATGTCGCTCGTGTCAGCACTTTTGCAAAGTTGCATCTCTCTCCCTGTTAAATGATGTGCTGTTTAAGTAGTCTACAAAGTACATGTGTGCCAAGCCCTTGTCTAGTACTGTTCCAAGTGATTAAAAGAAGATAGTGTGGATTATATCAGTTGCTGTTTCCACAGCCCTGTTGTTTGTACGTTTGTATTTGATTTCTGTCCAATTTAGTATGATTTATTTAACACTAACGTTGAAGGGATAATGCTGATATCAGCAGTACATTTATCATGTATTTGCTGGATATACTGTGTTATGTTTGTGTTGTTTGTTTTCTCCTATTGTTTTTGTTTATTTGTTCATTTTTGCTGCATAATTAAAACTATCCATAAATCTTTTGGGAAACTGTTCAACATCACCAAAGTTTGAGGGATGAGAAGAGAGATGTTTGTGTTTGCTTGGTCCCGTGTAAGATTGCGAGTGTGTGCATGTGTGAGACTGTGTGTGTGTGTGTGTGTGTGTGTGTTTCTGACGGTGTGATGGGAGGTAATATTGTTTTTAAAGATATAGAAGAGGACACGTACAGTTTATCCATCACTACTGTTCAAGAAGTGGTTTTAAAAGCAGTATTGGTGCGGACCTTTTGCCACATTTGTTTCAAACTTCTTTTTCTTTCAGAGGAGTGCTGTTCAGTATGCAAATGTATTATTTTTCAAGAAATGCTATTGTACTGTAAATATAATTGTGAATATTTTTGTATCATCTAGATAATGTTTGTCGTTTGATCATTAGTCATCCACCTTAACCACATATGCTCCCAAACTCCCATTTGACCACTGACTTTGTTTGTAACCAGCATACGACGGCTGCCTCTCCTGCTCGTTGTGGGGTGAAGCCAGTTCAAACGTCTCATAAGCTATTTCCTGCAGGTCATTGTGCGTTCTAGTCACTTCCTAGCACATTCTGTCTCGCACCTGTCATTTATAAACAGGTGTCCCATTATTCTCTGCATCAACTGAAGGTGATTGTGTAGCATCATTTCAATTTTCAGATGTCAAGCTCGGTTTCAAGCAATATTTTCTTTCACACTCAGATGTATTCGATTGAAAATGATCAGTGTTTTCTATCCATGAGTTTCTGTTAACACTTTGTCGGTGATACTGAACAGTAATGGTAAAAGACGTGGCATCAGCTGGCTTTCAGTGTAATTAGTGAGCTATGTGAATATCATAATTGTTGCTAAATGTCAATACACGGTGGTATTTTAAAGATATATCACAACCATATTTTAAAGAAATTCATGATATTGTTTATATTTTTATTATAGAAAATGTGGCTTTTTTTTAAAAGCATGAGACCATATACATTTTTATCCCCTTTTGTTTTTGGTAAATTATTTTGTACTGTTTTTCTTATTAATCTGTAAGGCTAGAAATCCAATTTCTTTCAGCTGTAGCATTGTGTTGATGGAGGCAACCTGGTTTTATGTAAACATCATTTTAAACATCATTTAAAAAAGCATTATTTGTTCCAGTTTAGCACACTTATATTAGTATGTTTTGTATTTAATTTGCAAAGTCTTTTAATAAGACACTGCCGCATTTTCAATTTTTACTGAATTGAAACTTTTGACGAGTCCTGTGCAAGTCAATATCATTTTATATTTTATTCATACTCTTAAATGAGCCAATTTGGTGTATTAGGCAGCACCCCTAATCTATAGTTGCACAATCACAATAAAAGGCCATTGTTCTGAGGAAAGTTGTTTAGGAAAAGTAAAATTTAAAAAAAATGTACTGAGGGAACGGCACGTTCATTCATCATTATGGCCTACAAAAGACGTTGAGGGCAAGGCTAGGTCAAATGTCCCAAGGATGTCTGTATATATGTAAATGAATATAGAGACGCGTGAACAGAAATGTATTCATTTTCCCTGGGAATGTGCATTGTTTCTGCAGAATAATAAAAAGCTTGCAACCCCTCTACTGGAAGTGGCTGAATATGGAAAATGAAACTTGTTAGTTAGTGTCTGTGGGTATCTCTCAGCATTTTGTTCCCCCTCTGTAATATACTTTCACCTCTTTTGTTAGGGGAACTGGGACAGCAATGTTTTACATGTAATATTTAGCCTAAATGTTCTAGTCTATCACTTGCATACCCTGAGGTGCTAAAGCTAAAAAAAGGAGAAAAAAAAAGGTTACAGAGAAAATCTGAGGGGTGGGATAAAGACAGTGGACAGGACAGGTCGAGAAGATTGTAACCAAATCCATGGTTTATACATTTTTGATATCATGAACAGTTGGGAAAATGATACAAACTTTGGTGATTCATGCAATGTGACCATTGTCTCTATGTTTGTACATTGTATGTACAATCATTTCATATTCTAAACTGGTCAGAAAATTCAGAAACTAATTGTGATTTTTAGTCTTGCAGAACTGTATGTAGTTAGATGATGTGACAACCTAATATTTATCTAATAAATATGTATTCAGATGATACCTGTATGTCCCTGTGGTCTTGTCTTCTGTGTATTCATAGTCCGATAATCAAGCACTGCTTATTCGAGCTGAAGGTGTAAATTATGGGTATCACACTTTTATTTACATTTTGATTAACATAGCTTAAGGTCAACTTGATGAAATGAAATGAGCCCACTTTAATTAAGTTAGCAAGATAAACCTGCTCATTTAAAACATGAAAGAGTTAGTATGCTGCCTGTCAAGAAGAAATAGGAAAAGAAAAAAATAAACATGAATCTTGCATGTGTAGAAACAAACAGAAATTGACGGAGCAGACAGTGGTAGAATGTGTATTTCAGACTATAATAGGACTCAGTGGAGCCACACTACCATAGATGGAGACTTCAGCATCAAGCACCTGAGAAAAACAACAACATTAAGATGAAGGGAGATACTTAAGTAGTGTAGTACCGCTGTAACTCTACATAAACTTACCCATAATGCACAAATCAAGGCCTTAAGGTATTGCTTTAGGGACATAACTATTAGTTTTTTTACAGATTTATTTTGAATGCACAGCTACAGAGACAGAAACAAACAAATGCTGTGTCTTAAGTCACTCTCTGGTTGCCACATAGTGTTTGCAGTGTGAAATGTATGCACCATAGTGACCTAAAACCTATCCACAACAGAAACAAAACCACTGGTGTCATTGGCATTTAAATGAGATTACACTTTGCTAAGCAACACAATGTATACCCATTACAAAACTTTGTGGAACAAAAGTTTTATAATGTAGTGGAACAAAACAAAACAATGATTTATCTACGTTTAAAATGCTATTCATGAGAGGTATATCATAATATAAATCAAGACTTTATACATTTTTTTTGTGTGTTTTTTTGTAAATCAATCTGTACTGGTTTTCATATAAATGTGAAAGTATACTAATCTTATTTACTGATCTACTCTCTGAAATTTGCTGCTTAGTATGTGTAAAACAAGTGTCTAGTCTGTGGTCCATGGATATAGGCTAAGGTACGGAGATAATGTCATCTGCTCTAATTTTTAAATAAAGTTGTGAAAGTGTTCTAGACTTTAGACTAGTAATCACATGTAATCTCGCGAGACGTGAACCGGACACACGCGGAGTCAATGTACATCCGGTTGTGTAAAGAAAACTTCCTTATTTCACATATGTTACAGTGACATTAGCTCACTGCTGACCTAAGCAAACCAAGTGAGCGGTTTCAGATTTGAAAATGTTAATTTTATCAAGCAGGATAAGGTTTTGTTCTCTGTCGTTTACAGCCGCACGTTTGTACAGCAGCGGCCCGGCAATTGTTAACAGCAACCCGACGGTTTTCTTTGACATTGCTGCAGACAGCGAGCCGCTGGGCAGGGTAACCTTTGAGGTGAGAACACAAGACCTTCATTTTCCACCTTCACAACGTTTGTCTTTGAATTGTTGGGAAAAGCCGTAGCCACACACGTGTAATTCAATCTTTGGTGGAGATGAACAGATAACACACTTCACATTTGACCCTCAGGCATCTCATTTTTGTTTCGTAGCTCAACGCCGACGTTGTGCCAAAAACCGCCGGTGAGTACAGACAGTTCCCTTTGGTCTACGCATGAAACCCCACAGGAGTGAAACAAACCGGAACCAGAACAGAATTATAATCAGACATGAGGAACCTTAATCTGAGATTAAATAGCTTAATAATGGAGTTACCAAACACACCGTTTGGCAAAAATATGACTCAAGTTGTATCTAAAAGAGATTTTTATGCATGTTAAACTACTTAATCAGCACTTTGCCAACACTGGTGAAAATATTGTTGGGTTTGACTGTGCGGCAGCCAGTGGCACACAAAACGCCACACAAACGAGAGGAGAAATATATTTAATATAGCGGGTTCTGAATGCAGATGCTGTGTAGTTAGGCAAAGAAATGAAACTAAATGGGGGCTGGTTTCTGCAACCACAGGTGGTTCAAAGCTGACCTCAAAATCAGCAACGAACGACATCAGGAAACCCGAGCTGAAGCAGCCTTTGCACATAAACACCCTTGTAAATGTGTTGGCAGAGGTTTTTATTGTTTGTTTTAAGTTTATGAAGATGTCATTTTGTGTTGATATTGTAAAAAAAAATACATCTAACCAGACATGTTTGTCTTTGTTGCCTTTAAATACCTTAAAAAGTCATTTGGTGATGCCTATTATATGTAGTTCGAGTGTTTAGTGTCTGAGAATTTGATCCAGAATCTGTCCTGCAGAAAACTTCAGGGCACTGTGCACAGGAGAGCATGGCTTTGGTTACAAAGGCTCGACCTTCCACAGGGTGATCCCTCAGTTCATGTGCCAGGTATGTGACTCTCTTCATCTCTTGGCTCTTTTTGTTGTCCAGTGTAGTGTTAGTTTAATCACAGTTGTGTGTTTTCAGGGAGGTGATTTTACTAATCACAACGGAACTGGAGGGAAGTCTATCTATGGATTGAAGTTTCCTGATGAGAACTTTAAACTGAAGCACACTGGACCTGGTAAGATCTCAGTCTTACCTGTATGTGCTTATGTTTTAATGGACATGAACGGATTGTGCTTTGTTTTTCATTGTGTGACACGTAGGTACACTCTTTTACCACCAGGTGACAGCATAGTTTAAGTAGTGCTCAAGTAACATTAGCGATGAACTCTATGTGGGTATGAAAAAGACTGGGGATTCCTGCCATGCCCGTGATGTTTTGCTGCACCTATTTTATAATATAATTATCAGATGTTTAAGTCATATAGATGTGTTTATTATTTATATTTATTGCACTTCAGGTATCTTGTCTATGGCTAATGCTGGACCTAACACCAATGGATCTCAGTTCTTTATCTGCACCAGTAAGACAGAATGGTATGTACTACTAATTGTAGCACAAAATGAAGGAAAGCTACATCACACAGTTTGTCTCACTGTCCAGTAAATTTATCCTTTCTTCATTTAGGCTAAATGGCAAGCATGTTGTCTTTGGCAGTGTGAAGGAAGGAATGGATGTGGTCAGGAAAGTGGAGGCATTTGGTTCGCGCACTGGGCGAACCTCCAAGAAGATCACTATCGCAGACTGTGGAGAGCTCAAGTAGTCTCCATGTGAGCAGTGTCTCATCTCCTGCTGTATTTTCAATGTGAGAGTCTGACTAAAAGTCATGGTGCGGAGTGCTACCTCTCTAGGCTGGTGTTAGATGCCTTATGAGCAAAAGGTATAAAATTGTTCTTCAACAATCAATGCACTTAAATGTGTCATGCTAGAAAATGTGAACTTGTATTATAGAGAAAGAAAGAAGAAGATTTTCTGTATTTGAAAGACGACTATTAACATTTGCAAAAAATAAAGAAATATTTTCTAAAGGTCTGAGCTTCTATTTTGCCGTCTGTCCTCCTATTACATTATTACCTTCCATCCAAGTCAAGACCCTCACACAACTGGTTTAAATAAAGCTTTTTGAGTGGAAGGCGTGCCGTTGTACTAAAGGATGAGAGAAGTGTTTTGTCTTTCTGCTTTCCTCATCAGCAGCTGACTAAGGTTCTTATTCTGCTGAAGCTTGTAAAGTAGAATGAAGGTTTACAAAGTGCGATGTAGTTGCTTCAGCACGGGTGTCGTTCTTCCTGGGGGCTGGATTGTTTTGTACCACAGTGTACGGAGAGTTCTGCCAGTGGTGGTGTACATTATAGGAAGGCGATGAAGCCAAATCTGTTAAGTAAATTTTACCAGATGTTCGAAAAATATTAAGTTGGATTCAGAGTCTGTTGTTTATTGTGGGAAGGGAAAAAAAAGTGCAACATCTGGATTAGTTCACGTCTGTGGACTTTCTCAGCCCTAAAAATTATACCGCCACATTACCAAACGTGCTCCAAGAACAAGAGCATACTTAATGTTTAAATACTTTTTAATACAAAAACCTTGTAACAGATCCATCTCATGGTTTATTCAGATTAAGGCACATTGAATGGCGTTTTACACATTTTAAGCAGAAAAGGCCATTGTTTCCATACGGATTTATGGAAATTCAATGAAATACAAAAACTCCATACAGCAACGTGTGCATGTATCTTCTCACATAATCCCTCACAGTCTTTGATTCAGATTTTTACTTCTTTTTTGTCTCGGGTTGCATATGAGACATCACAACCTATGACCCATAGACAAAAATCTATTTGGTGACACTTTCTTAGCACTGAGTTCCAGGACTTTCTACCATGTTGACATATTGCATTGCTCTACAGTTTTGTAAGACTTTGGAATGGCAGAATATACCTGAAAGGTGTTTTCACAACAAACTCTAGGCACAGCATATAAAGAATATGTTAGTTGGCTAACATAATATACAGTATTCCTTTACAAGGTATAGTCAGTAACAACAGAAATGGCTTAAAAATATATTCAAAAATTATGTACCCTCCAGTACTGATAATACAGACAACAATACAGATACATATTAATACTGCACATTCTTCTTAGTAAAGACTTGTTGCATATTTTATACAGAAAACAGTTAAGTTATTTCTGGAATATACAAACATGTAAATGAGAATCTATCTGAAAACTTCACTCGTAAATTTCATTCCAACATGTTGGACAGACACAGAACTAAAGTTTCTTAATTCACAGTCGGTAAGATTCTTTGTTCATAGTTAAGACCTCAAATGATTATTCACATAATGATAACTGAGTAACTTACAAGAGCTCTGCAGAGCCATAGTACTGATCTCTGCTGAGAAATGCTGTAGACATTTTAAAAACCACAATCGGCTTCTTACACCGAGAGTCACAATTCGAGGATAATATGTCATAACAATAATCTGTTAGATACATTGCAGAGGAATAAAGTTTATTAGCATGCATTTCATTTAGATATTAAAATGCAGCTGTTCCTTTTGAGTAGAGTGTTATTGCACACGGCGACAGTAGTAGCCCAGGACTTTGCATTTTTCACACAAGTGTTGCGGGTGCTCTTTGCTCTGGTCGGACACATCTAAACCATCTGGTTTCTCCAGAGGGCGCTGGAAAAGAAAATGTAGTGTTCGTTTACTGTGCCACTGATAAAGTTATGTCCTCTGTTTTAAGGGTTCAATTAACAGACTTAATGGCCTAGATAATTTGTGTCTGGCAACAATAAACATATTTATGTAGTACTGTATAAATAATTATTATTATTATCTTTTCTATATTCTTAGCGGTGTGGAGAATTTATTAAAAGAGAAAGTAAAACAGATTTCTACTTAGGCAGGAAGATTTAGATTTATTTTCTCAACTGCATGTGTTGATTGCAACACATCAACACACGGAGGCACTATTTGAATCTAAAAACAATCCACTTTGCTCAACAGACTTTACTGAAATCAGGGCAGCGTACCAGCAGTCACATAAAGTGGCAAACAAAATACATTTTGTGATATTTATATCCATAAACGACATTCACCTGCCATTGTGAGATCATTGCTTTCAGCAGTTTAGCTGTTTAGTTTTTGAACAAAGAGAAAACATGAAGCAGTTTTTGGCCTCAAGGGTCAACCTGTGAGGAGATTTATACTATAATATGTAGTCACCGCACCTCATCAGTTAACTTCCTTGTAAGCAGCACTTTGCTCCTGCTCTCTGTCTGTAGTTCAGATGTACATTTACCTGCTTATGAGGGTAGACATTGATGTGGCACTTGATACATTCTTGTCCCATGTTGGCCCAGGAGTTCCCACTCATCCACTTCCTCTTGCATTTAGGGCATTTATATTCACCGAAACACCTCTTCTTCCCCTGATACGGCGTCAGGCCTTCACCTTTAGGTCGAGCCTGAACGGATCACAAAAAAACAACTCACTTATGTGCTGCACGCCTGAATAGAACAAACACGCAGCCTTGCCATGATAAGAGTGTTATAAGTGTGATAAACTATTCCCCAGGACATCAGATCAAGAAACACTTTATTTGTCCCTAGGGGGCAATTAAAAGGAGGGCACACAGAGCAGCACCTAAACACAAACAAAAACAAGACCTGCAATACAACATAATTATAAAACACCTATGTAATAACAGTGACTGATCAGTCACAGCTGTGCAGACGTTTCCAGCAGCGCCACTACCATTAGCTGCAGTAAACCGAGACTGAGGAGACTGACGTATTCGTGTTTAATGTAATAACATCAAAGTAAATACAGCATGTTTAGTTGTAACTAGTTTTTTCCAGTGATGTCTGTAGGTTGTGCAGCAATGTTTGCTTTGGGCTTTGTCTGGGTGAACTGTTAAATAGTGATAGATGGAAGTAGCAAATTCAAAGAAATAAAACAAACCTGAAAATAAGCGTGGGACAAAATTCCCCCATAGAATAGGCTTGTTAGTGGAATTGGCAAATATTTTTTTACTGCACTGTAGATACAGAAAAGTACGGAAAAGGATTAAAGGCACCATGAAATATTATTTTAGTTCTGACTTAATTCTCGGAATTCTGACATTATTCTCAGGATATTAACTTTATTCACAGAATTCTTTCTTTTTTATCTCAGAATTCAGATTTAAAGTCAGTAATATGGATACCTATAAGGCCCAAACCTTAGCTAAACTAAAAAATAAATTCTAAAGAAAAAAACTAACCCTAATTCTAATTTTTTTCTCGGAATTATGAGATTAATGTAAGAACTCAAATATTATTTTCATGTTGGCCCTAATCCTCTTCCATAGAAATGGCCTTTAACAAAGTCAAGCAGAGGTTTTGTCAGCCCATCTAAACATTACAGGCATTACAATGAACAATACTGATTTGACTTATTTGCTGATGATATTGCATTGTTTATATCTCACCTAGATAATTTGTCATCTATGATTAAAACTCAGCAAAGGTTAAAAAAAATACGAGACTTACAAAGAAAGATCAGACTAAACCAATGTATGAGTTGGTGATCACCACTGAGGACCCGCAAGAGACCTGTTTAAACAATCCACAAATATTCCCTTCAGACTACTCCAATTTAAATGAATAATCCTTGAGAAATCAGTTTCATCAGCAAGAAATCAATTTCATCCTTGCAGTCCAGACCTATCTATCAAATGTGGAACATCCAGAAACACTTTCTTTCCCTGCCCACATGTTTTGATTAGAGATGTTGGATACGCTTCTCTAACAAAGGTAACATAGAGTCTTTAGAATATTACAAGCATAGCATACTACAGCTAAGCAGTAGGAATTGGTCAGCAGACCTGGCTTGATGTAACATCCTCACATACTTTCTGATTAAGTGAAAATATATTCAGGTTTTTTTTCCTAGTCCCCTATATCTTATTTTATGACTACCTTGCTGTTTTGAGTGTTTCAAGTGGGGTGCAGTTCACCTGCACCTTCATGTGAATCTTTGTATATGGAAGTGTATTCTAGTGTTATTCTGTAGATAATCGGAGTTGAAATTTTCAATAAACACACGTAGAAAAAAAAGAACGAAATGAACTCTCTCCTACCAGCTGTGTTCTCGAGGGACCATAAAGGAGGCCCTGGCCTGTGGGGGGACCAATGGGAGAGGCCTCCCTGCTCTAGGACAAATACCTCAGGCTCTCAGTCATCCCTCCAAACTGGCCTCAAAACACCAATCAGGACACAGAGATTTAACAGGAAGGAAATAAAACCCAGATGAACTCTGCACTTGTATAACATGACAAAATCTTCAACCCATCACAAAGAAATCATCTTGACTAGTTTAAATTAAAAGCACCTTTGCTGAAAAGTAGGGCAAGTCAAAATTAAGTCTGAATCTGCGCCACCAGAGAGGTTCACATAAAATCTTGTTTTGATTTCACAGCAGGAACACATGTCAGGTTCAGAACCTCTAACAGATCATTTATTCATTTCTAAGAGGACAAAAAAAACATGGTTAAGATTCCATGAGACAAGCCCCTAACTGTTAAGGCCACTGTGAGGCATTTTGAGTCACCACAGGGCACCGTGGGAGGTCACTTTTGATGGCAGCCTTCTTTTTCAAGTGCCTACAGGGAGAGCAGACTGAAACTCATCTTCCTGAGGGAGGAAACAGCTTTCACTCTGCAGAACAAGCAAAACAAATTCTACCTAAAGACCGGAGCTCACGGGGCAGCGAAGGCCACGGCACACTCTGGACTTTCCAATGTTCGTATCAAAGATGTGACAATGAAAAACGAACACATGAAAATCGCACTTTTGACCCAACATAACCAGACTTATAAAAAAAAAAGGGAAAGTTTGAGTTAAGGAGCATACACCTATCAGCCTCCATCCATGACACAACCAGTTTGTTTAACACACATTTAAGTTTGTACATTTTTTAATTAATACACTTACAAATTGTTGAGAATATTAATGTATTACTATAGTGATAATGAAGAGTTGGCTGCAATATAGCAGAGATTCATATTTTTATAGTTGTATTTTTCCCATTTCTACTATATACTATATATGACAATAATAAAATATAAAGGGATCATAGATATGCTCAGTGACATCAAATGTTTTTTTTACTACACACCAAATAAACATAAATGAGGAACTATGATCACATCATCAAAATACTGCAAAATGTGTCACACTCGTGGCCCAAAAAATCACAGAAAACCTTCAGAAAGTCTGCTGTGATGCTAGCATAGGGTGGTGTTGTATTCACAATGACGATGCTAACATGCTGATGGTAAGTGGTATAATGTACACTATAACAGAACAGACGGCACACAAAACCTGTGCGGGACCGAAAAGCAAACTGCAGGCATAAAAGAGGAAAAATGATACACACACCTCACTGTTAGCTGCTTCCTTTAATTAACAAAGTGACTTTCAGTATAGCAATGATCTCCATTAGGCAACACACACCAAGCACCTGTAGTTCAGATCCATCATTCAGGTGATTCCTGAATATTAGGACTAACATTTTCAATGGGTTTTTTTGAAAAGTTTAAAAAGTTAAGGGATCACCAGAGTTGTTAGAATTCATCCTGAGGGGGATTTAAGTGTCTGTATCTAATTTTATGTCTATTTAATTGTTGTCATGGTACTGTCCTGGGAATCAGGAGTATTATTCCCAAAGCTCCAATACATCTGAGATATCTCAGTCTACACTGAAGTGATGGACCACCTGAAGTAACATACTTTACCATTCCTAACACTGCATGTCATTAGTGTGGCTTGATCCAATTTTTCCTCATCACACAGCAAAAAATATGCACAGACTGGAAATCTTTATGCAGTAGGAGCGTATCAGTTTTAAGACACTAAACTCATATATTATGTGTGTGCAACTTATCATGCACAAAGTCCATAACTTAAGATGTCTAACCTAACTCAGCCCCAGAGTGAACAAAGCAATGTAATGCCAGATAAGCTTGGCTCAGATCATTACAGCTTTGTGGGGGAGGCCCAGGAGGTTGGCTGCCTCCCTCTGCCATCATCTGGAAATCATCAGGATAAACAATAGACTACCCAAATCCTCTCCCCCCAGTCCTTCTCCTTTCTCTTTCCCTCATATACTCACCCCCACTTCCATACCCCCACGAGACATTCATCCTGACACCATGTGGTCAATTACTCCACACTAACAAACCCACGGCACTCTCTCTTCCTCGCTGGGTTTCATTTCTATCAGACAGCACTGGGAAGAAGTCCAGCTGTTCCCAAAGCAAAACAACACATTGTCCAGACTGAAATCCACTGCAATAGGTCTCCTATGTTTTAAAAACTCCAATGTTGACTTAGGTGATCTTGGGAAATCATTTGTCTCTATGAGGGTTTAAAACAAAACATGTATGACTTCTTCACTGTCATGTTGTTAGAATAGCAGAGACTTTTGAAGTTACATGACAGACATGACTTTCTGTATGTTATTAACTTGTGTCCTATTTGTGATATTTTTTAAATATTATTCAAAACCCAATCACAATACAATTATTCATTTAAACAACAGGTATAATTAAATGCATTTCTGACATCTAATAAACACGTAGAGTGTAATTTAAAAGTCTTTGATGGCTTTTATGACAGTGAACTATACTAACATGCTCGTTTTTGTCTTGTACAGCTACTCTCACTGTGTCCTGCCTTCAACAGAGGTTTAAGCTTCACCACAGTGATAAGTACAAATTGCATAGTTGTGATTCAAGGAAACAAGATGTGAGGTGCTCCCTGGCCAGGGAAAGCAAACTTATGTCCTGTTTTACACAATGGCGCTTCCTCCTTCCCAAATGTATCAGGCCCAAATTACTTTTAGAAACTTCCACATAAAAAAAATATAATTAATTTAAGAAAGCTATAAACCTTCCATCCAATCTGTGCACGTCTAAAATACTATATATATATATATATATGTGTGTGTGTGTGTGTATGTATAACATAGAAGCATCTGGAGGCCAAAAAGTTAACCAATGATAAGTTTTGTTCTCTACACAATCTTTCTTCAATCTGCCCCATTGTTCAGATTCTTTAAACTGGCAGGATGACTCCCACACACAGATTCACAGGCATTATACTTCTCAGCATCTATTTCACACACATTTCTGCTTTCGTTGGAAGAGGATTATCTACTAATACACTCTCTCCTCCGTCCTCTGACAGGGCTCCAGTCCTGGCTGTGCTCAAGCTGATGACATATACAGCACAGCTGTAAACTGGCGTTATGTTTCACAGTGAGTGAATGAGAGGAGCAGGTGGGCTGGCAGACAAACAAGAAATGCAACAATAAAATATTTGCAGGTTCAAATGCAACTGTGCAAATCTCAGTCTGTAGTGAGTAAACTTTGATGGCGAGCCCTGTAGGATTTACTGTATTTAATCATAGGTTCAGTCACTAACAAGGAAAACAAGTTGCTACAATTCTACGATCGCAATTTTAAGATCCACCACTAATAAAAGGCTTCATGTTGCACATCCCAAATGGTCATTGGGACAGTGTCTCCAAACAATATAATATGCAAGACATTACACATTATGCAAGAAAGTTGCACTAGGAGATGTCTAGAGTCCAGATTAAAGTTGTGTTGAAACATTTTTCATTTCATAAACATTCCCTTATGCGAGCATTCTTTTCCACTTCATACATTAGCTTTGAGCAGATGACAGCAACTATTATTCACAGGGAGTCTGATAAACAGAGAATCTACCCCACATTCCAGGGTTTCCTCTATCTGGCTCATCCTCCTCTGCAGACGATCGGGCCAAAAGCAACAGACAGCAGTGAGGCTAGATAAGAGGTTTATCAGCAGTGAAAAAAAGGACCAAAGCTACAGTAATCAGACACTGTTGTTTGAGATTCAGCTGTGAATGGTAACGCAGGTACTATGACAGAATTTAACTGAAAAATAGAAACATTGATTATACAATTTTGCAGCATTGATTTTAAAAAAGGATTAAACTGCAGATATTCTATAACAGTAAATGACAGGCACTCCGTTTACTGAGTTAATTGATCATGTTTTTTTGTTCATGATGATACCTTACCTACTCTACATGATGACAGATTATATCTGTCTGATAAACATAAATGTATAAAACTGCAGCCATTTGACAGACTGGTATGAGAGTGCCATCCATCTTATATCAGTCAATTGTCTTTTACCTGAAAGAAACTGACGTGTTGCTGTTAGGCGGTGGTCTAAATGTAATCTCACAGACTTGAGGGTGAGCGGTTCAGTTCTTAGACCTGTCAGGCTACAGGTCGAGGTGTCCCTGGATAAGACACTGGAACCCTGGTATAGTAAAATCTCCATATTAACTTATTTGTTATCAAAATTAAGATGAGAAGGTTGATACTAAACTTTCATCTGTATACTACTGCCAGTATCATTTAAATACAATTATGAATGAAGGAATGAAATGCAAATAGTTCAAACTCAACATGCTGTCAGTTGTTTAAGCTGCCCTGACCAAAATAACTATCAAAGCAGACTTTATGATTAAGCTGCAACAGTAAAGGCACACGCCCACTTCCTGCTCTGTTCTGAGTGTAGACATCTCTGAGCAGCTTCTTTCAGGCCCTCCCGTAGCATCCCATGCACATACAGATAGAGAGAGAGAGAGATGGCGACGACCGCAGCCGAGCAAAGCTGAGCGAACAATACAGCCTGACTTCCTGACCTTTGGTTCCACAAGGCTCTCTGGAGAAACAATGCTCTCCTTTTTTAGCCTCGGTCCTATTAACTAATTGGCACACTCTCACTTGTGTATTCTCTTTACAGTAAACAGGTTGAACTGCTTAATTTCAGCCCTCTGTTAACAAGCAAAAGGTGTGAAACTGCTATACTTTGGTTATGCAAATGACTTTACAAGTCAAAATGACGCAGGAGACTTTTTTTTACCAAGTTTTAAATAGAAAGAAAAGTATTTTTTTCTACAGTCTAATTTACAGCGAGCACCAAAAGTTAAGAAAGAACTACTTATTTTCAGAGCTAATGCCTCAGATTCCAGCCAACACGAACAAAAAGCAGTTTGTTCATTAGTTGCAGCTTCAGAAGAACATTCGCCTCAGCTTCAATTGAAGAGGCCTTTTGTCATGATCATAGCTCAGCGATCATTCCTTTGGGTCTGAAATATTAGCAACATGTGATAAAATCTGACATCATCTTTCTAAATCTGAGTAAGCGCAACAGCCAGCCAGCAGAAATGGTTTCCAGATTTTTCACATTTTAAAGGGTGTGGCTGCAAAGAAGAATCGTACATTACTCTGTGCAATCCTTTTGACGTCTTAACCCCCTGGTGAGACAAGTAACCGAACTCCCCACTATGCTGTCGACAGGATGTTTACCATTGACATGCAGAGCACAGGATCACAGTCCTGCACAGGATCATTTGTGTGCTAGTGCAAAATGCGAGGACTGGCCCCGTTCCACGGTATTATTCTTCACCTGAAGCTTCCACTGAGGTGCTATGTGAATCTTTATCAAAGAGGAAGGCTCTTAGAGTACACGCAGAGAAGGCCCCACACACATGTTCTGTGTGAGCTTTGACATTTTTAGATTCCTGCACACTCCAGCTCCAGTACAAACCTGTCTATGGAAAACTGCAACAAGAAAATCCATCAATCAGTGGCTCCCAAACTCACTCATCAAAATGTTCTGTGATCTTTAGAAGCAAGTGGGAAGCTGTTAGCCCATGTACCTTTGGACAGAGGACAGAGCTAAACCCGCTGGTTCTCCCTGTTTCCAATCTAAACAAAGTGAACAGGCTGCTGGTTCCAGCTGCATAATTAACATACAGATGTGAGGGCTATCAATCTTCTCATCTAGCTTTCAGCAAGACACCAAATATCTCTCAAAACATCCAGCTATGGATTTTAAGTGCACAGCTGGTATTTAACACCCACAAAGCAATGAAACACCACCCCCTCCACCACATTATGATGTTTGACAGTCTAAAAAGCTGTGTACGACTTTTCCTTTTCACACATATTAATATTTACTTATTCATTTACCCATATTTTACTAAAGGCCATCTGCACAACCAGCAAAATATGATATGGGCAAAATTAGCAGGGAATCACCAGTATAAATTTACCAGCTATTCAAATCATGCCTTTATTGAAAACCATTCTCTTTGGCACAAGCTGCCCATCACTCATTACATTATTTTCATTTCACCTTACAAACGTCAGGCATTTCCCTCCGAACATGAACAATGGAGAACCACAGCTGCGCGTAAAGCAGTGGTAATACTTCTTTTGTGTTTGGAGTAGAGGTCATGCCCAGTTCCATGGAGAAACCTATCATCTTTCATTAAGGCCCGCTCTGAAATCCAATCTGGCATCTGCTGCTCATTATGAAACTGCAGTGATACATCTAACTCAAATATGTGCTGAGAAGTCTGTTTCACACTGGAAAAAAAAATAATTCAAACAATGGTGTAAAAAAGAGCACGAATACATGCCTACAACTGTGACGGAGCAGGCGGATTTGATCTGAGATTAAAATCATACCAAATAAAACATGTCGCTGCATTCACTCTAGGAATTTTTATTTCTCAGACAGCGTCTCATCAGCTCTTCAAAACAAACGCACTGATGCATTTGATAGGCAGCTGAAATAGCCCGCACATGGAACAGCTGTTTCAGTTCAGGCTGTTGCTCGTGCAGATCTACACCTGACTGATCTACAGCACCAATCACTGGCTCACCTGAGGGCAGTCTTTGATGTAGTGTCCCTTGTTGAAGCAAAGGTGGCACAGGTAGTTGGGTGGCGGCCTTTTGCTAGGTTTGCGTGCCTCTGGGGACAGGGACAGGTCTGAGAAATGGTCTGCCAGACAACTCAGGCCGTCCACGATGTTGTTGAGGGACCCGTAAGGCGAGGAGCTTTTGTAGAAATTGTTGTTCAAGGCCTTGGAGAAAAATAGATGCAGACAATAAATCACTGGAAAGAGAATCATGTGTCTTTAAAGGCTTCAGCTATCAAATGTTTTTAATTACTATCAACTGTTGAACTCATCAGACACTTTCTTTTGTGATGTCCACAAAAGAAAAACATCAGACTTCCAAATGACTTTAAAGATTATCTGAATACTTGTTGCTTCATTTCCTGCTTTTTCATTTACAAATGTTCTCATTTCCCCAAAAACACAGCAGAACATTGTTACGAGTCTCTGGATGAAAGGACGCTTCAGCCAGCGTGTCAGTCCATTACGCTGATTGATTCTGCTGTTTGTCTCTCTGACACTAGCAGGCATTATTTCATCCCTGCAGATGCGCTGCCTGAAACACATTTACCCTGTCAGCCAATCATGTCCATTTCCCTCTGAGAACAAAATAATGCCTTTATCATGCCTTCTTCCAACTGATCCTATAGCGTGGTACAATCAGCATCATTGTGTCTCCGGAGGAGACGGGTGCTGTGGCACCGCAGGAGAAGCATGAAGAGCAGCCGGCAGACACTGCCTGTTACCCTGAAGACATCACAGGAAAAGAGCTGGGAGAACTAGTGACTGATGTTCTGCACTGACCTGCTGCACATCTGTATCTGTCATCTGTGCAGTTTCGATTTAGAGTTAAATGGTGTTTTTTCTAAGTTCAAATATGTTTTTCTCATAGTTTCTAAAGGTCCTAGAATTATTCCAGTATTAAATGAAGCAACAACAAACCCCACTGAGTAAACACTGTATACTTCCCTGGCCACAGTGAGCTCTACCATTTTTAAAACCTCGTGAATGGTCTTCCTCAACCTGCCATTCCTCCACCAGCTGTACACAGACACTCAGGCACTATGTGGGCACAAAACACATATTCATATACTACCACTCAGCACAGTGAAGGCATGCAGGTGAGGCGGACTGTATGGGCAACCAAAAAAGAAATGAAGTTAAATATTCAATTCAATTCTGCTTTATTTATATGGCGCCAAATTACAGCATAAGTCATTTCAAGGCAGTTTTAAGACCTTACACATTATATAAATAAACACAGAAAAGTATAATATTCATGAGCGTCTTCATGGAGCCATTAGTGGAATGAATCGTTCAGGGTGAATCCTCTGAACCTTCACACTACCATGCAGAGTGTTAATCATTACTAAGACAGCGTGAAATCACACGAACTCTACCTCGCTCCTCAGGTGGAAGAAGTTGTTCAGGTAGTTGGAGCTCAGATCAGCCGCGCTGCGCTTGGAGTTGTTCTTGACCTGAGGAGAAGTGTCCGACTCGGATTTGAACTCCTCGAAGGCGCTGCTCTGCCTGTCTTGCAAAGACATATAGACCCAGCTGAGCAGCTGTGCGGGCTGGTACACGGGGGTGGCAGCCTCTATGGCAGACATCATGTTGCTTTGGAAGTTCTCTGGATAATCCCGCTTCTTTCTCTCATCCCCCTACTGCGGCTGGATGGGTTCGAGCCTGGTGTTCACACGGGAAGCCCTGAAGGACTCCGGGAACGGGACAGCAGTCAGTGGGGGTGGGCGCACTGGGAGCAAATGCGTGAGCGCGGTGACAGCGTTGGAGCCGCGCTCCGAGCAGGACTGATGAGTCACAGCGAAAAGGAGGTCCAGAGTGTGTCTCTTCTTCTTTATCCCAACGTGTTAAAGTACAGTTAGTATATCTGAGAGGGGCTAGAGTTATTTTTGAACATGCGTTTTATACTACTGAGTTGGCTGGATGTAGTTACAGCTGACTAATGGTGGTACCTATTGTATTTGTATACTTGTATTACCAATTCTATATACTATAGAATTACCAATTCTATAAATACTGTCATACACAGAAACGGAATAAATGCAGTTTTAAAGCAAAGAAAAATAAATTGACTATATAGTACCTCAGGTAGGCTGTGAGTCCTCCCCACAGGTAGACTGCTGCCATCTAGTGTTTCGTGTTGGTACTGAAAACAGTGAAAGTAAAAAAGGTAACTTATGTGGTTCAAAACAAGTAGAGCATGTAGTAGAAAACAACATAATGTGGTAGAACTAAGGTGACCTAAATGACTCACATTCAATTGGTGTTTTCTAAAGTTTCCAAATGTCCATGTTTTGTGTATTTTCTTCACTGCAACTCAAACACAAAGATAATTTTACACTATAAATACAGACTGATGAAGTCAGTAGCTTCAGTCTTTGGATTTGTGTAGTCAGATGTGTGTGTACTTAAAACATCTGACTACATCACTTCCATCATGGTTGCACCTGTTTAAAGAAACATCTGATTAGTGATCAGAACCTACTCACCAAACTCCCTACATGTTTAATGTAGAGCAGTTCTGGTGCAGCCCTTGTTCTTACCTACATCCTTTTAAAGATAAAACCTATCAAGACAAAAAAAGTATTTCTGTTGAGGCAGTGGAAGAGGGCAGTGGACCATTCCTACATGCTTGATACTATCAAGTCTATTTTTCAGATTTCCCTGGACAAGTACCAGCAGACTTAGGAACAGCTTATTTCCGAAGGCTGTCTCCTCGCTGAACTCCTCTGCACCCCCCCCCCCCCTTGATCTTGCACAATCTACTCTTGCACAACAAGAAGAGGTGACCGGGCCCTGAGGAAGATTGTGGAGAAGGACTGATCCCAGACCTTGGGGGACCTGCGGAAGCAGTGGACTGAGTCTGGAGTAGAAACATCCAGAGCCACCGTGCACAGGCGTGTGCAGGAAATGGGCTACAG
>JAUMHF010000011.1:9235446-9283145 GCA_032359275.1 Microctenopoma steveboyesi | reverse complement strand
TGCTAATTTTTTGAGACAGGAATTTTTGGTTTTCATGAGCTGTATGCCACAATCATCAATATTAAAACAATGAAAGGGCCTGAACTATTTCAATTGTGTGTAATGAATCAACCTGTATATTATTTCATATCACTGCACATCCCTCTGTAAATATTAGTCAGTTTCTTCTTGTACATAACACCCTGCGTATACTCTTAACTTATTACTCATAACACTGCACACACACACACATACTGTCTTGTCTTTCTGTCTTGTTACAATTTGTCTTTAATTTACTGTATTAGTTTTCTGTCTGTCTGTCATAGAGAAGCTACAAAAGACCAAAGCAAATTCCTTGTATGTGCAACATACCTGGCGAATAAAGCTGATTCTGATAACTCGTAACTTTACCTTCATCCTGCACTTACTGCTTATTGCACTTCTGGTTGAACCTAAAGTGCATTCCGTTGCCCTGTTCTTGTCCACATGTAATGACAATGAAGTTGAATCTAATCTAAAAAAAAAGTCTTTTCTTGCCCCCCCCTAGCTGCCCTCCCAACTTTTATGTCCATACTTGTAACCATATTGATTGCTTGTTTGTCCAAAAGCCTTTTCTAGTATAATTGTATTGTTTTCTGTCCAACATGTGGGACTAATAAAGGATTATGTTATATTGGTGGATGTTTTGTTGACTCCTTACATACAGGGCATTTTCACATACTTTACTGAGGACGTCCAGCATTGCCGCCCATTGAAATGTTGTGTTATTGTACCGTATATTTTCCGTCTACAGTCTTGGAGTATTTACAGATTACTGTAAATATCAGTTGTTTCCTCCAACCAACAGGACGGTGCGGGAACGTTGGTATTTTGGGCATTGTTCCTCCTGGGGCCTGGTGCTGTGGTTTTTAGTCTGCCTGTTGCATCACACATGAAACACTGCCAATTTGTTAATTAAAACTAATGAAAAAGATTTCTATAGAAAATGATGTGCTTTTTTGTTAATGTCTTCACGTTAAAAAAGACAAATAACAACCCAAAGAGCAGACATCGCACGAAAGATCTTTCCCAAACAAATACACAACCATTGCGTTGTGTTTTAAACCGCCATGGAAACAAATCTGATTAAGTTTAGACAACATTGCAGTGTCCCCTGTGGTGGGAATGACTCACGCCATGTGACCGAATCAGGCCTGTGTCTCCCAGTGATTATGGACAAGCTGAGAGCAAAGGTTATTACTGCAGGACGGAAACAATACGAGGACACCACCCACAACTAGGCTGCTCCCTGCGCCGCTGCTCTGCTTTCTCTTCCTGGATTCCAAGTCCGAGTCTATCAAGTAAGTTGCTTTAATGTCTAGTTATTTTCGCCGCGAATCACCGCAAAGACTTAACATTAACCTGCGTTGCGTTAGTCTGCGTGTTTAGTGGTTTGTCCCGCGCTGAGAGGAATGCGGGAAACGGGCCAAACGGTAATGAAACAGCCGGGGCCGAGTTGTTCATTGGTGACTCAACCGAAGCAAACACGGAACTTTCTCCATCTTACCCGTCTCCAAACATCGCGCAGACGCTTCGGACTGCGCGTGTTTGACGTGTCGCTGCGCTCCTGGTGTGTTTAGAGGCGATGCTACATGCTAAAGTAATGCAGTAACGCTAAAGGGACCCGCAGGGTTCTGCACAAACTCCGTGATTTTCACGGCCGATCCCGCAGCGATGCGCGGCGCAGGCACCGATAACGCCGCGTTACTGTGGACACACACACGATAGGAGCTGTAACCTGCGGCAAATCTTAGCTCCGGAGCTAGTTTGCAGGCCTCTGATCGTGGGGTTACGGTCTCTTTCCATGTCTCGTCGTGAAATGGGAAAAGTGTGCGGGAGGTGTGGTGGTGCGTCGCGCGCGTACGTCAGAAAGTGTAAAAGAAAAATAAAGAGTACGAGCTGCTTTACAAAGCAGGAAGTCCGTGGCGGACACTATTAAAACTTCTTTACATGACTCTCAGTCGAAATAAGGATTTAAATGGTTTCTGTGTCAGATTTAAGCCAAACTCTATTCCTTCACCTCGCATGTTTCCCTTATGTGGGTTTGATTGAAATGCTGCTATTTCTGTCAGCACGTAAATGCCTCAACGCGGGTTTTACGGGTGGGGTGGGGTGGGGTGGGGGATGGTGCGTGTTTGAATTCAATCTAAACTTTACTGTTAAGTTGAACTGAATAAACTGAATGGTGTTAGTGTTGATGTTAGTGACTTAAAAAAGAAACAGAAACAAACAAGGGACCATTTGTGTGACTCCATTTGCAGTTCAACCTGCTTTTACGTCTCAGCACTTGGTCTCTTGTGTCCATGTAAACAAATGACATTTACAGTCTGTTACAGCTTGTACTGAGTATTTTGCTTGTAATTATCATTTTGCCTTCATCTTAGGGATGATCCTACAGATCTTTAGGGGGAATGTTGTCCCACCAAAAGTTGTTGTGCAAAGGGAATTTATGGTCGTCGAGGTGTTCCTGAAACGACTCTTATTCATTTGAAATGTGGGTTGTTCGTTGAGGTAGTTTTCACTCTCACCGAGTACAAGCCCCTGCAGCCTGCGCGGCTGATAGGCGTGCAACGCCCAATCCTGGAAGAACTTGAAATACTTGAAATAGGCTTCTCCATACATTCGGAGGTCTGTGCCATAGATTAGTGAGTTGAAAGGTGGAGCAATTATGACCACAGTAACTGTGCTGGGTAAAGAGTTATTTATTAATAACTAGGTAATGTTTAACGTTCCACAGGCTACAAATAATATGATAGAATTAATTGTTTTTAGGTAAAAAACAATGAAGTTAATGTATATTATCGTCTACAACCTACTTCAGAAACTAAATTGTCCCTTTTGCACCTTTCTCTTTATCTGGATTGGAGAAGTTGTGGTGACTATTCAACTTAGGCAAATAAAGGTAAATGTCTGTTTGTAAAAGCGGTCAAACTGCCTGTTCTTCCAGTCTGACTGATAAGTCGTAGTGACATGAAATGAACTTCATGTCACTTCCAGGTTCCTAAGATGAGCTACCCAGGATACCCGCCTCAATCTGGATACCCAGCACAGGGTGGAGGCTACCCACCTCAACAAGGTGCCTATCCACCCCAAGCTGGTGGCTATCCACCCGCAGCGGGAGGCTACCCGCCCGCACAAGGAGGCTATCCCCCACAGGCTGGTGGCTACCCACCCCAGGCTGGTGGCTACCCACCCCAGGCTGGTGGCTACCCTCCAGCAGCAGGAGGCTACCCTCCCCAGGCTGGTGGCTATCCTGCCCCAGCTGGAGGCTTCCCTCCTCAGGCAGGAGGATATCAACAACCTGGAGCAGGAGGATATCCACAGCCTGGAGCAGGAGGACATCAACAACCAGGAGCAGGAGGATATCCACAGCCTGGAGCAGGAGGATATCCACAGCCTGGAGCAGGAGGACATCAACAACCTGGAGCAGGAGGATATCCTTCCATGCCTCCAGGAGGTGAGGGCATGATGTGTAATGGAGTCAGTGTGGTTTTACTTAAGACGGAGTGCAAAGTAAATACAGAAAACATATAGTTGTCTTTTTTAGCTGAATATAATTTCAACTGTTGTGTCAATATTTTTTTGCAGGCGGAGGCTGGGGTGCAGCACCAGGCGGCTATGGCGCGGTACTTAGCATTTTTCTCTCTCCCTACCTCGGTGCTGCCACTTCACTATTAACATATGGCCTGACTTAAGCTAAATCTCTTGTTTGCTTAAATCACCTTATCATCAGCAGCCCCACTTGAACTTTACTTGTTCTGTATGCAGGTTGCCACTATGTACTCTGTACTCAAAACTGCCATTTTTTGCAGCCTGGAGCTCAGCAAGGATACCCAGGGGGCCCTGCCCCAGGCCAACCCATGCCAAATTACCCCGGAGCCCCTGCGACTAACCCTTCAATGCCTGCGTATGGAGGTGGAGTTCCATCCAACCCCCAGGCACCCGCCATGTCTGTGAGTGCATTTGTCTTCATCCAAGATTTTTCATCTGTGGAAGTGTGTGTTGTTCTTTTTAATTCTAATATTTTTTACTTTCTCATGTCTTTACATTTTAAAGAGAGGATACAGGGGCTCTATTAAAGATTACCCAGGGGCTGATCCTTTGAGAGATGTCGAAGTTCTTCGAAAGGCTATGAAGGGTTTCGGTCAGTAATTACAATCTACTAAACTTGTCAAAAGCAATGTTTATCTAATTTCTTCTTCACACATTGTAAATGGAATCTTAAAATCAACGTTGAACAGGCACTGATGAGAACGCCATTATCGAACTTCTGGGAAATCGTTCCAACAAGCAGAGGGTTCCAATGGTTGCTGCCTACAAAACCACTTATGGAAAGGTACATTTTCTAGTACGGTTTATCTTGTTATGAGTTTTATTGTGGCCATTTCCTTCCACCAAATCACTCGCTTATTTTTTTCTTTTCAGGATTTGATCCGTGATTTGAAGTCTGAGCTCACCGGAAACTTTGAGAACCTGGTTCTTGCGATGATGATGAGCCCCTCGCATTATGATGCATCTGAACTCCGAGAGGCTATAAAGGTCAGAAGTTTGAGTTATTGCCTCAACAGATGCTCTTGTTATGACTATGTTGCCTGCATTGTGGGATCACTTATAAGGAAAACAAGTGTGAAACAAATAATGCTGATGACCAGAAAATATTCCCCATATTTTCTCTTTGAAGCACGTGTGTCTTTAAATGTGCTTTTCTTGATTTTTCTCAGGGTGCGGGAACAGATGAAGCTTGTCTGATTGAGATTCTTTCCTCACGCTCCAATGCAGAGATTCAGGAAATCAACAGAATCTACAAAGCTGGTAAGTGATCTGATCAGTGAGAGATTATTAATCATACTTATAACTCTGTGTCCGCTATTTCTGTTCATATTAAAATAACACCCGTACATGTATGCTCGTGTCTCAAAACATTTCCTTCTTGGGTATTGTGCCTAGCCTTTTATTTGACAGCCAATTATAGATTGTGAAAAGTGGTGTCTGACCAAAATGCAAACACTATGGAAATGAGTCTATTTTCCTAAAAAGCGACACCTTCTTTCCAGAGTACGGGAAGAAGCTGGAGGACGCCATCATCAGTGACACCTCTGGTCACTTCCGTAGACTCCTGGTCTCTCTCTGTCAGGTAGCTGCTGCATGTTATAGGCTTTAACAGTCTAGTATATGTTCTGCTAGTGCACTCTGCCCATATGGCTCAACGTGTCTGACTCACTCTAGGGAAATCGTGACGAAAGAGAGACTGTTGACATCTCGATGGCCAAACAGGATGCTCAGGTACTGTGGTAAAGTCGGTTGTAGTGGTTTCGTTTAAGAATGAACCATGATATCCTTTTACTATTGTCTGTGCGTGTGTGTGTGGGCAACAGAAATTGCACGCTGCTGGAGAGAATAAATTGGGAACCGACGAGTCTCAGTTTAATGCCATCCTTTGTGCTCGGAGCAAGCCTCACCTTCGAGCAGGTGCGTCTTTTCTATATTTCTGCACACATTTCTTCTTTCTTCTGATGAAGTTCCCTATATGTTTTTTTCCAATGCACAGGTTGACCTATTCACACACATGTCTTTTAGAGGAGTTGTCCCTGGCCCATATGATAAGTGGTTTGACCCCTGGTTACTTTAGAAAAATTGAAGTGTCTTTAGCTTTAGTAGCACCATCATCTAGAAGTATATTATTATTATTTGTATAACTATTAGTAACTATCTCGCTGATGATTGTTTTGTTTTTTAGTTTTCCATGAGTACCAGCAGATGTGTGGGAAAGACATTGAGAAGAGTATCTGCAGTGAAATGTCTGGTCATTTGGAAGACGGCATGGTGGCTGTGGGTACGTTCCTTGGGTTTCTTTTCCAAACATCAACCAGAAAAGACGTTTTCCAAAATAATTTTGAGCTCTTAAGTATACATGTTTGTCAGGGCTAAAGTTGAACTAAAGTATGTTTGTTTGGTTTTATTTTATGTATGGATTCATACTTGTTTGCAGTGACCAACACTAATCTATACATTGATCCATTATCTGCTTGCCCTCTAAAGGGTTGTGTGAGTGCTGGACCTATCCTAGCTGTCATTGGCAGGGAAGCAGGGTACACTCTTAGACTGTTTGTCTATCAAAGGGGCAACATACAGACACACACAACCATTCACACTCACAATTACATGACATGTCTTTGGGTGGTGGGAAAAAGTCAGAGAATCCACAGACACGGGGAGAACATGCAGACTCCACACAGACAGGCACCCGGCCCACCCATAGATTCAAACACAGGCCCTTCTCCCTGTGAGGTACTAACATCAATACGTGTTCTTGTTTCCTAGTAAGATGCATCAAGAGCACTCCTGCCTACTTTGCAGGAAGGCTCAACAGGGCCATGAAGGTACCGCTATTGTTAATCATTACGTTTTATTTTAATTATTACTGCTGGTGTTGTGGTGAGACAAGAGAAGAAATAAATACCTTTTTATACTTTGATGCGTTGACAGGGTGCAGGCACTAAAGACCGAACCCTCATCCGCATCATGGTGACTCGCTCTGAGGTAGATATGTTGGACATCAGACAGGAGTACGTGAGGACCTATGGAAAGTCGCTGTACACTGACATCTCTGTAAGTCCAACTAGTCGTGATATTATCACAGTCCCAGTTTGAGTTTTGTTTATCTTTATTTACGTGATCACCTTTTGTCCACATTTCCTAGGGCGATACCTCTGGAGATTACAAAAAGCTGCTGTTGAAGCTGTGTGGAGGAAGTGACTAAAGGCAAAGGAAGATCATCAAGGACAAAAAGTCCTCATTGAGACAATGTCATATTTTATATCACCTCTGATGCATGCTGGTAATGTTAGGTTTTCTATGATAATCAAAATTAAATTAGCATTTTCTCTACTTTAGCTATGCAATTTTTTTTTTACTGTATCATTTTCAAATGGTAACTATATAAAGATATATTAAGAACAGACTATACTATAGTAATGCACTAGCTATATTATACAAGAGTACTTAAAATTCAAAAACAGCCAAGCTATAAATCTAGGTTTGTAATGAGTAATTGTATTTACTTTTTCTAAAGTGCCATTTAGTGTAGTGCTTTATATTATTTCACTATTAATATGGAACAGTTAGATATAATAAAGTCAATTAAATTGAAATACGTATGAAAAGACGTGTGTGTGTTTGTTAGCAAATCAGCATTTTATATTTGCTTTGAACTCTATACAAATTGGGCTTTAGCTTTATGATCATATCAGCCTTAGAAAAGTCTTCTCTTTCAGTTGTGAAATGCAAAACTTTACAATCATACTTCAACATATGCAAACAACGTTGCCTTTCAATGAATTTGGAAAATCCAAAGCCTGAAGAAATCATTAGTGAGTTAGTCCATGTGTAGTTTGTCATGCAAACAGTTCTTGTTATTTCTGTATGACTACATATATATAATACCTGCATTGTTTGGGTCTCAATATTTTGTATACATTCCCCCTTACTGGTTTATGTGTTCTACTGCCAGCAGGGGGCTCTCTGTTCGTCTAAAGTGCCATTTATCATATCTGTGGAATTTTTCCTCTATTGAATAAAGAGTTTGGCTCTGAACTGAATATCTAGTGCATTTTCTTTATTCCTGTGTTCAATGAATGGCCTTTTTTTCATTTGATAGTACCAATGTCTTCCGAGACATACACGTAGCACTTGTAGTGCAAGTTCAATTAAAACATTTAGTCATATCAGGGTTTGAAAAATAATATGTATTTTGCATGAAACACTGACCGTGGATTTTAAATTACAAAGCCAGTCTGATTTCCATCACCTTGCCCCATCATCAGCTCACTGTTGATCTGTATTACAACACCCTTCCTTCTTCAGAGCATCGTGAGCTGCACACGTTGTTGGGAGGTGTGAGTAATGTGGCTTATGTGTGTGTGTGCGCACTGTATAATCTGAGAGGGGGTTTGCTTTGCAGCTCAAGCTTTTCTCAAGGATATAAATAGTGTCAATCTTGGAAACACGTATGTTCTAAAGCCTCAATTCTGGTGTGCTCACTGGCCTCGAAGCAAAGACTCAGAGGGATAGTGATGCAGAAACAAATGACTTTACTGTGCCTCACTTCTTGTACACCTTTCTAACTTTAATTTTTTTTCATATCCACACAAAATGAAAAGCTCCCACCAGCCTGAGGACAAAGAGAGATGAATATTTGATGTCATTATTTGTATATTTTCCTCTTTGATGGGTACTGTTTGCTGTGATACCTCCTGAAATATATAGGTCAAAAGGAGGGGAGGGGTGGGGGTCCCATTTGGCTACTTTCACTTTTATAGACACACAACACGCTTCCCTGATTCTGATTTCTAGACAAAGTGCTTTAATTATTAACGTGGATGCGATAGCAGGATGCTGCACCCTCTCTGTGACTTGATCACGCTTACACAAACATACTCTCATACACACATAGGATTGTCTTATTGGAAATGTCAGACACGTGCATTTGGGAGCCGTGTCAATCAATAGCAACTGTCCACGTTATCAGTACTAATGGGAGACGGGAGCTGTGAAGGTCAGCCTTTGATTTTCTCTTGGCCCTCACAGTTACCATCACACCCCTGGAGCTTTTGCTCCTTTTCGGGAAGGATCTTTGACTTGGATTTTGAGTGACGTTCTCAGAATAAAGAAACCGTGACTCAGATCTCTTAAATATTTTTTTTTTCACTTTTATTTATCATTATTCATGTTTTACATATTAACGTATATAGCATTATACAATGAAAAGGATGACACTCTATTGAAGCATTTAACAGCGCTGTTTCATAGAGTTCAGTCCACATTTTACCTCTGTTCATGAGCCAACATGAGCCCAGTGTTTATATTGTCTTACAATCAGTAAAAGTAAGTATTGACCAGATTGACGATTTGTTGTGGATTTTCTCTAGTTGTCCAATGAGGAATCTGCACTTAAGTGACATTTGGTTGCCAGGGGCATAATCCCGCTTTAAACTTCATGAGTTCATATAAGCAAATTACAAACCGAAGGATTAGATGAACAACACATAATGAGATCTATCTGTACCGGCGGATATCACTATCCTTCCTGCAGAGATGCAGCCTGATGTTCGTCCTGATATTTGACAGAACAGGAGACTAAAACTCGTCCAACCTGTATGATTTGTGTGTTTAGCTTGCATACATCTAGGTATGGACACTTTCGACATTGTTAAAGCTGATTAAACTCCCCAATCATAAACCTCATAGAGGCAAGAGTTTGAAACATCTTAATAATAAATGGTAAACAAGGCATGTTCTTATATATGATTTAAATACCTGCCTTTAGGTTATTTGTTTTATAAGGGTATCAGTCTTATCCAACGTCTGCCTCCAGTGAGAGCTGATGGATTATGTGGTGCAAAAGAAAGCGCCCAGAGTGGGGCAGATGTGTCAGGGGACAATCCTGATGAGAAACAGGCAGCTATGCTATCGGGAGGTATGTTGGTGAGCAAATCTAAAACATTTAAAAGGAGCTAGAATTGTAATGCAAAAGACATTGGATTTGTCCTAAATTATGACACATTCAAACATTAAATGCAACATCATAACTGTAAAAGATTGTGCTCAAATAACTATAAAATACAGAAAATGATATAATATATTTTTTATATATAGTATGGTCAGATAATAACATACAATGACATTTTGTAGCCCCTATACAGTAAGTACATTTTAATCAAATCAAATTTAATTTACACTGCCCAATATAAGAAGACTCAGATTTATCTTAATGGGGCTTACAGGGAATTATGGGAGATTAAAATATATTACAACTACCGTACAAAAAAATCACTATTAACCATATGAAAAACACAATTCTATGCCCAAACATAGCATTCGTCAGGAATACTATATTACTTTTAAAAGTACTATTTGTGCTACTAAGTGGCATCACTATTGTCAGAAAGTCATAAGAAATCAATGACCTTTTTCAACCTTTAGAAGCACAAACAAAATTGCACGATCATAGTGGTCAATCGTTTTTGTCTATTTGTTGCACCTAATAAGTGATTTTCACTTTATTACAGACATGACAAAGATTGTGTCATCTTAATTAAAAAAGAAGTATTTTCTTTAGGAAAATTATCAGAATTTCCAAGAAAAAGGAATGTATACAAACAGACACGGAGAAATTAAGCAATTATGGGAACAAAAACAAGAATAACATTTAAAAATATAATATAAAAATATTTTCTTTTATTAAAAAACATTATTTTTCTCATATCCCTTTGATTCCCTGCAAACCTTTATATCTTAAGGTCAAAGTCAACTTTATTGTCAGTTCTACCGTAAGTGCAAGACATACAGAGGATTAAAATGCCGTTTCCCTCTCATCCCGGTGCTGACAATAAGACAAAACAAACCTACAAACATATCTATGTTATGTTATGTTATGTATACATGTTGTGTCCTGACACCTGGGATGGGAACCACTCTTTTGAGGATGAGAGACAAACACAAAGGAGTGAAAAGTAAATAAATTCTCTCTGTATTTATTAATATACATTTGATATTATATTTCATATACATGTGAGCCCGGTAGCTCAATGGGTTAGGTGTCAGACTTGGATGCAGAAGGTCGCAGGTTGGAGACCCCGTCTGACTCCTAGTACATCCCCTACCAGGTGTGTCCTTGAGCCAGACACCCAGCGTTAGCTCTACCTGTAAGTCGCTTTGGATAAAAGCATCTGCCAAGCAAAGTGAAGTAAAGTAAAGTACAGATGCATTAGTACATTGATCATAATGCCAAAATGTCTTATCTCACTACTTTGTCACTATAAATTTGTGAATAAAAGTTTGGTTTGCTTATAACTTATAATAAGGTCAATTGTAGACAAGTACCTGATACATCTCAGACACTCTGTCAGAGGTTTTTCTTTTCATCTGTGCTTATTTGTGTGTGTTTAAATTTGGCCTCAATGTTATTTTTAAAAAGCAGTGTACGTTTTATCAAGGAATTCCAGTTCATATGAATGTGATAGAACAATAAACTCAAAAATAAGAACAACAGTAAGATTATAGAGCTGTTTCAACAAAAAAATACATGCACAATGTTGTTACGTATTTTTTTTTTAATCTTTCAAGGCAAGGAGATGTCTACCCCCACAGAGCGTAGAACTCACTGAAAAGTTTATGTTTTTGTGTTGTCTATGTGTCCTAAAGTCCACTATTTTTAAAACTCTGGTTTGCTGGTTTTTGTTGCTGTTCTGCACTAAGACTTTGAGGTAAGTTGATCTGGTTTTCCTTGTTGGAATTTGAATATTTTGACAAAGGCAGACAGTGAAAACTGTGTTGCTAATTCAGTTAGGAGGCCTTCATCTAATATTTTGTAATACGTGAAAAAATCCAGGGCGCAATACTTTTTGATGTCATTTAATATTTCTATATTTAATGTGTGCACAAATGTGTATATCATAAATGACACATTGTGACCTTAAAAGAACAGATTAGATCACACAGAGAAAACTAGCTAGCTACGTTAAGACACAAAGGATTGTAAATTGTCTGCGTGTTTGCTTTGTTATGTTTGTAAAAGTGTTAAATGAGTGGCAAGCCTCAAAACCTGAACAGTAAAAATGAAATTATTACAAAATAATGAATTAAACACAGGTCATTTCTATGTCATTTTTAAAAATTGTCATCTTTATATAACAAGAAACACTGTGTCTCTACATGAAGTCTTCAAAACAAATCTGAATCTAATATACTAGTGCCCAACTTAAATTAGCATTTTTTAGGCATTATACTGTTGATACCAGTAGACATCATAAACCATGAGTAGAATAATATTCTGAAAGTATTCTATTGAAGTAATGCTATAAGTAATGTTTCCGTGGTGGAAACATTACTTGGTGGGAGCCAGGTGCGTCTGAACACAAAGCCCCGCCCATGTTTACCTTAAATGTCCATTGCTCGGAAATATGATTGGCACAGGCTCGAGCTGCTTGGACGGAGAGATATGGCGGAGTTTGTAGTCTCGCGTAGCGGGGTCCCGAAGAGTTTCTACACTTTTCAACATGCCGAAAGAACTTGATTTAGGGACAACCTCGTCTTTGTGGCGCACGCAGGGCGCAGCTTAAAGAGCGAGAGGCGTCTTTTTTCAGGAAGGACGCAGCGGCGCCTGGGAAAATGTGTTGTCATCTTCGCGCATTCAACAGCCTTGGGCAACAAATATGGCTACTTCTTGTTTATCCTTCAATGCGGGTTGAGAACCCGTCCAAATAGGTCTGAGCGGGATAGTTTCGGGCAGTCACGCGTCACGTTAACCACCAGAAAGATTAAGAAGCTGGGTTTGTCCCGAAGCTGGTTTGGTTGAAGCGAAGGGGGGCAGGGAAACGGTGAAGGAGCAGAGATGGAGCCCAAGCATAAAGAGTTGTTGGAGAAATGTTACCAGAACTTGGTGGAGTCCATAACAGACGCGGACCGAGTTGTGGATGTGTTGGCTCACTGCGGGACCCTGAGCCAGCCTGAACGCTACGAACTGGGACACAACTGCTCCTCCTGCTCGGAAAAAGTGGATCTTCTCCTGAAGATACTGATGAGGAAGGACAGGGACTGTTTCGCAGAGTTTTGCGCGGCGCTGGAGAAGACGCACCCTCATCTGCACTCTGTGCTGATAAACGGCATCGGACCAGTGGATCATACAACCGGTGAGAAGCAGCAGTAGGAGTTGATTGATGAAGTAATTGTTAACTTAAAGTGGGATCGAGAGCAGCTATGGAAGCAACAGATGTATGTGGGCTGTAGATGTAGTGTCCTTTACTTTGATTATGATCCAAACTGTTTTCGATCCTGCTCTGAGCATGATCTAACTCACATTAGAGGTATTGATCCTGTGACAACGTGATGAAGGGTATGACTTTACCTTTGGGCAAGAATTAAAAACAGAGGGCTGCACAATCATGTGACCTGATGCTTATTTACACTGACACTGTTGTGTGGCGTTTTTCTTTCCCACAGTGTCATTAAAAGCTGGTTTCCTTTTGTGAAAGTATTCAATGGATTTAAACAAACTCAAACAATCGATGTAGTGATAGCCAGGGCTGCCTAAAGTAAGTGTGTGTGTGTGTGTGTGTGTGTGTGTGTGGTGGACAGTCAATAACCCACTGTGAAAGTCAGATGAATGGGAGAATTAACAAATGTGTGTGTATGAGTACACAGTGACTTCTACTCTGAATTTTTATTCAGACTGAGCTGTTGTAAAGAGGAGCTGATTCAGCTGTGTGCTCATTATGGAAGTGGAACAGTATTGCATGATACTGTGCAGAAGTGTGTACCTGTGATTTAACTTAACCTCGTTGATATAAATAGAAAGGGCAGAATAATGGAAACAAATGTCCGTCCAGTGTAATACAATCCGAAGACACAATGTGTTCTCGCTATCACAAATCCAGGGGAGATGTTAAACTGCAGCTACTGTTAATACAGCTATTTATTCTATAAGCATGAAATCCCTACGTCTAAGAAATTAGAACCGGCGCATGTTGCTGATTATGATAACTAAATTGATATCACGCATTATAGGGTTGGACTAGTCAGTTATCAGGCCCAGTAAGCTTTTTATTGTTTTTTTATGTAGCTAATAAATTCATTTCAATAAAACAACAAATGTATTCAGCAGCAGTAATAATTTACACTTGCAGATGGCCTTGCTCAGCACCTCTGCTGTACCTTTGCATATCAGAAACATTGCCAGTTACTTTGATCATTCCTTGCAGTTGCAGTATCATACTCTGTGAGCTGAAATGTCTGCTCTTAATTATGCATTTATTCTGTCCCCTATATTTATAGGACTAAAGCTGCAGAATGAGTCTAGATTTTTTTTAAGCTTCTTTAATTTTGTGCTGCATTACACAATTGTGCACGCAGTTTAAAACTGACAGGATAGGATTGATGGGCTTTTGCTGCTGAAGAGGTTTGCACACGAATGTGTTCTGGACACATTGTAGTATTTTGTTATATATTTGGTATAGTCTGCAACTTACTGGCAGTAATCACACAGGACACAAATGGGCTGAGCTGCTTTTTAGTACTGGGCAGACAGGTTCCTCCACTGCACAAAACAATAACCTTTCCCTAGGAAAACAGTAGACTGTTACAGACTAGGTTTTTATGTAATATGCACCGTCAGCACACTGATCTTGTTACCCCCCCAGTCACCTAGAATCTCAAAGGATGAGAGAGCTGGATCATCATCATCATCATCATCATCATCAAACAAAACGGCAATAATGAGTAAGAGGTTTCTCATTTAACTCTAGGTCAACAACAGCAAAACTAAATGAATCTCACTTTGTGTGATTGAGAACCAAGCAAATACAAGTTTTAGAGTGTATCCCAAATGGTGAATTTGATAGTTTTATACAGCTATAGTGCAACAATGGAAACAATAGACATCTTTTTGTTTACAGATTTTCTCACCCTCTCTTGAACAACAATGGCTGCACCACATCATAAGGGTGTGTATTTTAGGTGCAACATTCAGTGACTACAGATTAAGACCTGGTGTTTGGTAGTAGGAGAGTTTCTTTATTTTAGTGGACTCACACTCATGGCAATCCATCTAGTGGTCGTTGATATTTTTAGCTACGTTCCTGGTGGAGTTTCACATTATTGTATTGATCTACAGGTGGCAGTAACGCACCAACAAATGCACAAAAAAAGGCAAAGAAAAATGTATAATATATATAAATATATATATATTTCTCAACTTATGTTTTTCACAGACAAGGTTTTTTCATAGTAGGCAAAGCAGTTTTAAATGATACAGCCAGTGATGGTTTAAGTTTGTGCACTGTAAATTGTGCGTGCTGGCTAATTGTTGCCATGTTATGGTCTACTGGAACATTGCAAAGGCGCTATTGTTAATGCTATTTGCAAAACCAACGCTTTTCCTACTATGGCACTAAGTAAAAATATCTGTTGTGAATTATTTAAACGCTGTACGTTAAAGGCTCTAAATGTAGCAAAGAAATCAACCTAAGTGCGTTACTTTAGTGGTGGGGGTCAGACGAGGTCCAGGTCACATGACTTCCACCCAGCAGAGAAGTGAGCGAGCTATGCTACAGTGAACCTTGCCCATTTAGACATTCTGCTCAAACAGAGTCATGGGAAACTTAAGCTAGAGAGAGAACAAAGAGAGCTTGATCTATGGGATGCCACGGTTCTTGAGGCACATCAGTCTTTCTTTTTCCTTTCAGTGCTTCGCTGGGAAAAAGAAGGGTGAGCCATGTTAGCTGGGCTCCTTCCAGTCTTAATCAAACTCATAGTTTTCTTTAAGTAGTGGGAACCCAGCCAGCCAGGGGTTGATTTAGAGTGCTGGGACGTGGGTAAATAGAATCGTTTGTCATGCTCTTGCTCGGAGTTGAGCACTGGACTTTATATTGGGGGTGGAAGTTTCTGATTTAACTGGGCTATAAGCTGGGCATCCCACGGCCAAGTTAGATCTCAGTAGAAGTGCACTGATGGTTGTTTCATCAGTCTGTGCAGCCTTTTAAACACCTTGAGCATGAGTAAAATTCCTTCGTCTGATGCACTGAGAAGCGGAAACATGTGGAGGCGCCTTTTTAGATTTGCATTTTATAAAGAGAGTCAACTGTTGTGAATAGTGTTTAAACAATTCAGTCAACAAAACATTAATCAGTGACCGTTCGGATAATCTCTTAATCGTTTAAGTCAAGCACAGATGCCAAACATTTGGAGGGTTTACAGTCACAAACATGAGTATTAGCTACTTTTTTTACAACATTATTGTAATCTAACTATATTCTGGGTTTTTACTGTTAAAAATCAAGCAAACGAGCATTTTAAATTCCACCATCTGTGGAATTTATAAACTGCGGCATTTTTGTTGACGTACTGTCTATTCTGACATATCTGTAAGAAGTGGAAAATATTTTACCACTACCGCTTTATTGCTCTAGCTCTCCTCCTGGCTTTGGTGCCCCTTATTGCTATCAGGAAAAAAAAGACTGTGGCGGGCAGGGATGCATGTCCCACTCCTTGCAAACCCACAGTTCTCCATGAGAACTGCTTGTATGGAGAGTCAAATAGATTCAGCAATCCTCTCTCCCCCAACAATATCTTGACCTTTCCAGCAACCTCCACACTTACAAACCGAGTTATTGTCTCATTTACTCTGATCCCATTCTGTCTAATTTTCATAATAGTCATAGAAAAGTTGTAATATAAAAATGTAGGCTGTATTAGCTGTAACAACACAATAAAATACAGTGTATTTTAACTTAAATTTAGAAAAGCACAATAATGAAAAGGAGTGGCTTTTCATAAAACACGATCCTCTGCATGATGAATCATGCATATATGAATCACTGTAGGCTATAACAGAATGTGATGTCGGAGGAGGTGAAAGGTAAAGATGCAACCTCTTTGGGGCCTTGAGTAGTCAGTATTTGAGCTGGTTGGCCAAATGATAATTAACCACACTCCTGTCAGCCCACAGGCCCGTCATCGTAAGTTAGGGAAAGCCCCGTTTTATTATGCCGCCAGCTGGTCTTTTTATTCAGTAAAGGCCCCTGAATGTAACCTAAGCTGCAAAGCCTTGATGTATGATACAATGCTGGAGATAATCATCTGACTAAAATGCAGACACTGTTGAGTACACTTTGAGCTGACTTCAGTGTTTTTGTTCCCCTCACAGGGTCCACTTACAGCGTCCTGTCCACCATGCCTTCAGACTCGGAAAGCAGCAGTTCTCTCAGCAGCTTAGGTGAGTGTGGTGTTAGTGGTGGAGTCGAGGTATAGAAATGTCAAAAAACATTATCTCCTCCCTGAAAAAGGTCTAACTAGTGAGATCCGAGCGACCAGTCGGTCTACTATTATAAATAATAGTCAGTCAGCGGTCGTTGCCTGTTTAGACTCTGAGTGCATGCGAGTGATGACACAGATGTGAGAAGGATTTAGGAACCCTCCAACCTCACACACACACAGACTAGTTTCTTTAGTCACTTGGCGGGAGGGTAGACATGACTGGTGTTGTATTATTCACGTGCTCTGTTAATAAGTGAAGCATTCAGGTAGATTATTAAACTGATCATAACTTTCAAACATGGTTCCAAATGTTACAGTAAGATATTGGTTAAGCTGTTTTACTTGTAACTTGCTTGTGGTCATGTAGCGAGATCAAATAGCCGCTGTTTATGATTTTGTAGTTGAAAAATAACAATTCAGTCTGTAAATGTAATTAGTTTATTATCAGTCCAAACGTTTTCCGAAACTGGACCACGGTTTTGTGAAGGAGTAACTTGAGTGAGTACTCTCGTAGAATGGAACTGTATTAATACCCCCATAATCTGGTAGCTCAGTGGTTAAGGCAGAGGGCTGGGATGCAGGAATAGCGGGATCGATTCCCAGCTATCCCCAAGGGGGGGGATATGCAGAGAATAATTGTTGTTGTAACATGCAGGAATGTACCAAGTGGATTCTTTATGCCACCAGTGACATGCTGACTCCCACAGGTACGCCCGCTCAAGCCTCCTCCCCTCCACCCGCTCACATGGACAACCACCAGGTGAACGAGAAGATGGAGACTGTTCTGTTCCAGCTCAGACATGTGACCCGGGAGAGGGACGAACTGCGCAAACATCTGGCTCTCTCTTCACCTGGAACTACATTCGATGACTGCAGGTACTGTTCAGATCTTATGCACCTAACTGCCTGTTTTCCAAAACAAACATTTACAGAAAGGTGCAGTGATCCTGCATGTACCTGTACTCATTGAATAGAGGCATTTTGTCTGGTTTAGCTTCTAACGCAACAGAAACACAAGTGAGCTGAAGTCTTATGTGATCCTAAATTGTTTTAAGATGAGCGCAGCTCTGTGAAACCAAGGAGTAAGTAAGCATACAATTTTTATGATGCTTTCAGCTCTCCTTTTCCATCGTGTCATACTTTTGGCATCTTTTTTTTTTTTTTTGCTGCATCATAATTTTGTTTCCCCATTCCGTCTCTGTGACACAGACCAAACTCGAAAGCGGGTCATGACTATGAGCGCCTGAAGCTGCAGTGCATGAAGGCAATGGCAGACCTGCAATCCCTGCAGAACCAACATAGCACCACCCTGAAGAGGTGCGAGGAGGCTGTGAAGAAAGCGGACTTCTACCAGTGAGTGGAAAGCATTCTACGGGGTCTTTGTAAATTTTTTAACAGTGGTGCATTTGTGCTGTATGCATTCATGCTCAGCCTGCAGGGTTTTAGCTGGTATTCTGTTCCTCTGACATATTCACAGCAGATTGCATAGAACAGATTTTGTTTTTGTGAGAGTAATAGGGATGAAGCCTTTATACCAGCACAAAGGCTGATGAGTTAAGCCATGAAAAATCCTTGCAGGCCTTTATCAATTTAATTTCATGTTTGTGATTGTTTTAAAAGTTTTCTATTGTTGTCTTAGCAGCGTAAATCCAAAATTGTCTTGCCGTCAAGAGTTAAAGAACAGAAACTAAATTACTTCTCTATAAGCGATGCCCTTCTTGAAGAGTTCATGCCAACACATGCCCTGTAATCAACAACTGAACCCTGTGTGCATGGCACGGCATCTGTGCCATGAGGATAATACTGCAAACGCAGCATTTGTTGTCCTGTGAAATAAGCTGTGCCAGGCTGATGCAAAGGGGAGGTTGGTCCATTTGTGTGTTTTTAATGATGCCATACTGTCTCCAAAGTGTAGAGAACCAACATCTGGCCCTAATGCAAACAGACAGATGAAGGATTATTGCCACGTTTAAGCCTCTTCTTCTCTGCCCTGTTTGCACATCAGAGAAAGTCTTAATTTATTACTATGTAGTCTGCCTCTGCACTTATTCACGCGATATAGCTAGCTTGTAATGCTGTAATGGTGATTGTAAATATAGTTGGCAGTGCCCATGGTCTTGTTGTGCTTGTGGTGTCTCTTCAGTACGCTCCACGGCCATCTGGCAAGCGAACATACCCAGCTGAAAGAGAAGCTTGAGGCAGTGGCACAGGACAACATCCAGCTGGTCAGGGAGCACAACCATGTGAAGCTGGCCTGCGAGGAACTGAGGAGGCTCCACGACGATGACCAGAGAGAGGTGGCTGATATGAGGATGCTGCATCAGCAGGTACCTGTGCTACTGATGCTTCCTTCTATGTTTATGATAATATGCCTACAGACACGTGCACAACAGAAACATAGACTGTGGACAGTCATGTCCATCTTTAGTTGCCCTTAAGATGCAATCATTTGGATCTTGACATTTAAGACTGAAATCCATTTACATTTCTCTCGGTGACCATTACTTCCAAGCGAAGTTTTCAGAGAAATGGGGACAAACAGTCATCTCATGTCTCCTTTGATCAAAAGGATCTTTCACATTAGAAAAATGACTTAACCTACATCTTTTACTTTTTGTTCATCATGTATCCGCTGCAGTCAGAAGTTCAGTTCATAAAATGCTTTGAAAACAAAAAACCCCAATAAAGTAAATCTCTATGCCATTAACAATCTGGCTATATGTCTTTCCTCCTCCACGTTGGGGTGCTCAGGCTTTAATACTCCCTCTATTACATTGTTTTGTAACATTCTTGTAAAATCCTTTTAGTTTAGTAAAGAACCTATGTTCCTTTTCCAGGTGATGCGAGAGGGGTCATCTGATGTCCTCAATAAGCTGTATGAAACAGCTGTGGACAAATTGGAGACCACGAAGAGTGACTTTGAGGCCCTGAGGAAGCGCTATAACGAGAAGACGGCTAGTCACAATGCAGACCTGAGTCGTCTTGACCATGCTGAGGAGGAAAATCACCGACTACAGAAACAAATTGACATGCTGCTGAAGCAGAGAGATGCTGCCTTTCACTATCAGCAGCAGTATTCCTCATCTGTTAAAAGGTAAACCTGGAAGGCTCAAAGACACACAAAACCAGCTGCACTAGAAGACACACACACACACACACTCAGCAGGTGTAACAAGCTTAATGATTAAGAGGAGTTGCCACAAACTGTGTATGTGAGATTAGTGTCAAAGTGAAACCTGCACCATGCTTAAAATCACTATGCCAGCTGAGCATTGCAAATAAGCACATGCTTTCTCTTCACGCTTTTTTTAGCTTTGTGGCTTGTATGTTATACTTTTTTTTTTGCACAACACAGGTAACTATAAATATACAAACACTTAAAATAAATATGAGCTGCAAAATCTAAAGCCTGTTCTATCTGGTGATGTGTTTCAGATTTGACAACACACAGCAAGAACTGTCCAAGGCAGCAGCCAAGAACAAGGAGCTGCAGAGAGAGATGGAGAGGCTTCAGTCAGAGGTGACACGGTTCAAGACGCAGCAGCTCAAGGCAGTGAAGGACTGTGAGAAATTTAAGGAGGAGCGGGACTCTGTGATCAGTGAATACCGTCTGATCATGAGTGAGAGGGACCAGGTGATCAAAGAGGTGGACAGGCTTCAGACGGGGCTGGAGATGGCAGAGGCAAAGCTGAAGAATACTTCTTCAGAGAGAAGGGTGGCCAGCGAGGAGCTGGAGGCTCTCCGACAGGTAACAGCTGAAACAAGGTCTTCTTTAGTTATAACACACCTACAATCAGGTGAAACATTTGGCATTAAGGGCTGGGAGAGGAGTTGGTCTAGTTTGGACAGATGCAAACTCTGCCTCAAAGTTTATATATGGAGCATTATTATTTACAAAGATTTTTCTTGAGAAGTACCAGTTTTTATTCTGTGTCGATGTTTTCATCTCCACCATTCACCAATGCTTTTTGTGATATGAAGGAATTGGCCTCGGCGCTGGTGGACAGGGATCGGGCTATCTGCGAGAAGAACGAACTGCTGGAGAAATACTGCCACGAGGTCAAGGACAAAGCCGAGGCCCAGAAAGAGCTAAGCCTGGCCTGCAAGGACATTGAGACCGTGCGCGAGGAGAGGGACGTGGCCCGCAAGGAAAGGACAGAGGCCATCATCCAGAGGGACCAGCTGCTGCGGGAGTATTACCAGGCCAGACAGGTAGCCAGACAGACAGGAGATTTATCATAAAAAATGGAGAGATTGATTTATTCCTCCAACAATAATCCCTTCATCCCATCTCGTATAGCAGCAGCAGTAGTAGTAAATGTTTTTTTTTTCCAGCAGCTGGCGTTTTTCCACACATTGATTTTTTTCCTGTTGAGAAGAGTATCGCCCGTCACACTGCTTTTCAGTGTGATTGTCAGATTAATTACTATGAAAGTCCTGAGTTTTGTGCATTAGGAAATTACCAGTAATTACAGTGAAAAGGCTCCATATGACTTCAACAAGGACACTGCACTGCATCATAAATAAAGGGTAAATGTAGTTAACTAATGGAATACATTTAGCTATGGACTTATGGAGCAGTGCGCTCACTGCGCTTGACGGTCTCTCAGTGATGTCTGTGAAGGTTCTCAGTCATCCAGATCCTGGTTATCTCAAAAAAGGTTTATCCAATAGCAACTGGACTAGGAGGTTTCGTCAACTAGTCCAGTTGCTATTGGATAAACCTTTTTTGAGGTCTCTCAGTGAGATGTAAATGTGTTGTACTGCATGTGACCCACTTCAAACCATACTAGCTAATACGGTTTATAAGTGTTGACCCCCAGACTACCTTCTTATTAGTTACAGTGTTAAAATGATTTCATTTTGCAGTCATTCAAGTTTAGTTTTTTCTCCTTTATCTCTCTCACCATCGAACAAACACAAGTTATTTTGTTTTAAGACACACAGTAAAGCCTTCACAATACATTCAATGACCCGCTGTGGATGTGTTGCCGCGTGTATGAGTGATGGCTATTAAAAGCAATCCTAGATGTCCAGTTTAGAAAACCATTAATACACACACCAAAATACATTACACCATGATTGTCTCTGCAAAGTTACTGTTGAAGACAATTCAACTCATTATAAGACGAATTACACCAGTCATGTTATCTAATCTATATGAACTGTGTTTGCATGTATTTGACTGTCACATGGAATGCGTTGCAGCAAAGGCTTGTTACATCCCCTTTTAGGAGACGTGTGTGTGTGCGCGCGTGTTAGTAGCGCTTGTTCATCGGGACACTGACTCAGCAGATGCTGCGGTGTCACTGAAATGAATGAGGACACTGCATTTTTTTGATACAGTGGTAATCTCCCTAATCCCTTAAATTCTGAAATGATCAAACTGTCAGGGACCTAAATTGCATTAAAAACACTCCGTCTACATTTACACAAGCTTTCTTTTGTTATATTTCCCTCAACACCTTTAGAAACAAGACTCTGCCACTTTGGACATAGAACGGGCCAAAAAGGAGATCGATATGTTGAGGAAGCAGTATGAGGCCATCTCCCAGGAGCTGAAGGAGGCCTTGCAGGAAGCAGAGGTAGCAAAGTGTCGCCGGGACTGGGCCTTTCAGGAGAGAGATAAGATAGTGGCAGAAAGAGAGAGCATACGGTAAGAGAGGGTTAAACAATAAATAAATATATTATATTTATGTTGCATGTCAGTATAGAGACATGGACAAAAATAGGTTTGTTTACATTTCGTGTGCATCCGTCAGAACTCTATGTGACAACCTGAGGCGAGAGAGAGACAGAGCTGTGAGTGATCTGGCAGATGCCCTGAGAAATCTGGATGACATGAGGAAGCAGAAGAACGACGCTGCACGGGAGCTCAAAGAACTAAAGTGAGCCCTTTCTTCAGTCGGTTTGCTTGCACGTCTTGCCTTGACTATTTTTAGGTCTAAAACTTGAATGTCAGTCTCTAAGTTTTGCTTGTGTGAGTCTGTGCTCCTCCTGTCTGCGGGGCAAGATATACATGCCAGACAGGATATTTGGTGCCACCCAGTGGAGGAATAGTGACAGTGACTGGGCAACTTTGGATTACTCATTAAGGCGACTGTACTGCACTTGCTGAACAGCTGCACGTTTCATCTTTGCTGCAGAGAAAAGGTGGAGGACCAGTTGGAAAAGGAAGCGAGGTTTCGTCAGCTAATGGCTCACAGCTCACACGATTCAGCCATCGACACTGACTCAATGGAATGGGAGACGGAAGTCGTTGAGTTCGAGAAGCACAGAGTAAGAACCACTTGGTCAGTAAATTACTTTACTTTAATAAACATAGTGCTGCCTAAACATACAGAATCTTTTCTTCTTTTATTTCAGGACATGGATTTGAAGGCACTTGGTTTTGATATTGCAGAGGGGGTAAACGATCCTTATATACCAGGAGATTGTGGGATATTTGTCAGTAAAGTGGATAAAGGAAGTATTGCTGAAGGAAGATTAAGGTACTGAGTTATGATCCAAAAAAAAAATGTTTTTTTGCCAAAATATGGCAGACTCTTCATGGCGCACTTCAAGTGATCTGTTCTCTCTCGGTAGGGTGAATGATTGGTTGTTGAAAATTAATGATGTGGACCTGACCAATAAGGACAGGAAACAGGTGATAAAGGCAGTGCTGAGTGGAGAGGGGGTGATCAATCTGGTGGTCCGCAGAAGGAAGTCCCTAGGAGGACGAATCCTCTCTCCCATCCAGATAAACCTGGCTGGACACAAAGGTTAGCTTCAAGCTCTAATTAAGGAAGAAACTTTACTATTTAAATCACTGCAATGAAGCAACTCATTCTAGTATGGAAAGTAGTAACCAGCACATGTTGTTCTGATATTTTTTCTTCATTCTCAGAAAGTGGCATAGGCCTGGAAAGTGGAGTGTTTGTTGCCACTTTGGCTCCAGGCAGTCCCGCTGCCAGAGACTGCACTCTTACCATCGGGGACAGACTGTTAGCTGTAAGTGTGCTGCAGGAAGTGATAATTCTCACATTTGCATTGCATGTTTTGGTGTTCTTTGTGGGGAAACATTAGCCCTAATCAATTAATTAATTATGACACCGCTCACACATGGCTGCCAGTTTGGCCTGGAAATTAAACTCTAATTAGATTTTTGTTTTTTCATTACAGATCAATGGCATTGCACTCGATAACAAGTCACTCTCTGAATGCGAGTCCTTGCTGCGGAACTGTCGTGACTCTCTAAGTATCTCCCTCATGAAGGTGAATTCCACAGACTTGGACACACACACATTCACACTCACCCGGTGACATTACAAATTAGCTCCAAATTAATTTCCGCATGTTTTCAAAAGAGTTCATTCTACAATACCAAATTCATCACACAACTACTCGGAGACGAAAAATGGTATCTCACAAACTGAGGACATTCTAGGGTCACTGAGGTTTTTTTTTTCACTGGGCTGAACAAAACCTTGTAGTTGTAAAGAGAAAAATAAGTTTCTCCTCTCGTCTGACAGTTTCTCCCACAGAGCTGCTCTGGCCAAAGTTTATTTGAAAGCTTGAAAGACTCTGAAAAAATCTCTCGGCTCCAGTCCTGTGAGGTCCACACCAGGAACTGCAGGAACTCAAAGCACAACTGCCCCAAGCACAACTGCTCCGCACAAACGGACATTTGCAACTGTGACTTGGGTGGCACAAGGGAGGAAGGATTCAAGCATACAGATGACTCTCTAGACAGCAGCGGCAGCAGCGCTCACTCTCGCCATAAGCTGTTTTCCGCCAGATCTCTGCACTCCCGTTCCCTCTCCATCTCCCACACTCCCTCAGAGCCCCACCCAGACTTGTGCTACAGAGCCCATGAGCTCCACCAGCGCCCCTTCACCTTCACCCCCGTGATGTCCGATTGCAGTTCTCCTGAGACAGCTGTTGAGCGGGTGCAGAGCTCGCCACCAAAGCCTGGCGGAGGCACGTGGCCTAAGGTGATAGCAGGAGCTTCTTTCGCTGAGTGCACCCAGTTGTCCATTTACAAAAAGCCCAAACAGAGGAAGTCCATATTTGATGTGAATGCTTTCAGGAGGCCTGAGGTCCCCCCAAAACTGGACTATATGTCCCTCTCTCAGATGCCCAAGCATTCGCCACAAAGTTCAGTATCGGATTCCTCTCAGACTCCTCCCACGCCCCCAGCCAGGAGTGACTCGTTCAGGTTTAAACATCGGCAGCAGAACAGCTCAGCATCGGACTCCACCATTACCACCGGCACTCCCCCAGCCTCCCCAGGCCAAACCACAAGTCCAGAACAGGATAACCAGCTCTGTTATACAGATGCTTTTCCAGGACACACCAAGAGTGACTCTAAGAAACCTGCTGAGAAAGAGGGGAGTCGACGCAGGGCAGGAGAGCAGGAGAAGAGGAGGTACCGTCCAAAATCAGCACCTGCACTGCGGCGAAATGTCACTCCATTGCACATACCTGTTCCAATGCAGGTAAATAACATCTCATCTGCTCTGGCATCCTTTTATCACATGCCTGGTACAAGTAAACTGCATACATCTGTCTTCACATTGTTAGTTCTTGTCTCTTAATAGGTGGTGTAATGTCTCTATTAACTGATATATTTGAGTGTCGCTCCATTTTCCAGATGAAATGATTGATTACTTAATATAAAAATATTAACTGGGGAACAGGGTGTCCTTTACTGCTGTGCTCTTAGCTATTTGTTTGACTTCTGCAGGTACAGAGTTTCTCTAATGATGAGCACTCTCCAGAGCCGGTGGACTTGTTACGCTTCTCTCCTATGCGAACCAATCGGTACAGCATGTCCCTTGCACCCCCCAGCTACAGAAGCATCTCTGGACGTAAGTTTCCACACCTCTGGTTTGTTTGGCTGACGTCTGGGAACACGAAGATGACCTAATCTCTGCTTTTGTGTGGCTTCAGACCGAGGTTTATCTCCGTGCACTGCTGTGACGGCTGTGATGAGAAACCCGGTCTACACTGCCTGGAGCCATGAGATCCAAAGCAACAACTGTCCTCCAGCTCCCAGGTCAGGAATGTTAATCTCATTATCATTAACACTCTATATATACAGAGTTGTGTCTGCCTAACAATATAATTTGTCAGCTTGAAGCTGATATTGTGGCGATACTGTGGAACTTGTCATTTTATGTTTAGTTTCTTGACTCTCTTGTCACAAAGATTTGATGAATCTTGTGATTCTGCAAACTTTGTCTACCCTGCCTCAGATCTCATGGAACGATGGCAACGAGTAAATTCTGTTACCTTTTTCTCCACTTTTAGCCCTCAGCATCAAGGTTGCCCTAGCCTGGATCTCAGCCACAAGCACACCGGAGACTTGACTGAGATGAGCTACAGCCAGCCGCCGCACAGCACCAACTCCCTTCCATCCAACAACAGACTCGGTTCGTATAGGCCGCAGAAGCATTCTGGCACAGTTGATATTGGTTTCATCAGTCTAAAGAAAGGGGGATGGGAGGCTTTTTGGATTTCTTGTTCTCAAAAGTTGCAAGTGTTTTGCACCTTGTTGAAAACCCATTTATGAAGACATCTATTGTCTGTGGATAAAAACACATTCTGTTGATGTTAAGAAGGGGTTTTCACAAAGGACAAATCCTTGTTTTGGTAACTTGTCATCATCTAAATACTTGTCCTAAATACTAAATACCTAAATACTTGTCCTGTAGTTTTTCATGGTTAAAGGATCAGTTACATAACCATTTCTGAATCCTGGTGACTCTGAATAAATACAGATGTCACGGTCAAGAATTTTATTAGGGCATATTTTTCAGTTTTTGAAAAGTTATGTTGATATAGAAGTGTTTTAGTATTCTGTAATTCTATGAAAATACTGAACAACAACATGCTGAACTTCTGAATGTGGCAAAAAGCTGTTATCTGAAGCCTTGGGCAAAAAGTCTGGGAGGTCTAGCAAGTCATCCACTAATAGAATATAACAGTTACCATCACTGAGAACTGTTATTGTGTCTATCACACGGCAGTTTAATGAATATTTAGACTGTCAGCTAACTACTTAATTCATTTTCATTTTGGTGAACTAACTTAATAAACTTTCTCTGTGCTTCTCGTAGGCTCATCAAGTACTTTACAGTTTAGAGCCGAGCGGATTAAAATTCCCCCGACTCGTTATTCTCGCTCCACTGGATCTGACAGAGGTACGGTTAAGTCTGGCAGTGCACCTGATGGCAAACATTACAGTAGTAACCAGCTGGTCTGAATTTAGATCCTTGTCCTTCCTTGTCACTCCAGGCTCCCTCTCGCATTCAGAGTGTAGCAGCCCGACGCCTCCGGTGCACCCCGTCAACCTGGAGACGTTGTCTTTTACCAGCCACCAATCACAGAGCTCCTTTGCCACCCAGCCCAGGATATCAGTCAGCCCTGCTGCAGTTGGTGGCAGACGGCAGGACGGGTAGGCCGTCATTATAGGTTCATCATTCAGCAAAGCATGATGTGTTTTCTGTACTTCTGTCTGCTTCTTTGTGATTAAGTGCTCGGAAAGCAGTAAACATAGCTGTGAGCATTCATCTCGGATTGTGCCGACACCGACTCGCCATCTGTCCTTTTAATACCTCTCTGCTCTACAGCTGTTCATCATAACCTGAAATCTTTCTCCTTGATTTGAGTGATCACTGTGCTTGTGTCCCGTGTTCATTTCGTTCTCAGATTTGTCTCTCTTAACCCTTCCTCTGTCAGACCTCCGCTGACATTAAAACCCACATTCTTCTCTTTAAGGAGCTTGAGGTTTGTCCTGTGCTTCGTGGAGCACATACTGTATATGCACTACCCAAGACATTTAGAGCACCGGTTCTGAGGCCTGCTTAGCAGCAAAGGTCCTATTGGTTTGAGTTCCAAGTTTAACAGCTTAGTAATAAAAGCTAATGGATGTGTGTGGATGTGTATCCCTTAAGTCTGCCCGTCTGCTTGTTATTTATTCAGAATGCTGCTGAATTTTGTATGATTGCATGACTTTGAGTTGGATCCTAAATGCACTTGGCAAGGTCCTCCACGGTTCCCATATCTTATCGCAGAGAGACCATTCGAAAACTTGTAAGGCACTGAATTAACAGATTACAGGCAATAGCTGCTATTATTTGGAATAAAGTTCATATTAAAAGTTGCATGTGCTTTTCTGAATGTTCCGTCTTGCCGGCAGACTTCACTGTTTACATCAATCAGGACGTGGCGGTAGTACAAAATGTATTTCTTTTGCTCTGAAGGCCGTATTTGGAGGAGCCGCGCAACGTGACGGTGCAGAAAGGAGCAGAAGCACTAGGGATCTCCATTGTGAGCGGAGAGAATGGCGGGGTGTTTGTGTCCAAAGTGACGGCAGGCAGCATTGCACAAAAGGCTCATTTAGAATATGGAGACCAACTACTTGAGGTACAGTAGCGCCTGAACTAAACGGCTTTCTGTGGTTTATGACTTGTTTCTGATTCGCCACCGCTGTTTTCAGTTTAACGGAATCAACCTGCGCAACGCCAACGAGCAGCAGGCGCGGCTGGTGATCGGACAGCAGTGTGACACCGTCACCATTTTGGCTCAGTATAATCCTCACATGTTTCAGCTGGGCAACCACTCTCGCTCAGGGTAAGGAGATGTTTAGGCGATGACACCAGACAAAACGCAGATTCGTTTAATGAATTTTTGTCCATTAACATAAACCAAAATTGTGCCTTAATTAATGTTTGAAGCAATTTGAATATATGAATTTAAAATATGGACTTTTAATTTCTCTCTACTTCTTTTCTGTTCAGTTCTCGAATGGAGTCTATTAGCAACCAGCCGACACCCCAAGACAGCGGAGCCACGACCCCGGACAATCACTCCACTGTCGAAACTGTGAATGAGCAGGATGAGAACATCACGCCACCATCCAAACATACAACTCCTGCCACCAGCCCTCAGAGCTCCTTCAGGTACAACTTGAATGTATCTGATTAAATGTTTGTGTTCAGTGTCCGTTTTTATTTCCCTAGTGACATTTGCATCCTATTTATTGCATTACACGTCCAACTAAACGACTTGTGATGGGACTCAAATGAGCTAGAAATTGAAAGTGAGGTTTTTCATCAGGCTTCCCTGTTCAAGCTATCGCAGGGCTGTAGAACCTCGGCTCGTGAGACTGAAGAGAGTCCAGGTGGAGCTGGGAGTTCAGGTCTGTGGAGGAAACCTTCATGGCATCTTTGTGGAGAATCTGGATGAAGACAGCCCTGCTGGAAGTCCCGATGGCCTGCGACCTGGAGACTTGATATTGGAGGTACTGCAGACAAATAACAAAATGGGCTAGTCTAAATAAACATTACCCAGTTAATAGATGACTTTAAATCAGCTTTAAAAAAAGTAAAATGAATGTTCATAAACTCCAAATATGATAGCAGCTGCTGTCTCTTCTGAAAGCAGCAGGGCACCTGCACCAGAGTGCACCATTAAAAAAGACATTTGTCTGATACTGTATGTGTGTAAGGGAGTGATAACATAGCAGTAAGTACTTTGAATTACAGACAAATGGAATTGCGCTGTTCTGAGCAGTCTGCAGCAAACAACAGAACTCTTATTAAAACCATAAGAAACGTACAATTTGAGCTCAAAGACCGGGACCTGACGTGGACAAAAATGAGTTGTGTTCACACTTAGCCTGTGCGTGCAACATAACATGTTCACCACATAGGACCCATTCTATTTAAACTAAACGAAAGATTCTGCAGTTTATTGTTTATATTTGATAGAAACCTATATGTCTGGTCCTTCGTTTGTACGTTTACCATAAACAACGACTCATACTTTGTTTGCATCCAAGGTGTCCTTGGTATCCTCTCATCACCTGTGTAATTGTTTCCAAACAGTACAACGGCATCAGCATGAAGAATAAAACTAAAGAGGAGGCATACCTAGAAATGTTGAAACCAGCTGAAACAATCACATTCAAAGTCCAGAACTGTGTGGATGACCTTGCTGCTATCCTAGCATCCCCCGGAGATGGATTCTTCATACGGTACCCCAGCTCTCTACTGTATCAGATGCTGATGCATCTATAATAAAAAACCTTTCTTGCAACCTTGTAAAAGTAGAATTTATGGCAGTGTTGTTCAACTGGTTTGCATTAGATTGTATGTATGTGCATCTCTTATGTTTCTGTCCTGTGTCCTGTCAGAGCACTTTATGACAGGGTGGCAGAGGTAGAGCAGGAACTGAGCTTTAAGAAAGATGACATCCTCTATGTAGAAGACACGCTACCAAATGGAAATTTTGGTTACTGGGTGTCCTGGCAACTTGACGAGAGCGCGCAGAAGCTGAAGACGGGGCAGATTCCCAGTAAATACATGTAAGTCAAGTCTGTACTTCTACTTACTGGAGGTAGTAAGTAATTCCTTAGAGTATATGTGAACATGCTGATAAATGTCCCTAAGGATGGACCAGGAGTTCTACAGAAGACACTGCATGGCAGATATGAAAGATGAGAACGGCACCAATAAGACTCTGTCTGCTGCTGCACGGAGGTCTTTCTTCCGCAGAAGACTGAAGCACAAACGCAGTGGGTCCAAGGATGGGAAGGACCTGATGGCTCTGGATGCCATTAGCACAGATTCTTTACCCATCACAGAAGGTGAGTAAACAAGGAAACGCAGGATGATCTAATACAAACATGGCTCACTCAGCCCTTTCCAGGACACAGTTCTTCACCATAACTGTGGTGAATAACGGGCAACTGTATTTCTACGCTGAACAAATCGTGTTTCTGTCTTCTCTGTTCAGACGGAGTGAGCCTGATATACCAACGGGTTCAGAAAGTGGAGTGCTCGTCTCCCAGACCAGTGCTGATCCTGGGTCCGTTAGTGGAGGCCAGTAAGGAGACGTTGGTGAAGGAGGCTCCCACCAAGTTCTGTCGCTGTCTGCCTGGTGAGCTCCTGTGTGATTATAGTTAGTTTATTCATGACGGACGTGTCGTTTAGGTTTGTCTCGCTGTTCTAATACTAGAGAGCAGTTTTACTAAGAACTACTTAATGTAACACTGTGATCGTTTGACTTTCAGAGATCATGAAGGCATCTCAACAGGCAATAGAGCGAGGAGTGAAAGATTGTGTTTTCATCGACTACAAACGGAGAAGCGGCCATTTTGATGTGACAACTGTTGCATCAATAAAAGAGATTACAGAGAAGGTGTTTTGAATCTTATTATACAGCAGATTTAGACGTGTCTGTGTTGGTTTATGATAAATAATAAAGGCTGCCAGCTTGGGTCAAATATGAATTAACTGGGTATGTGGTAATGATGTATTCAACAGTAGTGCTTTGCATGCACGTCGTGACCAGCTTATCAAATGTTTTATTACAATTCTTATTTAGTCTTTTACTGTGGTTTTCTTTCACAGGATTGTCACTGCTTACTCGACATTGCTCCTCATGCCATCGAACGTCTCCACAGCGTTCACATCTATCCAATCGTCATATTTATTCGCTATAAAAACGCCAAGCAGATTAAGTGAGTATTCCGATTCCTTTTTTAAAATATTTGTTTCAGCTGTCTTTTGATTTCTTGCCTGTGTTTTGATACCTGCAGCTGTTTTTCCTGTTAAATTTCAAGTTGTGAATCTTCAACAATCTACTGAGGAAAACCATTAAGTCAAAGCTTTTGGTTCTGGAGGTTGTTTGAGAATAATATATTTATTGAACGTGTGTTTAGAGAAATGACTGCCTAATAAAATATGGAAATATAAAAGATTCATGTAATAAACGGTCAGTCAGTTAAAGTAGTAACTGGTATGAATATTGTCTTTAGATCAAATATAATCACATGCAAAGACTATTTTTGGTCAAGAACATAGACGTTAACTATCTTCTCTTTCAAAGCAATAACATTTAATGGATCCTTTGACAAAACAGACACTAAGTTTAGCTACATTCTTAATCATATTTGTCCTGCACATTCAACAAAAACTAATAGTTCAACTTGATTTGATCAGCGTCATTAGTTCAGAAATTACAGTCTGCTCCCCTCCACCACCTGGACATCGATAGAAGGGTGGTGATCTCTCAGAAATCTCTTTGCTTTTTCATTTGTATTCGCATGGGAAGATTAAAGCTGCTGAAGCCTCTGTATGGTGCTTGATGCACATGCACACGGATGGAGAATACTCAGATCTGGTAAAAACAAGCTTTCTCTGCCACACGCATACACCCACGCATACAAATCTATGAAGCAGTGCAGCAGGCAAAACATTGTGGAGATTGATTCTCGCTAAGCCTTTGCTGTCATCAGCCGAGTGCCAGCTGTTCAGGGAGAGCTCAAAGGGCCTGTGGCTCCGCTTTGTGGCGTGGGTGGCTAAAACACTTGCTGCCCCCATACGCTGCAGCCACCACATCAACACAAATACAATCTCCATGTGCCTGCGTGCTGCTGCTGCTACAGACAAAACCTCAGGATTTTCCATGGGTTCTTATCCTCGGGGAAGCATCAGCAGACCAATATGTTGACTGAATACTGAGCGCCAGGGAGAGACGGAGTATGATTCTAGGTTAGGTCAGTGGGTCCCAGGGGATCAAGGCTGAGGACATGTCTAAAGACTGTGTGCTGACCTGGACTGAACCAGTGAGCTGGAAAAGTCCACCGAAGCACGGTAGTTTGTCTGTTAGACCTGTTATGAGTGGTACATGATGGGAATGTGCGGTTTGACTTTGCTTCGATATGATGCATTTCCTTGACTTTGCCTGCATGTATTTCACGGCTGCAGCCAAAAACATAATTCAGTCTGGTTATTCTCAATAAAACCTCTATTAAAAATGAAAAGAATTAAGTGTTACATGTAGATTGACCAGATTTAGTGTAATGTGTTTTTTTTATGTGGAGATGTCGGTGTCTTTCCACACTGTTATTGCGCAATGTTTTGAATCTTTGTGTGAACCTATGAAGAGAGATGCCAGGATGCTGACAGGTGCTGATGTTGTCTCTTCAGGGAGCAGAAGGACCCTTTGTACCTGCGGGATAAACTCTCACAGAAACATTCCAAGGAGCAGTTTGAAGCAGCACAGAAGATGGAGCAGGAGTACGGCTCCTTCTTTACAGGTTGGTGGAAATGCCTGTTTCACGTTGACATACTAAAGGATACACACACTTATTCTGCTATTGTAGAGGCACCAGTATGGTACTAAATGTCTATATGACCTATAATCTGAGTGTTGCAGGGTTGAATACGGGTTCAGGGTTAATTTTTGATCCCTTTAATCACCTCAAAGCTGATAAGGCATCAGCTGCATCTGACGACACAATGCAAATTAAGTAAGGTTAGTTGTGACTGAGATTAGAGATTGAAACACAGTCTCAAACACAACACTGACTGGACAACTGTAGGAACAATATGACAAAATGTTCAAGGATAATACCTTTCAATACAGCTGTATTTTATTGGGGTTGGGGTAGAAATGTCAGCAGACAAGCCTGTTCACACCTCACGAGGACACATGAAACTTGTTGTCTCTGGAGGTTATCTGAGGTTTTTGGAGCACAGTATCTTGGTCTTTCAGAAAGTAGAGGTAAAGTTTTGCTATCTGGAGCAGCAGCCAGTGCGAACCACCCGACTGTCTAGCTGATTAATGACTCTATAAAAGGAGGCGATTTATGGGGAAGGGCCATGGAAATGAGAACATACCACTGCTGATCCCCTCAGAGGTGTCTGGCAAAGCCACGGCGATGAGAACTATAATTATCAGCTGTAATAAATCTGATGGCTGGGTGCTAAATGGCAGAAAGTAGAGCAGATAAATCTCCCATATCTGGATCTGAAATAATGTGGCTGCATAATCGTGTTTGTCCATGAGAACGTTGTTGTTGTTGTTGTTGTTGTTGTTGTTGTTTAAAGCTGTGAAATAATTAGAAATGCTGATCATCTAGCACAGTGTTTGCTGCACTTTTTAAAATCTTCAAAATAGAATCAATATTTTGAAGACTGTTAGATCCTGAAAATAGGAGTTGCAGTACATATACAATATAAACACTAGTATATCTGTACTATACTATACAAACTTAACCGCCCCCCCTGTAAATATTTCTCCCCACCCTCACTGTGTTTCAGGCGTTGTCCAAGGAGGCAGCGTCTCTTACATTTGCACGCAGATCATGACCATCGTGGAGCAGGAGCAGAATAAAGTGCTGTGGATTCCAGATGGAGCTCCGTAGAAAGTTCACCCCTCATCTTAAGTCACTCAGAAATGTTGGAGAGGATGTTTATTTTTCTTATGGGACACACAGTGAATCGGTACATCTTGGGTTAACTCAAACGCTTTTTCACAAATAGTAATATTGCTGCAAATGATGTAATATTCCCACTATAACAGAGATGTACTGTACCACAAATAGATTTGTTTACACTAGTATTTAATACTTGAATTCCTTATTTCCCCTCTGTATCTACTAGCACTCCTCTAAACCCACTTTACATCTGTCGGACAACACAGAAGTCTGCATCAATGAACTGAAGTGAAGCTAGAACGAACCACTGTGTTCCCCTCTCTATTTATACACTATCCTGACATTTAATTTTCCTAATTAAGTCAGAAATGTCGGTTATGAATCACTGTTACACAAATGTAGTTGTCTAGTTGATACGAAGGATGATATTTTCCAGTTCTTATTTATAGAGGAGAAATTGGGTCATATTTGCTTCCACGGTCTTATTTTATTGTCTCATGGCACCAATTCTTCTCTGCTTACATCATTTCAGTCCTCAAAAATAATATTGTGTCAAGCTAAACGTAATTGTTAATCACAAAATATTTTTGGATTTATTAACACTACAATGTCTCTGATAAATCATAATGCAGTTATGTTGGTGTCACCACAGTTTCTCTCAGTGTGTTCTACTGGTTTGCCAATAATGCTCTACTTTGCGAGGTACATTTCTTAAGAAGGGATATTTTATTTCCGGTTTCTGGTAGGCTGTCAACGCATTTACATTCACTGCTGCAATCAGTAGATCTCATTGTCAACATTTCATCTTCAAGATGGATGAAACACTTTTGGTCAGGTGTCCTCCTAATGAAGGTTAATATTTCTATAAGAAATGATTAAAAACAGATTACACTTGATGAAGTGCAAGTTGTCTTTGATCTGTTGTGCTGTAATTATCAAACACCAGACTGTCATTTGTGCAGAAAATGCTAAAGTTTGATCGTCGGTGCACTATTTGTCCACTAGGGGGACTAAACCCTCACAGTGGGCGACAAATTCCAGAAAAACATGTTTGTTGTCTCGTTTAATCAGTTTCCTGCAGATATTGTTTAAGTGTTTGTGTTCTTACTTCAGTAAGACTTAAAATATGTCGGAGATGCTGCTGTCATCAAGTTGACGTTATAGAAACTCCTAATAAAAACTTGATATATTTAAATTCCTCCAAAAAAACAAGGATTTAAAAAGGGTTTTAAAACATTAGATTCATATTAGACCATAAAACATTCCCATTTTACAGTTTTCATATAAATATGAGCCTTGTATGCTTATTTGAATAAAACCTTGAATGTAGAGCATCGCTGGAAAAACCCTGGTTGGAAATTGTTCGTGCGTGTTTCTCATTTAACTGTTTGCGCACAAGTAAGAGTTTCCGAGGAAGATGGCTGGAACCACGAAGTTACGATCAAAAATTGATGAAGCCTTCACTATAAATAACCAGACAGTCAGATAAGCATCGACGCCTGCTATTGATGGCTCCTCCCCCCGCTACCTGTAAATCTGCGATGCCATCTTCCAACAAACGAACGTGACGCGGCGGCTCGAGCCCGGACCACAAGAATTAGTGAACCCTGTCTTCATTATGAGAACCACTCACTTCTTCCAAAAGCTGTATCCTGGCGCGTTTCGATGAACTGACACCTTTTTTTAACGCGCACGCAACAGCGCGCAGTGCGAAGCTCAAGTAGCGGATCCGCTGAAAGCTGCGCCGCCAAACAAGGTGGAGGACCGAGGGAACCCGTCGACTGGCGCGGACAACACGCCTCGTCACATCACATTTCAACAGTCCTATTCATCTCGCGGCTGTGGGGGAAATCTTTGAGGGGTTTTCCCTAAAGTGTTATTCTTTCTTTTGTTTTTTTATTTGCTTCCTATTATTACGCACTGATCAGAGCGATGACGCGCGGCTCCAGCCACAGACGCGCGTCGTGAGGCGCGCGCTCGATATCTCCGTTTCAAAGGAAGTTGGACTGAGATACGCGTTATCTGCCGTCAGCTAAACTTTTGCGTCGCTGCAAAGTCGAGCCAGATGAGAAGGCAGAGCAGAGGGAGGTGGTTGACTTAACATGGCTGAGCCGCTGGGGCATCAGAGGGCGCTCGTTGGAGCTCCCCAAAGCGCCTGAATCCCGGTTGAGTTGATTGTGTTGGGGGCTGGCAGGTTACCAGAAGCCGATAATGCCGAAAAGCAGAGAAAAATACACCCCGGATCCGTCCATCCACATATCAAAGATGAACGTGATCATCCCGTTCTCGGCCGACGTGCCCTGCGACAGCAACGGCCAGCGGATGTGGTGGGCTTTCCTCGCCTCCTCTATGGTCACTTTCTTTGGGGGTCTCTTCATAATCCTCCTGTGGAGATCTCTTAAATACCTGTGGACTGTGTGCTGCCACTGCAACGCCAAAAAGAAGGTACTCCAGGTCCTTTTGCAAACCACCTCTCCTCAATTAAATAACTGTCTTTTTTTTTGTGTAACAGCCAGTGTGTGACAACGGTGTTTCCAGACAGTTTGATCTATTAAATGGGCTCGTAATTAAATCAGCGTGAAGACCTGGGCATGACTGCCTGTGCGAGCGTGACTGTGAATAATGAGTCATGCAACTCCGTGTTAAAGTCGCATACAGTAACAATGATGGGCCAAACCATTTCACTGTTGGACTAAGTAGATAGAGATGTGTTGCAGTTGTAGGTGCAGCTGACACTTGTTGATGGACCTTCTGTTTTGTTGGGTTGATGAACGTAACATTCATTAAAACTGAAGATCCAATGCATCATAACGGATAAAGAAATCATACAGGCAGGATTTAATCCTGATTCTGATCATACTGTCCTGTCGAGCTCACCATTTGTCTTCTGTCAGACGTGGACATATGTTTTAGAGGTGGGTGGACACAAAAGAAAAATGTCTGAGTAAGACTACTTTTTATTAGTCCCCATGGAAATGTTGAGCATGTTCTGATTAATCAGAGTTTAAGGGACATTTCTCATTGTTGGCACCAGTCAAATGTCATTTTAGTCAGACTGCCCCTAGATTTTGTGCATCACAGTTGCTACTACTCATCTTTCTGAGGCAAACCTTAGAAAAGAAAATCTGGCAGTTATTCTACAGTATTGAACATTCATCTAGATCTATGACTTTTTTTTTAACAAATGATAATGATAATCTACCATATCACCATTCATGTGCTGAACACAAAAGATAGACTAGCTGATAGAGGTAGCAGAGATTAAGCATTTGCATGTGCATCCATCTCTGACAGGCAGGGTGGAAGGAGAGAAATGGCAAAGGCTGCATGCAGGGTGGTGCTGACCTTTGCAGGGAGATGTCTGTGTTATGCCCTTGCTTTGTGTACTTACTTACAATTAGGGCTGCTACTAACAAGCACTTGCTGAACACATTTTGGGTTAAAAAAAAGTCAAATTTATCCCTTACATCTTTAAAACCTCCAAAAATACTGTGGAATATCTTACACGGGTTTCCAGTGTGCAAGGCCAATCAAACAATCCAACAAGAAGCAGAGATTAATACGTGTTAAATATTTCTTCCTTGTTAAGTGCAGTTGTTGCAAATAGTTAGATTATTTAAAAGAATCCGGCAGCTTGCACTCAGGCTTGATTTATGCATGTACAAAAACGGAGCCTCTGTGAAATAAGATCAGGTTGAGGTTGTTCCTATTACAATTCATAGTCAAACAGTATTGAATAGTGTGAGCACAAGAGAGCAGTTAGATTCAGTGTTTTTCCGATTTGTTGAGCGAAGCTGGTGAGCTCCACCAACCTGTTGTGCGAGTCTGTAGGAGTCAGTCACAGATGGGTCATCCTTTTCACTTCCAATCCTCCCATCTCTGCCTTTTGCTTTCTTGGCATTCATTTCATAACTCCTGCCCTGTCCTCTCCTCACACCTTTTTTCCCCCCTCATGCAAGAATCAACCTTCCTCCAAAGTGTCGGAAATGCGGTATTAGGCACATACGGTATGTGCCATATAAATCAGTATTTTTGTTGCTAAGCAACTAGCAAGCAAAGGATTTCACCATAAGAGTAAATCTGTCTCTGTTATGCAGTTGTCTCGGCTGTGAGATGTGGCAGGTTGTGTTGGAGGGACACCTCCCCCCCCCCCCCACCCCAGTCTGTGCATGTCATTAGCAGCCCAAACACGGAGCTTTTAGTACATTGTTCATAGATGGCTGTTGATAATCCGTTTCCTCCATTTCTGTTTATTCAGTTTGTTTTTCCCCCTGCCCCGTTCGATTCTGACAGCTCTCATGTCTCCAAAACTGAGACTCCATCTCTGTGGCTCTGCCTTCTTACTCTGCTGGTGATCAATGAAACGCGTTGGTTGTGGGATTCTGATGAATGATCACTATTATCTGTCTGGGAGGAAGAAAGACATACTGTTCATCAGCACTCACAATGGGAGGATGACGACAAGTTGTGGCAGTTCCACAGTTATGTTTCAGACTCACTGAAGGAATGGGATTTTCTTTTTTTTAAACCAGCTTACGTTTAGGTGAGCTGCTGGAGGCGTGATGTGAATGAGTGAGTCAAACGCACACGTATAATTAGGCTATATGTTGCTGCCTCTGTTATCTGATGGCAATAGATGGGAATTCACAGGGTGCAACTGTGGGGTAGATTTCTATTAGATTTGGCATAAATTGAAATAGATTAGTTTCCCTGCAGCATGAATTATAAAAACTTTAGATAGAGTTTTTTCCTTTTAGCTCCATCGAGAAGTTGATAGTTTTAAGCTACATGTCTAGCAGCTAATGAATGAATGGCTGTGAGATTTCTTTTTCACAGGTAATTTCAGGTAAATTCATTCAATACTCATCTCTCTTTACAGAAAGGGCCGTTATCAGTCCAAATCTGTGCAAAACTAATATCATTCCCATCAATCTCAGCTCTATTTTGAGTATTTCTATTTTACATTATGTATACGTGTTATATTGTACTTAATCTACCAAATTTGACAGATTTGGTTGTAGTAGTTACTTTTCAGACACGAGTCTATACACAAACTTTAACTGCATAGTTAAGCATATTTAGCTGATAACACTTCTAAACACTTAAATATAGTTGTAAATGCAAGACCTTTATTTGTAATATTGGTAAATCCCATGACAACATGCTAACCCATGTTAACATGCAGGTGTTAGCATTTGCTATAAAATTATTATTATTTAATTATTGGTAAACATATGTGTTATGATTGTGTTACCTTCTTTGTTAAATTGTAGTCTAATTACAACATGTTGGACCCAGCACCTGGACAAAAGAGTCTCAGATGGATTTGTCACATAATGTACACTTGAATATTTGGTTGTATGTCCTTAATTCTCCTTCTTAAAAAGGTTGTTTTTAGCCCACTGTGGTGTAGGTATAAAGATATTTTACTTGTACCACTCTTTTCAAGGCTTTTAAAAGGTATCTATAAAGGCAGGGTATACACTGGCAGCGTGCCTCGTGCATCTTCTGGCAGTGATTCAGAGCCTTTAGATGCGTCAGGTGCTCAGGGTGGATGGGGGCTGCTCTGTGATTGGAGGATTCAGATCGAGAGTCACCCTCATGGTGCTTTTTAAGTGCTGTCTGAAAAATTGTAATTATGAGACGAGTGCTTGTGATCGAACACTGGTAATTACGAGTGAGCAAGTTGGAATAGCTGAGTGGCAATTTACTGTTGTCTCTCTCACACACACACACACACACACATGCAGTAAGTCAGGCAGAGAGGCTGTAAATGCAACACAACTACAGCTATCATAATTCTATTTTTACTTTTTCTGTTCACCGTTCACGGCCTTGCTCTTTGTTGCATGATTTGTATTGAAATAAAAATCCATTTAATTTAATTTTGACTGGAAGATGACACATTTTATACACCACTAAACTCACAAGAAGCATGTGAAGGCAACATCTTGACCCTCAAAGCATTTCAAAACAGTATCTGCAAATTAGCTTGTCAGGTTTTGTAAAGAAGGCAGATTTTGTACATTGGTATGTTTGTCTAATTGGCCATTAGTTGCTCAAGGTGTATCATGCAAACAGGATGTTGCACTACCTCGGATCCAGCAGCTCAATTATTATTGGTTTTGAAAGGTTGTGCACCCAGTGCTCTTTTTGGTACAGTAGCCTTTCTTTACACAGCCTTTATTATTATGAGACTAAGCTTATTAGCTTATTTCGAGACAATGTCTTGATTCATTATTAATATAAAGTATATTAATGTACTAACTTAATGTATTATTAATAATGTATTAACTTTTGAAGACGTTGTGTCGCGCGCCTCATGTTCTTTTCTATTTTAATGTACTTGGACTCTGAGAAATGATCGTGGAGGATCATGAGAATAGGCTGACAGTATTGATCAATGACCCATGGTGTCAGGAGGACCAAATTTAGGTGAGATAGTGAAAGCTAAATTTAGAGGCTCAGACTATTGATCAAAGTGACACAGAGGAGATGTGCTGTAATGGCCACGTGAACTTTTCCGGTTCTGCTCTGATTAAAAATGCATTACCTTTATTTTCATTTAATTAAAAGAAAGCAGAATTGATAAAGATAGCAATCACGGTGTGTAGGGAGCTAATTAACATGAACTTTTACAAGCATAAAAGTTCATTCAGCATACACACACAGACAGATATTTTAAACTCAATAGTTTTTTTCATCCTTGAGGGATTTACAGATTTAAATGCCAAAAAAGAAGCTCTCCATCATGGCACTGACAGTATCTTCCTGCGTGTGACCTTAAGATAGAAATCAGCTGTCTGGCCCTTTTGAAATATAACTTGAAAGGAGGCATCTCATGAATCAAGAACCATTAATCTTTGACCTCTGTCCTTTCTGGCATTAAACTATCGCGGCCTATGTGTTGCCAGCCTGATGCCAATTAGGCCTGTTTAGCTGCCTAAACAGAACTTGTGTCATTTCATTCATTCGAAGGAATTGTTATGTAGAATAAACACATCAGGCTAATCCTTTCAGTAGGTTTTATAAATAATGCTACTACTCATATAGAACACAAAAAATACTTGTACTTAACTTTTTGATGATGTTTAAATCCTCAGACCTTCATAATAAAAATACTAGTTTACCTAGTGCAATGCAACTTGTATGTTAAAAACACTAATCTTTCAATATATGTGCCCCCTATTTTACTCTGCTGGTGGTCTATATGTTTATCACAACCGTAATAAAAATGGGAACACAAAACAAACACATCTTCAATATCATGTCTTTCATTTATTCCTAACGATCTCACCACTGAGAGATCAGCAGCTGTCAGACAACGAAATGTAACTACAGCACTCTACTATACACTATACACTCTACGCAACTATAAATTGCATTTATTGTCCATAAAAATAATAAAATTACTAATAATTTATAATAGTTCATGAGGGAGATATTATTTATTAATAATACATAAAAAAAAACTTTATCAAAAAGAGCAAAAGCTTTTAAACGAGACTTGCATTCGCTCTGTGTGGATGTTGGAGGACAGCAGTGCTTCGAGCTAAATTATATAACCTACAACACTAAATTATGTAACGTCAGTATGCTAAATTGCTAGTTTTTAGTAAGGTTGGTAATCAGATTAGTTTAGTGCGTTAACACTTGCTAATTAAACAAACAAAGCACAGCCGATGATGATGCATCGGTCATTGTTTTTCAACTTGCTTACCAATTGTAAATATCATAAATTCTCATCATCAAGATTTAGGGTTCAGTATGTTGTTTTGTGGAATCACAAGCCTGAGGTTTGTGCACAGCTGTCCTACCAACTATGTCATTGTTCGTTTACAGTATTGTTGGTGCTTGGCAGAAGATTGACCAGCTTTTAAACCGGAGGTGCTTCAGACCATGGACAAGACACGGCCTCCTTGACTGTCATTGCCACTCTGCTGTCATAAAGCTAGAGGCCTATAGCTTTGTGTTACTGAACATTCTACAAGCTGTTGATTGACAAGGCAAACATATATCGTTCCTTTATAATGCCCAAATCCTACTGTGATCCACTCACCCTGATCTCCTTAGGGGAATTCAAAAGTGAGATTTAATTTAAATTCCTCCAGTTGCTCTGTATCAAGGCCAGGCTGATAAGATTTTTTATATAAACGATGAAACCTTGGAAGCTACGTAGCTTGGTTCACAGTGACGGGAATGGCTGAAAGGAAATACCGAACCGTACCTAAATTAAAACTAAATTGTTCAATTTACTGATACACAATAGAGAACACTGTCTAAAATACTGCTGATACCTGTGGCTTCTTATTTCTACACTGCAGAATTTTCTGTTTTTTATGTTGTTGGCTGCGTAAGCTTCTAAGTGACCTGGACATGCTATTGCAGTGTTATCATGTTAGTGCTGCAGGGCTCTGGACGGGCTGTATAAGTGAGACATGGGCTGCTGGTGGCCTGCTCTTTTATGACTAATGGCTGTGAACATGATTACATTTTTTTCATGCATCCAGCTATGAAGTAACAATGACAGAGGTTAAATAGCTGAAATCAGTGGTGTGTGTGTGTGTGTGTGTGTGTGTGTGTGTGTGTGTGTGTGTGTGGGGGGGGGTGCTGTTTCGTGTGGAAAAATCTAATTTTATGCAAGAAACATGCTTATATTACCACCTCAGAATCTGTGCCCCCTTTTCATGTTCATAAAAAGAATTGTTCAGTTGTTACTGATTATTTATAAGATTTCGTGAAGCTGATAGAATTATTCATTAGCACTGCTTTTCTGAATTTCTTCCTACAACCTACATTATTTAGTAATAATAAAAAAGTTGGAATAGTTAGAATTCATGGTCTGTGTGGGGGGAAATGTGTTTTTTACTTTTAAAAAAGAAGGTACAGAAAAGCATTTTACACAAATTAAAATGCCTTTTTTCTCTATTATTCTTAAGAAGATGATATGCAAACTGTCAGCTGGTGAAATATTTTTTTTTGGTGGGGCACACTTTTGCAAGTCAGATTTCATATGCACTCCAACCACGTATCACCCCTAGTATAAACCAAAGCACAATAATCGTGCATCACACTGCTTTAAATGATCAAATTAACATCAAAATGCTCAGTATCTGTTTTCCATCATTTACTATTTAAAAATAAATAAGTAAACAATCTCTCCTCCAACTGAGAACATGCAGTGAAGCAGCTCATTCTGCGGTGGCTCAGATTACTCCTTAAGCACAGTAAAACAATCTGCAGGTACTACTGCATCAAGGATTTTCATCATGGCCATGCAACACGAGCTCAAACGCACCACAGAATATACTGCAGTCAGTCATCTTAGACAAAAAGTGTCTGTTTCTGTTCTCCTTTCTCCTCATTATACTTTATCCTGTAGCTTTCATTAGGTGCTTATCATTGTAAGACACATAGCAGTTAGCATTTTCATGTAGCCGCTAGTCTGTTCTTGTTTTCTCACTTCAGTTGGTGTAGATTATATATTAAAATGCTACTACTCAGCAAAAGACAGTCCCTGATTAACCAGTACACGCTACCTTTGTGGATTCAGGTTGTTTAAGTTTAAACATATAGACTGAGATTTGGGCAGGCGAGGGCAAGAATCTCAATAGAAGCGCGCAACCAAACAGCAGCAGTGGCAGAGAAACATATAAAGGAGTGAGAAGTTGAGAGGGGCAAAATAGAGGGAGTGAGTCAGTGTGACATGACTTGTGCTAAACGATGGCAGGTTGACACCGAGATCTTCTCTGAGATCTGCTGTAGTTCAAAGTGGGAATGTTAAACACCACAATGCAAGTAAGCACCTGAGAAACCTGAAAAGTTATCTACTAAACTCACAGCAAACTTTATGGGGTATTGTATATAGTTTGTGTTTTGATAGAGGCCTTACAGAGCTCGTATCAATATGTGAAGGACTCGAACTACAGTGAGAAGTAGGATGTCTGCACCACATATGTTAATGGAAACAGTTTACTATACAAAGTGCATTAACTAAGTCCAGCCTGTGAGCAGAGCTGGAGGATAAAGGCCTTAGAGAGAGAGAGAGAGAGAGAGGGAGAGAGAGAGAGGGAGAGTGATGTATGGCACCATTAAGGTAGAGGAGGAGTAGGATGTCATGGGATAAGAGTCTAAGTCATGTTAGCCTCAAGGCTTTGGGGTGCTACATCAGGGAGCATGGCTAACCTCTGTATCCTGTCTCGATTTCCTGCTCTGTGAATCATAGACAGACAGACAGACAGACAGGCAGAAAGACAGACAGGCAGGCAGTCAGGCAGCCCACTCAGTGGAACAGAAACACCAGGAGCTCAGTGGCTGCCATGGATACACTCCTGGAGACTCTTTGCTGCTCTCACTCTGTATGCTTAGTGCATGTGTGCATGTATGTGTGTGGGTTTATTTTGGAAGGCTTGAGGCGGGTCACTATATTAAGAAAGATTTTTAGCTGTGTTTTTTTGTTGTTATTGACTTTGTGTTTTTTTTTTCACCTCTGCCACAAATCATTTGCCAAAAACAAAGGTGGACCTTTCTGTCCAAACAAAGTTTGGGTTTCTGTAAGTGGAACTTCTTTGTGTTAACTTAAAGCAGATGTTTTCAATGCTTATAGACGCTGAGAAAATGACTTGGTGACAAAGTATTTTTGTCAGCTTCCCGGAGTTTTTGATGCCTTTTGGGTCGTTATTTTGGTTCTCTGGCTTTCTGAAAAATCCAGTAATTCCATTACATCTCATAAGCACATAATATAGCACAATGACTAGAGACTACCTGTGATCATAGAGCAAGAGCCTCTAAATATCAGTGCTAGCTGAGTACCAGAAGCAGGTATGTCAAAATTAGAGAGTTTGTGAATGGATCATTTACTGTTTAACTCTAAATAAGTTCCTGATATATCCACTGTTTTCCTTCAGGAGGTCCATCGGATCACCACAGGCGATGGCATCAAACGTGCTGACAAAGAAGGCGCGGCAGCTAGCGAGGTGGGCTGGATGACCTCAGTCAAAGACTGGGCTGGAGTCATGATATCTGCTCAGACACTAACAGGAAGAGTCCTGGTGAGTTCACACTCAGTCATCATCCTTCGTTTCATCTTTGACTGACATCTCAAGCTGCTTCAGCCTACGTGTAGCAGGCTGTTGGGGAGATGAAGCATGACACTCAGTCACGATCACCCCAAGACTTTGTCAAGACAGCGAGGCACTCAGGTTGAACTCCCTCTGAGTGTATTAGTCTCTGTGGGAGATTTGTGAAAAAATATTTAAAATAGTACAAAGCCAATAAACTTCCAGACCCATGAAAACAAAGCCAGTTTAACGAAAAGGAGAGATTTAGGTTTATTAAGCTTATAAACCACTTAGACAGCAGAGAGAAACCCTTCAGATGGACAGAGGGAGCGGTGGAGGGACATACTCTTTACCGTTATCATTTTTATAATGCAAGAATTAAAAAAGCGATGGGATCTTTGTGATAAAGTATCTAGTCAACGGCAGTTTTGCTGTAATTGAATTAGTAGATTTTAGTTTCACTAATGTCTTTTATGGGCTATAGGTGCTTGGCAGTGCAAGCGTTCGGTCTGAGGAGTAATATAATAAAATAGTATGAGGTGGAGCACCACGCCAAGGCTTGCCGCAGTGCTCAGGGCTTTATCCCACTTCCTCTCACCCCCCCCTCTGAGTGTGGTGCAGCATTTACAGTTGGCTCAGAATGTAGAGGTTGTTAATCAAGAACACGCTAACATTATGGTTGGATGTAGAATATTAATAAGCCACCACGGCGAAAGTGGACAGAATTGGCTATTTAAAATGATCTCTCGTATGTGTTCACTGGCCCGGTGTTTTAGCCATAAAATGTGTCTACAAATCCTATTTTTAAAATTAGTGATTCCTTATTTAAAATTTGTGATTTTAGTGGTTCCGTCATTTGAAGTGCCCACGAGGCGAAACGTTTGTTGTTGTTTTGACGTGATGTAAGCTTCTATCAGAAGGCGAGTAATACGTTTCGAGCTAAAAACGGCAACCTCCCTTAAATGTCATATGAAACTCTGATGACTCAGGCTTAACTCAGGTTGTCCCCCGTGACATCGTCCATTAGTTTTTCCGGAGCGCAGAGTGGCACTGATGTTTAATGGTGACAGCAACATATTGCTGACGGAAGTGTGACATCAGCTCGACTCCCATCCTGTTTCCTTGTTTTTCACTTTGAAGCACTGATGCTCCCCTTAACTCGTTTGTCTGCGTGTGTGTCTGTGTGTGTGTGTGTGTGTGTTTGTGTGTGTGTGTGCGCACACGCACAGTTCAAGTGCTCTGTCTCAATGATGGCTTGACACACAAATGTTTGGTGAGTGCTAGTCTGTAACCATGGCAACTGCAGCTTACCTAAACACAGCAGATGTGTGTTTTTCATGTCAAGCCTGTTTAGGGGACATATTAAAGCCTATTTCCAGGCCATCTGAGAGGGAATTTTACTGGGTAGAATGAGCTTGGCTTCGCTTAAATGAAAGCGTAGTGTTTTCATTTTATGCGTATGTGTGTCTGTTTGAGTCGGGGTGAGCTGCTAGTCTTCACACTGCATTGTGTTCTTTTCTACGATACAAGTGGTGCCTGTGAATCTGAGAGATTTTTCTCCACTAATTCATTTGATCAATTAAACATATTCAGCAGATATGTGGATGAAGGCAAGAACAGAATAAATCATAAAAGAAGGTGATTTGGTAAAAAGGCCGCAGTGTTTTGCAATTTTTATGTGAGCTTGTGTGTCTCAGAGACGGAGTCAATTACTTTTTAGCTGGCTTATTTTCAAAACAGAAGGCAGAGAAGGAAAGAAGAAAATGAATGAGAAACTAGTAAGCAAAAATATAAATGGACAAATCCCAGAATGTCAAATTATAACATCAACAGAACAAGTAAGTTTTAAGATACGTGCAGACACGACTTGAACCTTGAAAAAACTTGCATATTATAAAAAAAATCTTAACCATAAATAATATATTTCTGTCTTGTTTTGAAATTTTCATTTCTTTCTATTAACACAAGATGCAACATATGACAATGAATCTGGTCAACATGTAACTCACTTTTTTAACTCACTTTGGTCAAATATACTGTATTTGTCAGGTTTATCCACCTAAAACACCTATTAAATGCATAAAGAAGAGAGAGAGAGAAAGATGAGTTTTCTTGTACAAGGAGAACGGGCAGAGACTGCTTCACTGAACAGTCCCAACATTTCCCTCCTGTTTATCACATGCAACTTATTTCTCATTTCACAATACAGTCTTCTTCTTTTGGAGCTTTCAATTGCATGGTCATTTTATGTAAGTTCACATGTTTACACTCAGAGAGTCTGTTCACTCAATGTCCTCCTGTTCTCCTTCAGAGTTTGTGTCATTGTCCGTTCCTTAATCATAGTCTCCTGGGTCTGGGAAAAGGTCAGGGACCCCTTCCAGTGTTTCAATGTCATTTTCAGGTTCCTGGTCCAATAGGGTGTAAACGTGAGTGAGGTCCTGCTTCAGTGGTGAGATGTCCGTGGTGATGAGTCTTTGTGCCAAGGACCAAATGCATGGTATGCAGCAGCACCCACACAAGGTGAAGATGGCTGCAAAGACGGCCACAGAGATTAGCACTGAAGAAACAAGTGTTTTATATCTACCAAACACGTTCATCCA
>JAUMHF010000011.1:9192582-9235346 GCA_032359275.1 Microctenopoma steveboyesi | reverse complement strand
TCATCTGCTAGTGTCTAAACAAACTACTGAGAAACTAGAAAAATACTTCAATAAACCCTATATGCTTTCTTAATTTTAAATGAGGACACTGAATATGTGTGTTCAAAAACCACTATTTTGTTCTGTTTAAAGTACTAATCATCAAACAAAATCATTAACTTGTCACTAGGTGGTTCTTAAAGTTCTTGTCCCAGTGCTTATAGGGTTAATAGAGCAAAGAGAGGATGAGCAAAGGAGGGGGCTGATTGCGCATCAGGCCTGCCGTTGGCTTGTGTTTAAAACAGCTGAATAAAGTGTTTATATACATATATACAGCAATCTGATAAATACACATACATTCTCCACATGTATAGTAGGGTTGTGAGGATTTTTAGATTATTTGCAAGTTTCAAGAAGTTTAAGGCCGTTTTAACCAACTACACTTTTAACCAACACCTAGAATAAGTAAAGATCAACAAAATAAGTACATGAGATAAAATAGTTTTAAATTGAACCCAACAGTATTAAACTGAGATACTGTACTGTTTTACAGCATGTGGTACAGTTTACAGTATACTATATATCATAGTATATATTACATGAAGTTGATGGGTCTTCCATCTGATCGTCTGGGATTTCAACCTCAACAGCGTTTCAACTGAATGTGCTGCATGGTGATCGTGGCTGCACACTGAGCTGAATGTTTACCTCTGATGGTGGATGTTGAGTGATAAACAGGTGGAGGCTGCCCCACGGAAGGCCCACAGGCCCAATGTTCATTTGCCTGACTGGCCGCGCTTCTTAACAGATTGTTGAAGATCAAATCTCACTCTGAGGGCTTTGATTAGCAAGGAGGACACATTCTGATGACCTTTCAATCTGTAAAGGTTTATCAGCTGTAGGTGCATTTAAAACAGAATAGGCCCTGTGTTTACTTTTCTAATTTAAAGTCACCAGCATGCTGTATGTAAGGACACTCTCTCCCCCAGATTGGGGACACAGAGGGATCCCATCTGTCAGTTTATGCGTTATTGCATTTTCCCTCCCCCCCAGTGACTTGTATGATACATGACCACCTTCCCTATTCATAAAAATGTCATCATGTTACTGTTTGCTCGCATCAAAACAAACAAAGCTTGCCTTGGGACCTGAACAGGTGGCCTCAGCTTGTACCAAAAACCTCAGCAGGTTTCCTGTAATGCCATGCATCTCTTTCTGGAGTGTAAAAAACAGGGAGTGTGTGATTCTGGGGGCCCCTAACCCCAATCACAGTCACAGGTTAAACAGAGTTAGTTGTATTAAAGACAGACTTGGATAAAACACCTCTGCTTGTTTAGCAATGTAGGTTAATTCCAAGCTGGTTTCATCTTCATGTATTGCTCATGTATTGTCCTACAATGTGAAGATTTTGGCAAAGAAATGTGCTCAAGACTGGTCTGAGGTCCATGGAAAGTCATGCAGAATCAGCTATTAGGAGTTCCCTTTGCAATTTGGTTTGACTGAGTTGTGAGGTTCCAAATTCTGTAGGTACATGCTGTATTATTGATAGATGGCAAAATTGTGCCTATCACCAGTAGTCACAGTCAGCAGCAATGCAGCCCAGACTCCTAGTCCAGGTGTGTTAACTAACTCAAAGCCTTAAAAGCATCTGCCAAGTAACGTGAAGTGACGTACAAGACTTGAAATTTAGGTAACAGTGTGTGCACATGCAGAAGTTCATTAAGACCTGCCCATCTAGAATTACCAGGCAACATGTAGAGGAAGTTCCACTGGATGATCAGGTGACTGAGGCATCTTCTGGCTTCACTGCTTTTGTCTAGATTTGATGTCGCCCAGGAGCAGGAAGGGAGCAGAAAGGGAGCAGGGGAGAAAGGAGCTGTCAACGATTTTATAGGTGGGCCAGAAGGGCATTTTTCATCAGCTGGAGAAATTCACTTGGTTTTCCACCTTTGAGCATCTCAGTGAGCAGCAGCGATTGTATCACTACAACGAGGAGCTATAAGTCTGATGAGAGTGAATAAAGGGAAAGAGAGGAAGAGATTAAACACTTTGCAGTGGCACACGTACCATTCAGAAGTGATGTAAGCCATTATCCTTTACGTCGTCCTTTTCTTGACGCTGTTGGCTTCACATTAGGCATCGGTTATATGTTACTGTCACAGATACGTCAACATGCCTGTGGTCTTGTAGCAAAAACAAGAGGCTGTTTACCACCTGTGGATTGTGTGCGACTCTTACTGCGCCCACTGAACACCGCCGCAGTGTCACTCAGCTCCTTGCCTTCAAGTCTGCTGCTATTTTCAGGTGACAGCAGCTGCCAGGCCTGTTTTAGTCAGGGCCTTGCAGAAGGAAACAATGCTGCGTGAGACTTAAGTTATTTCGTTGCTTTTATTGTCTACGCTTAAACCTAAGTAAACCTATTATGTAATATAGAGTCAGTTTGTGCTTAGAAACACTGTTTTCCTAGGACCAGAAGCGAGTGGCATTATAAAAAAGTGGTTTCTATGTGTGGTATCTGGAGTCTGTCTAGACGTATAACCTCATAAACATTTGGCCTCAGTGCAGCTTACTGACAAATCCAAGTGTTGCTTTGACACATTTATTCGGGGTTGTCTTGACCTGTGGCCATCTGTGCCTGCAGAGTCAACGACGGAGAGGTGGTTGATCCTTAACTCTCTGTGCTCATCGGGCCAAATTCTTGCAGTAATCACACTATTAGTTTTGGACACCAACAAGTATCAGGTGTGATAATTACCATCCCCCCCTGAGGCGGCAGGGAGCTGGCATTTCTAATTTGGAATTTCTGTGATCGGCAGCCACATTTTCTGCTGGATATCGTTTGGCACAAACAATCGGTATAGTATAATTAGTTTGATCAAAGAGCATCCAATTCAGACAGCAGAAAGAAGGTGAAGAAGAGCTTTGTGGTAATATTCTTTCCCATCCCCAAAATCCAATCGATGAGTAGTATTATAAGAAATTCTCAATCATCACGGTTTTGGCTTTTTGGATTTCATTAAAAATCAATAACTACAAAATGATCTGGCAGCTGCTGCTTACATAGCTTTCCCCGTCCTCTCACAGGAAGGACGGGGACAAAGGAGGTGAAAGTTTTATTTTTGCTGCTGGCACTTTACATCAAACAGGCTTTTTCTTGGCAAGTTCAGTTTAATTAATACAGTCACTTAGAGAAAGTTGATGTATTGCTGCAAACCGATCACACAGGTTCTAAGTTTGTCAGTTTGCTTAAATCCAGTCCTTGTTAATACATAAATAGAATTTATACACAAAGCCAATATAATCTTATACATTATTAATACTAATCTATGCCTCTTCTGAAGTCATATCTCATGTAGGCTGCAATCCCTCGACCATTATGTGTACAGGCAGTTGCATCCACCCTCCCAGATGAACAGCGTAATTTGCATTTTTTAACATAAGAGAAATTTCTATTTCCATTGTTGGTGCAGGGCAGAGTTTCTCAGACTCTCAGGGAGAATCCCTCCTTGCTAAGGAGCTTCCGGAGAGGTGAGTCATCACTTGTACCCCAATCAAACTCTTTCAGCAAGATTTCTTTTCTCTCAGGTTGATAGACATCAATTTTTGTGTTATAGCCACAAATAAAAATATTTTTGTCAGTTTATTGTGGTTCTCAGTTTGGTTTTCCATCATATCCCAACATTCAGAAGCAACTGAACATTTAAGCTGAGACGGAGAGTGAGAGGCTGGGGGGGACACACATCCATCCCCTCTCATGCTAAGCTCTTTATGCGTCACTGTGAGAGTGGTTGGGCTGCTTCCAGGACAGCTTAAATCATGGCTAAGCCACTGCGGGATTTGGACTCGTACACTGCATGTTATGATTGTGGGCATTTTAATAGCTGAATAATGGCACAAACTGTAGTAGAATAAGCATAAGTTTCTTATGTTTAACAGAGCGGAACATGTTGTTTTGTTGTAATCTGACCAGACCTTTGAATCAATACATAAAAGAGTTATTAAAACAGAGAATCCCAAATAGACAGTGACCAGCACCAGAGAGGGAAACCGGTTGCAGGGGGAGACGTTCCAACAGGCTTGACCAAAAATGTTCAACTAGAGCACTGCAGCTTCACATCTGAGAGAGGCCGTTGCTAGTGCTCATAGTTTAGATCGCCCACTATATACAGTGACAAACAGAAGGTAAGGTTTCAGGCTGTGGGTAGTTAGAGTGCAGTCTTAACAACACGAAACACAAACGGAGCACTTGTCTGGGGATGCCATAGGTTGAAATGAGTGTTTCTGAGTGTTTTACCCACCAATATTTTGTATTATTGGCTATAAACATAAAGCATATACTAATTGTACATGTCAGTGTTTTAACTTCTATTACCAAACAAATTAATACATTTACTACTGTTAAATGTTTACTACTGTAAAGATAATGAATAAAAAACATTTACTGGAAATAGAGGTAAAACAGGTAGATTAAAAAATGTTTACTAATAATAACCTGATGTTTGTAAGATACGCAAACATTTGCAAGTATTTTTTAAATTAACAATCTCAAATTCTTCATTTTCATTTCATAATTGTTTTCATACATGTTTTAATGAAAACATCAAAAATATAGGTGCAAAATATATAATAAAGTTTAAGCAGAAAAGCAGAAATTTTAGCATTTGTCAGTTTTGAACTCAGTGGGTAATATTAGGATTTGCTACACTGAATGATTACCGTTAAACCCACTCTTTTAATTGTAGAGCAGATGAGATGAGTTAAAAAATAGTTTGTTCTTGTGCAGTGAGCATTTGAGTCTTTCTTTTTAAGGGATGGAAACATGCCTATAGTTATAAATCGTCTCTTCTACCAATATTTCATTTCCAGCAACAGCAAACACGTTTTTATCCTCAATTACTTTTCACATACATATAAAATGTTTGTCACAACAAATCTTCTTTAGCTGCTCTTTACGCAAACCAGATCAAAAAAACAGCTTGGCTCATTTTCATCATTAGTCTCCGACATAAAATCCATAAATGGGGAAACATGCAGTGATGCAGACTTTTGTGTTTTAAGGAGTGTTCCAAGGCTTATAAATATAAAATGTAAGTTGACTTTACCTTTTTGTAACCCTATGCGCTGTTTGAATACATAATTGTTGGACAGAGGGAGAAATGCTTCTTCATGAGGATCGGTTTGGACTCCAAACATAGTGTACTTTGTGAACATTCCCTTATTTGAACAATAATTGGTTCAGTGTCATGAATGTTTCATCCAAACAGAAAAAGACAGCTCACTACTAATTTCCCATGTTGTATAAACAGTTTAGAGGTTATTTGAGTGTCATGCTGACATGGATCCATTTATCCCCTATTATACATACAACACTGGCGTCAGACGTCCTCAGCACAACTCCATGATTCACTGCTTTCCTAACTATCTCTAATTTAGTCCCTTTCCCCAGGTGCCTATCTCGTGTGCATAGAAATGTCGTTTCTAGAAACCAATAGATATGTTGGTGCAGTAAACCACAGCTTTTAAATATGTTTTTAAACTTAAAAAAATGAATTGTCTTCATTTTTGGATTCCCAGTAGAAACCTGCAGAAGTCTTCTCCACCCTGCTGTGTGTCCTTAGGCAGCACAGATTAGACCCTTGGTGTGTTGATGCTGGGTTACAGAGTGAATCAGGATGTGTAAGTAGCTGTCGCTGCCCTGCAGGTTTTCCCTCCAGGCGAACCTCAATTCTCAGGAGTACACGCGTTGTTGCTGACAACAACAGCCACTTTCCTCCGTGGCATTCACTGCACTATGGAAGGAATATGGCCAAGTTTTATTATTTATTTTTTTCATGTCCAAAGAAAGATTCTCCACATATCACTCTCTGTGGCAGTCATGCCGGACTCATTACACATTCAGAGAAGGTATTATTATTTGAAAGTCTATCTCCTAGGAATGAAAACCTATTATGAGCTACCTGAAACTGCTTTACCAGAAACCTTCCTCTAGTGTGTCCAATCATTATCAAAAACAGTGTTTGCACATATATGCATTGCAATATAAATATAGACAAATTAAAAACCAAACTTTGGATCAATGAAGTTGCACAAATATGTATGTGCCTGAGAAGATCCGTGGCTGTGACACAAAAAAGACACTTATATATATGACCACAATATGCGTTATGAATTGCAGTCTTTCATACAAAACTCCTTTGAGTCATAACTTCACACAGAAATTCTTCAGATATTTATCACAAAAAACATTCCTTTGAACTACGGAGCTTATCTGAGAGTCAGTATAGGTAACACAGTGATGCAGCTATCATGCTAGTTTGCTAAATAAGAACAAAACAGCCCAGTAGTTTGAGACAGGAACTCAATCGACAATCATGTGGTCGGGTAGGTTTTTGATTGCACTGACAAGCAGCTAATTTAGTTTTTTAGGTGTAAGGTCTTGTGAGATCTGCTGTAATACAAGGGACAGAGTGTGCATAAATAATGCAGCGACATGCCGAGGCTCTCTTTTCTATACTGGTGCCCTACTGGGAAACTGGGAGGGACTTGATAGGTGTCTTGTGTGCAAGGTGACGGGTCCCTTGTGAATTACATGTAGGTGTAGCTTGAAGCTTGGTGACAACCGCTGGGCTGTGCAGTGTTTCCAGTGGTTAGTCTTGTTGCCGGAGAAATAGATGCAAAGAGAAAAGCTCGCCGCTAAATTGTCATTGCTTTTTGTTCCGCAAAGCTTGTACAATATTTAAATGGTGCAAAAGAGCTCCTCCGGTTCTGGTCTGGTTTGGTTTCTCTTTTCAATCAAAGGTCAAGATGCTTTGCAGTTGTTTTATAACACAAACTAAAGGTGATCTGTAGTCTGTTCCATTGAAATGTAAGAATTTAGTCCTGGTCTTCTTTATTTTTTAAACCTTATATTGTTTAAGTTCTCAGTTTAATGTGGTAACATTTTGCATTCAGTGCATTTTCTTAGGTCCATAAATAAATCAAACCCAAAGATCTTTATGTTATGGGGGTAGGTCAGAGGGTTCTATTAGTAAAGGTCTCCTAAATGTCAGGCAAGACATTAGTTTCCAATTTTAGACAATGATGGCCCTGGAAAGTCATTAAATTAACCGTGTGTGCTGAACAGATTTGATGCTATGTTCAGATACATTTTACTGATGCTGTGTTAATTTCCTTGTAAATTCTGTTGCTGCTTTCCTGTTGAGGTGTATGCATCCACGATCTCTACGTCTCCATAGAAGTGTTGCAATCCTTCTAGAGATCCCTAATGATGTGGAAGCAGATGCATACAGCTTCATGGGAATCCTGCAAGACAAGAGAATAATCTGCGTTTATTGACCATATGAGAGAGAAATGAAAATACATTTATCTAATCTTAATCTATTTGACCTGCTGCCAGCATGATGGTACTGGAGCCAGCTCCCTAATGTAAATTACTATAGGTGTAGAAACTGATGTGTAGCCGCCAGCTACACTGAGTCTGTGAGACACTACACTTCCTCTTTTCCGCTGCCAAATTAAGGTTGTTTTTATTGTCTGAACTTGCCCAGAGTGTTTTTCCTTGAAAACACCTGGGATAACTGATTCAGCAGTTTGATTTGTCAGACACCTAAACACTGCACAGAGGTTGACGACCACAGGGGAGTATTTTACAATTCATAGTAATAAAGATTTTATATTTCTTCACAACAGTTGTCAGGTAAAGAGTTGAAGTAAAGTTATGTCTGTCTAAAAGCTCTTTCTTATTCTGTTTTTTGAAGAGTAAATAACATTCTTAAAACGCAGTGCTTAACCGCCGAGCTGACCGTTTAATTAGAGTTTAAGTTGAGGTCAATGCCAGAGAGAATCAGTTTGTGGTTTGCTCGTCAAAGGAGCCACCTACAGTAGAAGTTACTTAGTGATTAGCGAGTCTTATTGTTTATTTTTACTAGATAACACGAGGTTTTCATAGATATTATTCACTGTGCATGTTCTTCTTTGTTGTCTGTGTCATGCTGACAGTTATAATTGCTTCTCGGCAATGTCACACTGAGATTTTCATTGACATCTGATGTAACGCTATAAAATACTGTAAACTTGCTTATCTAATAATTAGAGTGATGTCGCTGATAAAGTTTTCTTACTGGACACCTTAAAAGTCAAGGAGCATTATGAGTCTGATGCCAGTGTGGGGATTTTCTGTGCCGTCACCAGGAAACACACCACAGCTTTCAACAACAAGCTGTGACCTTAGAGTCAAGTCAGAAATTAAACACTAATTAGAAAAGATATGCTAAAGTTACAGTAATATAATTTTCTATAAACACAAATATTACATTTTATAAACTTGTTCTGGCTATCGTGTTAGTATAGTAGTAAATAGTTCCCTGTTTACTGACCTAACAGATGTTTCTGGCCACCTGCTGAACGGATGTTTAATATTTACTCTACTTTTATCTTTGTTTGGTTACCATAAACACCTGAATTTACAGTATTTATTTATTTTGCTGCTAAACGCTCCTCCATGTTCATCAGCTATTTGATGTTTTCTGTCTGCTGTTATAGGCTGCCCAGGTAGACGACAGCTGGTTAATCAGGACTTATTTGTGGAAAACAGCTGCTTGATGCTGCTAAAAACGAGATGGAAGAAGAATCTGAAAGTGCTTAAAGCGCTATGAAGCTAAAGTTTATTGCAGAGTAGGGAAATAAATGTTTGTTTTTTGAATGGAAATCTGTGGAAAAAGTAAATAATGGACCATATATATACATATATGGGTATATGATGAATATTGCAAAACAAAATTCACATGATAACAGTAACAATTAAATAACTTAACCACTCCCTTTGTCAAATACATGTGAAATCTACATAAAACTCAACAGCACCTATCCAGTATTGCTCGGATTTGGACCATTTATTCATATTGTCATATATATTGTTATTATAAAACACATGCTGAGTAGGTTAAATTAGGATCATGCTTGTGGAGCGTACCAGGCTTCAGGAGCGCCATCCAAGACCCCCATTAGTATTCATGTTGTGTATTTGCCTGTTGCCACAAACGTTGGGCACATACAGACACAGCCGGTGAACACAGCTATCTCTTAAAGGCCCAGTCTGTCATTTTATGACCAAAGAATTTACAAGCTGTGCCTGAAATTATTTGTATAGTTGAGCATGTGGACTTCAGGTTGCAGGTTATTCTGTTAACAGTTTGAGCGGGATGGGATTATTGTTGTTTAATCTAAATTCATGAGATATAAAATTTCACAGTTTGTTCACATCATAAAAAATTAATTCAGGAAGTGGTTATATGATAAGTGAGTGTGCGTCGATTGTTTTATGATACAAAATGCCATAATTCCTTTTGCATGTTAGGAGTAGTCTGCTATTTGCTCAGTAACTGCCCCTGATAAATTTACATGAAGTTTTTATAAAGATGAAACTAATGTGGTGTCATTTTTGGGAGCTGTAATGATACTGGTAGGTAGATGCTGGTTTATGGTAGGCGCATCGGGCCTTTTTTTTACTGAAAACAGCTGCACGTTACAAACTAAATGCTGCTGATGGTCAGCCTAAGAACTAAAAAGATGAGCTAAGGACATTACATGCGGGTGATTTCACATCATGCAATCTTCTGTTAATACAAACACATTGCTTAGATATTTCAAAATAGACACAATATTAAAACTTACTATGACTGTTTATCCTGCACAAAACAAAATATATTTTAGGTTAAATGATGACCTAATCTAGGAATGTAATCAGGATTGTCATGGTAACTATATGAAGCTTAAGAGTTGACACTCTATACGATAACAGTAGTGACATGTTAGTGGTCATCCTTGTCTGTCATATAATGTAGATTAAGTAGAATGCGGAGACAATGACAACTGGTTTACGCTACTAAAGTTGCATAACGCGGCGCAGATGTCCTGTCACATGTCCTCTCAGCTGTAAAAGAGCAAGAGTTATGACACTGTAAATGTCTCAGATGTTCGTTCACTGTTTTGCACGGCTGCAGTTCATCACCTTTACAAGTATTGATGTAAACATGCTAATTTGCTGTTATCACCCTGGGCCAAAGATAAACTGTCATATGACCAGTGTGTCTCCTGCAATTAAATATCCATAAAAAACCCTAAAAAATAAGGCAACATAACCATCAAAGGAAAAATACACAACAACATGTAATTAAATTATTTTGTATTATTTGTATCTTTACAGGGTGATACACTGCCAATTCAAAAAAATCACTCCTGTGATGTACCAACTGTATTATAGGATTAAACTTTCTGAGTGAATAATTTACTGCGTTTAATTCAAGGCAAGTTTAGAGTATTATAAATAGATAAATAAATATACATATTTTAGAATATTTCTCTGTTGATTAAACTGGGGGAAATGGTATGCTGAAAAAAAAACAGAAGGAAAAGAACTTCTGAAGGGGAAAAATGGAAATGTACTTGTGTTACAATTCATATCGCGGTCGGTAATTGCATGATTTCGCTGACAAATTGATTTTTTCTTTCTCATCTATTATGCAGTTCTGTGTTTTGTGTGTGCGCCATCATGCCCAAGACATCTTGTTAATCAATTGATGGTATTCAAAGACAGACAGACAGGCTGGCTGGAATTCACAAGATCCTTAGTACTGAGGACATTTTATTTAGGAAAACAGCCTTGGGTTCCTCGGGGTGCTCCGGGTGGTCAGTCACCCACAAGGAACACCAGGTCAGGGACTTATGCTCTTGTGAAGATTTGAGTTGCACACGTTGAAGGGAGTAGATGTGACACGTAGGAAAAATGAGCTCAGGCTGGACACATTTACCTAAACAAAGGCAGCCAGATGACTGCACACACAAATCTCTGGCATCCTACCAGTGACAGCTTTGATCCCACACTGACCTCGGGCTTTGAGAGAATATGGAGCAAACTGACACCTGGTTCTTTTCAGTCCTGTTTTAGATACTGTTGCAGTTCACAGAGTAACACAATGTCCAACTGCACAGTTTGTGAAATGAGCGTGTAGCTTATCAGGACCTTACTGAACCTTAAAATAAATCATCTTTGAACGGAACCACTGCAGTGTAGTTATATTAACATACTAATTATGAGGTTGACTGCATGAACACACAGCTAAAATGGAGTGATTGTCTCCTCTCTTGTCTGCCAGTGACCATGTCAAATACATTTCAGCTCTGAAAACATCCAAACATCATAAACATTAAGGCTCTTTCTAGCTGTTTTAGAGGAAATATCAGTGAGCGGGACACTGTCTTGGGCTTTGAGCTTCCTCAAAACAGCAAAAGTAATTTCTCTACTCAGGTGAAGTTCCTGTTTCTCTTGCAGCTTATTCACGCTGGTCGATGGTGAGTCACACTTCAGGAGAAGTGGAGGAGCATGAGTGGGTTTTCTGATGTTTGCAGGTTGTCTTGTGAATGCGTGAGACAAGCTGATGCGCTCAGCGGAGCAGTGAATTACTGTGCTTTATTTCGTAGACAGGATCACTGGTGATATTAAAATCTGTTTGTGATTGTGTCCAGATTTAGCTGTTTTACTTCTTTAGACATTTATTTATTCACTTTTTAACGCGGACCTGACTGCTGTGAGACATGAATACATGACTCCCTAAGGACTCATCTTGAGACGAGAGATGGAAGATGACCTGAAATAGTCTTAAATCAGTAGAGAAACCATCACTGGCTCACTTGACGTTGACTCTCATCTTTTCAAATAACCTCAGACTCCACATATCTCAACTGACCTGAAATACAGCAAGCTTTGACACACACGAGACGTTTTAATCTCAAACTCTATTTTTCACACTCACAATAGTTTCTACCCTGGCACTGATGGCAGCGCGTCAGCATTAAGAGCATGCTGGTATGAAATAAATGCAAATTGAGGTGGTCTCTTGGTCATTATGCAGCGGTCCAACCTGTGCGCACTCACGATGTCTGCTCGTGCGCGGAGCCATCTGCCAGCAAATGGCTGAGGGTGACTTTAATACAGATGTGCTGCTTCATTGTCTGGTGGCTGAGATGAATGGTGAACACTGGCACCGTCTGCTGTCACACCCAGTCACGATTGCCCCCCCCCCCCCATTTCTAGGGTTGGACCATCATCGTTTCCACTCTCCAACCTGAAACAGTCAGAAGCATAAAGAGATTTCCTGGCTTTTCAAAGAGGAAAGGTTGATTAAAATTGCATGCAGGTCCTTTTTGTCATTAAAGAGCCATCAGTGGTTGCAGGTTGACAATACAATTTCACATCATGGAAATGAATTAGTCTGAGCTCATTCATTATGGATGCTCATCGGTTTCTTTTTCAGGTTGGCTATTGTGTCATTTCTAAATAGATGAAAAGCCAGGCACGGTTGCAGATAACCCACTAGTGGATTTCATGATGTAAAACATTCGTTCTGCCGTGTGACGGAAACCTTTCTGTCCTTATCTGTGTCCCTCTGGGTCGAGCCCTCGTCTACATTAGCGCCGGCTTTCAAAAGAGAAAATTAGGGCACTCATTTTGCAAGAGCATTAATGAGCCGCTGTGCTTTTTGACTTTTAAATGTCAACTGATGATACTGTACAGCAGTGTTAGCCTCAAAGAATGAGACATGTAGGTCTATTGTAACCCAGACGGTGGAAAACGGCACTGCGAAATATAAAAACATGTGATCTGTGTTATGGCTAAGTTGCTTTTTAGCCTACTTTGTAAGAAGTGTGCACTAGTTAGGCACTTCCTATAAGCTTTCACTTTGACTCTCGTTAGACACACGCAGCATGACAGCAGTTGCTTTGAAAGGATCCCGTGTGATTCTCACTGACAGTAGTGTTGTGTCAGGTGAGAACACTTGTTGGAATTTAGCAGTGAACACCTCGCGCCTTCTTAATATATGGACACCGTTGCTGTTTATTACCCATTTAACTGTTTGTACTTACAGTTCAGTTTGATTTCCTGTGGCATTCGCAACCGTGATTAAGTTTCACTTAAGATCTATCAGTGTCAGAGCTGTCACCTGACGAGTCCTGCTTCGCTCGCTAACAACCCTGGATCTCATGTTTATTACCCTGCAACCTGCCACCCGGACTGCTCTGCAAGTCTATCAGCTCACTCCAGGCTTCGGTTTATTCAGCAGCATCTCCGCTCTGCAGAAAGGCAGAGGGACGGAATAAAAGCCATGCCTCGGTTTTCATTATCATGCCGCTCCGCTGTGGCCACCGAAGCTTCGGGCTCGGCTTTATCCTTCCTTGCTTGTTTTCTGCGAAAGCCGAAACCACGTTCTGTCACCTCGCCCACTCTTCCACTGCCAATTTGCATGATGAGCCAAGCTTGTGTATTTACTTACACTGTCAGATATACAGTAACGGATGAGTCTGATTATGACACTGCTGTTGCGTTTTCTTTTTGGTTTATATAACACAATTATAACAGGCTGATGATACGTATCAAGGTCTGTCGATGCACATTAATGGGCATCATGAGTCACACACCTCAAACCACACTTCTAAATGTTTCTGTCTAAAATAATGATTCTGTTAAATGATTATTACTTAACTGGCATTTCTTTCTTTTTCCCAGGTGGTTCTCGTATTTGCTCTCAGCATCGGAGCCCTTGTCATATACTTCATAGATTCCTCTGAGTAAGTATTTATTTTCTTTCAGCTTTTGTCAGCCTGTTTAAGCTAGTGCCACTGCAGATATATGGACAACATCTATGGAGATGAGTGGATGATCCTGAGGAATGTAAATGAGCTCTCAAAGTGGGGAACAGCCTTGAGTCTATTTTGAATCCCGCTGTCCTGTTCTGCGAGTCTTTTAGCTCAAAGCTACCATGCCTTCATATATCTACAATGCTCTCTCCAAGAAGTATAAACTGTTACCAACCTATATGCACCCAGTTTAAATCGATGGAAAAACCTATTTATTTTATATTACAATGGTTCAAAGGAAACATTTCTATATTTCAGACATGTATGATTTAGACTCTCATACTTCACATATAGAGTATTTACTGTACTGAGTGCTCTGTGCTCCTTACAGTCCTGTATATGCTGGCTGTTTTTCTCCAATCCTCGTCCAGGTTTACTGCGCCGTAGCCAGTAGTCACAGATAAAATATGCTTAATCTCTGTAATGACAGGATCAGGCAGGAAAGAGCAAAGTTCCTGTTCCAAACAATCACCATCGCTCATCAAACTAAAGCGGGCGGAAGACCCTTTTTAGCTTCGTGTGCGACAGTATACTGTTGCGGCAGCTTGTGGTGTTTGGACAGGATGTGCCATTAAGACATAGAGCAAAATAGAGCAGGCTAAAAGCTTTTATTAAGCCCAAAGGGAGTCCCTGCTGGGAGTAATGTTAAGGCAGGGAAGAGAAAATGGGCTGTAAACTCATGTAATCTGGCTCATGGTCCTGGAGGCAGGCATTCAGGTAATTTGTTATTTCATAAGACTGCGTACAGCTGAGGGCTTGACTTGCTCTGATGTGGTTTGCGAGCATGATCTCATTTCATTATCTGGACAAGCTCAGGTAGAGTTACATCCTCGCCAGTGCCATCTGTGGCGTGCTGTTCTCAGAACTTGCTGGTAGCCACGCCTCATACCTCTTCACCTGATGAAGGATGACCTTCGACCTCTCTCTTTAACCTTTTCACACACGAGAAAGGGCATTGTAACACAAACAATGAGGGATGATGAGCGGCATCTGTTGAATGTCTCACAGCCATAGATATCATTAAGATTCTTTGTCCTAGTTTTTCCTCAGGTCTTTCTATTATTCAGTATATTTCACTGTCTGTCAACACAACAAGTCCAGTACTTAAAGCTGAAGAACAGCCAGTTAGCTGCTCTCTTACATGTTTCTAAGTGGCAGCAGACTGTAACAGATACAGCCCTTCCTGTAATTAGTCCTGCGGGGCTGCTGAGGTTGACCTGGCTGCAAACGGCAGAGAGAGACACGTCGACACGGCAGGCACGCTAAGCTACTGCTAGGAGCTGCACAGAAAAAGACAGAGCTGGTTAGGCCCCGAGGGAGTTGCACTTCATAAAACTTCATAACTTTAGCTGAACCTCACATTCGGATCCTACTGTTCCATGTAGTTCCAAATAATTTTTGGTGTGAGTATTAAAGAAATTGTAGCCTTACAGCAGAGTATTAAGATCATTTATTATGATTATTTAGTCAGACTATTATCTTCTTTTAATAAACTAACTATTAATCTATGTATTTGGTGCACAGCAGGAAAGCAGAGCTGACAGCTACCTGTTACGGCTATGAATAAATAAAAACACTGAGTGCGGGGAGATTAAGCCAAACAGCCAACCTTTGGGTAGCTAAATAAGAAACAAGAAGGAAGCTGCAGATTAAGGGGAGTGAAGTTATGTCTTAAAGGTAAAGTTCATGATTTCACACAAAAATATTTACATATTGACAAATCCCATCAGGACTAGAGTTGGTGAAGGTGTATTATCATCATGATGATGCTGTAGGCAAAGGGTAAGATCTGCATTACCACATAAAATGCAATTATCAACCCAAATGAACTGTGTCACACATAAGCATGAAACACATCAAAGTGAGGGACGTTAGTCGTGACCAGACGAGAGGGAGCAGAGCTGGAGTACAGCTGTTACTGTGGACTCCACCGCTCTCTCAGCAATCTCCACCTTCTGCGGCTGACATTAGAACAACAGCGCGCATTTGCACAGTGTTTGTGGCTCTGCTCTGTGTTCCTGTCTGAGATTTCTTCACCTTCAAAATCACACCGGCATCACCCCCCCCCTCCCTGCCCCCCTCTCTGTGTCTCTCTATGAGAAGTAAGGAGGCTCCTTGTGCTAGTTGGCTGTAATTGCCCGTCCCACATCTTTTTTACACCACACAGCTAGTTAAAAATTCTCCAATACACAACACAGCACAGACACGTTATCACATTATACAGCTTTTATTACTGGCATGTTAGCAAACAGCTGCCTGTTTGCATCCTGCACAATTAGAGTAAGATTATCATTGATTCGCTTTTTATTTCCATCCACCTGGTGAATTTACTCCAAGTGTAATCATCTCTCCTTTGAGTTCTTTGATTTAACAGCTGGATCTAACAAATTCTTTACGTGGAAAATCATATCTGTCTGCCGTTTTATTCCATGCGGTGAGCTCACAGTGATTATATCTGATTATATTTCTTGCTTTAAACAGATGCCTGCTTCATCAGCAAATAGTTTTATTCATAATGTTATACGTTTACAGGCTGTAAGAGCACACTGGAGGCCTAATGGTTCATGTATTTACAGAGGTGGTAAGTAGCTAAGTACATTTACTCAAAGTACTTTACTTGAGTAAGTTTAAAGCTACTTAGTTCCAATTTATGTTACGTTTTCTTCCCTACATTTATTTTAACTTCATCAGTTACTATTTCCTTTTTGCATGATTAATTTATTTATAAAAATCTTTATATATTAGTAAAATGCTGATGTATTTTACACTTATGTTCTCATCAGCATCAAATTCTATATTGTAAAGTAGACATTTTTTGTAAAGTACTTTTGTGCATGTGTTTGAGTACTTTTAGTAGAAAAATTAAGGGGTAGTTCTACTTGTAGTGGTATGTTTCCAGGTCACTTCTTGTACTTGTAATTTATTGAGTACTGGGTTTATGTACTTTATGCACCTCTGTGTACATGCCAGTTTGACTGGGGACCTCTGCTGCGCATCACACCCTCTCTCTTGCTATCGCTCTCTTTCTTCCAGCTTGCCTAAAGGTCCAAAATACTCTTTAACAAAATAGTTTTACAGTCTGTAAACGAAAAACATTTAGAAAGTCTCTAGAACCTAGAATTGTCATGATGACTATTATTATTAATTTAGGTGAATTAATAATAAAAATATTTGTTGCATTTGATGATAGTGGTTAATATTTAAGGCTACAAAAAGATTAATAAATAGAAAATATAGAAACAAATGTAAATTTTAAACTTTTGTGGGTTTGTGATCATATGAATCGGTGTTATCAGAAAACATTAGTGTCTGCTCATGCTCCTGAGCCGGTCTGCCCTGTTTGATCTGAACCTAAATTAAATGAGGAGAGAAGAAACAGAGCTACTGTGGGTGGAGAGGATTTGTGATCCCTAACAGGCTTAGTGGTCTTTGAAACCAGGCCTACAGGAACTCAATTATTTGGCACTGCAGGTCTGCCTCCCAAGTTTATGGTCTGTCACCCTGCTATGACAGGGATTTGCTGGGCTGACATGTCATTACAGTGAATGAGGGCACTATCCAAGAACTATTCTTGGAAATGGCAAGATTGGTTAGAAATGTTTCTTTATCATTATTGTAATTTTTGAGGAAAACAAAACTATGCATATGACAGTGTGCATTGATATAGATGGATGCAAAGAAATTGCTGTGAGGATTTCTGCATTGTGTATGTACCTTTGAAATTATATAAATTGCCTGTGGTAATCATTTGAAATAATTTTCTCTTGATCAGAGTCAGGCGTAGCTGTCTGCCGCATCACACCAGCGACCTTTTGATCATCATTCAGAAGATCATGCCGGTGTAACTTTTGTGCACAAGAAGAGTTCAGAAAATAATCCCTGAGGAATTTGAATGCAACACGATAAACTGTGTGACGGCAGTATTTTATCAAACAGTGTTTCTGAGATTTTACTTTACATAACAAAAGCTATTCGTTTTAATCTAAGTGGTACTAAAAGGCACAAGGGACATTGTAGCTGTTGTGATGTGCATTAGTGAAGAGAGGCATGGAAGGCAAACATACCAAATATATCTGAATGACCTGCTTTGTGTAGCATGTTGTAGTGAAAAAAGACTAAAGGAGTCATCAGTTTATTTATTCTTTCACTTGATATCTCAAACAATTCCTAGAGCAAAAGGTGAATTTTCAAAATAACAATGTTTTCTGAGCATGAGTCAAAAACCCCAGGTAAATATAAACCTAGAAAAACATTTTAGAAGCTGGAGCCAGCAGATGTTTTGATTTATTAAACACCCTAAATGCTTCTACATACATTTTCTGTCAACTAACTAATTCCCCTACTAACAGTTTTAGCACTAACATAATTAACCAGCTACTGCGTAAATAGAACATGTCCTACATCAGAGCTGTGCACTGTTTTTCTTTATCATGTGTGTCATTATATGTTTGCGAGCACCTTTGTTAATGTCAACTTGTGAATACTATTACTGCATCGTACTAACCTATTACATTCCCATTTACTTGGTGAATTCTCTTTATTTGAATTCTTAGTGCCAGATACGAACGTTTTAAGGGTGAGATTTTATGATATTGCTAGCATTTGTTATGGCTGCCTGATTTTTATTCAAGACGACATGGACCCTGCATGCACTTAACCCTTAAACTACTGCTTTGGCTCTGCCTTTCCATTATGTTTGACTCAATATTCGCCAGAAATATTGTCTTGGAGATGGGAAAAGCAAGCCTGTAAGGAAAACAGCACAATTTATTTTATAGTGCACTTGGAAAATTCCCCAGATAGTTTGTTTTGCAGTTATTTAAGGGTTAATCAGGTACCTCAACAACTTAGTGCTTGTATGACAATCAATGCATGTTCTTTCTCAACAGAAAAAAAACTCTGGACATATCAACTATTGCACTTTTTTAAAACACTTATGTTGCTCTTCTTTTGGAAGTTTTAAAAATGCTTTGTTTTCTATGAGATACTATTGTTATATGTCATTTGTACCACAGCTCTCCTAACGTTACTGTCCGCTCCCGCCCTTGGACATTAACACTCATTGTTTCTTTCTCTAATAGCCCCATCGAGTCCTGTCAGAATTTCTACAAAGACTTCACGTTGCAAATCGACATGGCATTCAACGTGTTCTTCCTGCTGTACTTCGGCCTCCGTGTAAGGGAAACTAAAGTTTTCGATTTTTCCCTCTTGTGTCTACCTGAGAGCTGTGAATCTCATCTTTCACCCTTCATTTCCACAGTTTATTGCTGCCAATGACAAGCTGTGGTTCTGGCTAGAGGTGAACTCGGTGGTGGATTTCTTCACGGTTCCTCCAGTGTTTGTGTCGGTGTACCTGAACAGGAGCTGGCTTGGTAAGGATGCTCAATTCACTCACACTGGCTGACAAAGTGACCGCGCTATGTTCAGTGGATCATCTGAGCTTGCACTTTCCAGCAGCCTGTGCTGCCACCCAGTGGGTTTGCTATTTGTTCCTGTTAATGTCAATGAGTGGACCAGATACTCTGACATCACTAACTACTTCTTGGTATTTTGTGGTTATTTATATGAGCACATTTACAGTTTTTACAGTAACCTTTTCATCAGTTGGTCGTGACATTTCTAATATATTGGGATGTCGCATGGACATTTCTACAGTTCCTGTAGAAATGATGCATCAAATTAAAACCATTAAACTTCAACAACACAGCATGAAAACTGAAAAGCATGTTGACACAAAAGCTTTATGAGATTTTGCCAAACTACTTTGTTTGTACGACGGCACAGCATTGTGCCAGGTTGTCCAGGTTGTGCCATTTTAACGGGATGGAAATGGAAATGTAATTTTCTTTGGATTCCGTTTCTTTGTGTTTTGAGCAGTGGGGATTGTTTTGCCGACGCCATTCACATGTCCTTCACCTCCCCAGCAGAGCTCTCCAGCACACCTGTACTAACACTCAAATGAATTCATGCTCAGATTGAAAAGTACACGAATGGATAAAAAAGGTAATAGGCTTTGTCGGAGGTTCCAGCGCTAGAATAGAAGTCAATCTGCTAAATGTGCGAAGCTCATCACTCTGAGAGGTCTGTAAGGAATTAGAGGATTAAGGGGGATTATTTTTTTGCTGCATTACAGGTTTTTATAGCTGCTTTTTCTTTTCCTGTCAGCTGAGGAACGAACCCTTTGTGTCACTAACACCAGCACCTCTTTGAAGCATGAACACCCTCTACTATAGAGTCATTGTGTCATCTTAATAGGTTGCATAATGTGCCCGTGTATTCTTTTCGAGTTGATGTACTGTGACTTGTGGTGTGAAAAAAAAGTCAACGCTGAATGTGGTGCTGGTGTGGTTCCATCTAGTGGACATGAGAGGATGACTGGCGTGTGAAATTCAACTATGTGGCAATATAGTGGTGTAGGTTGTAGGTTTGTGCAGCTGTGTTGTGTTTATATCAGTGTTGTCGTTGTAGGCAGTGAAAGAAACGCTTGTGTCTTTCCTGCTGGAGCTAAATCATCATTATGTCTAATGCTGGTTTATTATGATTGTCTTTATTTATATGGTTTGGTTGAGCTTTCTGCAGAATGAAGTTAAAGGAAAGAGGGACCGGTACATGTTTACAGCTTCAATGAGGCCTTACAGTCAACAACACGTTGTTTATTATAACGTGGCTTTAAATTAACCTTTAGTTTTTTTTTGGTTGCATCTCCAACAGTTTTTGTGTGTAGGTGTCGCTCAGTTTTTACCACAAAAATCAAAATACTCTTCCTGTCTTGCACTGAGGGTTGAGAGAGAACCACACGTGTAGTACTTTCATGCTCACCATTTCCAGACTGTCACAGCAGGGTATTGTAAAATGTATTAGTATATGCAGCCAAATTTAAAGACATACTCAAAATATTTTTCTAAATATTGAAGATAACTAATGAACTGATATTTTTTGTGTTTTTGGTGCAAATCTCCCCAAAATTTCATGTCAGAGATAATCCCAGTAAATATGGTTAGTGAGCAATTGGTGGTAGAGGATTAGTGACTGATTTAGTGTTTAGTTAAACTGAGGTGATGAGGTCATAACCAGCTTAGCAGCTTCTGCTCGCAGCTGTCGGACGCCCGCTTCTGATCAACACTCCATATTTCACAGAGCACTCTGCCAAACTGCCAAACTGCCAATCCTCCTGTCTGAGCATTTTGACACAGATGACTCAGTTTGCACTAATATTCTCTCATACTAACACGCTCACTGAAGCATGAAAAGCTTGTGGGTGTGAGCATGACACACATTATGGATGTTGCAGAGAATATATCTTCCTGCAGAAACAACATTCTGACCTGACTCCAACCTGTTGCCTACCCGAGCATCACATTCACCTCTGACAGTGAAAATAATCAAGAGCAATTCTTTCAAACATTATAAGGCAAATAGTGTTCAGTTTCTTTTTTAGATGGCTCTCAGTTGTGGCCCATTCACCATATTCAATATCTTAGTGTTGAATAAGCAAAATGATGGGGTAATTCACAAGAATTAAAAATGACTTGAACAGCTGAAATTACATCAGAAGTAATTAATTTAGGGATTATTAGAAAATCACTGAATCTACAGAAAAACGCCATGATTGCCAAAACTTCCCTTTTTTTCCAATTTGCTGTTTTTCTTTTTGTTCACGTGATTTGCTTTCCGCTGTAAATGTGAGACAAAGATACACACTGTACTTGTCCAAGATTAGAGAATGGAATTTGTCAGGCGCAGTTGCGTGGTTATAGGGATGAGATGTAGGTTACATTGTGGAGCCATCTGATGGACAGACTCGCTGTCTGGCCTCTTCCTTTCGCTGGATGAATCCTAAAGGAGCTTACACTCTAATATCCTGATGGGAAAAGGGTTTGCTTTAAGCTTGCTGCCCGTGCCTCATCGCCACAAGGATGCTATGAATGTCTGACGTTTCCTTTTTTGATGTTAACTTGTTGGGTGCAAATATCATGAAAGCACCAGAGTCTTTTTTTCTCTTTTTGGAGGCTAATGACATTTTTTCTACTTCAGTCGGATGTAGAACAGTCAAGATGTGGATGTGAAGCAGATTTTTGACTTTACATTGGAAACATTTGGAAGTAATTTTTCAGACATGATTCCCACGAAGATGTTAGTGTATAGGGTACCCGATGGAGGTACACAGACTGAGGTAATGCCAAACACAAGACGACGCAAGAAATCAACTGGAGAGCTCTTCCAGAAAGGCTACAGGGTCAGGATGGGCCACGGGCAGGTCAGCGACAAAGAGGACCAGGACAGCATCTGCTACAGCCTCGGTGCTTGCTTCCATGTAATATGCTACTGGGGTAAGACCTGCAGGATGTGGGAACAAGGGGAATCTCCACTAAAGCTGAAGGTTGGCACATCCAGAACTCTTTGGACTCTGTGTGTCAGCTGGAGCAGGTTCAGGTTCAGGATTTGCTCTGTATTACGCACCCCATCTGGCAGACGCATGTTAGATATGAAAAACGAGCTTTGGCGAGGCACACCGCGGTCCACGTCATTTTATAATTGATTATTTATTTATATATTTTCTGCTGAATGATGACTGCAGCATCTTTGATTTGTGTCGTTTGGCGTTCACACAAATTGATTCCTGCAGGAAAATTTGCCTTTCTGATAAATGCATTTAGAGATGGATTTTACTCTTGGCCGAGATGAATTCCAGTTGTTTATGCGGCAGTAATACTGCAGTTAGTGATGCTTCAGTCAAACCTATCTTTAACAAGTAGCTGACTGAAATGCACCTAAATGCTGACATACCATCAGCATGAACAGAAAATGTTATTTGGTTTTGCCTGATGTATTTATGTAGATGATGAAGTGGTAGAAAAGTGACTATGATGAGGTAGTGATTTAACATATGCATGTCTACATCGGAAATGTTCCTCTGATACAGCCAGTTTGTAACATTAGCACAGGAGCTCAGCTCATACCATGTTTTCAGTCACTGGCGATTTTGTTTCGGCGCCCTTGAACTCTTGCAGCAGACACAGGCGTAATTTTCTCCCCTTGTAAATTTAGGCTTTGACGTCACATCTGTTTACTCACTGAATTCAGTTGGAGAACATCAAACCTGTCTTTACTCCAATCAGGATTTTCACCTCTACCATGTTCAGAGATTTACCCAGCTGGAATGAGACACGTGTGAGATAGATGCCGGGTGTAATGAAGTTGGTGAAGAGATGTCTGGGATGGTAGAGCTGTTTTCTTTTGCTCTACATGTTTAAATTTATATAGTTTAAATTACAGTAAGTACTTAGTTTTGAGTAGCCAATTTTTCTTTTCTCAACATAAGAATCCAATGAAACTGATAAATATGGACGAAAGTATGAAAGGTATAATGTTTTTGTTACACCACAGACAAATGTAATAGATGTTTGAATTATCATTAACCATATGTGGTCTTTCTTTTCCACAGGCTTGAGGTTTTTAAGAGCCTTAAGGTTGATACAATTCTCAGAAATTTTACAGTTTTTGAATATACTAAAGACAAGGTAAGTGCATTGATATTTTATTTCGCTTTTTGTCAGTGCGTTAGACTGTTATGCCTGTCGTGAAATGAAATAGTGCATGTGCAGCGATTCATTTAGTTGATATTAGCATAAACACGGCGCTGGTTACTTTGAAGGGGAAAGGTTGGTCTTGTAGTGATTTTGTTGATGCAAAGTTGGGCACATGGACCCTTTCATTTGATGAAGAGTTGATTGTTTGTTAAACAATAACGTGCTGCATAATGCACACTTGCCACACGCTACTTGTGTGATGAGATTTTTGAATGAAACGGCTTTCTGTCTCATCACTGCTTAGAAATAAATCTTTCTGCACAGATGTCATGTCAGGAAGAGCTTATAGCGTAACCAAATCTCGTAGAATAATCTCCTTATTCATTCATTCTAATGAAGGTAAAGACATAGCACGTCACAGGTGGTGCAATAAGACGTTTATTGTATTTTATGTCTCAAAGTACTCTGCATCTATGTATAAATTGTAACCTTACATTAATATTTGTATATTCACTATACAGTAATTACATGTTTCATCTTTACTGTTGTATTGCACGTTTTTAAGTTCCTGCTGAATCATATGAGTAGCGCAGGATTATAACTTCTTATAATTTGTAAAATTAAAAAGTCATTTTGTTTCTTTCATCCTATTATAAATAAAGCCTGGACTATGTACGGTATTTCTCAGAAGCCGGTGTGCAATAACTTAGCTAGGTTGTTCTTTTTTTTCTAAATAGCAACTCGATAAAGCTGGTAAACTTGTGTTCAATCTTCATAAGCACATGGCTAACTGCAGCAGGCTTCATTCATTTGGTAAGTCAGCAGGGGTCATGTTCGTATGGCAAATTAACACTTTTTAAAACAAATGTGTTTCTGTATAAATCTTGATGTGTCCTCCAGGTGGAAAACTCAGGGGATCCTTGGGAAAACTTCCAGAATTCCCAGGCACTTTCCTATTGGGAATGTGTCTACTTACTCATGGTTACTATGTCCACTGTTGGCTACGGGGACGTTTATGCAAAAACCACCCTGGGCCGCCTGTTTATGGTCTTCTTCATCCTTGGTGGTTTGGTAAAAATTCCTTTCATTACGTAATCTTACTTGTGTGTGAACAGTCGTTACAACTTGTCAGATGTTAACTAACGTTGGGACTTAGTCACCTCAGGACTCTCCTCGCCAGTTGTTCACGAGGGTTTGTTGCACGTCATGTGTTTTATAAGTTGTCTGTAGTATTACAGTATATATTCAGAAATAATGATGATTTGTTTTATTTATTTATTAATTTCAGAGACACAAAATATATTAAAATGTTTGTGTTTGTTATTAACTGTAAAAGTATTGTGGTTTCAGGTGGCTTCACCCTCCTGCCTTCCCTCCCTCTTTCCAACAAACACAATGACACAAGGATGATTTATTATAGCCACGCTCTATGAATGCAGCAACATTATCTCAGCACAAATGCTAAAATAATGAAATGTTTGAGAATAAACCACATAAAGATTTAATAGAACGCTAATGTGACGGTGAGATATAGTAACATAACATGTCCTTTGGGGGATTTACAACAAAGTCACCTGATAAAGATCGCGACCAAAGTTTATTTAAAGGTCAAAGTTATCTGGATAATCCAGCTTTATCGAGGAGCAAATTAAACCGCACAGCGGCAAAATGTAACACAGTAAAAAAAAGCTGTGCGTATACTGTATGTGCAATAATATAGAGTACACCTATTTTTATTAGAGCTCTTTGTAAAAATCACTGTAGGTGGTTATCTAACAAAGATAAAAATATATATAAATATAATACCGACAGTACAAGTTTAAACTTAAATGTAAAATGAATGGAAAGTGGATGTTCGTAGTGTTGATAGTGAGAAAATTGTCCATGCAGGAATTGAAAAAAATAAAAAACATTGTACCTTTTGTTTTACCAACAAGCAAACATTTATTTACAGTTTACAGTATCTGCAGATGTGGAGCAGTGTAGCCTTTAGCTTAATGTTTGGCATTCGTGTGGCTGTGCTATACAAATCAATCCCCAATTTGTGTTTGTTGGACGAAACATGGCACATAAGGCTTTATCTTGATTTTTATGATTTTTATTTTTCTACCACAGATCGACATAAGGTTCATCAGCTGTCATTTTTCTCCTTTATTCTTCTTTTCTTCCAATATACGTAAATATTGGTCTTATATATTCATTTTCCCATTTCCATTATTTCTATCTTAATATCAGGCAAATTCAGTCACTAATGACTAATCATTTTTTAATATTTAACAGTTTTCTTTCTCCTATTTTTGTTAATACTATGACTCCTACACATACAGTGTTCCTCTTTCAGACTTAATTTCTTTAAAGTAAAACTAGAGGGCCTGTTCTTCTTTGCCTATCTTTTTTTTAGTCTCTTCTTCTGTCTCCTATCTTCTCCTTAGGCCATGTTTGCGAGCTACGTCCCTGAAATCATAGAGTTAATAGGAAACCGCAAGAAATATGGTGGTTCCTATAGTGCGGTTAATGGGAGAAAGTAAGTATTCAAGGAGGCTCTACTGCCTCCGCCGCAGTAGAGCCTTCTCTGCATGCCCTTTTCTTTTTCTTTTCCATGCATGTAGGCCATGTTTGCTCGCTACGTGCCAGAAATTGCTGCTCTCATCCTTAATCGGAAGAAATATGGAGGGAGTTATAACTCGACCAGAGGCAGAAAGTAAGTTAAACAAATGAAAAAACAACAAACTTTTTATTGGTGTGGTTTTGTGTGACTCAGGTGGCCCTCTCCTAAAGAGGTGTCGTACGCAGATTATTGCTTGAATAGGCTTTATGAAACTCATTTGAGATGTAAAGATGTTATCACTGAAGTCACACTGTGACTGAAGAACTTGGCCATGATTAATGTGTAGAGTTTTTTTTTGCATTTCCATAGTTTTTATGTGTGCAAGCTGTCATCACTGCTTGGCATTAAAGATGAATGTTTGCTTTTATGCTTCAAAAAAATCTTCATCTAAACAAATCATTTTTGTCTATTTGTGTTTCACAAAAATAAGAAAACACTCCAAAATAGACAAAAATGGCTTGATGAGAGATCTTTTTGTAGTGTAATGTACTATTGTCATGCTTAAGAAATGACCATGTAGGATTTTCTCACTGATATAAACTGTGGTTACACCTGCTACTAATATAACAATACAAGTATTTATATATACATATCCAAATACATGATACAAAGAAGATACAAACAAACAGTATTTAATTAAAAGAAATATACAAAAAAATTCTTACACTGTTGCGTTCTAGAAATACAAACAGGAACTAAATTGTATAAAACAAAAAAAATTAATAAAATAAGCGACAACAATATTATCACAACAATGCACCTCAAAAAACACAATTCAGAATGCACAGCTGCCATCTAAAACTCTTCCAGCTCAGCAGCTGCTGTGTGGCCCACATCTAAATCTGCTACTGGTTCACTCATTCAGAAGCTGGAACAAAACACAGAATAATAATTTTAAGTGATAATCCTTGAGAATTTGGCCCTGGGGAATTTGGTACAGAAAGGATAGTGTCAGAAATACAACAGAAAATTCAGCCATATACAGTCCAACAAAATAAACTCACAATTAGGTACAGAGCCCCTTTAAAAGTTTAGAATATCCCCTATGGTTGCATGAATGTGATTTTAGGACATGAACGGATGATGTTTTATACATCAGATCACAGTTTTAGGTTTTTTTGTTCTACTATGAGCCATTGAAAGAAAATCCTACATGTTTTTTATGATTACGCTGTTTATTGTCAATGTGCCAAATGTGTGTTTGCAAATCCTGTTTTCACTCATTCATGCAGTTTTATTTTGTACACTCATCCCTCTCAAAAAAACTAAACTTTGTACTTAATCACATGAAGTAAAACTATGTGTTGTCATGCCACTACAGGATTCCTGATAAAGGACAACATACAAAATGTATTAAACAATAATAAATATAATGAATGAATAAACAGCAATGTAAAAATAAACCAAAAATATTTTAAAAAGTTTATTTCAAATTAATACATCTACTTGTTTCTGCCATTGCCTGCTTAATGTTGTTTGTTTTTATTTTTGCCCTGCTATGCTTGTCAATTTTCCACGCTTTGCTTTCTAACATCTTGGCCTTTATCTTCAGTCGAACCGACACCCTCAGTACTAAATAAAATCTTAGTTTTTAAAGGAATAGTTTGGCATTTTAAGGAATATTCACTTTCTTTTTTGAAAGTTAGTGTGGAGACGTGGCTACATAATCTTATCTATATGTTAAATATGAGAGTAGAGACTGGGAGCAGTTAGATTAATTTAGCATTCAGCTCCCCACTAAACAACAGTTTACACATAAAAAACAAACAACAGCAGCAGTTAATGATGCTAAGCTAAGCTAACTGGCTCCCAGGTCCAGCTTCAAAAACACAGATATTCGAGAGTGGCATTGATTTTCTCGTCTAACTCTGAAAAAACACATTTTTTCAAATATCAAAACATTTCTTTAAACATATCATCAAGCTCTGATGCTGTTTCTAGTGATTCTGACCAATGCCTCAAAACTAAATATGGCTTTTACTTCATAAATCACATCCTGCTACAATTGTTGGTCAGTAAAGTAAATCGTTATTGGTAATATTTAACTAGCTACATAATATTTGACTAACAACTAGCTACTTTTTTCCCGCAGTTTTGGCAAATTTTGATTTTATTTTTGAGTCCCTCCCTATTAATGTGTATGTATTTTTAATGTGTACAGACTTATCAGCATCATAATTCTTTTTCCTCTGTCTTCTTCTTTCTCTTTGTTATTTTTACCTTATTACCATAGATACAGTATACTCCAACCAGTGGCTGATATTTCAGTGTGGTTCTTCTCATACAGCAGCGCATCCATGCAAAAATGTCAACAGTAGAAAATATCTGACATCATTTTCTAATGAATTCAAAAAACAAGAAGTACATATATATATATATATATAAAGACACAGGAATAAATCTAAAGTGGGTCCTTACATAAAGGGTGTTTGATATGTGGGAGTCGAGTTGCGCTGTGTACTGATTTCATAATCTCCCATTTAAGTATACTCTTATCCTTTATAATCTCATACTGAAATCCATCATGCTCTCTGACCTGCTCATTCAGTTCTCACTCATCACGCAAGTACATCCCTCCGATAACATAGTTTTCATTATTTCAACACAGATTTTGAATCACTCACCTGAATAATAATGACAATAATCCATGTCCCTGGAACATCTCTTGATTTACCTTTTGATTTCAGGATAAAGATGAAGATGAAACGTGTGTGTTTGTTTCTTTTTTGACTTTTGTTTCGACTGTTTAGTTTCATTATTGTTCTGCACCTTGTTTTTCCAGGCACATCGTAGTCTGTGGTCATATAACACTTGAGAGTGTGTCCAACTTTTTAAAAGACTTCCTACACAAGGACAGGGATGATGTCAATGTAGAAATTGTTTTTCTCCATAAGTAAGTAAAATAAAGTGCTTGTGTCCCTGAAAAAAATTCATTCAGTCAGTAGTGTTCCTCTTCAGATTAAGTAGTTTTTCTTTTTTCCTCTCAGTATTTCCCCTAATCTTGAGCTGGAAGCCTTGTTCAAGCGTCACTTCACCCAGGTCGAGTTTTATCAAGGGTCTGTCCTAAACCCACACGACCTGGCCAGAGTCAAGGTAACTCTGTGGCTCTGACGAAGACCGTGCTCATAATAAAAATAAAAATAATAATAATGTTAAATGTGCCACATTAATTGGATATCTTTGTTTCTAGATTGAATCAGCTGATGCCTGCTTGATCTTAGCCAACAAATACTGTGCTGACCCTGATGCCGAGGATGCTTCCAACATCATGAGGTGAAAAAAACCTTTGTTAATATTCTTTGTTTGTTTGGTTGGTAAATATAGTTTTACCCAATGGCAACTAACTGTAATTATTTTTTATGTTGTAAAGTTGTTGTAAAAATGTTTTTTAGTTTTATAACTAAAGTTAAAGTTTTAAGAAAAAAGTAAACACTGACTGGTTAAATGTTCCAATTTAATTTTTTTTCCTCTTGTGTTTTGTGTTATATCAGGGTAATATCTATCAAGAACTACCACCCAAAGATCCGAATAATCACTCAGATGTTGCAGTACCACAATAAGGTTGGTATTTCATTTATTGCATTTTATTCGATGGTAGATTGTTTGCAAAGATTCCTCTGTTTAGTTAAAGCAGCCATGTAAACTTTTTTTTTCTATCTTCCCTTAGGCTCACCTTTTGAATATCCCAAGTTGGAACTGGAAGGAGGGAGATGATGCCATTTGCCTTGCGGAGCTGAAGCTCGGCTTCATTGCCCAGAGCTGCCTGGCTCAGGGTCTCTCCACCATGCTGGCCAACCTTTTCTCCATGAGGTCCTTCATCAAGGTAGTGACGCTAACACTCGCCCATCTGTGCTCACTGGATTCAATTCAGCAATAAGACTGGTCGTGAACATAGTCTGTATATTATATATATATATATTATATCTGTTATTTGCAGTGGTATGAATGTGTCTGTCTTGTCACCCAATCTATGTTGTAGATTGAGGAGGACACGTGGCAGAAGTATTACCTGGAAGGAGTAGCCAATGAGATGTACACCGAGTACTTGTCAAGTGCCTTTGTGGGTTTGTCTTTCCCTGTAATTTGCGAGTAAGTAAACTGAAGCACTTGCTTTGCCATCATAAATGAAAGTCTCTTTTCCTGGATGTAGGCACACTTTTTGAAAACTTGCACTTGTCTTTTTAGCAACTTGTATAAATAAAATTTAAATGAGTGTCACGTGCCAGAGTTTGACAGATACGGTATGAAACTGCAGTGTGGAAGTCCAAGAGTCTAAGGACAAAACATTTCTAAGCATATTGAACGATGTGGTGGTTGCAGTTATTTAAAATTTTCATTACTTTGCCTCTATGTTGGTGTTCGTGTGATCACTTTATGCTGGAATAACTAAGTCATCCTAAATCCTAAGGCTTTTTCTGAATTTCCTTGAAAATTATTGGGTAAAAACAAATATTAAAATCCTCAGAGGGGATTATTTAACTTTGAAAGGCTTTTAATTTAAATATTCACAATGATTGCAATAATTCATATTTGAACTACTGGATTTGTTAGGCGAAGACTAACCACATAAGAACAATGGGTACCTCAAACCTCAGGAAAAGGTGGCACTGGTTAAGATGATTTGTTAGAAAACTGTAAGCTGTTATTATTCTTGAAGTCTAATTTATATTGTTATATAAATATATATATTTATATTTATATATTCTCTCATTTCAGACTGTGCTATGTGAAGCTAAAGCTACTGCTGATAGCTATAGAATACAAGTCTGATCAAAGAGAAAGCAGGTAAGTAGATGTATTTAACAACCGATGAAGCTTTAAACCAGCTTCCCTTTTTTCAAAATGTGCCTGAATTTGTTTGTTCAGACATCAATGGCTGTGTGATAGCATCTTGTCAAATTAAAGGGGAACGGGGCACTTGGTTTCTTTAGGAACAGCTGAAGCTTTGTTTTAGTGGTTCTCTAATACTCTGATGCTCATTTGATGCCGTTATAAGTGTCACTGCTATCTGCTTTCATCAGCTTAATTTAATAAACAAAGGCTATCCTGCCAAACGAGTTGCTAATACTAATCCTGCCAGCATGTGACACTGCCAGTAATTAGTGCAAATCCTTGCAAATTCTCTGATGTAACTTTTCACTGACATCTTTGGACTATAAATATTCACAGCACCCTGATAAACCCTGGAAACCATGTTAAAGTGCAGGAGGGGACTTTGGGCTTCTTCATTGCCAGTGATGCCAAAGAAGTAAAAAGGTAAAAAAAATGTAACCTGAGATGAAATGGTGTGTAAAAATAAAGTCTATACTGTGATAGAAGCTCTGCCAAGATATCTTAACGTGGGTATGTTAGCAGGGTTAGCGTGGTTAAATACCATTTAATATCCTAATAAACGCATCTAGCTTTTCACACATTTCACCCCATGTTTTGGCAAATATCTGTGTTTGCCTGAAATAAATGTGATTCTGTCTGCTTCAAATGCTTTTATTCATATTTAGGTTTCTGTTGCAGAGCGAGAAGATGTGAACTGAATGTATTTTTCATAGACAGTGCACTGAAAGTGGCTGTGTGTTTATGAGAGCTCTCATTTAGACATATACAATTTTTAAATTTGTTTTCATTAGTGTGTAATCACCTAAAATGACTTTATAGCTTTTTATATCTATATAAGGATCTTGTCCTCTATCATGGAAGCTGTCATGTCGTTACAGTCAACAAGATCTGGAAAACCAAACAGTGGCTCTAGAAAGGGAAAAATCTTTTGCTTTAATTACTATTATCTTTGTTATTTTACATTGAAGCTGCAGCCTATAATCTTACATTCTAAATAACTGAGCTAAATCTATTTTATAAACATATAGCTATGTAAAGAAACGTCCTCGCCTGATATGCAGTTGTGGAAGACATTTGACTGACACTGTAGGCGTGGTGGTGTGAGGGGTGGTCAGAGGGTGGGGTTCTGCATCTCACCACTAGATGCTGCCTAATCTTTCACATTTTACACATTGCACCTTTGAATAAAATGTTGAGTAAATACTGCACTTAAAAAAAGTAAACCATCTGCATAAAATTATAGTATTATGAGCTAAATCTCCTCGACTAGTTTACTACTACTACTAGCTAACTGATAATATGTTATTAGCTAATTGTATACATATGTGAAATATTTATCTAAATAACTAAAGCTGTCAAATAAATGTGGTGAACTGTGTGCGTATAATGTAGTATGAAACGAATATACCCTTGTACAAATATCTGTAAATATAAATGTACACTTACATCCAGCACTTGAACAATTGTACCTACATATTGAACATGAGCTTGTTGTTGTTACTCCATAGGGCGCTGTTTTACTGCAAAGCCTGCCATGACGACATTACTGACCCCAAACGGATAAAGAAATGTGGATGCAAAAAATGTAGGTGACAGTACATCACACGATTGTCTAGATTTGACTCTATTAACAGTCTTTTGCAGACTAAAGAACACTGTATTTATATGACCTACATGACTCCAAACTACTTAATCAACATTCAACATTAATTATTCACGTCATAAAAGCTTGTAACCTGTGTATGAAGCATAGATAATCATTAGCTTTCTTTCAACAGCCATAACAAACGGGCACAAGCAGCTTGTCGAACTGCATGTTTGGGCCCCTATGTGACATTATGACCTGCCCCCATTAAATGGTCAGTTTACTCAAGTAAGACAATTTTCCCATCATGTGGGAAATACATAATTTCCCTTCTTTGAGATCTGCGGTTTGTGGATTTGGGTGAACCGACTAAACTCAATATAGTTAAATTTGTCTTTTACCCCTCTGATGAATTATTCCAAAAGACACAGAGACGTGTACATTACCCCTGTGTTATGATATGCATAGAGATCGGAGAAATCAAGCTAGTTACCGTCTCTCAAACCACCCATAAATTCAGTCTAAACATGCAAACGTGCAGTACATAACTTGGTGATGTTAGCAGGCATTTAGAGAGACTGTTAACACCACAGGTACCTCGATGGATCGTGTCTTTCTGGACGTCAAAAACACCATGTGCCACCTTGTTGATTGTTCTCTTGTTTGCGTGGATTTATTATAGTTTGTCTTGTCCTAACCATTAGTTCTAATCCTAACATTTGATGCATTCTTTTCCTGCTGCTTGGGAACTTGAAACGTTTCAAAATTTTCACATTATAGTGATATATTGTGAGTAATTTGGAATTTCCGCTATGAAAACACAGCCTGCTACCCCTGATTGAATCAGCCTGTTTGAATGCACCGTAAATGTTGCATGTAGAATGGTTGATGCTGCCTGGATCCCTTCCTGTTGTCATGTGCACGTTGCTTTCAAATCCAAGATCAAATTCTCAAGAATAATTAAAAGATCAAGATACACAAAAGAGTATACAGCAGAGCATGCAATGACTACAGTGTGGTACAAATTCATCATTTTGTTATATGGCAAACACTAAACATTAGCTGTTGTAACATTGTCAAAGTTTTCTCCATACCAGTTTGAGGTAATACTTCAGATGACCACCAGGTGTCCCCACAGTCCTTTGACAAACATCCTCCATGCAGCTAGAAAATTTGAAGAAATTGAGTTGAAGAATATTTCTCATTTAATCTGCTTTGAGAAAACAAATAAATAATGTGACGCCACAGAACAATGTAAGTCAGTGGAATGATTTCTCTTAGCACGTCTGATACATGAGATAAAATGTGACAGATTCATTTATGGTGTTTAAGCGTTGGTTTCTTTTTGTGCTTGTTTCTAGTTAAACAAGTTTATCTAGAAGCTCAGAAAACTGTTTTATGTTAAACTCTGACATGAGTTTCAGCACTAAAAAAAAACACAAGTACACAAGTATTTAAAAGCCACTCTTATACGACACATGGGAAAATTATGTAGTGGACATAGGTTTGTAGTCACATGGAGATGAATAGAGCAAAATTATTGCTTCTCCTATTGCTAAAGGAATTCATGACCTGCCCTTCCCTCCAACCTAACTCATGTCATGTTTTTTACCCCAAGACCACATGAGACCTTATGACCTTGTGATATTTTCCAAACAAGTCCTATAAATGACCCAAGCCCCAGAAATTGTGACATTTTTAGGCTGTCAAGACAAAGTTTATCTTGTGCACCCCAGCAGCAGACTTCCTCTGTGCCCTGTCTTGCCTTTGTCCACTCTTCCTCCAGAACGACCCTCAACATTAACCTGCTCTTCCTCTCCTCTCGTCTGAACCCATGACTGTAGCCAAGACGGCCGCCTACAAGAAAATGAGACTGGCATGTTGTTTTGATAGCGGCCGCTCACAGCGGGACTGTTCTTGCATGCCGGTTAATGTGCGTTCTGACATGGACTCCCCTCAACGTGACATCCCACTCTCTGCTGTCTCTGTTAATGATTGCTCAGCCACTTTGCGTGCCTGTAAGTTGTCGCCATGACATGTGCTCTTCAGTGTTTGTAACATGCGCTGTGTTAACCGTGTGTCTTCAGCTTGTGTGCTGTCTACCTCTATCAGCTCTGTTGTCACCGTTGCGGATATAGATGTTGCTTTCCTGTTTTAGCTTCATAATTTTTAATCAGCTGGTGCTTTTCTGTCTGTGTTCTATGGCGGTGACGTAGATGTTGTAAAGCATGCTGGTGTACTGCTTTGCTGTTGTTTTGTCAGAGAATGTGAATTCAAATTGACTTATTATTAAGTAAAAAGCAATGGTCACTGATGCTAAATCTTTGCGGCGTGTGCAGATTAACTTTACCCTGAAATACTTTGCTGTCCACTCCAGTGACTTCACCAACATGTTGAGAAGAAATTACAGCTGAAGCCATAAAAACATGTACAGTATAAATACAGTATCAAATGTGGGAATACAGAATCCTATTAGAGAATTTACAAGCAGTTCTTCAAATTATTGGTTTTGGTAGGTGCATAGAAATGCTATAATAATGTCAATGGAGAGTGTAATAAAATTTTTCCAGGAATAACCCAAACAAGATCCATTTAATCCAAATGTGTCACTACTGTACCCTCCAGAAATGGGTGAACAGATATGATTTGAGATATTTATATGTGTAAAGCCAGTAGAAATTACTGAGACTATATACTTGAGAACACCTGAGGGGATTATTCTGGGGATACTACATATTGAGGTTAATGTACTGGTATCATCAAATTAGGATCAAGGATAAAATCTCCAAAACATTTTCAGTATACAAACCAGTGTTCGTATACTGAAACATTGCCAGCAGAGCTGCTGTGGATAGTAGTTTCTCACTTTAAGGGATGTTTTAATCAAATATTGATTTGTACAATCAGATGAACCAAAGACAGTGAGATAGTGCTGAACTGCACGAGGAAGAAAATAGGACAGGACAATGCTGTGCTGTGGAGAATTTTAGTAAACCGACCTTAACTGCATATGAATTCTTAATTTAGATGTGATTCCCTTTTGAAGCCAGGGGGCCTGTTAGATTGCACTGATGTATCGCAGAAGGCATAAAGAATGTGTCTGAGTTTGCAGAGCGATGATACAATTTGCTGGAAAACATAGTAAGATGTCACATAGTTTTAGTGAATGTCTCCTGATCAAAGACCATTCGTTCTGTGTGTAGTTGAACATGTCTGGGTGTTTCCACCCCTCAACGTGTCTTCCAGGGTTGTGCGCTGCGAGCACCGCCTGGCTAGCTAAGCTCCAGAGTCGCTGTCGACACGGTGCGGGAGACGCACAGAGCGAAGCCTTATACGGCCTGACGTGGAAATTATGTTTGCATTTTCATTTTTGGAGTGCTACCGGTTGTCATGAAACTCAGCCTGACAGTTTCTAACCACCAGGCAGCTGAGTACCCCCGCCCCTCTCCTCCTCTCTTGTTGTGGGACAGATGCTAGCCTGTTAGTCCTGTGACTCTGCTCGCGCCCTCCGATTGCAGGCGACAGATGCCAGGACCAGCAAGGTCTCTGTTTGAACATTGCTGTCACTGTCCTGCCTTAAGCCCAATGCATGACCTTTATTGTAAGCAAGGGCTTGAAATAAGGTACTAATGAGCATGTGTGGGAATCATGGCTCCCAAAAAGTGACTCACAGAAAGTTCCATGCATCTGTGCAGGTTGCGTCAGGCAGTGTAGACGAACGGGGGAAACAGAAACAAGAGGAGAAATAAACAATGCTATAAAAATACAGTATTGTCAAATGTTGCATGACGCTCTGGCCTAAATGTTACACGTGAACTAGTGAGCACTGGTGATTCTCACGTTAGGACTTCAAGGATAAATGCAGGCTAAAATGTTCAACAGAATTTTAAGAACCTTAAATCAATGAGGCACATAACAGATATTAGTTTGTCTTAAACTATTTTTTACACTAGAGATGCCAAACACCCCGTGTCCCAGACTATTTTCTCTATTTATTTAGCATTTGTAAAAATACGTCTGTGCAAGAAATATAACACAAAACATTTAGAAAATTGTAACAAACTTTTTTATTCAAAAAGACTAAACAGGTAATCAAACATAATTAGCAAAACTATCAGAAACAGTCATTTGTTACAGTCCTAAACCTCGATGATAGAAAATGACCTATCTTAAATTTTAAACACATTGAACACAGTTTATCGATGTTTACTTCAGCAGGTGACCACCTGCACTGACAATGAACTACCATCAAAGTTTACTGTTCTGAAAAGTACTGAAACTCCTATTTCTAACTGACATGTTTTTATTTCTCATTGCTTTGCCCATATTGTCTTCAAAGCGCATCTACATTTTTAAAAAGCAGCTTTAAGAGAAATCTCTCAGTCTTCCGTTCCTAACGGTCATTTATAATTTGCTGTCATTACAACCTGTTCTTCCTGTAATGTCTCATCTGTCTCTGCATTTTTCTCAGCTAAAAATAGCTATAATGGATATATCAAATCAAGTAAGTTTTGATTTCCAATCTCTCTCTTTTGTTATTTGTTTCCACCCCCTTCCCTTGTGCATCTTTAACTATCATTATTGATCTGTCTTACCTGTTGTGTTTCACTGTTTGCTGCTCACCGCTCTGTCCAGTCTGTCATCATCTATCATTATATTTGTATGTAAAGCATTAGCATTTGTGCTTGGTATCTGTTTTAGCTCAGCAGTAGATGGTGCAACTGCTTCGCTGTGGGAGTGGGTGAATTAAATAACATTAAAGCATTACATAAAAGTAGTATATAGCAAATCCCATACGTTTATTTTTAGGGAGTAGACAGAAGGTAACATTTAACACTTCATATTTAGTATTGTCTGAGGCATTAGAGGAGTGTGAATGTTGTAGGCTATCCACTATAACAGGATGTGTGATAGGCAGCAAAATCTGCCACAATGTGTTGTCCTGAAGAAGTGCTGTGCATGTTTGACATGGGGCAGATGAATAGTGTAAGTCTGGAGCAGGGAGGATAATCTGCTAGACAGCTGACTGTTGAAATAATCATCTCTATTCTCCAGTCTTCGCTCCCAGTCATTTTTTGCCAGGAGAAAAACTTGCCTTTGCCTCTTTTGTGTATTTTATTTATTTTACCAGTTTAAAAGCTCCATTAAAGCACAAGAGGAACTCAAATAATCAAGTGGATACAGAATACACTCGTCCCTCATCACACAATAACTGCATACAGCATCTAGTTGTGTTTAATTCCCACTGTCACCTCCTTGTTCTTACGGCATAACAATCACTGGAACACCTGAAAGCATATTTATTAATTCATGTTTATCATAAATAGCAAAGTAAATGTCAAATCCAACATTTCATTGGTGGCTATACCAAGTGGTTAAGTGGTGTTTAATAAAAATGAGTTTTTTAATTATTCAGCTATTAGCATTCTTGTGCCAGAAAGAATTACCCCCAAAAATGAGTGATTGTGTTTTAATTATGATAAGAGTCACAAGATGTTTTATTAACACACACAGCAGGTCTTACTCAAGTAAGTTTGAATCTAAACCTATCTTGTGATTAACTTGAAGAATTCAAAGATGAGCCTGAATCACAAAGCCAATGTTTTCTTGCGTACCCCCCTTTGGTATGTAGACATGCAGCTTGTTATGTTTGTTGTTGTTTTTTGCCCCCATGTTTTGAATATCCATCTTTTTCTGCCTTTACCTGACACACGCAGGGACCAAGTAACACTTGTTAAAAATGTAATGTTGACATTTTTTCCTAGGTTTACGGGTTCAGAAATCTCAAACAAATATCATACAACTTCGAGACATAAAACCAAAGCTTCAACACAGCTATATGACATTAAAGGGAAGGGAGAGTTGTTTTTTTCTGATTTGACTGTCAAATAATCCTCCGTTAAAAGAAAGCCAACAGTTAACTTGAATGTGCACATGCTGACTTTTACTCCTCTCTATTTAGCAGTAAATGATGCCCCCTTAATCCACTCATCATCTTATCAGTACAAGTCAGCTAAACTGAACCACCACTCAGCCAGCGAGATGTGTAGTGGGGCCCGTAGTGGAGTCACTGCTGTGTCAGTCCCGTTGGTGAACAACCGCAAGGGAAGCCTGCTGCCCTCCACCAGGCCCTCCTCCCTGGGCCAGGTGGGCCAGCTACCAAGGGTGGTAGAAGAGGCCAGCCGGCACCAGCGAGCACGTAGCCTGCCGGTGAAATACAGATATCATCCCAGTCACACCAATATCGCCATACTCAGTCACAGGCACTGTAAGGGTCACCGCCCCCTCCCCCTGGCGTGTTTGGCAGGCCTGTCTTCAACAACAGAACAACCAGAGCATGTGCTTGCCAGGCTGGAGTGGTTGCATGTGTAGCATTCCTTACTAATGACCCAGTGTGTGCAGCTGTCAGCTGTGAAACATTAAATATTGAACAGGCTAAGCAAGATGTGAAGGGCCAGTGTGTTGGAGCGTCCCTCTCTACTGAAAGCCCCCCGTATTTCAACATTTTCCATTATGGTGTCACTCTTAGACATGCTAGCATTGCTTGAAATCCTGTGTTCATCTGCGAATGGTTTTTGAGACTGTATTAATTTTAATGAATGCTCTTTAAATTTCTTTGTATAAAAAACCCTGTTGACAGCTTAAACCATCATTTAAAGATACTCAAGTGCATTTTCTGTGACCTGTAACACTTTATTCCCACTATTAACAATGGCGGCAAACAAAAATACTTGTGGCTTTTTAGTTGCCAACAAGCGCCACCGAGTACAGTTGTTTAACTGAACTGTGATATTTGTCTGAATATTTAACTCAAGCGCAAAGCTTCTAATTTACTTGCTCTGAGAAATTAAATTATGATTTTGTGTAGTGATAAAGAAAATGTCCAAGGGGTATCTCAAGTGTATGTAAATCACTCCGGCACAGGGACCATCCTAATGATATGAGACAATCAGCAGTGGCACAAGAGGCTTATTTAATTACGCCCAGTGCTCGATATTCATAAGTTATTACCTTAATCAAATGAGGCTGTGACTAATTAGTGTGAAGTCGTCATTTGATCTCTGGATTAGAGTGTGATGACTAAAACCTTAAATAAACGTTAGCAGGTAACGTGATGTTTGATGATGACACTTAATGCATGTTCACATTTTCATACACAATCATGCAAATTGTGTGCTAATATTTCCTGTCGTCATTACGCAAACGCTGGACTGTTTTCCCCTTGTCCACTCCATCTCGTTCAACCTACTTCACTTCCCACCGTGTCCACGTAACCATGTTATCTCTTTGAATTCACTGACCTCGGATTGTGTCGTGTCGTTCTTTTGCTGTGTGGATTTTTAAGTGTCTTCTGATTATTCCCCGCCTCATACTGATGCCTTTTGTTGTAGTTGAAGAGGACCAGCAGTCCGCGTTATCGCCCAAAAAGAAGCAACGTAACGGAGGCATGAGGAACTCCCCAAACTCCTCGCCCAAGATAATGAGGTAGGACAAACACAAACATAGCTGCTTTGTGTTTTGTTTTGTAGTCCTCAAAACACTTGAGCATATTAGAGACTAACAGCGTCATCATAGAGAGTTCTCTAACATAAAGAACTCAAATGTTTATTATTAATCTGTCTCTAAGTCTTACACTTTAATCCATCCTCAAAAAATACCACTTCATAGATTCACCAGAAAGGTCACAGTTAATTGGAGTAGCACGAATGGTAAGAGTTGTGACCAATATATCTACACACACACACACTTCTCCTGGAGTGAAATAATAAAACCCGAAGTCCAGACATAGTCATTTGAGCTATTATTAATAAAAAAATACCGTCTAGTGAATCAAAAAGGTTCCTGCCTTTATTAATACCTGCTGACCTACAGTTTTCACAGTTTAAAAATATCAATATTGGTCTCCACCACAAAAATCCTGCATCGCCACAGTGCAAGAGACAAGATATATTAGAAAAGATCTTAAAGAACGTTTTCTGTACTCCTGTTTTCATGGGTTTCAGAAGGGCTCTGTGCCATGGAGTTTCGTGTAACACCCACAGACTACAGCTCTTAAACAGCCCTAGCACTAATGACAGCACCAGGCATTCAGAGAGACTCTGAAGGATAGATAGCCCAAGGCTATTCATCTATTGTCGGATCCCTCTGAGCTCTTTTCGGCACATAAGGCCACAGATGATATGTATCATCACAATGAAAGACGAATTTGAATGCTACCTTGCTTTTATCTTGTCCTGTAAAATTAAACCAGTGTTTTATTGATTTTGACTGGAGATGACACTATTGTTCAACAAGAGACCATTACAGGGATGATAATAATAATCATTGTCATTAAGTGCATGTTATAAGAAATGCTGGCAACAGGGAAGTTCTACTACTTGACCCATACAAAGTGGAACTATACAAATAATAATGAATTAAATGTGACAGATGACTTTCTTTGCAGTTGAAGTTGTAACTACTTCGCATTTTATACTAAGAAATTCAACAGAAGCGCATTTATTGTGTAATACTGCAAGATGCTGCAGTATAGATCAGCGGTATACAGTAGTTATAAAAAATACATAGCACTGTATCTAAAAGGAATGTTTTTACAAATAATTCAGCATCTTCCCGAACTTTGACCTTTGATAATTCAGCTGGGGTTTGAATTCGTTAAAAGTGCTGTCAACGTTGAATCCCTCCAGGTGATTTCCAGACCCCTTGGCAACAACATCAGGCTTTTCAAGTGTTATAGTCCTTAGCTCACCGAACTAATCCATCTTCTTGCCATGGTAATGTACTGTACGATACAGGTGGATATATGATTTCATCCAGAGTGTCTGCTGCCTACACGCCAGAGAGGGATTTGCAATGGTAGCCTAAGGGATACTTCAGTCCAACAAGCGGAAAAAAAAACATCTGGGTGTATACTGTGTGTTTTTACAGGACCTGCGGCCTCAAGGCCATTGTAAATAAGTAATGATCAACAGATTGGCTGCGGGTTTTGAAGCGCAAACCTTTGTCAGTTTGCATGATGGGCAGGACTTTCAAAGTCTTCGCCTGCCCTCACTGCTTGTGTGAGCACAGTAAGCCAGTGCAGTGATGCTGAAATGGAAAATCTACCTAATATGCATGTCTAGCGTCTACTTTATGTCTCTCTCAAGTGTCATTACGCTCCTCTAGAAGACACCTGGCCTTATGTTTCGCAGTTATGATGTGTGAAGCCTTGTCAGAAGTGTCACCTTAAGACTTACGTAGTGAATTATGGGGCTGATCGTTTTAAATGTTTGGAAGTGCTCAGTGAAATTACTGTCGGAGACACCTTTGAGACGCCCCGTGTAAGGAAACGAAATGCACAAAAGCGAAAGCGATCAGCTGTGGAAGCAGAACTGTCTTTCCAGAATATATCAACAAATCAACAGGCCAGTCTTGAACTCAGCAATAGTAACCTCGTTGAAATTAACACCATTTCCAGAGGCTCCTTGATGGGTCATAAGACACATCTAATTGTGGGATGTCACAATGCGTTTAGTCACACAGACCACGCCGGGACATACATGTCATGTCTGCTACAGCATTGCTGAGGCAATTGGCAGTGCAGGATACTGACAGGCCGTCATGGCTGACAGTGAGCGATAGCTATCCTGGCAGAGCTCTGCTTCACCAGTCATCTCTACAAGGACAAACTGAAATGACAGCGGCTCCACTGAGTGAGTGGTGAAACATTCGACTTTTGATGAAATATTTAGCCGAGGTGTAAAACGACTAAATGCTTTCACTCTTTTTTGAACTGGTATTTCAGACTCATGCCAATGATGTAAAATACAACTAAAGTTATATTATAGTATTATTATTGGACAGTGTTTGCTTTTTCTTTCTTTCTTTTTGAGAGATAGGAAGTGTCATATGAAACATTTCCTTTTCCAACTACTTTCAATCTTGAAAGGACATCCAGGTCTTGCCTAGGGGTATATAAGCCCAGAGGCGGCCTATTTGGCTTTGGTCTCCTAGAGCCAGAGGGATGGTAGTTTCCGCTGACACTTTCATGCATACTTGATGTGTTACTTAAGGTAGCATTCTTTTAGAGTACTCACATGGATTAAAGAAGATGGTTCTCTTATGGGGAGAACATGTGGAGTATTTAAAAGGTTTTGGACAGAGACACAAGGCAGCTGTCTTATTTAGAAGATATGATCTTCAACTGTGATCTGACAATCGATTTAGCGCAAAGGGAATTGTGTTGGTCAGCATGGAGAGAGTGCAGATACCACTGCAATCATGTTCGATTGCACTGGGTTATTAGGGAAGTTTTAAATCTTTAGGTTGTTGTGGATTTATTTCTACACCTTAAAATCAGTCATATGGTCAGAAATGTGTATGTGTTCTTGCCCAGTATACAGGTCCTTCTCAAAAAATTAGCATATTGGTCAGGTCATTATTTTCTGTAATTTACTGATAAACATTGGACTGTCATATAATTTAGATTCATTACACACAACTGAAGTAGTTCAGGGCCTTTCATTGTTTTAATATTGATGATTGTAGCATACAGCTC
>JAUMHF010000011.1:8983140-9192482 GCA_032359275.1 Microctenopoma steveboyesi | reverse complement strand
CCTGAACTACTTCAGTTGTGTGTAATGAATCTAAAATATATGACAGTCTAATGTTTATCAGTAAATTACAGAAAATATTGAACTTTATCACAATATGCTAATTTTTTGAGAAGGACCTGTATGTGTGTGTGTTAGACAGGTTAGAAAATGGTACAGTAGATAGGAAATGTTTTAAATTGATTAGAACTGAAATGCAGAAACTTTAATGCTTTGATACTGGAACTACAGTTACAGGCTAAAATCTAAAAGAAAGAATGTGGCCATAAATAAGCATAATAGATACAATGGGATGTAGGATTTTCTGTGTACAAACATTTTATTGAAAAATATTTATTACATTTTTCCCTAAATGAATCTTATTAAGTAACTGTCAGTTTTAATTTTTTTCTAAAATATGGGGGTAGAGGGATAAGAGGTGAATATGGGTTTGAGGGTTTAAAACTAATTGGTTTGTTGTAACACAAGCAAAGATGACTAAAATCGTGTCAGTCTGGCCACATGTAGTGTGGTTCAGTGCTCATGTCTGGAGATCAGTGTAGTGGTCGGTGTGGGGTAAGATCAAACTCTCCACCGTGCTCTGTGAAATTAGTTCATGTAGTTCTGATGCTTTGTTTAAACATTAATACCCTTCACTGTGGAAAGCAAATATGATTGGGCAAATTGCTGAAATATTTAAAGTCTGGTCTGTTAAAGCTTTTACCACGCAGCACACTACGTCAAAATTTGTATGCAGTAAGGGGGCGTAATTGCATCTCCGTGCTCGTGCCAGTCAACACAGTGTGTTGCTGCCATCTCCTTCTGCCTGGCTGCTGCTGATGATGTCACTCTGCTTGTTGACATGGCACTTTTGTTGGCACATCTGCAGATAGCCTCTGACAGGAATGAGCAAAGAGAGGCGAAAAGGGGAAGAAAGCAAGTTTTTTTTAGAGTGATTTGTTTAGAGATACCTAAATATTTTAAGTAAGTCAAGTAAGTCTCATAAGTCTCATATTTTAGTTTTTATTTACTAATTTAATACTATTTTATAGTTTCTTTGTCACATTTCACTTGCCTGGCATATAATGTTGTTTTAAACAGACATTCACATTGTAATTTATTTGAAAAGCTCTTATCAGTACTGTTAATGTATCACTGTGAATTACATTCATGGGTTTATCTTTTTATAATTTAGTTTTATAAGTCAAATGTCAGGAGCTAATTCATTTAGTTGCAGGGTCTGATGCTGTTCTTTCATTACCTCTGTCTCATCTTCTTGTTTGATTAGACATGACCCGCTGCTCATCCCAGGGAACGAGCAGATTGAGAGCATGGACGAGAACATAAAGAAATACGACTCTACCGGGATGTTTCACTGGTGTCTGTCCAAAGACATCGAGAAGGTCGTCTTGGTGGGTTGTGCTCCTTTACAGCGCACACACATCATTTGTCCCTGACACTTTTCTCCCTGGTGACAGATGGGACATGTCACACAACACCATCAGAGATTAACATGACACTTAAACACCCTGAAATGAGGTGCTTGACCGATCATTTGCTAGATGTGGGCCCTGTACATATTACATTTTATCTACTAATACATATGCCATTTTTCATAGTCTGTTGCAGTCATGAACTGGATGTATTTTACTAGGTGAGCAGGAAACTTAAACGGGAGAAACTACTAACAGCTGCTAGACGAGCTAATTTATATACCTCACTGTTGTACACATCATTTTTATTTATCTTTCTCTCTCAGACCCGGAGCGAAGCAGCCATGACTGTTCTGAGTGGTCATGTTGTGGTGTGCATATTTGGAGATGTGAAATCGGCACTGATTGGTCTCCGAAACTTTGTCATGCCTCTGAGAGCGAGCAACTTTCACTACCACGAGCTGAAGCACATCGTGTTTGTTGGCTCACTTGAGTATCTGAAGCGGGAGTGGGAGACTCTTCACAATTTCCCCAAAATCTCAATCCTGCCAGTGAGTACACCAAAATCACCATCACCATTATGAGGATTTATCTACTGTAACACGGCCAGAAATAGCCTGTCACCTTTAAAAACAGCTGCTGCAGCGTTCATCAGCATAATAAACATTCACAGGCAAAGTATTTATTTATTTTTCATATCTGTTAAATTATAAATTATAATTAGATGCATATATATTTATATTTTCATATAAATGTTTTAGTGGGGTACTCCACATCTTGCCAACACCCAAAATACGTTTATGCAGAATCATTCTTTCTGAATTGGAAAAAAAATGTCAGTAATCAAGTAAACCATAAAATAAGTATTTGCTGTAGCAACAATATAGTGAAGTGAAAAAGTAGTAAAAGTATTTCGCAGCGCGCAGTGTTAACTCACTCACATTTTGATTTACCTCATAGGTGGAATAACAAATTATCTCCTTTCTTTCCTCTCAAAGGGCACACCGCTGAGTCGGGCAGATCTGAGGGCTGTCAACATCAACCTCTGCGACATGTGTGTCATTCTGTCAGCCAATCAGAACAATATTGATGATGCATCACTGCAGGACAAAGAATGCATCTTGGCGTCACTCAACATCAAATCCATGCAGTTTGACGACAGCATTGGGGTCTTGCAGGCTAATTCCCAAGGTAAGGAGTGCCCTATCATAGTTCACTGCACTGCCTAGAAGGGACAAGGCCGTGGCACAGAGAATATCCTTCACTCTGTGCTGCCTGCCTGACCTGTTGTCACGGCGTGTGACAGTAAACCCTACTGACTATTCCTCAGGTTACTGTAACAACTGGTTTCTTCACAAACCTAATTGATGGCAACAAGGGAAACACTGGCACAAACACCATACACCTTTCTGTTTTCCAGTATCTAGGATTACTTACTTACGCACTTTGTAAAATAACGTAAAATGTTTAATTTATGAATATTGTATATGACAGCACTCAGTCTGCTTAAGAGGGTCTTAAATAGTGGTCGTTCTTTGGGATTGTGACAAATGTTCTTAGAAACCTTTTGACCTAAGGAAAGAGGGAAAAAAAAAATCTCCTGCCAATTTCATTATGCCACTAATACATGTATGACCTTGTATTTTCTTGAGTCAGCAGTAAGTGATGGATGTCAAAACACAGCCCATGTATAATACATGCAGCATCACTGATTTAATGTGCTTACTTGTCAGTCTGAGGAAAGCAAGGACTGTCAAGTCAATTTGAATTCAATCTTGCGTCACTTATTTTCTGTTTTATGGCCCCATGCTGTACACGCTGCTTTTGTGTGTGTGTGAGTGTGTAAAAGCATTCCATCTCGATGCACACATAATCTAAAGGAAACAAAATGAGCAGTGTGTCACATCTATTAAAGACTAATATTAGTCTTTGTCGGGAACATAACAATGTTACGCTGAGCATCTCTATGCTGTACCAGTAACCACGACTGTGTCAGATAGCTTCAGTATGAGTGTTAGTTCTGCTGATATGTCTGTTTGTAGCCTCCGATGGAGTGCAGAATATTCCATTCACGTGTGTGTGTGTCCGTTTAGGCTTCACACCACCCGGAATGGATAGATCTTCTCCTGAAAACAGCCCAGTCCACGGATTAGTTCGGCAGACTTCTGTCACAACCGGAGCAAATATCCCCATCATAACGGAACTAGGTATGATTGCCTCTTTATATTTGGCTCAGATGGTTGATAAACTACTGTTGCATGTTTTTCTCTTTCAGTTAAGTAGTTGTGATTAATCTGTGAACACAGTTTTTTTAAATTAGAGACTTTCAACACGTGATTAACTGTATGAATAGTGGAGTTTTTATGTTTGTTGTCCCTTGACATGCTCCAGTAACCATTTCTCCCTAACACTTGTCTAGCACCATTAGCAAAGCCAGGCAAAAAACTGCCTGTGATTTCATTCAGTCAGGATAAAAGCAGTGGGACCAGCATACAAATGATAACTGAGCTGGGTAAGAAGTGCCTCTGTCCTGTACTGCAGTGTTGTAACTGCTGCTGCCTCCATATCAGCTTTCTTTTGATTTCTCTCACTGCACAAGAGGCTCAGTCCATTCCCATGGCATCACTTTGAGCTCATTTTACCCTTGGTTCTGGTTGAAATTGCCTGTCTTGTTTTGGCCCCTTATCTCAAAGCAAAATTTTCCCTTTTATTTTTCTAAGAATTACAAGGCCTTTGATCCCTCAGAAGTCCTTGTGGCTGTTTTCATAGCATCTTCTGTCGGATCACATTCTCTGGCCTGTGCCCTTCTTTCATCTCAGCCCCGTCGATATGACTGACATTTATTTCTGTCCTCACAGAAGTAGCAGTTCTCCAACTAAATTTTACATCATTACTTTCTTCCAGCTACTGCATGTGTTTTTGTGCTCAAAGACATCTTCAAAGAAGGTTCTGGGGCAATGAGATACTTTCATTTGTTTCGACATGCAAGTACAAGTAATTGGAAGTTCTGTCTTGGGTTTACAAGACAAACAATGGCATATTGGTGTTACTGATATTGACCTCAGGAGAACTTTGAATTAAAGCCTGGGGCTTTGACAATATGCATGGTGTCATGAGTGTGCACGAATGGCATGGATATGGAATGTGGCAGAGGCAAGATGGCCACAAGGCCGACCATGAACGCCAGACATTCAGCTGCTTGATAAATAAAGTGCTGTTTTGTCCAAATTCAGATCTAAAAGGAAATTTAAAAGAAATGAAGAGAAAGCACCAAACACTGATTTCTGATACAGTCCATATCTGCAGCTACTGACTGTTGTGCAAAACTACCGTCCTCTTTTTCACACAAATGTAATGCATAAGTACTTGAACCCTGCTTTTTAAATCATGTATAATAATAATACCATGGTATGTTTTAGTTTGCAGAAAACAAACAAGTAGGATTGAAATTGAAATTACTAATGACATTTATATGTTTAATCCCACAGTGAATGACTCAAACGTTCAATTCCTGGATCAAGATGATGACGATGACCCAGACACAGAGTTATACCTCACTCAGCCTTTTGCCTGTGGGACAGCCTTCGCAGTCAGCGTGCTGGATTCCTTAATGAGTGCTGTAAGTCAGAACTGATTTTATATATGTATAAATACTGATCTGCCAGCAGTCTGAAATATGCAAATAAATGTGTGTCATATGAGGAGAGATAGTAGAATAACACGGATCCTCCATAAACAAATACACGTTGACTCCTGTTAAAGTAGAAGATGACAAGACTGGAACTTGTTCTATGTATGATGGCTTAATTTGTCTGCCTTTCAGTTTGAGTGAGGTTAGAACAAAGCTGCCTTCAAGTGCGCCCCAGTGTAGACAAAGGTAATGCTACCTAATGGACAGCTCTCATCCATCATCTTAGTCGATAGCGCTGTCGGCAGCCGAGGGAGATGTCACTGTGCTGGACAAGCAGAGGGAGACAAGAGACTGCAGTGGAACAAAAAGAGCAGACATTTGCCCTTGTTAAAATAAATAAAGTTGGATTCCAACTACACATATTAAAGCCCATGTTCATGGATGCTTGGTTGGTTTGTGAAGCTGATTTCTGTAACATAACTATATGTGATTAAACTGTGAAAGAAAAAAAAAGCCCGGGCAGCTTGAATGCGGACATGGATTCTGTCTGTCTCTCTCTGATGGGAGTGAATATAACCTGCAGTAATTGGATTCTCCTGTCTTTTCAGTCCGTGTGCAGAGCAATGTGATGAGACAGAGCAGGGTTAGATAGCACCATTCGACCTGTCTGGCACTTTGAGAAGATTCACTTGTGACTTTGGTGGTGTTTGCTTTAGGATTCACCCCCCTCTAACTTCATTCCTTCAGACATACTTCAATGATAATATCCTCACCTTGATCCGGACGCTGGTAACAGGCGGGGCGACGCCAGAGCTAGAGGGGCTACTCGCAGAGGAGAATGCATTACGGGGCGGCTACAGCACACCAGAGACCCTGGCAAACAGGGACAGGTGTCGTGTGGCACAGCTGGCTTTGTACGACGGGCCCTTTGCCGACCTCGGGGTAAGTGACTGGTCAGGTCACACATGGACTAGACATCTTTGTCTGGTTGTGTTTTGGGAGCTGACTTTAGTGAAAGGATACAGATTAACAGGAGTTGGTAAGTCAAAGGGATCGTATCACTAAAAATAGGTGTGTGGTGTGATAACGAAATGAGCTAACGCAGTAGCCTCAATATTTCATATTCATACTGTTAGATGTCATTTTGTTGTTTTCTATATAGTCAGGTAGTTAATGGGCTGTTAATGGGTCAAGGTTTCACTGGAATTAATATTCATGTATATACTTTATTTGGTATGCACAAAGCAATTCAATTAAAATATTCTCTGTATTCTACATTAAATTTATACATACATGCAATTTATACTGAAGACACTGAAATTATAGAACAATACATGAATTATGTTTAAAGTCTACTTTGTTTGATTGGTTGATGTAAAGGAACTTGAACTTCAGTCAGGGGTAAACAGGGTTTGAGAAAAGTCATTCAAAGCAGGAAAGTTCAAGAACTGCAAAAACAAGTAAATACCATGATGAAAATGGATTTCCAGACCACCTTTGGAAGGAAGACAAAGAAATACTGTACTTGATCAGCTGCTGCTCTAACATGCTGCTGATCCTATTTGTTCTATGTTATCAGGGTGTAGGCCAAACTATCAAACTGTAGCACATTAGCTCAGTTGTTGATGGGACAATAAGACAATGAAGTTTATAGAAGACCTTTACCTCTAGTGGAGCAGTAACTCAGCAGTACTCAGAAACATGATGTCTAGCACTAAACAATTTCTAAGCATGTTCTTTGTCTTGACGAGTTAGGCCTTATCAGGGTTCTTTGTTGTAGTATCTCCTCATTTACAAGAATTTGAATGGTAATTGCTGGTGTCTTCTCCTCGTAAGTTGCTTTGGATAAAGGCGTCTGCCAAGTAAACATAAGAGATTAAAACTGCATGGTGCATCAGAATCAATAACAAGCCCCTACCACAACCACCACCCACCACGGAATCCACTGACCGTCACATTTGTACTTAAAATTTTGAACAGGTAATTTCAAAGTTTTTGTACTTACAGTAAATTACACATCGTGTACTATATGTTGCTTTTTGACGCTGTCTTGCAGGATGGCGGTTGTTATGGTGACCTGTTTTGCAAAGCTCTGAAAACATACAACATGCTGTGCTTTGGCATCTATCGCTTACGAGATGCACATCTGAACGCACAAAGCCAGTGTACCAAACGGTGAGCAATGACTTTGAATGAGTCCTTGAAAAGGGTTTTTTTAATGCTATATTTGGAACTGACCTCCCACCTGTTCCTTTTCTCCTCTAGGTATGTCATAACCAATCCGCCATATGCATTTGAGTTGGTCCCCTCAGACCTGATCTTCTGCCTGATGCAGTTTGACCACAACGCTGGCCAGTCTCGAACCAGCCTCTCCCACTCCTCCCATTCGTCCCATTCCTCCAGTAAAAAGAGCTCCTCCGTCCACTCAATCCCAGCCACCAACCGCACCAACCGCAACAAAAGCAGAGACTCACGAGACCAACAAAAGTATGTGCCCTACACTGTTCTATGTTCGTGAACAGTGCCTGCCATCGGTGTTGTCCTGTGTGTCTGTTTGCAGACAGACTGTAATGTGTCTGGTTGATGTGTGTTTGTCTGAATGTGTTTGTAAATGTTACTTTTATGTCTTAGTTTTCATTCAGTAACGTCATACAGTGTAGAACAAAATCAGGCAACCACAAAAGGGCTTCTGCCTGTCCTGCCCCACCCCCAACACTCACAGCAGGGTTTTCCGGAGCTTCTTTCCATCCGTTGGTTGTTACTGTGTTTGTGAACGTTTCCATTTTGTACATTTTTATGCCAACAATTACATTAAGCCAGGATTATAAATAATTGAATTATTCTTGAGTACCTGATAAACATTTTTATACTTTGACATAATCTTTACTGGGTTTTTTTATCCACAAAAGGAAACATGTTTGAATGTTAGAAATGAATTCAAAAGACCACTGCTGTTAAAGGAAGGGTTTTTTTTTTTTTTAAGCTGGTCTTTTAACTGTCAGACTAGCTATTAGTCACTATAGCTGCATTTATTCAGTAAAGACACTGCTTCAAATTTCACCCAAAAAGCCAATTCTTATAATATGTCAGAAATAAATCAGATTTTAATTAAACTGCAAAATATCGGGGCCAATATGTGAAGCCCTCGTTGGCCACAGTTCAGCTGAGACACTTCCACCAAGTCCCACCAAGCAAATATCACTGTTTCCCTTGAGCTGCTGAACTAGGATATCTTCTATCAGTTTTCCTACTTACTTCAATGAGTGAATCGGAAACAAACAGAACAAACTATTTTATGGTACAAATAGTTTTGAATACACAAACTGAAATGCTTAACCACCCTGTTATGCTGTAGCTTAAGTGAGTTACTGACGGTAATGCAATCATGGCGATCTTTTCACAGTACCATCTTACGCACACACATTGAATATTGCGTTTATCGCCTCACCAGCTGTTAGTTGTTAATGTTGCAGTTTTAGACATTTCCTCACAGCAAATCAACTACTCAGAATATTTCAGGGGGGCTCTGTGGAACAGTTTCGATCATCACCTGTTCAGAATAATATATCTAAATGCAAACATCAAACATATTCCAAGACTTATCTGGAAGGAACGAACAGGGCTACTGCATGGTCACTAGGTCATTTCAGTTTTAAGTATTCCAAGTTTGTTATGTTGTTTATGATGTTTTGTTTAAACTGAACCTTACTGTACTCGAACTGCACTTTAAATGACATGTCTTAAAAGAAATGAAATTGAATTCCATTAACATTCAAATGCTTCAATTTTCTTTGAATGTTATTTTCTACCGTAAACTATTAAATATGCAAGATATTTGCAAGTAGAAAAGGTTTCAGGCAATAAAGTTACACAATCGTTACAGTTAAACTGTCTTTACATGTGAGTGCCACATCTAAATGGTATTTTATTTTTGTTAGACTCTTCTGTACTTAAAAACATGATTATATTTACTTGGTGGATTACCAGTAATCAAGTTTTTGGCAATATTAAGCACTGTTATATTTTTTTTACATTCATCTGTATAGTGAGTGAACAGAACAACATCGTCTGAAAAAAGGCAGTGATCCGAGCTTTACTGACTCTTTCCCTCAGAGCAACAAACAGCATCCAAATTCCAATTTCATTTCTCACATACATAGTTACACAGTGTACAACAGCAGTGAAATGCTTCCTGCATTTAACCCATCCCCCTGGGAGGAGCAGTGGGCAGCTAGCGCTCAGTGTGTTACTCAAGGACACACCTGGTATGGGGGATGGGCTGGGTGCCACAGCTGGGAAATGAACCTGCCACCTTCTGCATCCCAGCCTCATGCATTAACTCACTGAGCTACCAGGCTGCATCCGTATCATTCCATGTCAGGCAAAAGCCCTGATAATTATTATATACAAGACACAAGTGAAGCAGCTATAGACCTTCCCCACAGTCTAAAGCATGTTTATTTTACACAGCCAGCACTGAATCCATGTTGATTCCTCTGAATTTGTGATTTGCCAATAGGTAAAACACTGGCATCACTAAACTGAGCAATGTGATATCACAATAAGCACATTTTAAAGATACCTTCAAAAATAGAGAACCATCCGTTGTCATCCCAGCCTGCCAGTGACTATTTGCTGATTCAGGAATCTCCCTGAGCATACAAAGCCTGAGAAGCCTCCTTCAGCTTGTCAACTTCCATCACTGCTGGTGTACAGCAGTGGGATCCTCAGTTTCCACTGCAACACCCAACATCCCTATCGTCACAACTATTTGGAGTCATACCTGTGGTAGGGCTTTGACCTTGGCCTCCAACCTTTCACTGGATGCAGGGAAAAACTCTCCACTTTCACTCTGTGGAAAATAACTTCTGTGAGATGATGATGATTCCAAGTTTGTATGGCGGCCACCTGGTAACTCACTACCAGGTGGTAAAGAGCTCTGCTACCACCTTAGCCTGATTAGCTGGTGCAATGCCAAAGTCAATCTTTGTGTTCTGGTATCACGTATAATTACTCCTGAATGCTTAAACTAAAGTCTTAGACTGTCTAACAACGAAGCAGAACCCAGGTTGATATCAGACAGGCATCCCAAAACTCCAAGACAGCTGGAAACTCCAAGCTGACATTTCTGATACAGCACATGCACAGAGCCACATAGAACAGTGTGTGTCATGTAAGTATGTAGACATAAAGAGGTCTCTCTCTCACTTTCAAGCATACAACTCTAACACAACACGGCTCAGCCACAGCTTTATATGTATCTCCAAACACACATGGTGCCGCTTAACCTGGGCAACTGCAGAAAATAACAAAGTCACTACCTCTGCAAGTCGTTTTGTACAACCGAGCAACATGCCAAATTTAAATTCCCACAACTCAGTGCAGTACATTGTACTAGTTCAAGAGTCATATCATTTTCAGAAACAATGTAAAACTCTTAAGAGGATTTAATAAATGATGTATATATGCATTCTCTAAATACAAATGCCTTTTGATCATTTATTTAAAAAAGAGAAATGTGTTACATTTGTGTAACGTGTTACATGTTCACAGTTGCAGAGTCAACACTACGAACATTAAGTGGTTAGTAGTCTGTGATTTTACAGAACCACATTAACTATCTAAATTAAGTTGCTGAGCCCTCTTGTTTCATGCCAAATGAATACATTACATTATACATTTCGTGTGTTAGCTGCATGCTACTCCATTTGGGTTCTGAATTACATCTGAAACTTGGACTACTTCATACTCCAATTGTTTTGGCAAGAGGCATGGATACATAATGGCTGTTTGACACTTGCTATATGGCAACGTGCATTGTGATGGCTTTTTTAGTTTTTAACATGAACCATGTTCTGTTTTCTGTTTTTTTATTTGGTTTAATTATTTGGTTGCACCCTACTGTTTAACCTACTCTGCATTCATATGTAGTGAGAGCATCTTCTGTTTTTATGCCTCTGATCATCCTGCTGTGTGAGTCATGTTAATAACGATCACATTAGTAATTACCATTTAGCTTACATTTAGTGTACTACTTTCTTTTTTTGAAGTGCAACAAGGATGAATAGAGTGAGCCAAGGTATGGGAGTGAATGGTTATGCATGATGTTAAATAATGCACTGAACATGGTGATGTCCCTGCTGACATTTTACCATCTGAATGAAAACATCCACATGATGCATCAGGAGTGCATGGTCATGACCTACGCAGTACATCTCATTCTAGGTTTGTAAAATGTTTGGTTGCAATTGAATGGTTTGATGCTACTTTAGTTTATTCTGCATCAAGTGATGTTTGATGTTTAATTATTGGCAACATGTTTCTCTGGCATATGTGTTAACGTTTATAGAACCATAGCCTTAAAGTCATGTTGATGAAAAATGCATGACCAAGCCAAGTGGATCAATCATGAACTATAGACACAATGCCCGACTATTTCCTTTCATAAGAAAAGAAAGTTGCATCAAGCCAAAAGCCTGAAGCCCTTCAAAAACATTAGAAAAATATGTATGAAGTTAAAATGATTAACTTCTAACTTGATACAGTGAAGTATGAAAACAAACTTAAGTGACCTGCATGTCTGCTAAAAATGAAACAGCATGCTATAAGAAAAGAACGTTCAACCGTGCTATGGATGACATTACAGAGGTGAAAACCAGGACAGTGAGATCTACACCATGCACTGATGGCTCCTGGAACGTTTTTATCATCAGAGCAATGTTTCAGTCAAACAGATACATCCGTTAGACACTGTCAAATCACAAAGAGGGACAAGCATTTTAGAGACACAGACAAATTCATCAGTCAAGTGATTGGAAGTCCGAATGGACCACTTAAAGTAGTGCTGGACAACAGTAACACATACTTCTACAGTGGGAAAGCCCCTATGGAATGGACAAATGTAGAAAAAGTAAATCTTTTTTCTTTACTTTCTTCTACTTGCTGAGACAGACTATTGACTGAGACTGTTAAATCATTCAGCCCGGGTTTAGGTACACATACTGCCCACCTGAGTCAAACAGCTGTTCATAGTAGTAAGAGTAGTAATATGCTGTAGATGTACCTTTGCCAGAGGCGCTACATCAAAATGTTGACAACATAAGGTATCATAGGGAGGGGATCAATATTTTTTTGCTCTTAATGGAAAATAAAATGATGTACATGAAAGATTATTTTATGAGAAGCAATTAAGTAAATTGGTCATTATAGCGATCAATTCTAGGATCCAATGTATGTGAAAATGACAAAAATAAGTTAAACACTTCAATATGTCTTTAAAGTGGTATATTAATATTATTCCATGTCAAGAGTATCCAGTAGCATCTTGTCAACAAGAAAATCAATAGTGTAAAATATTAATTATGCCAATGTTATCTTACTTAAAGAAAAGAAAGTGAAATATGACAATATGTATCTTATAACGCAGCGCCTCACACTTACCTAAGAGATACTTACCTGTCTTTAAAAAAAGTATTTTTGAGCATACTTCTTATCAAGTCGGAATTTACCACCACACATCCTAATCTTTCAGTGCCCACATGGAGCTTAAATGCTGTTGCGAGGGAAGACAAATGTACACAACCCAAATGAAAGTAATACATTGGTTTATATACTTTTAATGTGACAGTATTGTCCAGCATGTTTGTGTGTGGTTCTTTCTGAGAGTGAACTGACTCTGTTAAATAATGTGACTGATTAACATGTCTGTGTCTGCTGTATATAATGATCGACCTCTTGTGATTTGACAGTGGAGACCTCTGTTAGATGAGAACATTGCTTTGTCCATTTGAAAACAAACTTCTCGGAGCATCTTTTCATCAGAATATCTTTTAACACAATCAATTCAAATGATAATGTCTTTTTAAAGTATACAGTGTACTGAAAAATACAAATAACTGTAACTGGCATCTATGTAGAATTGACTTTTTGATGTCCCTCCTCTTTCTCTCTGTATGACTTTTGGCTCTTTCTCAGAAAAGACATGGTTTACAGATGAGCCAGAGAATACCCACCTGAGGACCATACAGATCAAGCCTGTGAATACTCTCGCCGTCAACCAAATCAGTCAGTATAAATCCACAAGCAGCTTGATTCCACCCATCAGAGAAGCAGAAGACGAATGCTGAGCTCGCCGCCTGGACACCCTGTCTCTCAGAAGATTTGTTGTGTAGGTGTCAAATTAAATAGATCCCCTGCTCTGCAAGCATAAACCATCAACGGATATTAGACGATGCAAGTACAAACTGCTTTTCTCATTCATCTCTGCTACAAGCTTATTGTAAAAGCAGATTTCGAACTACAAATTAAATTTACATGAAGACAATCAGAGTCAAATGTCACAGTCACTCAGCTATTAGTTTGCACATCTAATTTTTAGTGGTGACCAGACTCTATGACTTTTGGTTCCAGTTTGGGTAATGAGGGTCACTCTGAGAAGAGCACTGTAAAGTCATTACTATTACTACTAAAAGCTGTTGATGAACAACTATTACTGCATTTGCTTTACCTAGTGTTGGAGGATTATTTTGTACAGTATGTTAAAACGTGTATTTTACATCGAGCTGCAATCCCACTACAATGGCATTGTTAGTGACTGACTCTCAGTGATTGCTTTGCCATTCGGAGCTAATTCACAACATTTGTGACAGTTATGAAGGCCAGTGTCCATGTGTAAATGGCATTTGGCTCCAGCCTTATCTTTGTCCATTTATATTTGTCTTATCTTCGCCTTTTTGCATTCTTTGTTATTAATGTTTTCATGTTGCTGTTTGGTCACTGTCCAAAACCCCAGAAATCATTTTAAGTATAGCTTTTAGATATCTGCAAAGTTCCTCCAGGGGTTCAATTTTAGGAATATTTTCTTTTCTATTTTCAAAAAGCCAAATATGATAGAGCTGTTTTTATGGCAATATTACAATAATGTCATTAATCTGACAAATATTCCAATTCAATGGCAAAACTGTTCATTTGGACAAGACACCATGGAAACAGATGCAAACACCATGATATAGCATTGCACCATATGACAAGTCTGTAGGTGAATTTTGAAGCCACATAGCGCATGAAGTGGGCATCTTTAAGTCCTCCTTTGGCTGTTAGCGCTGCCTGACACAGGACTGCGTTATGTGCTCCATGACCAGTCCTAATGCCATAATCAGACATGTTCATGCTACCTGTAGGAAGAAACAGCTCTATCATAAAACGTGACATTGGCTATTTATATGTTTGTATTACACTCTTGCTAAACCATCTTGCTGATCGATTATGTACCGTATCTTAAAGAGCTATAAAACAAACCGTTTAAATCTATATCTAATGAAGCGCCAACCATTTGGTTGAAAGCACATGATGTTGGGATACAGTACTGAGATTCGTTATTAATCATATCTGATATAAATAATAGAACAAAGCTATATTGGCACTGTTGTCACTTTACTTCAGGATCAATGAAGGAAAGAAAAAGAAAACAAAAAAACAACAAAAATCCACAGACGATGTGTAACAGTCTAGCCTATGATTCATGTTGTATGTGAAAAGAGAGGTTGTGACATTTCTGCTGGCAAAGAGAACATCCAAGCTGTCCATCCTTTCGTGCCAGTGATGTGCCAGGCAGTGCTGAAGCCAATGGAGGACTCCAGAAGACCCACTGCTGCGAAAAGAGGCTTCTAGTTTAGCTGTATTTTTTTTTTTTTGACAAATGTACTTTTGCTGTGAGACTGAGAAATGTGCTTTCCTCTTTGCTTCCTGTCTTTCCAGCTCAGAGACCAGTCTTTAAATTCTTCATTTGAGGCTGTAGTACCCTGGGGTTAACTAGGGCTATAGTAAATAATTTGTCTTGAAAGCATTTAAATGCTCTATCATCAATAGCAAAGCTTGATCCAATTTATTTTGTGTACTTTATTTTGTACACAAAAAAATGTGTAACGCTTAAAGTAAAATCTTTCTTTGTAGTGTGTTATTGTTTGACAGAATTTCAGCATTGCAGTCTAGTTTGTATTATTTTTCCTTTTTTTAGCACATTCACTTGTGGATACAATGACAGTGCTAAGTTGATATTTCTGACTATGTCATAATACCCAATAATAAATACGGTTTATTGTCTTGTACAAATAGGCTTGTACATAAATTGTATATGATTTCATTTTGTATTTTCACACAATTAAAAGCTGGTGTATTGTGTTCCACAGTCATGTCTGTTGAGTGTTTGAGGCTTTGCACAAAAAATACATTATTATACAATATAGATAGATTTCAGGGACTAATCTGTAAATCTTAAACCCTTTTCCTGTGCTGGCAACATGAGGTACTTTCTGATTGCCAGACTGATCACGTGACAGAGGGAACCTGACCCTCAGGATAATGGCTGATCCACATTCACTGTCGGAGACTGTCAGCATGCCAATGATATTTACAGTCTAACACTTCACAGAGAGGCTGCTGATCTCCCAGATCATCCTGCCAGTGGCAGTGTCATCAGTTCTTAGTAAGCAAACACATGTAGCAATGAAATTATAAATCATCATCCATAAATTTAATGGATGCGTTCAAAGTCCCGTAGTTAGCATTGTTATAAATATACTCCGTGAAACTATGAGAGTTATTGTCTCAGTAATTAAGTATAATTATCCACCAATAATGCATAAATGCTCATGGAAGGAAGGCTAGCATTGCTTTGAAGCAAAGATTGGAGTCAGTTATATAGAAGTGATCTCACTGGTTGTTATATAACAATGATTAATAGATGTGGTTGTTTGAGTAATGTTAAACTGTAATCCAGATGTATAACAAAGCGCTATAAGAGTTCACGGTAATGTCATCTAACCGTGCTGAAATATTGTTTCTGTCAAATCAGATCAATGATTCATCCGAAGGTTGTTTATATCCCCTTCAGATGGGTAATTCTGGAGTTTACGGGGCATGGGAAGACTGGAGTCAGTATCAGAAGAAAGGTAATAACAAGGAATAGTGATTTTTATTCTAACTTTGTGTTAAAACATATCACCAGCTGTTGCAATAGCTGAGTACATTAAAAACTCCATATCCAAAAAAGCGTGGACACTGTAAAATCAGAATGCAATGATCTATCCATCCATCAATCCATTATCTGCCACTTCTCTGGGGTCGGGTCGTGGGGGCAGCAGCCTAAGCAGGGAAGCCCAGACCTGCTAATCTGATAAAAATCATAAATAGAACCCACTGAAATACATCAAATATTTAAACTGAGAAATGTACCCGTTAAAAGAGTAAAAAAGGTCATTTTGAAATTAAATGCAGCAACACATCTAAAGGAGTTGGGACAGAGGCACCAGAGGGTGTTATGTAAATGGTACTAACAGGTAAGCGTTGGAAGAACATAAAGTTACTACTAAAGAACTACTTAAGTTAATTGACAAGTTGGTAACATCAGTATAAAAAGAGCATTTTAGACTAAGAGGAATAAAGACGGACAGAGATTCACCAATCTGTAAAAAGCTGCATCTACCAAGTGTCAAAGAATTTCAAAATAATATTCCTAAATCTCCAGGCTGAAACTCAATACTGAATGCTTGTGATCTTCGGACCCTTCGACAGGACTGCATTAGAAACAGTTATGATTCTTAATGGGCATCACTGCAAGGAATACAGACTGACGGTAATTTCTGCACTGCATGTACACAGAGTTTATGTGCTATCTATGGGGCAAGTTAGAGCTCAACCATGCAAAGAACAAGCCATATATGAACAAATTCAGACAAGCAGATAAATCTAAATTAAACAAATAACATTGTTTTTTGGAACCTGACCACCACATCTTCCAGACTAAATAGGAAAATAACCTTTCTGTATTGTTATCAGTTCAAAAGCCTGCATCTCTGGTCATATTAGTACTTGCCTATGCAATAGGCAGCGTGAACACCTGGGGAGGCACCATTGATATATAAAGCAGCATATGCTCCCATGTCCATGACATTAGAATGACCTCGTATTAGAAGGTACGGTTCCTCAACTAGCCCATAATGGCTACACAGTTGAAACCTTCAACTTCCAACATTACAAGCAGCAGTGGAACTAAGCCCATGTTGGATTACATTAGAAGAACCAAATTCAAATTAGCTTGATTAATAGAAAAGCATCTCTTCAAGTTCCATGATGGTTGAAAAACATCACCTTCCAAATTACTATTATTAGCACATCACCTTGTGCTGCTCCAGTAACTCATCAGCAATAAGCCCTGACAAGAAAAAAAAACACAGCAGCGATAATGAACCTTTAACTAGACAGCTAGTATAACAGCTTTAATGTTTCACAGTAAACTAAAAGAAACACCAGTACAGTACCGACAAATAATGTTCCAAGAAGGATTTCATTAATCAATATCTTCTTCTAATGTCAGTCTGCTTCTGTGAATATCTTGGTAGTAAGTACACATGTACACACACTCACACAGTAATCCATGGCTACCCTCTGAAGACAAGTCTTGTCCAGATGCACAGGCTTGGCTGATAATAGTTTCCATGACAATGCAGCACTCCAAGTGCATCAATGCCAGCCTGGATAAACAGTGATTCTTTACCAAAACAAGAGGGTCATTACAGCAGCTTGTCAAATCAATGTTGAGAGTGTCCTGGCTGATTAAGGCGTCCCCTCTCAGTCCTGACACAGTGTCAATACTGGCTGGCCTGTGGCGGCACACTCCCATGATTGGACTGAAATGCCTATCAGTCAGGCAGCTGAGCTGGACTAATGATTCCCTGTGCTGCCTATTAGAGGGACATGACAATTTAATCCTGTGGGCCAGGCAAGGAAAAAGTGACCTTGGTGCTTTATATTGAGGCTGAGGTAAATTGACAAGAGCAGATAAATCTTTACCTTGGGCTATTAACAGAATTAAAGAACAACAACAAAGGCAGAAGGTCCTCTTTTTTGTTCTGTTTGCCCCTACTTACTAGCCCAATTATTTAAACATCCCTTAAATCTGAAAATAACCTGGCAACAAAAAAGCTGCCCCAAAATATAACTGCATCATTAAAACATCCGCACTTGTTTCATTTCCACTTTACACTGGTACAATCGATTCAAAGAGAAAAAAGAGTCAAATAAAAGAGCCATAGGTTGAATTCTTATATCCTTTGCCATAAAGCTGGAATATTGAAAGTGGATATTGCTTGAAGCTCAAGGTTTTTCAGATGTTCAAAGCTATTCCAGCATAGCCCCCGGGGCAAGGTATATTGCCTTGGACATCTATCTTAAGGCTATGAGAACATTGCCTACATTGTTGGAAAAAGGCCATGTGTTTACACAGATGTTTCAAGCTTTTAGCACACAGATCTTCCTGTACCGAGCCGCACCACCATCTTTTGTGCCAAGGGCCATATACATTTTGCATTAGTTTACCCTTTGATACAGAAACGAAGGAGGGCAGGAGAGCTTGTAGACTTGCACGTACAGTAGTAAAGCTTCTTGGTACTGCCACATAAATATTTCTCTGGATCTGATTTTAAAAACTTGGCTGTTAACATTTACATCATTATATTGCTTCATTTGTTGCTCTTTACTGTTGCTTGGAGGTGACCCGCACACAAAGAGAAACCCTGCGCTTCTTTGCATTTCTACCGGGAAACTGGAAATAAATGGCAAAAGATAAGAATTTCATCCTTGTTGTTAGGGTAGACTGTTGGCCTTGGGAGGCAATTTGCCTGAAAGGCACTATTGCCGCACTGACCCTTTATGTTCCCTGTAAAGGTCAACATTTCCTTTTCTTTTGTTTCACTCCATGCATGTAGAAATCAAAGCTCTCGGCTATTTTCCTGTCTGAAGTGGGAAATACCACTCATCAAATACAAAAGGCAACCTGTATAATTAGAAGACTGCCACTTTAACACAAAATAAACCACCATCTGTTTCTGGTGTGAGTGTCGTTGTCAGCGGATGTCGTACATTTTTGTGGGTTGGTCTAGATAATAAATATTTAAAGTAAATGCAATTTGATTCAGCATTAACAATCAATATTTCCCCATATTTCCTGTGCTAAAGTATAATTTTGTACATTTAAATTCTTAAAAGAAAACCCACTTTCGCTTCTTCGCAAAGCCCTAAGCAACTACAAACAGAAGCACTGTCCCATAACATCACTTCTCAGTCCAAGTTGTAAACATGATTTATAATTTGCAAGACATTATTTAGTGTGATTCATGTTTCTGTCAGCATCACAGTGGAGGTTAATAGAAATGCCAGCATGCTTACTGATTTACTTAGTAAAATTTTCATCCCAAGGTTCAGGTTCAGAGGATTGGAGTCAGGGAGAGCTACAGGATTCATACATTATGCAGAAGAAGCTGACATGACCTTCAGCCATCACAGTCTTCTCTATATATCCCACTGAGCTTGACCCCCCCCCCCCAAGGCCAGAAGGAGCATTTGATATATTTAACCACTATTGCCTTTAAATTACTCACATTCTTTATGAGCTAATGTCGTGGTATACAGCTGGCAACATGGAAAAAATACAATTTCGATTAAAGGTAGTTAACACTTTTGACCACAGGTGATGTTTTGGCAGGAAGTATAAGTCCAAAACAAACTAAATCAACATATAAATCTCCTGTATGGCCCTTCTGATTTTTACGCCTCACATAATGGCTTCACCATATGTTGGCCATATGTAGATATAAAGGAGAAAATGTGCTTCTGCTGCTTCACACAGACCACGTCATAAAATGATAGGAAATAAAGTGCTGTTTTAGAGTGTGAGGGCCATTTTAATATAATTGGCTTTAGAATTATTTATGACATTAATTGCTACATTATCGACTGGCTGTCAGCTCCTTGGACTTGAAGTCCATTCCTCTTCACAAAGACTGCCAGCTCAGCCTAAAGTAGACTGACAAGCTAATTATAACATCTTCTCTCTCAATGATACATGCCACAAATGTGAATCTGGCCCAGAAATAAGACTCCTTAGTCACCTTAACCACAAGTCTCCCATTCCAGGCAGTCTTTAGATAGAGACGCTTCATTCTGCTTTATATCCTCCTGAGTCGCTTAAATTAACCAATGCTTAACTTGTGGACTGCTCCTATTAGGTCAAGTGTAGCCTGTAATCTAGGGAGCATTCAGACTTGCTTGAATCAACATCATAAAATTTAGGATGAATTCTCTATCACCGACACTTTTTCCAGATATACAGAAGAGCGACTATAAACATTTTTTATATATCTTGTCCTTGCTTCTAATACGAATTCACAATAATCATCCCTGTGTTCCTCAGCCTGATCGTCTATAATATGTTCTCAAGAAATCTTCGGTTCTCTTGCAGTCTTGCAGGTAAATGTATGCTGTTGTGATTATGTGATTATACAGTAGCAGAAATAACAGTTGAGTCTGGAGCTGGAATATGAAGTAACTTCATATTCTGTTGAATTTTATGTTTGCACATAAGGCTATGTGATAATGCACATCCTGGATCTAGATCAGCCCTTAGCCCAGTAGCAGGAATTGTTGTCATGGCAATGCACATGCATGAACCCATGTGGGACATCAAGAACATAACAACAAATTTTCTGACACTATAATACTGGTCCATACATTACTCAGCCCCCACATTGAAGAGTAAACGATGAATGTTACAGTATGAGTAGTACACAATTGTAAGTGTTGTATTTCTCAGGAGAATAAGGCAAACTTAAAAAAAAAAAATCTAATCACTTTCCCCAAAATGTTTCATATGGATTCCCATTTTAATGAGGCTGTTTGCATATTGTGGCTTCACTTAGGATGTATCCTGACAGCAATGAGAGCTGACACATACCAAACTTGGTATGTCCCTGAGCCATCTTCAATGCCTGGGATGCTGTCAGCTCCACCTACATCAGTGGCAGTGTCTCAATAGTAGTGCGACACATGTCAGAAACTTTTAAATGTCTGCTCTTTTTGGCTGCTTCTGCAGTTCAAAGACTGTATTAATGTATTAATGTGTGTATGTAGACCGGTCAAGGAGTAAGCGCCATTTGCTCCAATATTGGCATAGTGTCAAGTTGAAAACTTGTACTTTATAGTTTTCGGGCTCAGTTGAACTTCAGATCAATGAACTCTTGAACTCTTGAACTTTTTTTTTCATATCTCAAAATTCCCAATAATTAATTACATAATTACACCGCACCTCAGGAAAGCAGCTATCAGCAAATTAAAACTTGGATGTTTGGACAGGAAAAGCTATCTCTGGTGATTGCACATGCCTGGTGCAGTCAGACACAGATCTGAACTTCGACCTCCTTTGATCAGCAGTTTTGGCAAGGCAATCCATCATGGTGCTCTTACTGTCAGAAGAGGTGCCTGGCTGCAGCTGTGTGTCACTGGCTAAGAGGGGCTGCTTAAAGGCAATCATGTCAACCTCCACGCGACTGCTCAGGCTCCCAGATTGAAGGAGGACTTGACAGGGCCAGAAGAGTCCGCTGAAGACACTGGAGGGCTGTGTCTGATTGCTCTGTGGCCATAAAGGAATGACTGATTTTATTCTTTGTGTACAACTGACTGAATAAACTACAAATATGTGAAAATTGAACAAATGAATACCTAGCTTTTCTGTTAAGCTATAGCTTAGTATGCATTATATAGGTAACTGGTATCGTTATTTATGAAATATGGTTTATTAAACTGCTAAACAGAATAAACATCCACTACCAGAGCTGTCCTGTTTAATATTATAAAGAAGAAAAAAACACAATATAAACAATTTTTCAAGTCTGACCTTCAAAACACATTTGTGCCTCAGGACAATGTCTAGACACACAGACTGAGCACTGTTTAAAAGAATCACTGGATAAACAGTGCGCTGCTGAACCATGACTTAAAGATAATATTTGCAATTAGAAGAATTCTAAAATGCTCTGTTATTTTTCGGCTTCTCTCCAAAAAGGTTTCAGGGGAAAGATATTTCTATACACACACCCAAAACAACAAATGCCGTAGGATTCAAATATGCTGCACTTACAGCACTAAAAAACTGGCGGGTGAGTTTTTGCACTAATGTATGCATCACGGATATTTGAGAAAAAAGCCTGCAAAGATACTTCCTGAGCAGGAGGTTAGGTTATTGTTGTAAGTCAATGCCACTTGTCAGATTACACACAGAACATAGCTACATGGTGTAAATAGGACGAGTAGTGAAGGATTTCCCAGTTCCACTGCCAATGACTTCCTGATGGGAAAACAGATAGCATATTCCCCATCACTTTTGTGAAGTGCATTAACGGCAACAACGGGCCTGACTTTCAGACAAAGAAACTGAGTGACGGCTTGCTGACTGCAGCTTGGAGTGTACAATAACATGATGTGAAAGGACATTGTCAGGAACCAAGGAGACGAGCCAAGATTGCACATAGTGACAGAAAACAGAGATGAGGACAGAGATACTGGTGCCATATTAGTGGCCAGCATATTCAAACACCCTCCTTTGAGTCTAAGCTAACTTGACATCACCTCCAATGGCTTCAAAGTGTTCACCCCCCCCCCACACACCACCACCACCACCACCTTCCCTTCTGTCTGCAGTCAGCTTCTCCCTCTGATGTGACTCCAGACTCTGCGCTCTCTTATGTAGAGAGTTACCAGCAGGCCTGTTCTGTCAGGACAGCAGGATAGGGGCGCTGCGGCCTGCGGATACCCTCAGTCAATCTACATCTGATCACCGCGGTGGGAAGTGTGCTCATTTTTTCCGATATCTGAGCTACTTGAGGTGATCCAAACACTGAAGTGTGAGGAGCTGTCACTTTGCATAAAGCTCTGCACCAGAGGAAGATGCACAGCTCCTGATATGCTGAGAAGAGGGTGGGGGCGGAGATCTCTCTATCCTAATAGGTTGTGAGGACAATGGGGACCCTATAAGAGTGAGGGAAAAATGTATTCACTCCGTCCGCCTGGGGACAAGAGGTCAGCGGGGGAAGGAGGCAGCTCATCACCAGGACCCCCTGCAGTCCCAGGAAAGATTTATGCTGTTACCAGGCAAAACATGAGGGAGATATTTTAATGCCCCATCAAAACATCAACAAGAGGTCATCAGAGGGAAGCACCAGCAATCAGCATTGTGAAATCCTGAACAATAAGAACTATCTGAATGCTGGGCTTTGTTTTAATTTTAGGTTTTTACTGGAGGGTGGACTGTAAGCCTGGCCAGTTGCAGGCACCACTGTTTGTACTCCGCAGGCCAAATAACAGGTCACCCCACCTTCTTCAGCAGGGCTGCAGCTGGGGAGAAAGAAGCATGCAGCACTGGTGCAGGATCTCACCGACACCAAAAAAAAAATGGCTAGAGGCAAGGAAGGCTGGACTATGCTTGGAGTAATGTTGGCAGCTGTGTGACTGTCTGTGATAAAGTGCAGCTCGCAGTAAATACACTCTGGGGCTCCCTGCACAGCTGGCAACCATAGGTTACAGTCCTGAAATATGGAGCGTAGGAAAGGGATAGTGAGAGGAAGAGACGGATGAGGGAAACGCAGAGCTCGCATTTACACATCATCTGTCTGAGGTGAAGAGGAGGATCAGGGCCAAATTCATTAAAACAAGTAAAATTAGGAGGAGAGGAATAAAATGTGTCAGTGTAAAATGCACACAGTGTTAATGGGCTATTATTCTATTCTGTTCTACTCTAAAACACTATTAAAGTTTTATTTTTCATTTAGCTAAAATTATGACACTTTATAAGATAAATATATATATAGATAAAATAATAGTATTGTGATAAATAATAATATATAATGTAACATAAATATTATAATTACTCATAAGAAGATTTTAAAAAATTATCATATCAAAATGTCATATAATTGTCTAAGGGAATGTAATTGAAGCAGCCCTGCCATGAAACAGTGGTGAAAACATTGCAACAAGACCTTTGCACATAAACTGACTGACATTTTGACATTAATACGGCACCTAGTACTTCAGAACACGACACATTTTATCACAAATTACACAAAACATATAATATGAGAGGACTGGAATATTGTTTTAGGCAATAAATCTTTCATTTCCAGTTTTGTTGTTGCCAATATCCTGCTCCAGAAGGAAACACGGAGGCACTGCTTATTTTTCACTTTCAGTGATTTAGCATGACTGTACTTGTCAGCGTGATTTAGTAGATGCTGCAGTCTGCATTCTGTTTATTGTGACCAAACAAATCCAGTGCCTGCATGCTTTCAACTTCAGGGTTATTGATTTAAGTTTTAAATGGTTGCCATATTATCTAGGGACAACTGGGAGATTAATTTATGTCCACATTCTCTTATATTCATTTGCTTTTTAGACAGCTCAACCAAAAGGCCTTGAGAGAAAATGCTATTTTTCACACAGTGAAAGCATGAAAGCAAACTAGACGCTACTAATTAGCTAGAGTGAAAACATTTATTTCCAGCTGACAGAAGACATATGTCTGCTAAACAGGAACTTCAGGTATTGTTCCATAAACATCTATTTGTGGATGCTATTCTGAAAAATGTCGCATAGCCAGGAGTGTATGGTCTTCTCATAGGCTTGAATGTGACCTGCACAACAGCATGCTTTAGAATAAATTTCTTAATATATCATTGGAGTCTATAGACAAGTGAAACATCAGTGGTTATTTCAGGTCACAGGGCTTCAACACTTGTGGTTTCATATTGTAAATTATGATGGAAACTGCAGCTTTTTCTATGTGTACTTATAAAACATCAGGTTTCTTATAGCAAGAGATTTAGGAGATGATTACTTTTAATAAGACTGGTAAAGATGAATGCTAAACAGTCCACTGAGATACAGAATGTCTTCTGTCTTGACCAAAATGGCAAAAGAAATTGATTAATGTAGATCAAGCCAAACGTACAACTCATTAACTGCATATAAATCATTGAGAGCGCACAAATATTTTACCACTAGCTCCAATTACAGAGGCACTGCATGATTATTTCTTGTAAAATAATAAATCGCCATGCAGTTTTGTGGTCACACAAAACAGGAAATGAGAAATATGGTTAGAACATGAAAACTGAGCTGGATGTGTACAAAGGCAAGTTGTGTCCTGAGGCTTTGGGTCAGCAGTCAATTAAATTATCACACTAAACTGAAAGACTTTTAAAATCCCCTTACTGAATAATGGTTGTCAGACACTGTGTATCCTCCATGATGTTCTGTAAAAAGGGTTGCAGCAATGGGATTAGGGTTTGATCCTCAGCTACTGCTGGGCCCAGTCTCAAATGACTATCCTCTTATCTCAAGGCAACAGAGCTACATGTACATTACGTTATGTACCGACTTCGTCAAGATAGAATGGATGTCATTGAAATTAATTTAATCTTCCCTAAATTAGCTTCTGACTATGATCTCCCCCAGTCAGAATTTATGTCCGCCAGAATTCAATTTCCTCTGCAGTGTGATATGCTTTTATCAGTTTGTAACTATTTGGTGGCCTCCAATAATGAGAGCTGTCACAGAGAGCAGCAGTGGATGGTGTTTGATGGCGACCATCTTGTGACCACTAGAAGCGTCGGCCAGGGATAAAAATAAAAGACTTCAGGGCTCCCACACACATCAGCTCTCACTAAAGGAACAGTAATTTCAAAATTAGATGCCGATCAATCTGGAATCACTTTAATCCAATTACTAGTCATTAGACCATCAGAGTGTATCGCCGTTTGATTTGTCAGAGCTGAAATTACATAAAGGGCATCTGATGGTAAAAATGTTTTGAGTGCCGACAGGAAGATAACAGTCTGGAAAGATGCCTTTAAACTCTTTTCCACACCCGTTCTTGCATTGAATTATACAATGACTCAATTAACTGATAAAGCTCAATTTGACGGTAACATTTATTTTGATGTTTAACATGGTGAAGTAAAACAAAACATCACAAAGATGGCAATGGTGGATTGCCTCCAGTAGATATCAGGCATCTGTTTGCAGAAGTGCTAAAATTAGTAACTAAGCGATGAACTGACCAAACCAGTTAATGGATTTATTATTTCAAGTTATTTGTCAAGCCACAAGTCTAATTTATTCATTAGGTTTGAAGACATTTCACTCTGAACCACAAATGTCAACTTGCGGGATGCACTAGAGGAAAGTCTTATGGGATCTCCTAAGTCATTATCGTCTAGCAAACACGAACGTCTGTGCCAAATTATATGACAATCCATGCAGCTGTTAGGCTGTTTCTGTCCTGATGTTGTGGACCAACAGACCGCCATTGATAAGATCACCCATCACTGCCATCCCCAAAGCCATTGCGTGCCGCTAGCATGGCAAAAAATGTCTTTCTGTGAAGCTCTGTATGCTAAACCTTCTTTAGCCATAGAAAACAAGGGACTAACTACAATCTGACAATTTGACAACAGAGGCAGGTCATGTATTTTTAAGTCATATAAGCTCTGCTATGAGCTCCTTGCACTGAAAAAGTCCCAAATGTCACTTGCTACCTAAGATGTTAGGTTCAGACCTGGCTGCCTGGCCCTCATTATTACTTTCATCTCATCTAAGCTCCTGATGCTTAATAAGCCAGTACCTGAGGGTCCTGTCCCCATCTCCAAACTGTGATTTTATGTGGCAAGGAGACAGAAAACAGGGAAGAGGGGGGACAGAAATAAAAGAACAAGGGATCAAAATAACTGTGCCTGGCTGGCTGAGTGGAGTGGGTCCCATCAACACCAATAACCGTTAGCCGCGAACACATGTGTCACAGTAAGACAAGTGTCATATCACTCAGCCCACTGCTTCATTTGACTGGAACACATCAATCACTCAGGGAAATCTACACAGACGTGCTGAGATAGGCCTCACCTCTGGCACCCTCATTACGTTGCGTCAGTGTTAGTGAAACCTTGGCCTGTCAGGAATTGACTGCTGCCTTTCTCTAAAAAGAACCTCTCTTGTCCAGTTGTTTTTATCAAACACAGGTTGAAAACAGCAGGGCGATGTGCAAAAGCACATGGGAACCTCACAGCTATTACATATATGTCAATGTGTTTGCTGTTTTAGCTGAACTCCTCTACTGCCTAAAACACAAAGCACCTACAGGGCTGGACGTGTCTCTGACAATAGGCTAGAGGCAAATCCTCATGACGAAAACGCTCAACAGTACGACATTTTAAATGTTAATAGCTGCGACATATTATTGTTATTTTAATGGATTATTCTATCAACTATCAAGCTGGGAACAGTGGTGCAGTAAATAAAGTGGTTGGCAGTTGCTAACCGTTTAAGAAACACAGGGTTGGTGGTTTGCAGCTAATGCGGGTCCCAAATCTGGGTAAATGGGGACGGTTGCGTCGGGAAGGTCATCCGGCATAAAATTCTTGCCAAATCTAATATATGGAGGCAGATAATCTGATATGGCAACCCTGAGAGGGAACAGCTGAAACTTACGTAATTAACTATCTTAAACAACTTTTATTTAATGTATAAAATGACAAAAATATAGTTTACAGTAATGTACAACACATACAAGCAGTAAGTATTATTATACAAGTAGTAAGTAGTATGTTTATAATGCATTGGGTTTTTTTATATTTAGAATTTATGTAAAAATAACATTCAACCAGTGACTGATTGACTATTAAGTTTGTTCCTACACCAGATGTCACACATGCAGTCTAATCAATGGTTCTAATGATATTAGTATGATTTCCATAACACTGCAGCCTTCCATAATAAAACTCATTATTTTAACTCAAAATCTCTGTATACAGAGTGTAAATGAGAAAGTGTCCCTTGGCACAATGCTTTAACGAAGGATTAAAGGCTTATTAACAAAGGCCTCCCTTGAAAGCCCAGCTCCCTCCCTGGCCACCGCCATACTGCGCCCAGCTGTGTATACAACACAGACAGGTAGAATAATAACGGTTATACATCACTGCACCTGAGAGCCCAATCATCTTCCCTTTCCACTACCTCCCAGACTCTATTACGTTATTGACACACAATCTTAAAAGAGGTCACTTGGTTATGAAGACATATTATCATATTATCTGCATGAGGGTTGTAGGGCTCAGGCCTGACAAAGCTAATTATAATTGGACATGATACAGAGCTCAGAGCATATTACATGCTTGGCTGCATGACAAAGTCACAGCTGAGATATGATGGGAGAGAGCAGTTGGAACATGAGCTGAAATCCAATGAGAAGACAGAGAAGCTGTACAATAACAGCTCTCTGATGATAATTTATGGATACATCCACTATACACACCAGGCCAAACCTGTTCCTGCTTGTTCACAAAGCACAAGATGGAAGGAGCCAGATGTTAAAATACAAATTTCTCATGCAAGCTGACTTGAAACAGCTCTAGTGCCTAAATGCCACATTTTGTTAGCGACAACAAAAATTGCCCTGCGGTTTCTTATCTCCGCTTCCAAGGTTGTTTCTGTTTCCCCAGACAAAAACAACTCTGGTTTTCTTCTCAAATGGCTAAATCTTTGTGCTGCCTTTTAAAGCAGCCATTTAGCTCCATACAGTGATGCGTTGCATTGAAAAATCAAATCAAACTCTGAGCATAACAGGCAAAAATAACTAAGTCAAGTGATACTGTACATCTGCTCCTTTCTAGTTTTCGTCCAGCAGCTTTATAATCTCATCACCAGGGTCATGATCAGTGCTACATCCAGTTGCTGAAATTGTGAGCAGACCCTGAGGTCAGATGTTAACTTTTGTTTAATAGCATCAGAGGAAAAAAAAAGAGATGGTTTTCGCCCACTCACTAGAAGTGATTCATCAAGGTCAACTTATATAATATTCATTCACTTAATCCCATGAACGTCTATTTTTACAACTAGTCTCAAGTCTATTACTGTAGTAACCCTCCACTTAACTTCTCACTTCTTAAATACCTGTCACCTGTGGACTAATGGGAATGAAATGGAAAAAAATATTTAAAAGAATTGGATAAGAGTAAAAAGAGTTGAGAAAGATCATTTAAATTAGAATAGTATATGATGGTGAAAGCCAGTAGGTCTTCATCTAACAGCAAAATGTCAAACAAGTCAAATCTTGAAAATGAGGTTCATTTCTTACTTACTACCAACATATAAAGTGGTAAAATCCACAATTAGTCCATTCAAGGTGGGGTTATTGCGCCAATTTGCCTCCACTGTCCTATATAAAGATAACATACTGGCACAAATTAATGCCAACATCATTGCTGACCTTTTCTTCAAAGAATTCCACAATTCCTCCTCCAATGTACCATCAAATCCACATTGCCTGCAGGTAAACCTGCAGGGTGGACCTATTTATTCTGGGGAACCTTTTTTCTCATTTATACCCCAAATTGTCCTTGTTTTCTTAGAAGAGACAATGATACAATAAATTGTTTTAAATTGTATTTGTGAATATTGTGTGGTCTCTATTTACATATAGGGGATTTATACGAACTTCATTTTTAGACAAGAATAAACTAGTAGATAGTATGATTGAAATACTTTTACTTTTTTAATCAAAAAATCTAAATCAGTTAAGATCAAGAATCAGGGATATATTGTGTTCATGGTGGACATTGTGTTGCATGTTGCTTCAGAGGGGTTGGGCCCAACCCCTCTGAAGCAACATGTAACACGAAAGTTTGGGAAAAATAGGATCTTTGTTAAACGTTATGGTTTTTTTTATCAATGCTGTTTAAGACCCGGTGCTGAGTGATAGAAAATGGGAAAACCTTTGCTGTCCATTCATATTCTCCTAGTCACCTGCTTTTAGGATATTTGTCATCCTATAATAACACGAGCTGACTTTCACTTTTGCTCTCAAAATAACTGTTAGAGGGCCTTGTAATTTTAACATATGCCGTTGTGAGGCTATGGTTTGTCATGATGAACTGACAATGAAAACATTTTGTTTTTTACATTTAGTCATCTAGTGAAAACGTTTCATCCTAAAGAGAAAAAAACAGCACTGTTGTGGTCTAATGTTTAAAACATGCTCTCTTTCTACAAAACATTCTTAAAACATCTGGACATCCATCTGCCAATAAATCACCTTGATAAATGCTGCTGCTTCAGAAATCCAAGGAAAATAATAAATGGTGTAACATTTTGGCACAACTAAAAACATACTTGAAATACAACACTACATCTCAGATGCTCAGCTCTAAAACCACAAATCACAAAGGCTTGGCATTATGAATTTATTTCAAAGCACATCATGTCACACATCTTTCCAAATACTGTGGAGTGATGCTGGAAGGCTGGTAATACTCATAAGCGCACTAGCTTGCTCTGCAACAGCATGTCCTGAAATCGCCAAGTAAATTGTTATAAATCATAAAAGCTGTTTTTGTCTGCAGTGAGTGTGATGAGGGTGAGAAAATTGAACTGTAGATAATTCTCCTGACTGGAGATTTGTCAATATGTCTGGAATTATTCATGGATAATAAGTTATTAGCAATCAACCTTTAGGTTACCCAACATTTAAGCTGCGCTATTTGAGCATCACACATTTGCTTTGAACAATTAAATTTAATTAACATCTACTAAGCCTTGTGTTTCTCTTTAGAAAGTCCCACCAGTCATCCAGCCTTGTCATCTGGTTTCAGAAATTCATCCTGACAGGCCATTTTTCATGATTCTTCTCACACTGGAAAAACACCAGTATTTTAATTACAAAACCTTAATGTCCAGATGCTTACCTATTTCTTTATAAATGATTACTGATGTGAAACCTATGAGCACAGCAGCCAAACATCAATGAAGGCAAACAGCCTGCTAAGTGAGAACTCTCTTTTGTATGGTGAAAATTGACATAGGGATCTTTGAGGCAGCGACCATGCTGTTTGTGCCATTACAGGATCTGTGTTTCTCTAACAGCACACAGTTATCTCGATACTGCTGAAACAAGTCCCTTGCAGAACATTAGACAAAATGTTCTCTTTAGACTGTCTATTATGTGAAGGTAGTGCTCGAAATTAGCACTAAAAGAGGAAACATGCTGAGAGCAAGGTCAGAGAAGGGCTAGAAGCAGATAGTACCTGTGAGTTGCGGCTGCTATGTGGGGACAATCCAACAGGTGGCATGAGACTCCTGTCCTTCTCTTTCATTTCTTTCTGGGAGACACATCTGCAGGGGACTAGAGAGTATTTGGCGGTGTTTTTATTTGCCTTATTTGACTAATAGACAGGAACTGAGCTTAATTTCCTTATCAGTATTGATAATGCAAGAGGAACCACATTATGTTTTCTGAGAAAATACTTTTTTAGTGCTGTGAAAAAGTATTTGCCCCCTTCCTGACATTTATCTGCATCTATTTAATGAATCACACCATCAAACTTTAGCATTACACAAAGATAACCTGAGTAAATACAAAATGCATGATGATATCATTCATATAGGGATAAAAGATGTCTGGCCCTATGTAAAAAAGGAACTGCCCCCTAAAAGTAATAACACCAGCCTTGACAGACATGCTGGTGTATTTGAGATCATTGTCCTGCTACATAAACCAAGTGTGCCTGACCTTGACGTCAACTGATGGCTGGACTGACTTTCTCCCTCAGAATTATCTGGTAAAACATAAAATTCATGATTACATTATGGCAAGTTGACCATTTCTGGAAGCTTAAATCAGCCCCAGGCCATCACACCAACACTACTGCGTGTCTACTTTCCAAAAAGGTCGACTTTTATTTCATCAGTTCACAGAATATTTGCCTTTGAAATAAAATGTTTCCTGGAAAATGTTAGATGAACCTTTGTGTTCTTCCTGGTCAGCAATTGCCACTTTTGGAATGGTTAACCAGTGTTCAAAGCTCTCACTGGGGTTCGCTGGAGTCCTGAAGCCTTAGAAATGGCTTTGTAACCCTTTCCAGAGTAATACATGTCAATTACACTGTTACTTGCTGAGCTTTTCTTGAGTCAACAGGCCTGGCAGTAAGCAGGTCTGGGTGTGGCAAGTGAAACTAAACATTTTGTTTTCTTAAACGTAGTTAATCAGATCATTTATCCTGTGTCCTTTAGTGAATTTATGAAAGTATTTTTTCACCCTTATCATTTTGTTTTCGAATGTTCCCATTAGCACAATGAATAATAACAATATTGCTTTAACTGGAATGTCAACATTTTTCTGGCTACTTATTTCAATATCCTCTTTGCACAAGGCTTTTATTTCCTTAGGTACGCTGGTAAAAGGCAGCTCTAGCCTGCCCTGACTAATTTCCTCTCAGGCTCACAGATCACAGGCCTTTCCCACCCAGTGCTCCCTTTGCTCCCACAAAGACCCTCGTAATCCTGCTGCTTGTCCACAATTAATCTTCCCACTTGCCACATTATTAACACAACCACCCACGGGCAGGGGATGCAAATGTAAAGCCAGGAACAAGCCTCTCTGTGTGCAGCCCCCCCCTCCCCTCCCCCCTCCACTCAGCCCACAGCAGAGTGGCAGAAGTGTCAGTCCAGGGGTTTAAACCGCTGCTGAATATCAGCATCAAGGAGTTGCCTGCTGATCAAACAACAGGATACCTCCCACCACCAACCTCACAGTGGAGTCCTTTCACAGCCTTTTTTCTCCCTCCACCTTTGCCTGGCTTTTTGTCTATTTATGTCTTCTAATCTTTACACAACGGCAGCCCATCACTTTGATTAAGAGGAGACACTGTTCATTGGAGCGCAAATTATCACATTGCCTATGTTTTAACTTTAGTGGGATAAAGATTAGTTTATTCATTTTACTTCATAGCATATATAGTAGTAAAATATGCAGGATTTTATGATAACTACATTGATAAATAGCATTTAGAGCAGTGTAATATATTGCTTTTGGTGATGAGTACTTTGATTTAAAGGGATAAATAATGAAAAAGTAATCAACAAATTTCATTTGTGTGTTGTTACACATGTCACTTACATATTATAAAATAAAGCCAGTAGCTTCTTCGCTCCTAAAGTGCTGCTATTATTGATAGATTCTATATGTTTTTGTTATATGTAGTGCATAAAAATAGTGTTTCACTTCTGTCTTTTTGTGTGAAAGACGTGATTACTGTAGAAATCTACTGAGGTGAGCTCTACCAGTCATATCTTGGCTGTTAGCATGTACTTTACAAGTCACAGTCTTGATCAAAGCTGCTGCTGCTGCTGCAAGAATAGCTTGGCAAAACTTTAAAAGAATATGAAATAATGTCCCAATACAGCATTTCTGGAAGACCAGAGGAGAGAAAGAGAGATCTGAAAGTGTGGAGGTCTTTTAAGAAGTTGGTCACTCTATTGCCTTCAGTGTCACTTGACATGAAAGTAATGTCAGTTCTATGGAGATCCAAGCTGTTCCCCAGTGGCTGAAATGCTATTGTGTGTCAGACAAAGGGCATGGTTTCATGGCACCCCCTTGTTTGCATGCATGACCAGCACTTTCAAAAACAGTCTTTAGATCTAAATCTCAGGCAGCACTCAGCACAAAGGGTAGAAGGCTTTGTTAGTGGTGAGAAATTACTGGCGATGTCCAAACTGAAAACTAGGCACTCACATCTCCAAACTAGAGCTTTGATTGTGCTGAGGTCTACAACAACACCCTGCTGTGAAGACAGTACTGCTGAGCTGAGGCTTGTTGTTTACAAAAGTATCACACTGAAAGATACAGGACTGTCTTCTGCTGCTTCATAGTGTTTGGAGATTAAGCAGTGAATCCTCACAGAAGTCTTAATTCAACCAACATTTCTTAGAGGCTGAGCTCCATTCTGCTTAGCTGAACCTGTGCGGATGGAGACAGAAGGGAACTGCAGGAACTGGCAAACCTGAACCAATATTAAATTAAAGTCTGTATTTACCAGGTAGCCAATGAGTTAATGCTAGTACCGTGGTAACACTTTCTCCTCTTTGGTGCAAGCTAGGAGTCCAGTAAAAGCATTCTGAACAAACTCAAGACAAGTTGAGTTGCAATAACCCAGTCTAGAAGTGATTTATGCAGTGGTGAGAGTCTTAATGTCATGTGTAAAAATGATAACCTTTCACCACAGAAGTGAAATGTCAAAAGTCATTGAATCATCATTAGGTTTTATTCTATTTGAGTTGTAGATGCATACTCTTTAAACCTCCACTTTTAACTATTACGTCTGTATAATCTTGGTTTAACATGATTTACTTTTGAACTGTTCCACTTCTCATACATTGAGCACATGCTAACATTTCACAGAACGTCTTTACGTCCAGGCTCAACGTGTCAGCGGTCAGAGCCAACGGTTATCAGAGCAGATGAAGAAATTATCTTTGTGCAGAAAATACAGTTCTTGTAGTGATGTATCAAGCACTTGGATTTGGGTAAAGGTCAAATGTCAGTATTATGATGGTGTTTTAAACTTTAAGGGGCTCCTGGGAGTTGCAGAAAAACATCAAATTGTATGTGTCAGCCAGAAACTGTAATTCTGAGGTAGAAGGAATAAAGATGCATGACACTGGACACATGTTTAGTTCAGAGACTGTGATGGCTGTTAACCATGGTTAACAGTAATGTCCCAGTCCAACAGGTCCTCATCAGTATATGCTGCAACAGCAGGTTGTTTTTTTAGTAGGTAAAGTCAGCAAATTGCTGTCAAAAATGTCCATTTCAGTGTGTACATAGGTGCAAACCAGAGCTAAAGGACAGAGAATTCAATTTTTCCAATTGTACAAATAGAAATCAAGCAGCTGGCTTCTGGATGCCATTTTACATGAAAATCAAATGCTAACATATTAGCCATTACTCATGGTGGCCTGTGAGTTCAATGGGTTAAGACATGACGCTCGGATGCAGAAAGTCGCAGGTTCGATTCCCAGCTGTAGCACCCAGCCCATCCCACATACCAGGTGTGTCCTTGAGTAAGACACTTAGCACTAGCTGCCCAGGCGTAGCCTTTAGCTCCCCCCAGGCGCATGGGTTAAATGCAGAAGGACACATCTCACTGCGTGTTGTACACTGTGTAAAATTGGAATTTAAAAAAATTTTAAACATTTGACATCCTCTATTCTATACTCTGATAAAAGATTAGATGAGTGTCCCAGTTTCCCAATGTACATTTAAAAAAAATTATATTTTACTTATGGTATGTTAAAATTAACCTGGTTATATCTGGCGATATCTCGAGTAAGCTTGCCCAGGACTGATACCCTAAAGCCCCGTCTTCCTGACTTATGTTTAGCCCATGGTCAAACATGGGGCACTGATTTGATTCTGTCTGGTCCCTTGAGGGGTATTGCTGGTGCCTTGCCATGCTTTGGCAACTCTTGGGCATGTGGATGACAGAGTCGGCCGTCTGACAACACACAAAGAACAAGCACTTCTCCAGCAGCCCAGTTCCCATGTGTGAACGATGAGAACACACAGTCAGGGCTTATTGTAAAAGATCAACACGGAGATAGGCCAAGCAGAAGTCCAGAGTTGTTTAACAAGACACCTTCCACCAAAAATTGCAATACAAAAAATTCTGTGAAAACACAAAAGAAATTCATGAGAAATCTCTGCCCTGCTGCCACAATATTCAATGAGTCCGGGTCACTGGAGTCTTTGACTGCACCTCTTCACATTTACATAATTTCTGAAGCACAAGACACATATGCCTGCTAATACATCATTAACTGGGGGTTTGATGAATGACCGAGGAACTAAAAATTTTATGCAGATGAATGAGCTTTTACAGTTTCTGTGCTAGACAGAACATTTTTATATGTAAACATTACATATAGCTTATTTTGTGTGGACATAATAAACAACATACCTCAAGGCAGCCTGACATCAGTTTTCAAATGTCAGCTGTAAAATCAAATTAAGCTGCTTTGTCAGACCTCCCCCTTTAATCCGCCATCATGCATGTTTCACATCACCTGTAAAATCCTGAGCAATGCAATTTAATTACAACAAAATAAAGTGTAAACATCATTCTCTCCCATCCTTTTATGTATGTGGACAAGAAGACAATGTGTTAAGAGGAAATAAATCTGCCCTGACAGCCACATCAAAGGGTGCAGTGAGGGGCTTACTGCTACTTAAGGCACAGGAATGCTGTTGCTAAGCATCAGTCCAAAACCCTTAAAGGTCTTTACTATTTTCAAGACGAGAGTTGAGCAGGTTACAAGAGGCCAGAAACAAGAGAACTCAGAAATTTTCACAAAGAACAAACTCAGATCTAAATCAGATGCAAGGTTGTAACATGTGCTCAAGCGATTCAGCTTTCTGGACTGGATTGTTAGCAGCTAACGGGGGTTTTAGATCCCTGAATCTTGACTCATAAATAAGTAACTATTTGTCTATGAACTTCCTCTGGCCTTTAGGGAGGACATGCTTGTTGATTAATGAGGACACGCTCCACTGCATGAAGGCAGTGAGTCAGTGCTAGCCGCCACCTCCCTCGGAATAAATTCAATTTCCTCATCTTGCCTGCGTGAGGTGCTAAATCACTGGCAGCGTTTGAGGGGTGTCACTGAGTGGCTGGGTAGCCAGCCTGTTATAATTCTGTCCATCAAGCTAATTCATTATTTCAGCAGCTGCAGATTTCTAGTCTGCATTTGAGAAAGTGACAAGTTTGAGTTCAGTTCAAAGGAGAAAGCTTTCAAGTCAGATTCTGGCAAATGATTTTGAGTAGCATACCAACTACGCCCTGTCATTCACCACTCTGACATGTAGTAAATTTTCAGGTCGGTGAAAGGGAACGAAATGAAGGACCAAGAGTCTCTCTTGTAGGAAACAGAAGTGATAGGTGACCTCTCACTAACTTGTAATCCACAGAGTATTATTAATAACAACAGTAGGTAAATCCCTTTGAGAGAGTTGAGCCGTCTAAGCATGGCATGGGGCTGCCTGGCCAGCAAATCTCCTTTCTTTTTATCTCATCATAGGGATGAAAGAGAAATGGTGTTACAGATTACAGAGAACAATCATGCATTATAAGCAATAAAAAAGAAAAATACAGAAACAGCTTTACAGGAGGCCATTCATCACCAATTACCCACTATTTCTGACAACCAGGAGAAATCACCTATCATCTCCTGAGAGGGATTCTATCGCTGCTCTCAACAACTGAAACACGGTTTTCGGATCTTTTACACAAAATACAACAAGTTTAGATGGTTTTATTGACTTTGATGTCAACTTTTTTATGGTCTTTTCCATAATTTTATATGTAAGAACTTTTTTTATGATAAAATATTCCATTGGTTAATGAACACAAAATAAATGAACCACTCTTAATATTAGATTGAACATTTATCAACAAGACGAAGAGTCTAGACTTACTTAGGCAGTAAGTATGTTTGCTACAGTATATATGTTAAGCTGAGATAATGCTAACATGCCAGTGTTAGCAGTTGATGTTTACCAAGTGCACCATCTTAGTTTAGTGCATTAGTATTCAAAAATATGGTAATTTACTCATAGTAGTAATTGTTATATTTAGGTTTAATGATTATTCAGATTTTTTGTAAACTACTGCACACTGTCATTTTCAGTACTCTGTACTCTACTGACTCACTGACGTGGTGGCATTGAGGTTGAAAGCTTCTCCCTTTATTGTAATCTGCTTTCATTCCAGCCTTTTTGATCCTTTGCTTTCTTTTGTGCGACACACCTCATCACCTTTATTTTCTGCCATAATTGCATGGGAAAGATCTTCCCTTTGATACGGTCTGCATGCCAAATCACTGTCGGGGAAAGAGTGTCGAAAAGTGTCATGTGTGCTGTCTGCTGAAAGAAAAAAAAACGAGCCCATACACCTGTGGAACACAAACAGCGTTTTCAGAGATATGACATATCTATCATCTTGGCACAGGATATGAACTGTTCTGTCATCTTAATGGTAAAGAGGCTTTGCATAGTGGAACAGTAGGTGCTGAGAGACATGTGTTGCACATGGTGAACTGTCCGGCAGCTGGCATTCCCAGGTCTTCAACTCCCCCTCACTGCCGTCAACCCCTTCCAGGCCCCTGTCTCATCTCCTGGCTCTAATCTGCAGACACAGTGCTCTCCTGCAGGCTCATCATCAGGCTACTGAGTGAAGCTGAACAGGATCCTCTACTCCCCTTCAGGCCTCTTCCTTGTCCCCTTTACCACCACCACTATGTCAACACCCACCCTCCGCACCGTCACAAGTGTCAGGTGAGGCTTTCTACAATGTCCTTTTAACACAGCTGCAAACTAGAGAAATTTTAGTCTATAACCTTCAATGGCAAAGGGCAAAATATGCAACACAAATATACAAATGTTAGTACTTTAAGTTTATTAGGATGTTTTTGCACCATGCAATATTAGAACAATTGGTTTTGAACTTGATTACATATCACATATTATAGATTAGTCTCATAGTTCATTTATTAGTTGCCAAAAAGAAATTCAGATTGAATCAAGTCCATGCAAGATGAAAACAAAAAACGCCTGCCATGCATCTTCCCACACAGAAAGGCAGACACAGCTTAACAACATAGCAGCAAGATAAGCACGGGGGATTCTACTGAGAGAATCTGTTATCAGGGATGGTGCTATGCACTGACATTAAGGATAATCATATCTATCAGCACACTGCCAAACATCCCCAAGTGAGCCTGGCGGAGAACAAAGGCTGCATCGTCTCTCAAGGCTAAGGTTACAGGTGGATGATGATGTACTTGTCACAGGGGTGCAAATGATCCACTGCCGGGCCAGTTCTGAGTGCAACAAATAGGATCCACATAAAGAGATGGATATCAGCTGAGCAGTTTAGATACCTGCTTATTTTGCTGTGAGTTGTTACAGCTGGCTTACTTGCTCTAGAGCAGGAGACTGCATGGCCTCTCCAGTAGCATGTAATAAGCTGTCTTAGATTAAAGGTACAAAATTTTGTTGATGGTAAACACACAAATAACAACAAACAAATAATATTAAAACAGATAATGCGGTCCTTCCTCATAAACCACTCTAGGTAAGGTTTCCTCAATGTCACTGTTTGTTCTGCATAATCGCTCTCTTATCTCACACACACACACGCGATTTGAATATCAACTTTTGTGCATGCTCAGAATGATACCTTGGTTATTCACCTTAGAATGAGAGCAGATAGAAAATGCATTCACACAACTATTGTATTCACAAGTAGAAATATATATATATTCGCAAAAGTTCTATGAAAATATTAACGTTAAACTAAATAACTTTTTGAAGGAAATTGCGGCATCTATGCTGAAACTACCTAAAATGCTGAGAATTATCTGTTTTTAGACCATGGGCTATCTATTAAAATAACTCTCTGGGTATCTTATTATTGACGAGGTACGAAAACCAAAACAAAACAAAACCAGGAGTGTTTTGGCAGGTGTGTCAGTTGCTGCAAGTAAGTGCATATTCCTTGTTTTGTTCAAGGCCACGAGAAAACCAAAACCAAAAACAACGTTGGCAGAGACAATCTGAATCTGACAATGTAGTTCAGGATGAGTCAGTGAAAGAATCACTCTCGATATCACAGACCACAGCACAGCATTTGGAGAGAAATCCACCCTTAGCATGGAGGTACTCCACGGGCAGTGATAAATGATCTGTCTCTCTCTGTCCTCCACATGGTTCACATCAACGTCGCATTCATTATGATGTATTGACTCCCATCAAAGGTTTCCCTAATGCATATTTTAGCACGATTTGGATTATTTAGCTAGTTAAGAAAACAAGGAACACACTCGTAAATGTAACATTCTGTAAACATTTAGGCTGTGAAACATAGATAACTGTTAAAATCATGTGGACGCACAGTGATTTAATGTTGGGCGTGAAAACAAACCAAACAGCTGATGCTTGTTCCATGTAAACATCAACAACTCGTGTCTCATATCTTTGTCATCTGCCAGCCAGAGCCAGACAGAGAACAACCTCACATGGTTTCTGAGGGTCACACACACGCACACAGACACACACACAGACACACAAAGTCAAGGTGTGCTTTTTGGGTGAATGGGTGTTGAGAGTTCAAAGCCAGACGAGCTGCCTCTCCCGGCTCACAGAGAGAAACAGCTACCAGTAGGATCACTCCGCTTCACATACTGGAGTCTAAACAAGTCTCTGTTTTCATTTCCATAAAGCCGTGCTCTGTCTTTTGTTCTGACGGAGATACGATGTATAAATTATGAGCAGCTGACAAAGTATACTGGGGCGCCTCGGGCAGCTCATCAGTCATGCTCGGCCTGTCAGCAGGTAACTGATGGGGGCCCTACAGGCACAAAGCCCCCTTTTAAGCAAAAGAGGGGGAGGCAGAGGAATTAAAGCTGTTGTTGGAGTCCTGAGCATAACAGCTGACTCATATTTAACAGTCTCTTTAAAGAACCGAGGCAGACGCCAAAAGCTTCAAGCTTCAGACTCCATGGTGTAGCTTTCTCCTTAGGTGTGTGTGCCTTGCTGTTGTGCTCTGTTGGCATTACACAATGGCCGTCAAGCGGGAGGTAGACACACGGAGAAAGTCGCCTTGAGAGACCACCCAAGAGAAACAGGAGACGGGTCTCTGCCAAGTAAGCAGTATGATTGTAACAATCTTCAGTGAAATCAAAACCACTGCGTATGTGATTTTCTCTACAGTACCGTAGGTGTCTGCACAGAGTTGAGATAAACTCCTTGACATTGTCTAACATTTCCATAATGGATCACTGAGTTTTACTACTGTACCAAAGCCCAACCTGTAAAAGAAGAGGATCTGACTTCCTGGAGTTTTCATACACTGTGTGTATTTGAGAGATAATGTTAATGAGACAGTGTACTCGGGTGATGATGACAGGTATGAATTGATGTCTTCTCCTGCTACTGTGTGGGTGGGGATGAGTTGTCTTTATTTTACTCCACCACCACAGCTCATATCTACCCCGGTCACTGGCGCTTTCTGTCTTGGCAACTATATAATAAAACCTGGTGGATGTGTTGAAGATTACGTGAGAGAGAAGGTCAACTTTCTGTCCCATGTGAAGATCAATTAGGGCTGCGGCACTTTTTTTTCTGTGCATGTCGGCAGGAAGTGCTAAACGTTTATTAGGTATGAGGTTGTGGTTAGTTCAAGAGTACATAACAATTTTTTTATGTGAAGATGGATTAATATTCAGCTGGAACAAAGCATAAAGGCAGAGTATGGATAGTTTATGTCCCCTCGACACATATCTGCAAACCAATCTCCACAGCTGACTGATATCTATAAGGACATAAAATCTACTTGATACTTTACTGTATCAAATGATTGGGAACATAAAAGTCTCTGAATAGAGTCTTCATACCCAAAATGGAAATGCACTACTTCAGCTCAGGAGATGTAAAATAATACAGCTTATCTCTGATGCCCAGGAGGAAGAGAACTGTCCACCATTGCCAAATAATGGCATATTTCCATATGCGTCATTTAACGGGATTGTTAAAGCTTAAATATATTTGGTTTTGCTCAGAGCTAAAATAAAAATATCCAAATATTTCCTAGAAGTATAGGAATCTGTCATGGTATCTATTAGAACAAAATCAACCTGACAGCATTTTTTAATCTCAAATTATTTTTCACAAAATGCTCTCAGAATCTCAACATTTCACAAATCACGCCTTTTAGTCGCATATTTATAAATTACCTTTAATGGCCTGGTAGCTCAATGGGTTAAGCATCGCACTGGGATGCAGAAGGTTGCAGGGTCGAACCCTGTCTGACTCCCAGTCCATCGCCCACCAGGTGTGTCCCTGAGCCAGACACCCAGCGCTAGCTCCCTGTGAGTTGCTTTGGATAAAAGCGTCTGCCAAGTAAAGTACCTTTACTTTTTCAAGTTAACAAAATTGTTTTAATTTGTTGTCAGTTCGACAAAGTACCATAGGGAGTGCTTTCATTTTGACTCAGTTCAAAGGAAAAGGAATATTAAAGGCGTGCATCAGACTTGTTGGCTAATACCTATGCGGGCTAAAAGCTACCAGCAACGTGATTCCAGTACCTGACTACAGTACAGGTACAGGTAGACAGCTCAGATTAGCAATAAAAGGGAGAGACAGGCAGCCAATAGGAAGCCTCCAATAACAAAAAAATTCAATACAATCTGTCAATACATCAATCTTGAAAAGGTCAATTATAACTCATGGGCTGATCTTGATTGATTGCTCCATAGGACAATTACCGACCTGTCCACATTAAACTGATGTACGCGTGTTTTATATATTGCAGCTCCTGAAACTTTAATGCATTTCTCATTAGAACAGTGTTGGTGCTGGTGCACATCCTTTGTAAATGTGATTTAGAGGTGACTGTGACAAGAACATACCTGCTCCAGCTCTTGCCATTTACTATTAAAGTCGACCATAAATTTCTACAGATGAGTTAAGTTTTTAAACTGCTTTCATAACTATAGAATTAGATTTAAAGGACATGCAAGAACATATTAATCATTTTTGAATAATTGAGTAAGATGAATTTTGGCTCCATTTCTGAAAATTAAAATGCATAGAAATGGGCTACACGCTGCTGCTGTCCTATGTAAATCCTCTATTAGTAAAAGAAACAGTGTTTGTTGTCCTTTGTCTTCCATATGCAACGTGACTACATCACATCCATTTAAAATTAGATTTTTTTTTTACCCATGCACAAATGTAAAAAAAATAAATAAATAAACTGCTATCTATGAATTAGGACATGGGAGTTAAGGAGAAAAATTCAGGTGTCTTTTTCTGGTTTCTCATAATCAGATACCTGCCACTATCTGATAAGCTATTTCTAGTGATACAGCTTTCTTTTTTTATTTTTTTTTATTTTGACATATCTAGTTGCAATAAACTTTATATTGTGGAGATACCTGCATTTGTGTGGCCACAAGTTTACATTTAGCTGAGCAACATCCCAGTTGTGTCGGTAGACAAGGCAGAACTCGAGTGACATTCTTATCGAGCTGAGTAATACATAGGCAGTAGGTTTGGGACATATCAGATTTGACTTGTCTTTATTTTACTTGTCCCGAAAATGTTGTTCTTCCTAACATTAAACAGATTTCTATGTTAATCAAAACTATGGCCTTAACTAAATCTAGCCAAGTTAATTAATCTAACCAACCTAACCAAATCTTACTCATAGCAGAGTAAAATCAAAAAGTTGTAATTAAATTTTTTTTTTATAAGTGATTCAGAGGAAGTGGATGAACCACAGATTGCTGAATCTAATCAACTACGACTAACTACATTACTAATCAAATATTTGTCAGCAGATTTTTCAGAAATGTTCAATAGCACAGATTACAGAACATATTGCTATATCACAATATAAAGATATGTGTACGCTCACGCGCGCTCATCACCCATTGTACGCTGAAGTGTTTGCTTAGACGGAGAAAGAGTGCGAAAATGACAGTGGGTTACTGCTATGGAAACAGAATCGGAAAGCAAACGAGTGTGTGCTTGTGTTAGTTCGTACCAAAGCAACCACTCTATTCAGATCCAGCCCAAAAGAGTTGTCTCAGTAACAACAATAGTGGGTAACATGATCTTTCATTACACATTGTGTAAACAGTGTAACCTATCAGTGCTGCCAATCAAGATGATTGATTGTGGGCTGTCACAGGAGAAGAGTGACACACAAGGAAAAAAAAAGTTTTTTCCAACAAAGCACGGAGCATTCAGGCTGCCAGAGAAAGTGGTGATTAATGTGTTCTCGCTGAGTAATCCCACACCCCTGGCTAATGAAGGAGGAATCCTGCACCGTGGTGGCAGATGTCGCGAGGACAGCAATCCAAGTGCCTGGGAACAATTTACTTTCTTTTCTCTAATTGTTCCTGAAAAGTGTGACAGGTTTGGTGGAAAAATACTTGAGTCGACAGCTCCTCGGGGCAGACACAACAACGCACAACGGCCGCCACTTCAACATACAAACCAGCCATCCTCCTGAAAGTATCACTTACTGCGTGGAGGAAACACTTAAAGAAGAGAAAGGCCATCAAATCATTGTCTACAGCTACCTGTGTTTTCTTAGTATTTCGCTACGCTGCCTAAAATGTTTTGAAAGGTCATGAAATAGAAAGCTGGAAAAAAGCATTGCATTTACTGTATTCCACTCTACAGACGTGCTAACATTAGAAAGTGCACAGAGTTCATAAACAACTCATCTGTGCTTCATTAAGCTGGCTACACCTTATGATCATGAGCAAAGCAAGAAATTAAACAGCGATTAGAGAAAAGGGCAGAACCAAAGGGATCATCGTTCACGTCCCTGAAGAATACTGTGTCTTACAAAACAGCCAGTGGTGCAACATCAGCCAGGAAAAACAGCTTTAGATTTATGGTTGTTTGTAAATCAGTTGTTTCCACTGGTTATTTTACTTTTTCCTGATTTATTTTAAGCAACACAAAAAACAGACAAACACTTTCAACAGCTTCTCTCAACATGTCGTTGCAGCACATTAATTAAACCAGGGTTAGGTAGACCAGAGCGTCTTTTATGTTTCGAAACACATGCTGTTATTAACACAAAAGGGTGGGGAGGGAGGGCGGGCAAGGGAGTGCAGCGAAGTCCAAATGTATCACAGCTGTCTGTCCTCAAAACATTTAATTTAATCTGGTTTCATGCCTGTTCACATTACAGGCCTGATAAAACAGCAACACTTTCAAACATCTGCTTGCTCTGTTGATTATTCATTCAGCTGGAGGTCAGATGGCACTTGGCTCACACAGCCTCACACCCAAGCTAATAAATCAATTTCTGGAGCAATTATGAGTAATCGCATGTGCTTTAAAGTTTAACAGTCTACTTTACAAGGTGCAGTTTTCTGTGAATTATGCGAACAAGTTGAGTCATTATATTAATTGCACGTGTTTTTGTGAATTATGACCTAAATATAGCCTCTGCACATACAATGCACACCTCTAGCATTGTAGGCTACAACATGTGGTGTTAAATTAAACCTGCAGTGAGGACCTAAACCCCCACAAATCCAATAAGGATAAAACACTTCATCAGGTATTCTGCTGACTTGGTGAAAATGATTTACTGTAATACATCCTGCTGTTCTGTTCTGCATGTGTTTGTGGTGTGATCCTGATTAACAAAGGCCCAAAGAAGTTTCAAAGGCTACAAACATGTTATATTAACTGAAATTCAAAGATACTATAAATCCTATACTAAGTGTCGGATACAATATGTGCTGTTGAGAACAATAAGTGGACGATAAAGTAGGCTAGGCCTCTGACTGAACACCCAGCTGTTATCATAACCAAAACAACTGGACACACTGTCCTGATGATCTCATCACAGCCCAGTCAGATAAACACTTGTGTTTAGATTAGGCATCAAAGAGCTGCCACAAAGACTGAGTACCTGGCAGAGGCCCTGAACTGTGTGGTTGTTGTTTGAACAGAGAGAGCAGAGGGAGGTCAATAACTAACTTCAAATGGCTAAAAATGTGCCCGCAGAGTTGGCAGGTGGTGCAACGAGCATCATAGGTCAGATAGAGCCTGAAATGCTGCCAATCCAAGACATGTGGTCTGAGTCTTAATTATATGACTGTCTACACTGTGTGTCAGAGTGAAGATGGCAACAAATGGTATCTGACTAGGAGCTGCTGATGTTCATTTACTACAGCTTGTTTACAGCTTGTACAGCATAATGCAGACAGATTTAGATCAGCATACTGTGGCATACTCTTGTGCAACCACTTTGGTTTGGCGAGAGATATGCAAATTATAAAATATACATCGTATGACTTAGTGCGGTTTGGAGTAGCTGCTTATAGAGCTACAATGAACACAAGTTTGCAGTTAACAAATTAATTGACTTTACTGAATAGTGAGTACAAGATCACTATATGATCCTTTAGCAGGACTTTTAGCGATGTGTGAATCCAAAATAATAATGTGTAGTTGGGCTTTGTACAAAATACGTTTTTGCAATTTGGATCCAGTATAAAGTTGGCAAGAAACCTGAAGCCATTAAGCTTCATGTCCAACAAATCATTTAACTACGGAGATAAAACAATTTTAATAATAACGCAGATAGCCCTTAACTATTTTATAGAACCACCATAAAGTTGTCATTTGTGTGTTTTAGTGAATTACCACTTTGTCCAACTCTTGGATAGTTGGATTTCTTCATCCACCTCTACATCTAATGCATCTGGTGCCACCACAAGGTCAACTCCAATATTAGGTAACTGTGTCATGGTGCAGATTGTGCTATGTAATTAGCATTTAGCTCAAAAACAGTGCTGCTAGCATGGCTGTAGACTCTTGTTATTAGAGCAATGCTAATACTAATATAGTTAAAGAATTTCAGAAGACAAAGACACAAATATTGTTTGAACTAATCTATGTTGTTGTCCAGAGTGCGATGACACTCTGCACCTGTTTATTTACTTTAAAACAAAACCGTGACATTTTTCTAACCGTAACAAATATTTTTTGCCTAAACCCGACCACAAACAGGACTGGAGTTGTTGCTAGAGGGACAGTGCTTTGCACTTTGTACATCATTTATTCATAAATATGTTAAGTCAGAATATAATCCATCCACTTATTGCATTTCGTACTGTACAAAAATGTTATTGTGATTGGGATGTGATAATGTAGCAGGAGAACAACGTGCCAATTTCTTTAAAAACAAAACTCTAGTTCAGATTTTTAGGACAGCTAAATGTATATCAATACAAAAAGTAATTTTTCAAAGCAATAAAAATAATAAAAACACTTCATGTACACAAGCCAATGAAAAACAGACTCCCATAAGAAGTGATCTGTAACATCTACTGTAACAATGAGTGATTTAAGAGAAACGTGTAGTGCGAAGCAATCAAATCATCAGTTTCTTCTTTTTTAGGGGGGCAGTTAGCCTCCTCACACAAGGTCAACCCAAGGTAAAACTGCAAGTCTGAACCTAATTAAGCAATTACAGGGTCCGTGTATGTGCTTTGTCGCTCCGATGTGAAAAACTGTCAAGTGGAAGAACGCTGCACAGACTGGACGGATGCTGTCTACTTTGATGTAGGCTTATGCATATGAAATGAGGTCAGATCGTGGTCATTAAAAAGAACTCCTTTATGGATATCACGCTACGAGAGGCAATTTCTTCAAAGGGCTTTTACTTTAGAGATTTGTAAGGGATTATGACAGGAAGGCATGTATAAACAAAGCAATGTGAGAAGAAAAGGAAAATGGGTCAGATAATGCCCTCTGTCACAGTTTTTACACATCTCAATTACTCAGTCCAAGTAGAACGCGAGAAGTTACAGGGATCATTTGCCTGTGCAAAAACCCAAGACCGGTCCTACAGCTGGTCAGCTCTTATGTCTTTTTCTGTTTCCTTTGAAAATATTGGAATTTAGTTTATACAGTTTTAAGTTGTGTTCCTTAGTTGCCAAGAGCCTGTATAAATAAGTAAATAAGTATAAGTAATACAGTCGCACAGCACAGGTGAAATACAATGAGGGAAACACACTACCACTCTACCATTACATGCTACTTTACACCCATACTTGGTTGATACACTTATATTTGTCAAATTTTGGAGGTTTAATAAATTAACCTGTTCATCGTATAAAATATGATTTGTTGTCGCAATACAGACTATTCAACAGTGTTGAAGTTTGGCTGAATGCCACTTCTGCATAATAAATATGTTTTCTCTAGATGTGTTAGTTTTTTAGTTAATTTATACTAATTTTTTTCATTTTAAATAAATGAAATGTCAAAATCCAGACCAGCAGACCCCAAGCAAGATAACAATGCAAAACAAAGATAAAAATCTAATCCATACCCAAAACATTTGTTCAACCTAAACAATTAACAAATTATCAAACACTGATTCATTTTGTTTAATTAATCAATGGGCTATACGAGTACATGTGTATTGATACTATAATACGATTGGAGATTACGATTAGATATAATAATAAGATTTCAAATTATTATCAATAACATGCTCCTATATTTGTATGTATTCCAAATATTCCTTTATGAGTGTGAATGCATTGTTCAGTGACTTAATTTGCTTTGCCCTAACTATTCCTGACCTGCCTCTGACTAAACATAGTGAGCCCCATGCACATAGCACAGAAACAATAACCCATTCTTGGCCTAATTTGTGGCTACGTGACACATAATAAATATTGCATTAGAGGAGCATACAATGCTGTCAGTCAGGATATAATGCCTTTCGTCAGCATCAAACCAACCACAAATGTCTCCAAAGCAAATGATTCCTTTAAGGTATTCCTGTATGGTAAATGATTCATAATGCCTGCATTGTTAAAAACAGCACTTAAGGGGAGACTGGTTAAAGTAAATATAAGTCATGGTGAAAAAGCTTGTAGCATTATCCTGGGCTGTCTGAAAGCATATTAATGCCTCAGGTTGTTAATGGATACAACGGGCTCAGGAGTGTTTTAGCAGGAATTGATCTGTTCTGGCACCCTTCAGAAACTCTAAAAGGTTAATTCTCATGGCTTTTCATATTTTTAATGATACTCAATTGTTTTATTTCGGCATTGATTTATATTGTTTTTGATTAGAAATATCTCGTTACATCATAGTCAAGTATAATTTAATTGTAGTAATTGTTTGAAGGGCACTTTGTGCAATTTATGTGTTGTTTGAAAAGCAATCAATGCTTTAATGTAACAGTTAATTTAACTTTTACATCACAATGACAGACAGGAAATCAATATTCTCCTCAAAAGAAACAGGAAATACATTTAACAAGTACAATATGCCTTAACTGCTGATAACACAGTTTCATGAAGTCAATAGCATCAGCTTTTATTAATGTAACTGCATCAAACAACAGAATATGTCATAATATCAAAGATGTCATGTTGCATGTAGTCATCTGTCACAGAACAAAAGAGGAATGAGTGGATATATTTCAGAACAACAGCTTTTGGTGAGGAATTAACTAGTCAACAATGACTTGAATAAAACTGAACTCCACACACATATTGTTCGGCCCATAACCTATTTCCTGCCATTTGAAATTCACAAATGCATTCATAATGGTGGTCACAGACAAAAGGAGGGAGGTACAAGATAGGTTGGAAATTTGGCATGTTGTGAAAGCAACCAACTGCTTTGTCTGTGTTACTTTCTTCCTTGGGCTGAGGTTGTAAAGGCCCAGAACATTAGGGTGTTGACAAAGTGATGGATGAAGTGTGGTAAAGTGGTTAGTGATTGTAAAGGCTCTGAAAACTTCTTCCAAAGCACAAACAAATGACTGCTTCACATTGTATCCATCACCAATACATTGTCCCAATTGGTAAATGAGACCTTTGGTATCAAAACACAAAACCACACACACAATTCACAGGAATGCAAATTCCCTACAATCACTATAACCTTTTAGGTTTTGGAGTCTCAAAGTATTCAATAAGTAATTATGAAATAAATAAAAGAAGAATTTTATTTGTGTATTTTTTCAAAATACTTTTTATTATGAGCGTTTAACCAGTGACTCTTGAATTACATGCTGAATTTGATGACGTAATATCTTATTTTCTGAAAGTGCTGTTGTCATGACCTTCAGCAAGGTGAACAACTGCTACCAAAATCAGCCAGTTAGCTCTTGTTCGCTAGAGCAACAATGTCTGTAACCACAGCCAGTTCCTTTGAATTAACACAGTGCAAAGACACAGTAACATCGTCCGTTAATTAGCCGAACAAGGCTCTGTATGCTGTGCATCTGTTTTATTACTCAGCATCAAAGTGATACCAGTGTTGGCTAATTTGTGTCGTCTACTACAAGCAAAGGGAAGGACTGTCTTTTTGGTGACTTGCGTCTTTCCATCTGTACGGTTCAGAAATTCTCAATTTGCACATATGCTGAAACGATCTTGCAAAAACAAAAAGTCTTTACAGAAACAAAACATGAAAACCTTCATTAAGTTTAGAGTTACTGTAGCTTTTAGCTTGGTCTACCTAAGAAACTGCCAACTTCAATCTAAACTAAACCAAATTAAACAACAGAATATTTACAAGTTAGGTTTTAATTATTTATTGTTTATTGAATACTTAATGTTACACCGTCTGTTTATATGATAATTTGCCATATTTTATAATGTAATTTCTTTAACATTTCACATTGTTGTTTTCAGTAGCTCTAAGTGTATTATATTTATCTTCCAGAGAATGGTTCTTTACAGAATATAACTGAAGATATATAAAATGATCAAAGTATAACAAAGCCATTGTAATAAAGTGTATTTTAGTAGAATAGTCCTTCATAAGACATCTCCACTCTCCACTAGAGGTCTCTCTGGCTCACCCGCTTCTATACTAAGTCTGAATACGGGCACATGTAAAACACAGTGCGCTGTCTGTACTGTAAACACAGATGTTTGACGTGAATGTTATTTTTGAAAGGATGAGATGGAACTCACACCTCAGCTTACACCAAAGTGAAGAAGTTTAACAGAAAACAGTGTTGTCATTAAAAATATTTCCAAAGCTCTCTGGAAGTTTGAGAAATCAAATTAACCCAGTGACCCAGAATCGTACCACAAACAAACACAGTTCGACACGAGTCAAAGATTTGGCCCTCACAGAAGAATGGACTACAAGTATCAGCAGAGGTAGGATGCCTGGAATGGCAGAACATTCTTCACAAACTGGCAGCATGAGCGATGTGGGTCACTTAGCGAGTGGCCAGAATTCAAAACAAAGAAAAGGCCCAAGCAATGGGGTCCAGTGGATAAATTTGTCAATGTCTTGTGCCTTAAGGCACCCAGCCTCGCCTGACCCTAACCTCCATTCTCAAGATAAATACCTCTGTCACCATTCACCTTCAGTCCCTGGACACAAATTTAACTTGTCATCCATCATCCTTGTGCAGAGGCATAATTTTTCCCCTCCCAATAATGTGTTTAAGACCTCCAAACAGGCCGGGGATGAGACCTCGCTACTGAACATGACAAAGCATTTTGGGAATCCAGATTTTTTTTGTGGTTATTATTTGTATAAAATGACTTGATCTCACAGTCCCCACTGGAAAGCTTGCCAACTGGATAAATGATTGACTGTGACATTCATTGCAACTGTGGGTCCATACAAAGTTCAAGCCATGGAAGGTGTAAAGCTCCGGGTATTTGTTTCCCTCAAATGGCCACAGCTGACAACCTTGTATGATAATGTGCCCACTGTACATCAACTTAATTGACACTTAAATCTGTCAGTAGCGTTACAAATGTCGACCTTCTTTGGGGAACAAATCCTTTTTAATGTGCATTCTTTGTGAGTGATTGTGCATGTGTATGTGGGGAAGGATGGTTGTGGGGGCGGAGGGAATGAGGGAGTGAAGATATGAATAAGATAAAGAGAGAAAGCTGTCAAGACAAACAGTAGAGACAGTAAAATCACAACTCTTATCTGTATTATATGCAAAGCAAGCAGCCTCTGTGACACAATATATAACACAATATTAAGCTAGACATGAGAAACTTTCCTGTGAAGTCCTTAAATATGGGTGGTTGCACACTTTGGAAGAAAATCAAATTGCTTTTAAATCCCTTTTCACCTGTATAATTAGGATATTTTTTGCCATGCAATGTTATTAGCAGCCTAGGTAAAATGGAGCCACTGTGCACTGGGGGTTGGCTTATTAATTGTTGTTTTCGTGTCACCACTGCTGTGTGCACCCAGTGATTTAATCAGCTAAATTCACTGCCATGGGAGCTGTGGCCTGATGCAGGTTTAATGCTATAGGTGTCAGAACAATATATTGCCAATGAACCTGTCTTTACAATTAATTTCTGGGCATGATTTACATATATGTGTGCTGAACACCACTGATTAGCCAAATGGGACGAAGTTATAATCTCGCTCCTTCATTGCGTTAATGCTGCCATTTCATTAATTCAATTTTCACTTACTCCTCTGTATGTCTGCTCATCATGAAACATTGCTTTGACTGGCTCACAGTTCAGGGCAAAATAGTAACCTTACTATCCCCTGGACATTGATAAGCACACATTGTGTGTGTGTGTGTGTGTGTGTGTGCGTGTGTGTGTGCGTCTGTGTGTGTGTGTGCGCGGGCGTCTTCTGCTTCCTGCTCTAAGGGCAATAATGACCTGGGGGCAGCAGCTTCTAGCTTCCTCACAGGTACAATCTTGTTTACCTCAATTCCCTGTAGACTCACACCTTTCTCTCCCCAGAGACCTGATCCGGCTTCTTTATCCTCACCTCTGTCACCTACCTGGTCTTTTCCTCTAATCACAAAGCATCTCACTGCTCTAAAGCTCCATGTTATCTGGAAGGGCGAGATCTCTGGTCCTCACCGCAATTAACCTGGGGCCTTGTTAACAAAACACTCAGTACAGTGAGTCAGTCTCCATGGGCAAATAGCGCAAACGAGCTCGGGCTACCTCGCATCCATTAGCGATGTTAACAGCTATGACAAAGACTTGAGGTGACACACACAGCGTCTACCTCCATGTTTCCTACAAGGTGCTAAAAGTGTAAAGCTGAAAGCTGAATAAAAATCAAAAATCTGATGTTCTGCATCCAAAACAGCAAGGTCAGGCGAGATTTTGACATGATGTCACAAAATGGTGCTGCTGTTATTGTGAATCTCTTTCCCAAGGAAGACAGATTGCAAATTGAGGCTCCTGCAGCTATCTCTCCTCACAGCCAATCTACTGAATGACAACAGACAACTACAGTGATGCAGAGACAGGCAGACAGAGATGGATGGATCGATAGATGACTGCATATGCAGACATGCCTATTGATAAACTCCTGCTGACAACGGGCGAACACTTTGGGCTCATCAGTGGAAATGTCAGTCATGCTGACCATTAGTTTGCATGCATTTCAGGTCGGATGTCCTCAACCTGTGACCGTATGGGTTCTAAGGCCAGCCCACAAGGCCCGTAACATGCCAAAACACTTTTTTATCACTTGTCAGATTGGATTCCAGTGGATGTCAGTCCAGGCTTCTCTGCTACTGTATGTGACAAGGACTAAGGCAGTCTTGATATTTGACAGTGATGAGCAGATAATGTATGAAAGCTGAAAGCAACTCAAATGGGTCTTATCTTGCTCCTCAATGTACCTCAATGTACAACAAAATGAAAAAGGTTTAAGGCTGCAAATAATCAAGTAATGATTATTTCAATATGATTCAGGAGTTTACATAATTGTATTATTTTATTATATATAACAGGTTTGCATTCTAGTTCGTCCTGGATATTGAAGGAGGATACTGAAACCCAATCGCAGCATCACCACATATGGGTACCAACAAAAGGGACCAAGGAAATCAATAAAGTAGTAAAAAAATAAATAAATAAACCACAACCAAATAAATGAAACAGACAGCAACAAGGACTGTTGATCTGACAATTGTCCAGAAGCATCAAGACCCACCCTGAAACTCTTGTATTGCTAGTATCAAGCTCCTCCTACACCAGAGACAGGAAGTGTCTCATGTGGGCTAAGGAGAAAAAGAATCGAACCAAAGTACTTAGTTAGATGAAAGTCATTTGAAAGTCAAAGTGGCAGGTTCTGGAGGAAGAGTGAAGAGGCACAGAAGAAGCATAAGTCCAGTGTGAAGTTTCCTCAGTCAGTGATGATTTGGGGCCGTGTCACCTGCTGGAGTTGGTCCACTGTCCCACAAAGTCAACACATCTGTCAATTGGACTTTAGAGCACTCCATGCTTCTGTCTGTTGAGAAGCAGTAGGTAGCTGCCATTTTCTTGTCCATCTGGACTTGGAACTTGCCTACATTGCCAAAACTACCGCTAGCTGGTATGCTCAACATATTACTGTGCTCAATCGACCAGCCAACTCGCCTGAAGTGAACCCCAAAAAGAATCTATGGGGGTCTTTTCAGAAGTGTTTGATTGCTCTTAGAAAACATTGAGATATCGGAATTTTTCTTTTTATGAGCTACAAGCGCTGTTTATAAAAATTATAACCAAATAAACTTCAGAAATTTTACTTAACCTGTAATGGTTCTAGAATAATAGACTTTTACTTTTTGAATCAAATTAGAAAAAAACTACTCTTTCACAATATCCTATTTCTTTGAGATGTGCAAGTATTAGCTTCAGACATTATGATAATATTCAATAAACCGCCACCATTGCCTTTATATTCCTCAAGTAATGCAACATTCATTCCTACTCTGTTGTACTTGACAAAGCAGTGTATGCTCGAGGCCATGCTCTAACTGCTGACAGGTAATGACTCATCACTGTGAGAGCTCTCAACTAGTTCCAGGGTGGAGAAGTCATGTTTGTATTTAACAAGGCCATTCTGGGCAGGGAATGGCAGTCAAATCTAAATTCTGCTCAGGGAGCAGAGAGAAAAATACCTGATGAATTTGTCAATACTGCAGGAGTGATGGGCCTCATACGTGTGTAATGGACTGGATGCTTCTCAGTACAGATTGCCTGTCGAGATAGGAAACTATAATGAATGGCACAGAAGAGTATGGCTATAAAAAGATAAGGCCTTCATTTAAAGGACATGACATTGTTGGTTAATGTCCCAATCTTCTGTTTGTTTTTCTAACTATACAAATTTGATGATTACCCCATAAAAAACACAAGATTAGTTTTTGTGTGTTGTAACTAATGAGAACAAACACGTTTTAGTTGTCCGAGATTTTTATTTCATTACTTCCAATGTGTCTTTAATTTTGGTTATAGGGAAAGTTTATATTTGGAGGTGTTTAACTCCAGTCCTCGAGGGCCATAATCCTGCTTGTTTTCCAACCATTCTTGCACTAGCTGATTGACACCTGTACCAGGCAATCGGCAATACGTAGGGAAAGGAAGGCTGAAAAACAAGCAGGATTGTGGCCCTCGAAGACCGGACTGGTTTGACTCTCCTAGAAGTGTTTGCAGTGTTCTTCACCGAAACATGAACTGTTTTCTTCAAGTATTACTTGAACTTTAGTCTGTAACAGATACTGTCTGGTGTTGGTCTGCATTAAAAGACCTGCCAATCAACATGAGCACAATAGAGGCTCTTGTTTAATTTAAACTTTGATTTTGTGGTCAACCCATTGTTTACATGCTGCACTTTTAAAGGTCGTGCGTGTGAAGTTTTATTGCTCAAATAACAGGATTGCGGGATATTCAAAAAATCTTGAAATGTCGCATTCCATCCACATGAAGAGTATAATAAATGGATTAATATCAGAATTGATGCACTGGATGACTTCGTGGTTAAAGTTTTTGTAAGGGGTTAACAGAGAGGCAGGTCTGTTAAAAAGGGTTAGTAAAACCTTGGATGAATAATAGACTTCTTCCTAAGCAGCAGCACTCTTGGTGGTAGGAGGTTAATATTCTCACATGTCATTAGGTCTGCTGGCTCGACTGATGGCTCATTGAATCAGGCAGCAAATGATTTCCTTATGCTGCAGAGGACAGAGCACTTCAAAGGGAAGGGGCTGAGGTCAGGACAGCACTCCGCTTTGATTAATGACCGGGGCTCAGCAGAGGTTGCCCGTAGGTAAGAATGTGCCAGTGAATTGGATGTGAAGGGGACCGACTTTTAAGCTAGATTTGACCCACCTCCAGAAAAACTTGCAGATACCATCACATGGGTTGGGCTGATGGATTGTGACTGAAAAGCTCGCTGACCCTCTGGCTTATACAATCATAAAAATGAAACTTGCTGGCTGACAGGCTCACCTGACATGGTACTATTTAATTATTTTATAGCTACACAATGACTGCAGACACAGCTTTAAATGCAAATTGTCCTGTGAATGCTTCTTCCTTTAGGGAGTTTGGTGACAGCGGTTTTCATTTCTAAAATCAAGTCTTTGTAATGTATTATTACCTGTTATATATAAGAAGTTGTGTGAAAGTTGAACCATCTGATTGTTTAGCAAAAATCAGGCTTCAATGGGGATTAAACACACCACCGCTTGGCCTGTCATTCTCCTGGGCCCCATTATCACCCTACTTATTAGTTTTTGACTCAGCAGAACAAAACGTGACCGCCTCAATCTTTGATCTCTCACGCGCTGACACAAATCCTTTCAAGTCTCCTGACGTTCCTCTGCTAAGGTAATTAGCACTAATTAAAAGGTCTCCAGCTGCCTTGTGTGCATTTTTTGTTCCTCCACAACACAATATCCTCACAGGTGCATTTCCTATGTTTACTATGGGCACGTCACTCACATTCCTCCTCGCTTGTTCACAGAGCATGATCAAGGAGATTGGGGCTATTGTTTGGGGATGATAAAGGAGTAAAATGTCAAACTTATTGCCAAAAGGAAGCCATTATAGGAGTTCAACACATCTGGAAAAAAGTTAGTTCTCTTTTCATGGACGCTGCAGCAAACAAAGGTCTTGCAAGATACAATACAAAAACCTTGAATTGATTTTTCTAAATAATAAAATTAATTTCCTTTTGCATCATTACCTAAATGTTTATTTTTCTCCATAACATGCATATGGACTGCTGGCTTGGCAATACAGAATCTTTCATCACAACTTGTATTAGTCGATGCTAATTTCCTTTTGGGTTCCTAGGAAAACAGATGCAACTTCCTGAGGCATATTCAGTTGCCTCACCTCTCATTTATTTAAAAAGAACCAGCTAGCCACATGACGGCCAATCTTGTAAATTCACTTGCAAGTCAAGGAGCCCATAAACATCATTAACCATCATTTCCCAGCCCACTTCAGTTACATGTGAAGTGTTCTTTATTGTGTAATGAGCCAAGAATCTGAAAAGATTGCCACTTCAAAGCCTCTCTTGAAAGCCGTCGCCCATGCAGCCTGCTGACATGTCAAGCTGGGATTAAACGTCCCCCCATAATCATTTCTTTGTTTTCAAATGAGCCCATTGTTTATCTGCACCTTGGGTGACAGCCATCAAGGGTGCACAGCACTGCAGTGGCACTGGAAGTGGCGAAAAAGATACTTCATGTGCTCGCAGGAGATTCACTAGAGCTGATGGTTGAAAGTTTTTTTTTAGTTTGGAGATGTTTGTAACTCTTAGAAATTCTCATTTGAATTTGTAATTATGCCAGGACTTTCTGCCAAATAAGAGGCAATTTAGGAGATTCTGAAGAAGGGCATTTTTATATGCATTTAATTTTAGACTGGATAGAGCACCATTTTTTTTTAACCCATCTAATTTATTCTATAATTGTCCATAACTTGGTACTCAGAGAAAAGAAGAGATACGTCTTCGTGTACAGCATACCAAACCTGGTTGTTGTTTACAAAGCATTTAAGCTTGCTGTAAAACACATGAGTGACTCTTGCAAGTCCTGCTCCTGATGTTATGCAGGGTGATCTTCTTGTCTTAGAAAAATGCCTTTGTCCAAGACCAGCAGTGTGTCATCAGTAGTGGGCCTCAAGTGAGAAGGGGACATTGAGCCTGGGCAGCAGGGAGATACTTAGGGCTTTTAAGAACTACAGTAAATCTTCAAACAATTTATCCAAACAAAGGCTGCTGTGTAAGAAGAGAGAAAAGACACAAGAAACAGATGAATAAGCAACATCAATTACAAGGCCCTGACCTTGAGAGCCCAACACCAAGAAGCACATTTCACACCAAATGACTAAAGATTGGGGCTGACAAGCCCGGAGTGGAGGTTACTCACCATGCATTTCTTGGGTGCCAGGGCAAGAAGGGGAACAAAGAAAGAGGATGCAGAAGGAGGTGATAGGTAGAGAAGCTACGAATGGAAGATCACTATAAATGATGTGGGTTTATTTTAAAGTGAAACAAAATAGCTCAGTTTGAACACTCAATACGCACCAGTAGACGCACCAAGAGAAATATAGAAGCGGACAGCTAAAAGGTCTATAGGTAAGCTGGACAATGTGGGGACAAATGTCCAAAAGGAACAAAAATTCACAGGAATTGGATCCCTTTAGATGCAGATATGCATGTGATATGCATATACCTTATACCACATTCCCATGAATTAATACTGGAGATACAAGCAGCAACTATCAAAATGACATTTTTCCATGGCTGTACAGGTCAGCTGACTTCCCTCTGGTGCTCTGACTACAGAGGGACCAAATGGAACAGAATAAAATAATCCTAATTTGCCTATTTGCCAATATTATGCAGCAAAAAAATGCTTTTTGGGCAAGTGTGCGCCACACAGGCTATAGTCACACAGTTTGGCAACTCCAAAAAAATGACTTTAAAACGCAATGCCATTCCTGGGGGATGGGACGCAATAAGCTGTCAATGCTCACAGTGAAAGGTTATTGGCCTCCTGACCTCAGTGAACACTGTGCTAATTAACTGTCCAACAACTTACTCTGCATGTTGATGCAATTGTCATGGACGATAGATTCATGCTTTTTGCTTCCAATTAGCCAGTGAAGCAGTGAGCTGCAAAGCCCAACCTGCCCAACCTGACTGCTGCTGACAGTGGGTAGGTGAGGCAAAACATTGCATCTGGATAATACTTTGAAGTTTGCAAGGTCGGGATATTTACTATCACACTACTGGCACTATATATATTCTATTTATCCGCTGGTTTAACCTAAAATAAATGGTCTGCATTTATATATCGCTTTTCTACCTTAGTACTCAAAGTGTTTTACACAGCGCGCGTGCGCACACACTCACTGATGGCAGAGCCGCTATACAGCTGACCTGACACACTGGGGGGCAACTTGGGGTTCAGTGTTTTGCCCAAGGACTCTTCAACATATGACAGAAGGGGCTGGGAATTGAACCACTGATCTTATGATTGGCAGGCCACTGCTCTACCTCCTGATCCACAGCCTCCCCAACTGCCCTGGACTGTGTAAACTTGTGACAGTCATTTCTCACTATTTTTGAACGTGCTCACATTAATTGAAAAAATAAGCACTACATTAATTCAACCCCACTGACTCCTTAACTGCTTATTAGCAATTTAATTACATAAGAGTAGTCAATAGATTAATTATCTATCTTGTGGTATGCTTAGCTGACCAGTCTCTGTATTGATTGTTTTTGAGTCATAACAGTAAGGCTCAATGAACAAGTGAACTGCTAATAAAGTACCCGAGCGCTGCAGCGAAATCTGAAGCTATTAACAAAGTCTATGCTGCCCAGGAGCGTTACTGAAGCTCGGACTAAATGTGTGCACCCTTTAATTACAAAGCACCTTAAGTCAGAGATTTAGACCGGAGTGAACACTTTTCCATCTGCATGCCCTCGCTTAACAATTTGTGGTGAAAAACTCAATGGACAGCAGGACTGTTCTGCTTTGATTGTCACAACATTGACATAATTCCTGGACTTACTATAACTGGAGGGAACTAAAGTGTAACACATTACTCACAATAATGCATATGCTAAAATCATAGAGAACTTACTTAAAATTCAATTCACTTTGGCATCATTATCATGTATCAACATAATGAATGACTCCTTCAGAGTATGGTAATTATAATTTGATAAATCATCAGCAGAAAATTAACTAGATGTCAAAACATTCATTGGGAAGGGTGATAAATCGATGATGATTGTGGTGATGAATTGTGTTAATCTGCACAGTATGTATCCAGTAAAATGGCTAAACAGCCCAAGATTGATGGGGCACACAAGCGGGAAGGTCAGACCAAAGAGCTGCAAGTAGGGGGTAATAAAGGAAAAGCTTTGGCTGTGTGTATGTTTTATTTCAGTAATTTCTTTACCTTCATTATATATTTCTACCTTCAATACTGTACTTGATATTTACTAACCCAGTGAAGGGTGTGTTGAAGAAACTACTGTTGTAATTTACCATTGCAAAGATGGTTTCACCCATTTTCCACAAAACAAGCCAAGCTCTCTTCCCATCATGTGCAGTGGCCTCAACTGGTGTTTAAAGTAACCAACATTGGGTTGGTTCTGAAGCTAGTCACCTGAGTCACCTCCCACTTCGCTCTGCCTGGCTTTTACTGACAGTGAAACTTTCTTTTTTATCAATACTTTGCTCTAAGCCGAAGGAGATATTAAAGCCACAGCAGGACAAAGAAGGGCGTTTCTGACACTTGCTCCCTCATTTATCAGTCCTCTTCATAGGCCCTGTCATTGACAATGAAAAGATTTCACAATACCACTAGGCAGAAACTCATTCCACCAGTCATCCATCATGCTCAGCCCAGCAGCCATTACACTGACCTAATCGGTAATGCCCGGCTGCATGTGCCCCCACCCCCCCAACTTCATTAGGCCTAGTTAGAACGAGGCAAGTCATAGGACTAGACCCTGCAATTGGGTGGGACCAGTGTCTTGAAATGCCTTCCCATTTGGACAACATCAACTACATCACTGTAGCTGTTCGTGGCCTCAAGCCCGGGAGAGCAGGAGTGACTGAATATTTCCATCCATGCATCAAGACTTACTTGGAAAGGCAATTAGAATATCATATTTTTCATTGTAAAAAGATTTATCCTTTCATGTATTCTTAGGAGAAAAGAGAGTGCAACGAACGGGCGGAAAATACACACCATTAACTTCCAATACACAAACGGCACATAAAACCACACCAACTGAAACAACAGCAATAAATATTTCACATCGCTCCCAATAGATATAATTTGTGTATCAAAGATATATTTTTGCTGGGAGTGGGGTAAATCTGCCTCTCATTGGCTCTGAGGACTTCTTCAACAGTTTCCTCCCACCTACTGAGGTGCAGTATGTAGAGGTCCAGCCAGGTCGCAGAACTGCTGTGAGTTGGGATCCCACTCTGTGGCTTAGCCAGCACAGACTACAGGCAACACTGGTGAGCATTAGTTAAGGCACAGGAGGACAGTGAGGGGGCTAGGGGTCAGGGGTGATCTCTGACCTAACACTGGCTATTAGAAATTATTCCCTAACCTCGACAGCTGAGTTTTCTGGCACAATTCTCTTGTCTTGCTACTTCATCCAGTACAGCTGTTTAATGTGACCTGTCTCTTCTGTAAGTCACTCATCTTGCTAACATTTGGGTCAAATTTAGTTTCCACAAAAATAATTGGCCTTTTTAAAAGAGAATCTAAAACATTAAACACTTTTCCTCACATTTTTGGTCCAATTTCATTAAAATGGGAAAGCAGGAAACACTTGGGGCTATAATACAACTTTATGTCGTAAATATCCCAGCTTTTTTATTCCAACTAATAGAGAGGAATGGTTTTAAATATGTCCAAATAAGCCTTAAGACAGAACATTAAGATACCACAGATGTACCCTTAGACCAGCTGCAAATGTAAGGATTTTAGAAAAGTTGTCAATAAGTAACCCAGAACAGCCAAAACTCCAAAAAGGAAAACAGTACGTACTGTATCATGTTCACTGACTGCTGCACTTTGAAGGTTACAGTTGACGCTATTTGAGGATCAACCAAGAAATAATGAGAGAAAAATAACCTTTGACTCGAACTGGGGCGGGTGGGGGGGGACTACAACTCCTGTTGAGTTTGAAATGGTTCTGTATTGTGCTCTGATGTGGTTCGCCTTGTTGTAGCCACAGGCAAAGTTGTTGTTTGCGGATGCTGCTTGGCAAAGGTGTTGATGCTGTGTGAGACCTGCTGATGAGCCAGAGGGTTCATGACTGAGCCTGTGGGTGTTCACCATGACACACAGATAAGAGAATGTGGCACTGACAATGCATATCACGCACATCTTTAAATTATAATTTATGAGCACCACTCTGTATTGGAGACTTTAGTTTACATTTGCATGTTACCGTTTCTCTTGAAGCATTTGTTCTCTGTATATAACACTATCTCACAATTTCTCAAAGGACACCTGTATAAATACTGACATCGGATGCTGAATAAATTGTTAACAAGATAACCAGAATGTCAGCAGTGCAATAAGAATATCTTGCATCCTTAGCTGATATGTTTGTTGTTTCACCCTGATTAGGTTAAAGTGTCTATGTAATCAAAATCAGTACTGAAGTGATGTGGGAAAATCAGATCTCAAGTGTGAGCAACAAATATTCCCTAACCCTGTGTGGCTAGTAACGCTCATATCCTATTATTCTGCTAACTATCAGCAATTATCTCCCTGTCAAAGCTGCAGGTGACAAATTCTCTCCATATCCCGCCAGGCAGTATCATCAACCGGACATGAGCTTCATGTGATGGAAACTAAATCACTGGCTTGCTCACAGCCCTGACAGACAAATGGTGTGTCTTGGAAAAGCTAGGCCCATCACTCTGGGCTTGGGAGGAAAAAAAAAGTCTCTCCCTCCCAGCTGACCTTTTTTTATTTGCTGAGAGAGGAGATTAAATACCACAGATTCTGTATGTATGGTCTGTTTCCAAAATATGAGAATTATTAATGGCTTTTGCGGAGGGCCTGTTTAATCTTCTGCCAAGTTGCAGTCATCGTTTTTACCTTGGGCTGGTTTTTTCTTACAGATGGTCCCAGAAAAACAGGAACTGTGCTTTATCCTTACAGCAAAGGCAAAGGAAGTGTGTGGGCAGAACGTGGGCGGCAATAATATGACAGAATAATCATCCCTCTTGAGGCAACGTATCACATTACGATGCTAACAGTATTTAAAAAATTTACAAGTCTGTGTGAATGCATGCAAACATTCTACAAAGACGCCAGCCACACTTCAACAAATGAGCTGTTGTGGACGCTTTATTGTTTCACACCTCTACAGAGGTTTTAATGTTTGCTCCACGATTGTCTTCACCAGCGGAGGATTAATATGTTGTGTTGTTATTAGCTGTGTGCTAGTTTGGATCAGAGATGTGAGAAAGCGCACCTCCCCTGAAGAGCGCATACCTACAGCCATATGCCACTTTTCACACAGAGGCAGCAAATCAAGCCCCAAAGCCAGAGTGATGACTCAATCACAGGACACGACACAACTAGTAAATTATTCTCTTGTCTCTTTGACCTCGTGGCCTATTGAACCTTGACTGAACAAGTGGCCTGCCAAGTGATTTAAAAACATCGTAAAAAAAAAGCTCATTACGGCATTTGCTTCCGACAGAAATTTGTTCCATTGGCTGTTGACTTTATTTCCCTTTTTTTACTTTTTAACAGCAAATATGACATTTGGACTTTGTAACGTGCTAAAACTAAATGATAGAAGAGCCAAGTTAACAGTAATGATGCAACCATTAAATGACCCAATTAGCAAAAAAGCCTTTGACTTCATTGGAAACAATGAGTGGGCTACTTTGATTGCGATCACAACCTTGATGAAGACAGGTGAGTCAAAAAAGGGTAATGAATGCTGATGATCAAATAGGTAAATCCCTCCATCTTGAGGCCACATCAACGATGACCTGTCATGAAACACGAAACAAGTAATGCCGGTACCTTCTTCAGGTTTCCTTTGAAAGCAGATAGAGTTATTGATACAGTAAATCCATCCACCAGTTCTCCTGTGAGGGATCAAAGCCGCCACAATCTGCCTGTTACATAATGGTCTTTTTGCCCTTGGCATTCAGTTGGCTCTGTTAAAGAATCCATACTGAGGGACATTCGCGTCCCAGTAGGATCTAAATCTTGATTAAAAGCTTCTACCTCGCGTTAGAGGTTGCTCCTCCTATTTTCCAAATACCTTGTCCACACAGAGACAGAACTTCAGTAGACTTTCTCTCTGACCTTGGCATTTCTTCTCAGCCGCTGATTATTGATAACTTTCTGGCTGTGGTGCCTCTCCTCATTTGTCATAATTATTGCTGAATTTTTAAGCTGTCATCCGTGAGCATGGATCAATGGTTGTCGACTTCCCCTTTGTAATATTGGCAGCACAAACAGCTCTTCCTCTCTAAATGAGGCTTCTCTGGCTTCTTTATCTATTAGCTGTCTGTCTTACTGGGCACTAGGTCCTTTGTTAGGTCAGTCTATACATACACTTTTCAGATCAAAGCTTGACAATTTTAGATCATGCACAGAGGGAGGGAAAAGTGTGATGAATGATCAGTGTACTGTACATGCATATAGTATGTACATCCAGTAATAGTGCACACATTTAAGCACACAAGTGGACGGTTTGAATCCAAAGGTCAGTGCAGGAGAGTGAAAATTCAGTTTGTTATTGCATTTATAAAGGAATGCAGTTGACAGTCCAATTGCTCAAGTGTCAGATATTGCCTGTAATAAGGCCGGATCTGTCAAACTGATTAATGAATTGTCACAGCGAAAGGAACCCGTTGTAACTGGTAGCAGCCACTAGCGGCCGATGATCTGTCTCATTCGACTGCATGATTTGCACCTATAGGTAGGCCAGTGGCAAGCCAGCTTCAACCAGCTCTACCATGTCTACACCTAGTCACCATATTCCTTCTTCCCCCCCTTAACTGGCTGAACAGGTCTGACAGGAGGATTCCTTTTCTTTTCAATGTATTAAAAGGCACTTTCCTGCTCTGACAGCCTGCTCTGTTCTGCCACCTCCTAGCTGGGGCTTCACACTACTCTGGGCAACCACTGCATCTTGACAGACCACTGTCACTTCCCATCATCCTCTCTGTAGATCCTGCTCTCCCCCCTCTTAGCACGCAGACCCACTTTCCAACCAATGCAATTATTTTTTTTTGACAAGCCATCCATCAGCTTTAACTTTAAAGCACTTTCCACTGATATCCATTGTTACAGTTCTGTGCCTTTTTATGCATGCGGCAGGAGAGAATATGATACCAGACATTCAGACCAGCCAAGCATGTAAATCTACTTTGTTTTCCTCTTTATTTCTAATTTTCTGTTACATTTTTGCAGATTTATGCATATTTGTTGTGCATAATATGCCCTTGTCAAATCCAATTAACATGTCCTAGCTTACCAACTGAGAAAAGGCTATAATTTGCAAGTTACTTGAGAAGTGTAAACTAAAGTCAGACTTAAAGGAGCAGTCTAACTGTATTGAATATGACTTATACTTCTGCCCAGTTGGTACATACTCTAATATGCTACAGTCTGTGAGCTAGCAGAAACTAATAGTTAAACAACTTATTGTTTTTAGTACATCTAGAGAGTCTTGTGGCTTGGGGCCAAGTCACCATGATTAACTGACATCAATACTAACACATAGCCAAGCTGATCCATCTTGCCCTGGCCTATATAATTAGAATGACAGCTTAGAAAATTTGGTCTGATGCAGAATCTGTCTTATGCCGCGAGGAGCCCTAATTACTATCTCAGTGTGAGAGTTAATGATGAGAGGTGGGAGCAGCATCTGGGGGACTCGAGGGGACGTGCTCTTCCTCAGCCTGTGACATTTGCTATGTCCCAACAACTGGGCCACCTATGGCCCTCAGTGGTCCATCCTGCTGACACGCACTGTAAGCGAGGCAGCGGTGTTTGGTCTCATCACTGTAACCGCCTGCTTAAATCTCTATTGCAACTTACGGCCTGATTTACCAAAATCCCAAAAAGCGAAAGCTCAATTGCCTATGCACTCTAGAAAATTATGTATTTATTTTGTGTGTTTTACCCTATTAAAGAAAGTTTTTCAGCGTGTTTGGATAATGAACATACATAAATGCTACTTTCTTTAAAACAATACTAAATCATATAATGACTACTTGATAAGAATTTATTCCTGCAAAAGGTAACTTGCAACTAATGAGGTTAAGGGAATGGGTAACCGTACAATACTCTGGTTTGTAGTGGAGCATATGTATCATGCAATGGAAACCAAATCATAATGTAAGTAAAATCTATCCAATATATCAATTCTTCCAACTATGCTATTTAAAACTTTGGAAAATGCTACTGTACATTTACAGAGTTAAAGATGTCATTGTTATATTACCTATTTTATTTGGTAAAAGGTTATGTATACAAAATGTATCAAATGTCCATATATGTGTAAGTAACAACAACCAATAAATGAACAAACTGATCTTTGAGATCTAATGCAGGCTCGTTCACCCACCAGCTACACCGTGAATGTTACCACAGAGCTCCAGGGCTCTTGCAAACAAACTGTTTTCTGAAACGTGTGCAACAATAAACAACGTGTGAACATATGGCTCGGAATGACCCAGATGGCTCAATCACTCCTGAAGCCTGTTGACTTATCTCCTCCATCATGAGATTCCTGAGATGTTCAACAATTAAGCAGGTGTTGATAAGATGTAATGGGAAAATCCTCATTCAGCCTCGAGTCTAAGACTTGCTGTTTACTGGTAACTATAAGCATTAAGGACTGTCTGTAATCTCGCCTTGCAGATGCTGACATGTTTGGTCTGCGTGTTGCATAATCAGCCAGAGAGCTAATAACACACAGGTTGTCACAGCTGTTACAGACAGACAGACAGACATGCTGCCCTAGATGACAATATGTCAGCGATTGTCTAGCAGATGAAACTGTGGATATTAATAAATCAAGCTAACCCCTACCTGAAGCCAAACAGATGCAACACCTGGACATGTAAATTCTTGAGTAATGGATGCCATAAATTTGAATTGGAAGACCTCAGATTTAATATCCGTGCAGGCAGCTGCAAGTGGAAACAACCATTTGGCTTAATGTAAAACACAGTTTTGGAATACCAAGTATCATCTGCTCCCATCAATCCAGTACAGTGCTGGGCAACTGAAGCCTAACACTATCATTTCTGTTCTTTTATTGTGCCCTGTATATATCCAAGAAGAAGACACAGTATAGTGTAGTTAGGTGTGTAAGGAGAGTGGCGTTTGTTTGCCAGTAACAGTAGGTGGCTGGCAGCAGGGGGTTAACCTCCTGGCTGCTGTCAGTGTATTAATCACCACTGATGTGTGTTGTAAAAGGATTGCTGCAGGAAATAAAGACACCATGGTGTCAGCTGCAGTGCCCTGATGTGACTCCATCAGACAAGAGGATGCTTATTGACAGGGTGAGAAGAGGGGACAGACAGAGAGAGAGAGAGAGAGATGGAGGGAGCAATCAGTTCTCGAGTCAGTCACCTTGGCACTGACGCAATGTCATGAAAGTCCACACCATTATTCCTCCGACCACACAGGAGCATTATTTAAACTCAAACATGTGCCAGGGGCTGAATGTCAACAGAAGGACACCCACCATCACACACATGTACCTGGTGCAAACATGCACACAAACACCTGTACACATTAGTACTGCAACTATACATTGATTAATAGGAAGAAACAGAATGAATCTCTTCTTAAAAGTGGAAATTAAATGTATTTTTGAATTAATTAACGAATAACTTGGCCAGTTGACAGAAATAAGTAATGAATTATTTATTCATTTATTTTTTTATTTAGACATAGACATTAAAAGACTTTTCTCAGTAACATTACAGTAATTACAACAAATACAGTTTTATCCTTGCTTGTACTTTGAAGAGCAACAGCTCATGACTGGTAAAGTATTTAAACTTCATTAAGACACAACAAGAGGGAGAGCGACAGAAACTGCAACAGGCTACTGCTCCGTTGGACTCAACTCACATGTATTCACATGTTGACATGTGTGGGCACGATGTGAGTGCTTCAGTAGAGCCGCTGTGAATGGATGCACTTTCGGAAAGCACCTGAGATTCATAAGTTATTACGTTTGCATTTGTTCAATTTGATTATTAGATGTTTTAGGCATTTAGGTAGAAATGTGACTGACCCAATTACTTTAGTTTCTCTTAAATTAGACTTACTTAACCTTAAGGTGATATAATGTAGCATTTTCTGTGTTGTTATCTACTTGCTCGAGGCTATCACCCGTCGATACAGAGCGATGATTCTCTATGTTTCTTTATTATTTTAGAGAGGCAGCCGTTCTGATTTCCTTGACCCTTCTTGGTAGACTACCTTTCCAACCTGCCTCAAAAAGGTGGGTTATTTAAGAAACAATTAGGAGCATACACAAAGCAATTTGCAGGCAGTCTAACTCCTCAGGCTCCTGCCAGTGAAAGGCCTTTCAGCACTGATTTATCACGCTGTCGCCTTCACAAGGCAACATAATTAATAGGAGCATGGACTTCTAATTCCACCCGCTCCCATGGCCAGTGGATTCCATTTGATTTATGATGGCCAAGGACTTTGCATTTTATCAGTTCATTCGCTCGTTATTTATGCTGATGACCAATTTCAATGGGTCGCCATCATCTAACTCACTACTAATCAGAGAGAATTAGGGTTCATTGCATTATTTAGAAGCTGCTAATTTATCTTCAGAACAAGAGGAAGAAACATTGGCGCAGAGGCTCAACGTGTAGTCACGACAAAGCCCTGCTTTCAGCCACAGCGACAGCTTGCCTAACATTAGAAATATCATTAAAAGATCATGGATGGTACACAGGCAAGTAGGTATTGATGCCCTATAACTATTTTAATTGATTACTGCATAAAAGACAAATTGTGATAAGAATTCAAGCCAGCAGAGAAGCATCAAACACAAATCACAGAGCGCTATCTCATTTCACTCTCCATAATATACTATGGTTCAGTGGTTTGGTAGTGTTTGGACAGGAACCAGGTTCTACAGAAAGCTGCATGGTGGAGCAGTAAGTATAACTGGACTAGAAAGAATCCCTCCAGTAGCACGACTGAACAATAAGAGTTAGTTATTGTCCTGCTAAAATAATGGGTCATGAATGGCCCACAGATTAATACAAAGCATTTTAAGAAACACAGATAAATAGGGTCACATTGCAGCTGTGTTTGTTAGAAAAATTACACCTGTTCCAAGTGTTATGAACCTGCAAATGCTATTCTGAAGGTTAAATTGTGTATTACTATAAAACAAATTGAGACGGAGAAAACGCTTGGCAGTGGGACATTATTTAACGTCCATGCAGGCAGTGCTACAAAAGGGTAGGATTAAGATGCAATAAACCTTAGAGTCAAAGAAAAATAGCCCTTGTAAACAATACAGCAAAGAAACTAGCTGCCTCATAGCACATGTAGTAGGTTTAAGGCTTTCCATAACTCATTTTAATGCTACAGCAAACTTTCCAGACAGGGATATTAGATTCAAAACACCTTTAGATTAAGATTTGACCTTCCTACAGTTGCTACAGCACAGAGCTAAATAACACAAACCTTTGTAGTCTATTGTTTTACTCTGTCTGCACGCTTTAGGGAGGGGCGTTATCTGCCATTAGTCTTATTATGTTTAATTATTCAGTACGGTGACTGATAAGGTGTTTTCTGACTAAATGAATCACGCTGTTCAGCAGTGACAGCCACCAATGCTCAGACACTGCAATCGACTGAGCTACATCCTCCTGGTTCACAAGGTGTATCATTTATCTGGGGGGTAATAAGATGCAGAATTTACACAGGCCTGTCAATAGGCATGTCGATAGAAGGACACTTAGCATCTATCATCTAGAGAATCAATGCCATTTTTCAGCAATGAATCCCAGGAAATGATAGCTTTCAAATAAATGGTGGAAAGAGAAACACGACACTCCTTGGGGAGAGGTGGACGTAGAGTCGCTCAATTTCCCTCTCTCTTGTTCTCCTCACAGCTCTCCGCCCAGCTATCTGGTTCAATGCAAAAGGTCAGAAGACATTACAAGAAACAATCTCTAAAACCAGACATAAAGAATCTCTGGAGTACCCGAAGAACAAAACAAATAACTGCAGAGTTAACTGATACATCTATCAATACTTAAGATTAAAAGTACTAATTAAAAGGCTAAAGTGAAATTGCATCCAGGTAATAGGATTTTGGGGTCTTTGATTAATGCTATCACAGTCACATCAGACTCCTGGGGGCTATTTATTCAGGTAAAAAGAGACAAGATGTTTGCTTCATGTTGCAGCCTGATCACAACGGGAAAGAATGACCGTAACCCGTAACAGAAATGAACGCCTTAAATTCTAGCTAATCTGACATTGCGACTGGAGCGGGAGCAGCCTCTTTATGAGTGGGTGTATTTTTGGTTAGACATGTTTGGATTAAGACAATACGTAGACACAGGATGCCGATTTAAGCTTTTTCTGCAGTGTGCTTGTAAATCTTGAAGTAAAAGCTAATAATTGTGGCGTGACTTTGGCATTAATGCTAAACATATAAATAACAATAGAATTAGGTGATGGTGATCAGAAGTGACGGGAAACAAGCAACTGGTAAGGATAATACTAAACATGACTCTATAGTGATGCAGCAACATAATGCTAAAGCCCATGCTGGCTAACCTAAACGCTAAAAAATATGTCAGTGGATATTTCTAATATTCACTTTGCCTTGAAGAATTCGCAGCAATGAGGCAATTGAGACTTCCAAATAACCAGCGTGTCACAGTCCCCTGAGGGTGATCGGCAACTTGCTAAATCAGAACTACAGGACATTAATGACATGATGACACAACTAATTTTTATCCTTTGTATCATCAGTCTAGACATGATTTGAACCCATGCTCTTCTTACTGACAGTTGGAAATGCTGTGGCAGCTCATTAATCACCAGGACATCCTAGAGGAGCTATACTTAATCCCATGATGGTATCCACACCATCCTCCACCCCTTCCGATGCTTATAAAAAGTGAGGGAGAGAGCAAAAAAGAAAATGATTTACACAAATCAATCATTCTGTGCTAGCGCTCATCGGCTCTAACACTGGCAGCCTGTCTTTACAGCTCCATTTTAAAAGGAGGCCGTTGACAGCCACGCTTGATTAAGGGCTGTGGCTCCGTAACCTTTCATGTTAGGAAAGATTGTCACTGACAAACTTTTTTTTTTTCCTTCTACAAGTCAGTTCACGGCAAGGATACTTGCATTCAAACCTTTGACTTCTACTATGAACAGATGTCACCTCTGGCAAGTAAGGGTAATGGCACCAGCAGGCCCACTCTGACTCCTGGGGCTAAACAACATACCACCACAGGGCTTCAGAGGGGGCAGGAGACAGGCGGGACAGCCTCAACAAGTGGACACTTTACAAGCCTGCTCTCCACACTCCTTTTCCCTTCTCTGCAATTATCATCAAAGAACATCTGTTTGTTGCTCCTTAGGCGCTCCCCCCCTCACGACTGTCCTAGCCTCACCTTGACCCATACGTTCAATTGTAGTGGATGTTATGACTAAAAATAAACAGTGTGAAGGAGAGAGGCTACCCTTTGTGTGAACAGGGCGTTCTCCCTCTCTGCTGCTGGGAGGAAGGATATCCCCCTACGAACACGGCCACTTCCTCCTCGTGCTCATCGCCCCTGACAGGTACATGAATACCAAACAGTACCTCTGTGGTGTATCAGATGTGAAGTAGAGTCAACACACTCACTTTGCTTCCTGGCATTTAAGTTGATCCCACTGTCCTTTCACTGATGTCACAATCTGAACGACCTGTCGAAGAAAGGTTCAATAGTTCCTGGCAAGCAACCTGATACACAACAAGGCTGTGGTTTGTCCTGCTCCTGTGCCTCAATTACAATCTATATCACAAGCACAAGCACAAGCACATGTTCACGCATAACTGACCCAGTGGTTTAATGCAATGTCACCACTATCAGTTGTGCAATTTAAAAAAAGAAGGTGTCTGTTTCTGAATTTGTTCATAGTCTTTCACAAGATTCCTTACACTTCAATGTTACAAGTGAACACTCACTGTGGAGGTTAAAATTTTACCTCAATGTTTACTCAAGTCAATTAGCAGGCTTGCATGAAATATGGCGCTGCCTTGCTACAGAGAACATCCAAAGTGCAAACTTGATTGACTCAAACAGTTTACCCACATGCAAGGGCACAAAGGAACTCCTTTATTAATCCTAGGCAAACAACCTGTGTCTAATTAGTATGTTTTTGTCTTCAGTATTTAAAGAAAAAAACAAACCTGATAATATAAAACATGAAGACATAGGTCATGCACTGAAACTACTGGATACTCTAGAAATGTCAGCAATGGTTTCTTCTGTCTCTCTTGGCAAACATGTGTTCTTCTTCCCAATGGCCATTCCTAACAGCATGCAGCAATAAACATTTAGTACAGTTAAAAAAAACTGGTTTCACTGGTTTAGTTTCATCAAAAACATTAAATGCTTAAAGCTCTGCAAGATATTTCTGCTGTGAGCTGCGCCACAGACACCCAAAGGGACTTTTCATTTATAAAGGCTTGTTGTAATGAATGGTGATAACACCTAAATGTGTCCCAAGGGAGGACACCAGCTGTGATCCTCAGAAATCATCTACGACCTGCGAAGCAGATGTGACAACTTCTCTTCCAGGAAAGCCGAGAAATCATCATATGACAATCTGTACCTCAGAGATCATCTGTTCTCACAGTTATAATCACCGTGGAGCTGATCCCGCCAGACAAGGCATCGCAGCGCTACTTCAATGATCACACTCAATTAAAATGTCAACATATTACTGTCCCTGATTTCTATAGCTTTTGCGTGCCTGACTTTGTTTAGCACTACACAGGTGGAGTGACAGCATTACAGATGACTGTAATTAAATTATGCGTAACGCTATTGTGTTGTGTGCTGTACTTTGGAAACTGGACAAACTCCAAACCATCTGTGTTTATCAAATGTCAATGGATTGCTAATGTGTAAAAACAAATACAGATATCCTGAACGTTAGATATGCTTGTGTTATGGCTCTTTGTTTGTAAGTCCCTAGAGACATTTGGAAGTAATTCTAAGATCACTTCAACCACAGAGCAGGGCTCTCAAAAAGTTGGATTTTAAGTTGGAAACTGGTACATAGCAACAAGTTTGCTGCAGGTCCTGATAACAACAATGGAAAAAATCGAAGTGGAATCAAATGACACCTATAAAAACCTGTTTTGTGGGTCTCCTAGGGAGTTGAAACAAAAGACAAGATGGAGGAAGATTGCGGGAAGGAGGAGCTTATATACAGTATGAGTATGGTCAGTCTATAAATCTTCCTTTATCTTCTCCACGGTGATGGCAGAAAGGCATGAGTCGCCCCGCAAACCACCACACCTTCACCTCCCTCCCCATCTCATTCACATGTCTATCTGCCTGTTATCCATGCCCTTGAGCAAAGATCACCGATGCCCTGCCTTTGATATATGACACATCATGTGCCACGTTTTATCCAATGAATTAACCCAGAGAAGTAAAAAAGAGAAAGCCAACTGCCTTCACATCCCTAAATCTCTCACAGTTCCCTTTTGTGTTCGTACTCGTTGATATTGTGCCGTATTGAGTATTACGGCTTATCTGCTTCATCAGTGAAGTGTTATCTGACCTCTGCAGGACTCGTATCTAATGTATCTCACCTCATGTTATACACATGTCATTTAGAATTTGATTCCTGATGTGATTTGGCTCAAAAGAAATCACATTAAACCATTTTAGAAAAACATTAACATTTAAATAAACAATCTATATATTATACTGACCATGAGTACTGTGTATAATCTGTATACACTTGTAGTTCCTGGATCACTGTCTGTACTGAAACCAGAGCTTTGGTTTGTTTTTCCTGCTTCCTCTGTCAGATGTCAGAAAAAGAACGAGTCTGCATTCAGACAAGTAAACAGACTGGTAGGTAACTTTACTTCTAAATAGTAAATGGTTAACAACACAGACTGTGTATTTTCTTTACTTGGCAGACACTTTTATCCAAAGGACAGATTACAATTCAGATGGGATTTGAACCTGCAACCTTCTACATCCCAGTCTGACACTTAACCCATTGAGCTAACGCATGAGAATGGTGCTTTGGCTCAAACTAGTGCCACCACTGCTTTAAAGACATCACAGTACAACACATTTAACTACTAAATAACTATTATATGATGACTCTCAACGACATGAACGCATGTGATATATAAATAAACATAAAACACAATTATCTTTAAGTGAAATGTACATGTAACATTAATTGAATGAAAAATGGGTCACACCACAGACATGTAGACAGCCAACCTGGATCATCAGAACGTTTTACTCATGTGTTCTCTATTACCATATTTGAATCTTGCCATTTGCAGTCATTTCCAACATATAATAAATATAGTGGTATTAAAAGTAATATGATCATTTAAAACCTTCTGCTTTGTCCCTCTGAGTAGGTCACATTGCCAATTCATGCTGTTTTGAATCATTTTTTGGCTTCATGATGAAGCTCCTCCCAATTGGTTTTGTTTTCGACAAGTTAGCAGAAAATGTTTCTATTTACAGACCAGTTATTGCATCGATAAAAATAACATTCAACATTCAAGGCATACCACTACTTGTATTATGCTTCATTGTTGAGCCAGCTGCGTTCTTTTCTGCAAATTTTCAACTTAGCTTCCTTTTTTGTACTGTTAATCAGGAGTTTGCATCTCTGTTGCATGGTCTATGTGTTTCTGTTCATGAAGTCTTGTCCAAATGATGAGTTGTGATGGTTTCACAACCTCCTCAGGGAGCTTGACACTCATTTATAGTTTTACTTCACAGCTGACACAATGCTTCTGTCATCAGCTATTGTTGTTTTCAACAATAAACAATTGTCATTCTGCGTTGCTCAGTACACCGATGGCTTCTTTCTTTACTATACTATTGTGCTTTGATACAAAGTCATTCTACTCATTTTAAAAATATTGAATACTGCAAAAAATACACTTAAATACACAAAAAGCTAAGATTCTAGTCTAGTATATGTAACGAAACAACATTAGGTAAAGAAAGATTCACCGTAAGGGTGATGGAGGAAAATATGGGGAAACCTACATAACACGCAGCACAGCAGTCAAGTGACTCTTCACCGCCACAAATCTTACATCAGTCACTGAAAACAGTTTGTACACCATAGTGTTATTCTTTTTATAGTCTAGTCACCTGCCTCATACCCTTCAGCCATTTTGCTCAGAAGCTGTCACACACACACACACGTCAGCCATAATATATGGCTGCACCAATGAGAACAGCTGTAGCCAATCTCCATCCTCTTTCTCCTGGAGCCTACTGCCTGTCCAGAATAAAATAATACATCAGGATTAATTGATTTCCTGTCAGTCTCATGAAAAGGAAAATACATTTTGATGTAGTCTGTTTCCTGCAGCATTATAATTTGTACATGACAAGTAATTTAAGTTTCTTAATTATGCATGAAAATAAAAAAAGCATGACAAAGTGTGCTGTCGCCTGGCCCAAGGTCACAACTCTGGCATTTGTATGTGCTAGAACAACAATAGCACTAACTTAAGCACACATAAATAATATGTTTATGTATTTAGAGGCCATACATATCTGTCCAAAAAACTAGTACAGGAGTCCGAGTGTCAAGGTCAAGGACTGGTCGTTTGTCATAAAGTAGTGACGCATGAATCATCAAACGCTTTCTCGGAAGCCAAAAAGTCAAGAGCAGGAAAGTCGGGATTGCTATGATTCACAGCCTGTGACAGGAAAACAGATAATGTGCTAACGAAACTCTGAAACAGAAGTAGCAATCATTTGTTCCCTCAGAATATAGACACAGCAGATATTTCAAAACCTGTTTATGACAAAAGCCCTGGCCTCGTAAAACAAAAGAGAGAAAAGTAAGCTCCACATTAAAGATTTATGAACAACTGTGTTTGTGCTCAGATCCTTTCATTGTTTACTGGATTAATGAACGGTGGAGAGAATGAGCAAGCATTTCCCTAAGTCGAGCTAAACTACAGCCAGATACAGAGAAGGGGAGGGAGAGAGTTGCAAACAGGGTCATCAGTAGGCCAGGGTCTTAAATCAGACCAAAGGCCGGCCCTGGTGTCAGCCCAGGACCAGAGGGGGAGGAAGCTCTCCACAGCTATGAGGAGGGGCCGAAGGGAGGCCTATTTGTTGTGGAGTTTTTGGAATTACCAGCTGGGCCTGAAAAAGCAGCTGGACAGAAAGAGGCTACAGTATGAAGGGCCTGAGCACATGCCTCTGGGTAAAGGGGAACTATCAGTTATTCACTAACTCACATGAATGGCATGAGTTTAACGAGGTAACCCGTTGAAAATGATTACAGGCTTTGTTCATTGAAGAAAGCCTGGAAAAGCTGTGGGAGTGATTTATTCGATAGCTTTTGTTTTCTTACCCCCACAACTGCCTCACATCAGAAAAACTGAGTCTGAAAATGTCCTGTGGCTGAAATTACGACGTGATAAATAGCATCGTGAAAGATTTAACTGTTCCATCATTAAACAGCATTCGCAGCATAATACAGTTGTACCACAGACAAATAGAGCATATCTCCTGTTATGTGTGACATCAGAAAGCATTACATGACCGTGTAGCGTAACTCTCATCATCCCTCTTTTGCTTGTACACACTCGTACATCACCTCCGTGCCATCTTTCTCACTGGGTTATATCTGTTTGTTCACAACTACACGCAATGAACAATGCATGTATCAAAAACAAAGGACCTAAAGGATATGGTTGGACAAACAACCCGATATCCAAGGTTAAAAACACAAAGATAATAAATCGCTTGAGTGTCAAGTTCAATTTTTAAAACGGCATTACCCAGCGTTATCCATAACAAGATTTAAATTTTTATCAGGACGCTGAACAATCCACTTTGCGTTCAGCGAGCATCCTGCCTCTAGTGATTCATAGGGAGAAAACAACTATCACATTTTCCAGTGTCCCACTAGCAGCAGCACGTCACCGGCACACTTCATGTATTTGAATGATTGGCTGAATAAATTGCTTCCATCCTGGCTGCTGTTGACACTCATGTGGACGACTGCTATCAGTTTTAAATGTCTTTGTTCCCTCACTTAGCCCTTGTCTGCAACTCCTTCCTGCTTCTCTGGAACACAAGGCCAAAACAAATGACGTTTAAATTTGGCTGTGGAACATCACTGTGAACAAGAAATGTTTAGTGAATGTTTCATATCTGATGGAAGTCAAATCAGCCACTTATTTATTTTCTGTAATGTAAGGTATTAATGGTCGCATGTTACCCTCATCTACAACACTTAAATTAGTCATTTCTGATACAGCATTGTTATTCAAAGAATTGACATACTGCTGACTTATATATTTTGAATGAAACTTATTTTCTGCTTGGACTATGCTCACGGTTGAGTTTGGAGGGGGTATATATGCGGCACAACACAGGGTCAGAGGTCTGGCGCTTGGCAAAAGATTTGGCTAAATTTACATGCATCATTGTGTAAAGCAAAAAAGGCTAATCTGAGTTTTTAATTTATACAATTTTACAGACATTACTGCTGTAAACAAACCCTCAGAAGGAGAAGAAATCCATAGTAACGTCTACATGAGTGCTGTCTTTGTATTAAAATACCTAAGAATCATTTTAAAAAAGACGAGCGCTGCACCTCTTTAGTCAACATTTTATTAAGATTTTCTTCTAGAAGAACTGTCTGACACGATTCTGTATGAATGCACCATTAACAATGCATAATAGAAACATTGAATAAGTGAGATTGATATACCTGTGGCCTACCTTTTGTTTGAAGCCCCCTCGGTTTATTGATATACAATCCATCCAGCTTTCTTACCAAATCTGAAAACACTCAGTGTGCAGTGCAACACAATGCTGGGGCATTAATCACAAAAGGCAGCAGTTTATTCCACAAAACCATGGGATTGTTGCAACAGCTGCTAAGCCTTCTGCTAAAGCAAATGATTTATGGCTGTGTAGCAATAATGATGAGACTGAGTCATTACCATATCGACAGGCTCCCAGATGGATTATCCTCATTGATTGCTTCATGGCCTGTTGATATGTATTTGTTTGAAACACTGGGGTAAGACGGGTAAGACAAATGGGCTTGATGGCTCTGGTCTGCAGCTCGCATGAAGAAACCAACTACAGGAAATAGTTGTAGCCATCTTTGACAAACTTTTATCATGTGTGAGGTTATTTTCAGTTTTTCATACTCTGTGGCGCCAAAGTATCCAGATCAAAAGAGATCATAGGCAAATAGTTAGGTGATGCGCAACAGCCAGGAGAGTTCACACATGTAGGATTTCATTGCTAACACAGGCCGTTTTGATTCACGGCGCTCCTTGCTCCACTTGCCCATATATCATATGATGCGTTTTTTCCTCTCCCCGCTCAGGCTTCCCATCCTGCAGCCTCACCAAGGTCAGCTGAATGAAACGATACCGCTACACCACAAGATTTATGAGAGATTCACTCCCGTTTGCCTTCCTGTTCACAGAATACATTGAGTCCCACCGAGGAGCTGCATCCATCCCTGGTGGTTTACAAAGAAAGAGCCCATCTATTGGGTGTCACAAAGAGCATGAGCCCAGCAGCTTGTCTCCTATGACAGGTGCTAATTGAGAACCAAGCACAGGTTGCATCCATTTTAAACCTCAAAGCTTTCTTTGCCCTTCTTTTACCACACTGCCATGAATAACCTTGGACGCCAATACAAAGACACAATTCATGAGTTGATCCTCCACAATAAAATAAGAGTTACGGCTCCCAACATGCATTATTTTTTTAATCAGTTTTTGTATTGAATCTTTATGGTGTGGCCAACAAAACATTTGCTGTTAGTGCAACCACAATTTCCAGAAATATTTTCACTATATAGCATATCATGCAAAGAATTCCCAATGACATTGCATTATATAAAAAAACTGCAGTAAGCACATATTTATTTATTTACCACAATCTGTCCGTCTTTCACTCACAGACAACGTATGTGTTTGGTCATTTGTGGTCAGATTAACTGGAAGTGGAGATCGAGAGGTGCTCGGCCTTGACATGTCCTTGGCAGGTATGTAATGATGTTATAGTAAATGCGTGCGAGTGTTTTGCCCCTTGTGGGTGACAGGGTGCTGCCCTGCCCCATGCTTGGAGAGGACCGGGGCTTTAAATTGCTTCCATCTCTGAGGCTCTGATTAATGAGAATAGTTCTAATCGGAGTTCCTGAGGCCAGCAGCATTAGTCTTAATGTTCCAGGCCCCATTCGGCAGCAACACTGACATTTAATGTAGTGCTAGTGCAATGGTAATGAGAATGTATTTCCCAACAAGGGACTATACTCTCCTACCCCCCACGCAAGTTCTGGATTTGGGAAGGTTACTGCCCCCGAGTTTCAAGGGTTATTAGTTCTCTTCAGGCCAGGAGGTACCTAAAATATCATGTGTTTTACAGTCCACTTTTAGGCAGGACAAATTAAGCTTTGCTTGAGCAGAGAGACTAGTTAAAGATTCTTTACACAATGCTTCACATGCAGTGCAAATGGAAATTGACTGACAAAATGCAAATTGAGAAGAATTAAAGCAAACTTTGACTGGTCCTAGTTTACTAAATGTGAGTAAAGATTGTGTTTCTTTATTTTAAATAGATAGGCTGTGGCCACTTCTCCCTATTTAGTGATATTTAATTAGGCAAACAGTGTGAATATTATCCGTTTTATTCATTTAAAACACGTTTGTTTTCTTTATATGTTTGGCAAAAATATATAATAAATCTGACTAGCTGCATAGTGGGAGCACATGTATGTACACATGTGGTGTGTTCTTGCATTAAATATAAGGGAATCTGACTATATGTAAAAAGCAGACAATCATAAAACAATTGTGTGAAATCAGGCAACCTATATAAACTGAATGAAAGCTATTCCTGTTGTTGGCCGCACTTGTACCGATGCAAACAGTCCTCCTGTGCTCAGTTAGCAGTAAGTAAATTGCTCTGGGATTTGTATTGCCGGAAAGCTTTAGCAGGTAATTCCTCTCTGTCTTTCATTTTGTTTGTCTGTGTTAAGTTCCCACTCTAGCCCCATCCATTCTCACATCTAGTTCCCGGCTTTGTCCATCCATCAATAGGTGCACTTAGTCAGTGCTGACTTCATCCTGGTGGCTGCAATCACATCGGAGCAGGGCCTGACTGCCACCAGGGAGCTTTTTCACCTCCCATCTGCATCTCCCTGATCTGCTGACGGGGCCCCTGACGTGCAGTGTTTTCTATTGCACAGGCAAGCAAAAAACACTAATGCTGCACCTCATTTCTCCAGACCACTCCTGGACTCGCATTGCAAAAAGTAGGAAAGGAAGAAAGAGAGACAGTGGGGAGAGAGAATGAGGTGAGATTGAGAAAGGCAGGGAGGGAAAGATGGGGACCATGTTTAAGAAGTATCGGCTCTCAGGTCAAGCTACAACTCAATTTGCCTTTTTCCTCAAAGACATCGATAGACATTACGGTTAGAAAATGTATAACTAATTAAGGCTTGAAAAGCAGCAAGTCAACTGTACTTTGGCAAGAGAGAGAAAAAGGGGAAAGAAGACAGCTATTCTCATGGAGGCTCCAGTGGTCTTTCTAAAGCTATGTCGAACAAAGGATTGGGATTTGATAGCATTTTATTACATCTGGATCTACTTTTCTAATATCTACCCTAAAACAATGCTGAATCTTCTATGAAGAATAATAAATCTGAAAAATAGGCAAATGAATTTAGGAAGCTGCCATCAATAAACGCTCGGCACTTTTGCTTGATGCATAACTTATCCACTTAAGTATCCACACTTTTGATCATTTTGTGGAAAAAAGGGTCTAAACAATACCTAGGAGAATGTATGGACAAAGAGAAATTCACTGCAACAGAATAGGGTTGATTTATTTCATAATTAGTTCAGATGTTTGAAGAAACATGAATGGCACAAACAATAATCTGTAGTGGGAAGATTCACACTATTCCACCATTCTGACTCATTTACATCATAGACACTAATTGGACTGCGATGGAGGGTTATTAATGGGATGGACCTTCCAGAATGATCTTGTTATAAATGGGTCCTGTCAAGACTTTCCTCAACCTCCAAATGAGTATTCTCACTTCACTGCTCCTAGGCCTAAGCATCAGCACCAACACAGAATAACAAATGATCGTTATTAACTGTATTGTTAGTAATGATGCCTGAGCGCGAACACAAATCCATGAATAATAGTTTGCCGAGGAAAAATGTGCCTTTAAATGAGACAGATACCAAGCTGAGTTGTGGTAAATGACATGTGAGGGTCTGGAGAGAAAAAGAAGTGGCTGTTGTTTGGGTAGAAGAAAGAAAAAGAGGAAGGATTGATGCAAAGTCTGATCCAGGGCATGAATAATTGGCTTCTCCAACCTGCCCAGTGCTTCCCATGTAGCAGCGTAATGTTATTTGCAGATTACAGCTTACGCCACACACACAAAATAAAAAAAAATCCCCACCAAACACTCAGCTGAGTGGGCTTAAACAACAAAGCGGCTCCTGCTCAAGTCATTTACCCGGACACAAAGGCAATTCCTCATATTAATTAAGCGCTGTCACCGACGTGCTCACTCCTTCTCGCCAAGCACATGTCCACAGCTCTGATATGTGGGCTAAGTGTTTTCCCTGATGCCTCACTCTCAGACTGCTTTTCACGTAAAACCTCTAGTGGGAGCCGCTGTTTACAGAGTCAGTTCCACTTACCAAAATCCCCCTGCCGTGTAAACAATATCCACTGCAACTAAACAGAACCCACTGCTGTGTGTTTACGGCATGAAAAATGTTTATCCAATTAAGTGACATTTCAATAACATAATCCTAAAACCATGAAGGCTTTTAACAAGATTACATGACCTACAGGGAGGCAAGAGAGTCCCTCATTCTGCGAGATGCAGTGCAATAATATTAAAAGCAGCAGCAAAAAATGAGCGTAATTACTTGGAGTACAACCTTCGCTGTGGCCGGTGCCAATGGACAACAGCAAAGCACACTGCATGTTTGTAACTTTGAATTCTGATGTGACATAGCTCGTATTGGACTAGAAGGAGAACAGAAAGGAACAAAAACTAAACATGGACATTGGTTGTTTTTTCTCTCTAAAGCTTCACAACTCAAGCTACTGCATCAAAAGATGGAGACACATAAAACCAAGGCCCCGTGCTTTATGCAGAAAATAAATGTGAAGAAGGTGGTTTCAAAATAATGAAACATTGTTTATGTATCGTGGCATGAAATGGGAGGGTGTGTGTGAAAAGCAGCAGCAGGGAGAGGTGATGGTGACGGATGGACACAACTGACAGTGTGGTATTCATCCTGCACGCTACAGCGCACGTCCTGCTAGTGGCGGTCGACAGAGCAATAAATCACGGGCCCTCCATCCTGTATCTACAGCTTATTACATCCACCATGACAAATAAATACTAATCCCTGTCAGCACAGCCCTTTGCTCAAGGATTGAGTTTGAAAGCGTTTGCTCATCACTCCTATTCCTGAGTGAAAACACCGGAGCAAGGGAATTAAAGCTGTGGTTTACTCTCTATAAAGACAAATAGCAGAAAAAAGGCACACAGCAGACAAGATCTACAAAAATATGAGAGGGTGTGGCAGTGTACAGCACAAAAACTAGATGCTATGGGGTTGAACAGAGGATCGTTATAACACATTATGATACGCTAAACAATGTATAAAGGCTCTATTGTGAATTTCCAATTATATGTGTATTTAATGTGCTAAAAGTAGCCATACCACAAAATATTACCAAGTAATTATTTATTAATTAAAAGAGATGACCACATTGCAATAGTATAAAAATACAAAAGCCAAAGTGAAGAGGAATCAGTGATTCAGAGTGGCAGCAACACAAAGATCCTAAAGGTTTATTTCTGTTTCGTAGTCATTTTATTTATTGGACATTAAAGTAATACCTGAAGAGCTGGGTCAAGTGTAGCAGAGCGTAGCAGAGCATGACGAGGGAGACTCATACTACAAATGGATTCTCAAAAAAGGACATTGAGCCTTTGTCTCTGAATTTGTTTTTACTACTTAGACTGCGATTAATCATTTATAAATTTGACAGTATGCATACACATTTTAAAATCGCTCTAAAGCCAAAGGACATCAAAGTATGAACACATATGACTGTCAGGGTCCAGCTAAATCAAATATAATTTTCTATTTTGATAGATCCAGCAGTTATCTAATTGCTTAATCAATGAATGTGCTGAGCTGCTGGCTGTCTTGTTTGGATCAATACAAATTGATTTACATGTGTCTGCAGAGAAACACATCCCCCTCGCTGCTCGCCTCCCTCTGCCGCTCCACCTCCCTTCATGTTATTTAGAGGACATGTGCCGTAAAGCTCATTTCAGCCCTTTGTCCCTCGTGCCTCCGCGTTTCTGTAAATTGTATAAGACCATTTAATCTTCCATAGATGAGGAACCATTTACTTTGCACCGTCCTTCAATAAAAATTAAAAGCTTTCATAAAAACAGGGATGAGAGTGGAACACCTTCGACTAAATCAACCAGTGATGTTCTTTCGAAAGCTTCGCGGAACACTTCGCGGGGCCCGTTCCGTTCTGACGCTTTGTAGTTGACTCCAAGTGTTGAGAATAAATAAAATGCAGATGAGAGTCTTCTGTCATAAAGGTTAGTGAACTGTAAATGGTGCGCTCCGTCTTCCCTCATAATAGGTGTAAAATCATGAACATGCTGAATGATGTGAGTGTGTCCTGCAGCGCCTTTAGGGACTGTGTAAACATTAATCATATAATCACTGGGCCATGATTAATCATGAGCACTAGATCACACTGATCTCTGGCAGGGGAAAAGGAGCTCATCATTTCTGTCTCATAACTTGGTCTATCAACACCAGAATACAGATATAACACACACACACACACACACACACACACAGCAACATCTCCATTGTATAAATTAGTCCTTAAACAACTAGCTGATTAATTGATAACTTGACAGGAAAACAATTGTTCTATTGATGTAACTAACATAACTCATAACTTAGTCACCGCACAATTATCTCCTGTTAACACAGAGCAGCTAGCAATTCCTTCCTTGAAGAAATCCTTTACACTGAACCAGCAGCTACGCAGTAAACACTACAGCAAAGTAGGGGTGAGTGAGTTTAAAGTTAACAATTCAGTATTCAGCTTTATAGTTGTGTGTTTGATTCAAAATGGGTTTTCGAGACTAGATTTTCTTTTAATCATTACAGTCCTGGTGGAGGATGACCCCAGTATTCAGATTATTCCAGTTAATTCAGATGATCTTGTGACCTTGGGAAAACGTGTAGTAAAATACTTTTGGGACTGCTTGACAAATCAAGCTATTTTAAAGATATTTGCAACAGTGCCTTCACATGTTTTATATTGATGAATGTAAACATCCCCTACGCTAATCCAGCCCTAAAATATTTTACTCACTTCACCTGTTGTTACCATGTAGCACCAAAACACGAATACCCGATGACCTTTGACTTTATGACTTAAAACTGTAAATCTCTCAGAAAAAGACAAGAACCCAATTAACATGGTTTTGGGAAACAGTAAATCCTTCCCAAGTGAATGCTACACCTGAACTCACGGGAAAGGCCCAAATTCCACGCAACAGGAGGGTGAATATTTGGTGCAGTGAACCGCGTGTCAGGTCTTTAGCTTGTGCTTGACAGAATTGAGTCAGCTGTCGTCAGTCTTGGTTTTTCTCAGTTGAAATCAGTAAATTGTTATCTAGCCAACGTCTCAGCCTTGGGTCAGTCTAATATCACTCAGTCATACCAGGAGTTCAACATATTAAGTTTTATTTCAAGGGACAAACTGATAAAAATCTAGGTGGGAGATTGCTGATCAATTTTTTTCTCCTACTTCTTGCCCTGATGCAATAAGGGGTTCAGGAGTTCACACCCCACTCTTCAACTCTTCAGGCTGGGCTTTGAACTCCTGACCCACTTGGGGGTGGGGGTGGTGGGGGGGTAGCTCCATGCACAGTAGCTGCATTTACAAATGCATGCTGACTCCATGCCAGCAAAGCAGAATCAGGAAGAGTGTGATAACATCTTGCTTTAGAAGGAGCTACTGAGCCAGTCCTTTGTATTTATGGGCAAGTCTCATGGTTACCCCTGACCATAAATCATGTTAATTGGTTTACTGATAAAATGTCTGTCAGGCTCTATTCACATAGTACTGTGGCACCCCCAGTTACTGTTTAATCTTTGCCCTGCAATAGTCCATCTGTTTAACTGACTGTAGGTGAGTAGATGTGGAAAAGGCAGTTCTTCTCCATATCACAGCACTATGCAGTGTGATGCAAATTACAGCCACTGCTTGGGTGACGTGATTGATAAATGACATGGCTTTCACTGAAAGAGTCAAATAAACAACAGAGGTGAACAAATTAGCAGATCACCTTTCCGGGTCATCAGATGTGTCTTTTGCTTGAATTAAAAGAAGCTTTCTAACTGGTATTTGTCCTGCATGTCTCCTCGCTGCACTAATTGGTTGCTCTGTAATTTGTGCAAAGATTGCAATATCTCATTCTTCAGACTGCTAGTGACAAATAACCAAATGTCTGAAAAGATGCCCGGGTTAAGACTTCTCAGTAAATTGTATTGACTTTCTGGCAAGGACATTGAAGCCCACAGGACTAAACTGTCCCTCGTCAACAGATAGACCACACACAGATTCTCATTTACCTGTCAGATTAACATTAGGAGTGACTCTGCTTTAGGCCAAATGGCAAGAAACCAAGGACAGTACCTGGAGAAAGAACTGTTTGTCTCCAAAAATGTCAAAGCACGTTAATTCTGGGAGATCGAGACAAATTAACGACGCGTACAAAGACAACTAGATTCATCATACAGAACAAGGAAACTTTCTTCGATGATACAGGATTTTGTCTCTACTGTTAAACGTTAAACTTTTCTTAATGTTACTTTTATAAATTCTAGTGATGAAAAGGAAATCCAGCTGTGCTGATAGTTCATAGTTGCACATAAATATGCGTAGTTGCTTTGCAAGTGGACCGTGTGCCTCCATAAGGAGCTGAGGCAATGCAATGCAATCTACTCTTATTTGGCTGGTGTTGAGCTTTGCGTGATTAATGGTTTGAAAGGATCCAGAAAAAAGGTCAAATGCGGAGTAGGGGATGGAGCAGCTATGCAAGGTAATTAAGACAAACATGATTAATAACCCCAAGCTGCCACTGTGTTCTGTAAACAAGATGCAGCCAGATGGGATGCATATTTTGAATACTGTACATTCGTTTCCAGAACATAAGGGCACACAGCTCCTCAATTCACTTTTAAATTAGCCCAATATTAATATTGTTAAAACACTGTAATTGCCCGAGATGTACTGTATGATGAGAAAGCATTAGTGTAACTAACTTTATATGTGCACTGACGCTGCACAATCCATTTAAAAATAGAATTACATCAGTGACTACGGTAATGGAATAGAAAAGTCACTGGACTTAATTGCTGCAAAGCTTTATTGTCTCCACATTATGAGCTGTAGATAACATGGGTACAGTATAATAGCTCCATCATGGAGACTTTCAAGACAAGCTGTGATTACGGTCCTGAGTGAGAGGGGAAAATTCTCCCACTCTCATTCAATCCATTATCTCGCCTACTCTCCTCTCTCTGCCCACCAGTGTGACTGACAGTATAGAGGGATCAGGTCCAGCTTCCAAGGAAAGCGGGGAGACAGGTGTCAAAATGGTCCAGCAAGCAAATCTAAACCTCGCTAATCAGTCCTGTTGTTCCTCTACAATCCACGTCTAGTCTGTGGCCCTCATTCCGTATGAAAAACAATTACGCCAGTTTGAAGTTGAGCGCGCACTAACTCACCTGTCTCTTCTGATAAATGTTAAGACGTGGCAGAGGGTGGGGAGTGAGAGATGGAGAGGACAGTGGGAGAGAAAACGGGAAGGAAGGTTGAGTGTGGAGTATATCGTGTCTCAGGCATCCCAAAACAGCAGGACTACACATGACAGGTCAAATACTTCATTAACAGCTTCAGTGGAAAAACGGTTGAACACAACACAGAGAAATATCAGATGACTTGAGGTTAGAAAACATAAAACCAAGGACACATGTTTTCAGAATCGTTTGTTTGCCTTTAGTAAGTTAGTTAGCAGATTCTTTTACTGAAGTATTTCTGTGAAAGAAAGTAATTACTTTTGGTACAGATCCAGAGAGGAATTGAAAACAAATTATATTCAGGAATTTTAGACAATTTTCACACATTTTCAACAATGAGATTTATTGCATGAAAGCGCGTCATTTTGCAGTACACTTTGCTTTGACTGTCACTCAAAGCATATATTTTGCAATTAAATATTATTATGTTACTTAACTTGACACAGGCCTAGGTGGACATATATAATTTCTTAAGCAAAAAGTACAGACAACAACATGAGGTTAATTAACTATCAATGTACAAGCTTATTCCATTACTTCAACTGGGAATTGTTCCAAACAGGAGGAGGATATGTGAGCTTCAAAGAAACTGAGATGGACAAGGCACCACACACTCATGTATTGAAATAATAGCTGACAAAGATCCTCAGCATTTCTGTCAGCGTAATGCTCAGTGGCACCAAAAGCAGCACCACTACTACAGCCTCTGGTTTAATTCGTGGTGATGGGCCTGGGACTCTCTGCGGGCCGAGGAGGCCCACCGATGCGGTCGGCAGTCGGCCCTAATGCGCCGGCGTGATGGTAGATGAGCGAGGGGGGAGCAATCGCAGCCAATGCGTACTTGCTGAAGTAAGTCAACAGTGACAGTTAGCAGCTGTGGGAACTTTCCTTCTCACTCAGCGCGGGCCAGCACTAAGTCACAACGTTTGAGAGGTTTGACAGAAGGGTGTCGCAGCGCTGAGATTAAATAGCAACTATGTGTGGACCTGTGCAAGTGGTTGTGTCTGACCAGTCAGGAGGACAGTGATGTAATTCATAGCACCCTTTAAACTATTATTAATGTCTTTGGTTTGTCTAGTTAGGTTTTGACCTTTGTGGTTGTCTGCTTTTTGGGTATGGAAATATTAATAGACTGACATTATACTGACTTAAATGTTCCCATAATGGAAGGCTTTATTGGAACAGATGTTCATTTTATACTAGAGGATACTGTCATTCTCATAATTACAGCTAAAACATTCCAAAGCCCCAAGATATTCAATTTTTAGTCATTTAAATGTAGGTAACTGTCATATTTAAGAAGCTGACACCAGTAATTGTTTAGTATTTTTGTTTGATAGAACATCCAAACAATAAATACATAATGATGATCACCATCATACTTGTTCTGTGTTATATTATTATTAATCATATCCATTCCAGCCAGCAGCACATACTGTACAACATTACAAAACTGAAATAAATTGCAGTTGACTACACTTCAGTGTGAGCAATCCAACCCCCCAGGAAAAAGAGCAATAAAAAAGCCACAACTCCCTACGTGGGATGGCTTCACTTTCAGGGTCAGTAGACTTTCCAAAGTAACAAGCCAAGCATATGCCGCAGCGGTTCCCCTTATGTCCCAAGAAAGACCCAATTAATTCATCAATCTGTACACCTCTGTCACTGCCTAGTGCATTTTAGCCCCTTGCCAGCAGAGCTCCATCCATTACTGGCCAGGTTGTTCGGCTCTCTCGCCTGCCTGCCAAACACCCAGCTAGGGTGGCTGCTGGGTAATTACACATTGCCTTGACAACTCACATGATTGTTTTTCTAGCAGTATATTACTTCATTAGTACTTCCCAATATGCCGTATTTTTTAAATGTCACTTTTTTCATCGAACTGAGTCCAATCTCGACTCGTCTGTATATCATAAGAATCATTAATAACTGTCAGTCGGCAGCATCAGTTCAACACTCGGGCTGCCTCATTAGCATGGCCCAGCATTTGTTCTGCGGAGAGGCTGATTATTTTCTACAACAGGCCAGGCCAATTACTTTAGTGAAATGGTATCACATAAATCAAAACTTAACAAGGTGGCAAATTTGAAGTTATCAGATTCCAAGAGACACCATAACTAATATGTCACTGTCACAAGTGCTCTCTGCAGGTATGCCTGCACCATACCAAATATATCATCCCCCAGGATCTCGGAGGCTTTCTCTAGGAAATTACCATATTCAGAAAAGTGGAAGAACAAGCGATATGAAAATGTAAACGATAAAGTTCAAGCTGGCTGGCCTTGGGCAGTGGAGAGGGTGAAGTGGATAGAGAGTGACTGATCCTGCTGTAATGTCTTTCCAGGCCATCCTGTGCAATCTAACATGTCTGCTTTCTCTCACAGCTCAGAGCCCGCGTTTTACTCTTTACATGATGATGTTCATCCATCACATCATGACAGCTACATCAAACCAACAACAAACATGCAAACCCAGCAATCTCAAATTTGCTGACGCTAAACACAGACATAAAGGCAGCTCTGCTCTGAATGGTTTTTTTTTTCTCTCTTTAAACTAGATTTTCCATCTTCTGGGAATTCCCACAAACCAGAATGTGTGATAAAGTAAACTTCTGTCCGTTAAGCATTGACACGAGAGCAATTGCAGAAGTGGTGTAAATGGGTTTCTGTTTGTCTGCCCTTGTTTCTTTTACCCCCACTGACAGAAGCTACAGTATATGTGCTGCACAATGACCGGTTTTTACCTGCTGGTAGTTAGAGAGGGGTTACCTCTCACTGAAGCGTCATCATCTTGATGTTATTTTCTCCATTTGTTTCCCACTGTCTGCAGCGCCTTCTCTGCTCATTTCTCAGTTTTAAAGTGTGGATTGAGGACAGATGGATATGAACTCAAAGTTTCTGATCTTTAGTAGAAGTTATGGAGGGTTATCTTTGGCTGTATATCTCTGCTCTGGCAGCGCTCCCCTGGTGATGAAGGATTAACCACCGCAGCTGTCTCTTCCCCAGGATGATGCAGTGCACTGCTCCCCGACATGACAGCATCACTTAATCTTAATGTCCGCTTCTCCAGAGCGGCCGCACAGGACAAAGCCAATCAGCATCACATGCCATGGGGATGGACCTACAGCTTGGCCCTGGAGTTTCTCACCCTTGCAGGCCTATTCATCAACTTCAGCCACACCAATCCCAGAGTTCTCCTCTCGCAAACCACAGCTGAGCCGGCCAGTGATGTATTGGACAATGAAAGGAGGGAGCTGGCGCACAAGAGAACACTTATCAGATTGCACATTATGCACTGCTTTGTGTTCCTGGGGTAAAGAGAGGGAAGAGAAGTAATGAATGCACTCAGCCTTCCTTCAGCCCAGACCACCTATTTACTGTGTTTAAAGAGATATCTGCTCAATAGCGCTCTGGAATTAAGGATGGGGTAGATCTAGAATAATGATCACTGTTCATTTAGATAAATTGCACTCAGGGAATCCATTTGTAAAGATCTGAATTCAGCTGGAAGCAGAGAAGCCCATACTTCATTTGTTCAACATCCTCCCAGTAACCATTACGTGGTGTACAGAATGTCCATGCATAACTATACAGGGGAAGGGGTTCCGTAATCCAACACAGATCGCAGTGTTAGTGATAGAAAAACACATACAAAGACCATATGTAACACACGTTACTCACTGACTTGATAGCGAGGACGTGCTTCTTCTCTGGTCATATGATGTTAAACATGCAATACCGTTAACCGTGGAATATAAATCAAGGCCCCGGCATGCAAAGTGAAGCAGATGTCAAGCAGTCGGAGCAGATCACAGACGACCTACTCTTGTAGTATCAAAGAACAAAGTACGAATAGTTAAAGAAAAATCATTTAAAGTTACAGACCTCTGATCAAGAGATAACACAAGAAAGTGTATCTTTCCTAATAACCATAATGTAAAATTATGCTAAATAATATAATGATGACAACCTTCCCAAAGCAATGCAAGCACTTCTCTAACAGCAGCCATCAACCCCCATTCTGAACCCGATAATAAAGAGATGACACTTTTATGATACCATAATTAACATCGCTCTAGGATGAAATTAAATCAATATGCCCATCTAATATCATTTTCTCTAGTTATGCAAATCAAACATTCAAAGCCCTTGGAAAGTGATATGAATTGCTTTCACATTTCAGTTCACACACATATTATCATATCAGACCTCTTGGGTTTGATGACACAGAGGACGGGGCGAGACTTAACGATGAAGACTGCGCTGAGGAGAGGAGTGCGACTGACTGCTGATTAGCTCGGAGACAACAGCATGATAACGTGAGCGCCTGGATTAAAACATTTCCGTATATTTCCAAGATAACGCTGCAAATCATACTAAAGTTGCGGATGGGTACGGGAAAAGGAAATGTGCAGAACAATAAAACTCAGAGTTAAACACCTCTGCTGAAGAGTAGGAAGGCGTCTTCCACACCATAATGAGGTGAATTATAACTTAATTCCCCAGAACACATGCTAGCACCCTTTTTAGCATCTCTGTATCTCTGCAGTGGGAGGCGAGGTGAAAGAATACGGCCTTTCCCTTTATGGATATGAGACAAAAGGGAGGCTGTGATAGTTGGGCGCAGACAAGGCGAGCAGCGGTGGAGGGGGAGCCTAATGGCCGTGATTAATGACAATGGGCCAGAGGAGAGCTGGGACACAGGCGCTACATACATCATCCCCTTCTCATCAGTCTGTGCACCTCTGTGGCCTGTTCTCTGCAAACCAGCACACTACAGTAAGAAAAAAAAACCCCACCTCATCTGCTCTCAGTCAGCATACCACCAAGAAGCGTCTCGTACGATAGCTGAGCAGGGAAATGACATGTAGAATAAGATATAATGAGTTAAGGGGAGATGGCCTGGTATGTGATCGCTCATGTTTTTCATGAACTGAACACTTCCTGTGCTCAAGTCATATTTCCAAGGTCTAATCTTCCATATGGAAACCGATGAGTTATTGGCTATTTATGAATAGAAGTGATGATGAATGATGCTGCATTTATCTGCATTAGTAATTCAAAAGGCTGGCACAGAGGCTCAGTCGGATATAATAAACACGGTTTGCTCCTTATTTATGGGCCTGTGTGAAGACATTACGCGGCCATCATCAGTCCGTCTCCTTCCCTTGAGGACTGGACAGGAAATAGATCCTATGCTTGCAATGGTTTTGAACTACTCTGACCAGGCTTACCGCCACCACTGTAATCAACTCTGCACAGGGTTTAGTTATGACCAATTAATGAACTACATTCTCGTGGGAATTATAACACTCTCAGGGATTTGTGGTTTTAATTAGGAGGCAACTTGTTAGATCCTTGTTAATGCTTTCAACTTATTGAAAACATGGCAAATTAATCCCCAATTAACACCACAGGCAGATTTGGTCATTATGGAACTGCTTTCTGCATAAAAGGATAAAAATATTCCATATGTAAAAAGTTTAATCTTTATTTTATAATGGGAGCAGTAAGTCCATATTCTGTACACCCCCTGCAGCCCCAGCCTGAACAAGTTCAGTGTCCTTTTGACCTGCACCTCTCCTCAGAACAAGTTGAGCTACTTTACAATTTTGATTTTCTTTGCTTAAAAATGAAGTAATAATAACATTTTGTCTTTAGGTCAACTTTATAATCTAAAACAGTTACAGCCACTTATAGCTGACAACCATGTTGTCACTCACTCTTTCTAGGAATCATCCCTAGGAGAACTCCATGTAAGGGAATTGTGATTTGCATTTGCACACAGTGGCTGCTGGCCCAATGGTTCCTAGGTCTTTTTGTTCTCCCCTCCGACTAAGAACTTTTTTTAAGCTGGTCAAACTACCTTGAGCAGCCAGACTCATCAGCTTCCTAACATTATTTCCATGTTATCAACTATTGTAGATACGTTGAATGTGTCCAAACTGTGAAGTGGTGTGTGGGTGTGTGTTTTCCCTGGGAGTTTCAATCCCAGCTTTCAAATTATTGTGCTACAGATGTGAACCTGAAATCAAAAGTAATTTCTACCTTGCAGAGCAACTCCTGCAACAGCAATTTTCTAACACATGGCATTTATGATTGTATTGGACAAAGCATTATTCAGGTCAGTTTGCAAACAAAACCTTTTCCTGCAAATCCTTCTAAAGGTTTTCTATTGTAGTACATTAAGGTGAGTATAAAACACTAGGCAAATGCTGCTGTAAATCTCTCCTACCACTGTTCCCTTGGTTGATTTTGGAAAATGAGCTGAATTAGTCGTGACTCCAGGCAAAACCGTCTCAGAAATGTCGGTTACAGGCAGAGTGAGAATGTAACTTTGTCCCTCTTTCTTTCATCTTGCTGCTTATTAAATGCTTAATGCACAAACAAGGCATCTTGTGCAAAAACAAGGCGTCTTTTGTCTTACCAACTGTTTTTGCTTATTTTCCACGGCTGCTGTGTATAATTAATATCTCACTAGTGTGGGGGGTTGTCATTTTTCAGATGGTTTCCCTGGAAATGTTCTACACCTCTTAATGGCCCTGCTAATGCTGTAGCTGTCATGTCTGGGACAGCTGCACTTTTACAAGACAAACTCAGCTGTGCCACAGGACTCTCTGTGGACATACTCACTCAAAGGCTTAGAGGCTAGTGCAGCCAGCTGGTGATAGTACACATAACATTTGATTAATCTTTACCTTGTGCCCATGACTGGCGAGTCACCTTCCAATAGTGTCCCTAGTGTACCAAATATTTCTGCTATTTTCTGATGATGATGGAATGGTCTAATGGCCCCAAATACAAATGAAACCAGATGATCACTTACTGTACAGGTGGCCTCTGCTGTGTCCAGGCAGTGAGCCTAGACACAGCGGAGGCCACCTGCCATCTGAGCCGATTTGGATAAGACAGTTTAACATAATTAATGAAAAGGTGTTTTTGCTGAATGCGTGTACACAGTAATATACACACATGGAACAACCTAATTACACCAATGTTATGCTTGAGTTTAGCTGTTTACAATTTAAGAATGTCACAAGATAATAGTCAACTTAGAAAAGAAGAAAGATGTCTCCACGAGATATTATAGAACTGCTTGTTTTTATTAGAACAACTTTAGAGCAGACATCACTCTTCACTACTGATAAAGATGTTGTACATAAACTGTTTAGATTTTAATAATAGGAACTATATTTCACATGTTTTTCTGTTGTTTAAGACAAAAAAAATGAGCTGTGTCCTTGAGAGCCCAGAAAGGCGCCTACAAATAAAAATGTATTATTATTAGTAGTAGTATTTGCTGTGCTAAATGGTCCTAACGGCGGCCTGGTAGCTCAGTGGTTAAGGCAGAAAGCAGATGCAGAGATAGCAGGATCGATTCCCAGCTGCAGCACCCAGCCCATCCCCCATACCAGGTGTGTCCCTGAGCGAGACACTCAGCGCTAGCTCCCCGAGCGCCGCCTGTTGCTGCTCACTGTTCCCTCCGAGGGGGGATGGGTCAAATGCAGAGAACACATTTTGATGTAACAATGTATTCAATGGTAATAAAGGTGATTTTTCTTCTTCTAAAGTAGGATCAGCTGGCAGATATCCATCACAGAACAGAAAAAACAAAATGCCAGTTGATGTAAGTGAATTAATCATGGTGTGATATAATCAGTGGAAAAGCACAAGTGCTGTTTTTTTTTTCATTTTAAACAGTCCCTCAACTCCTTAGCTGAAAGCAGATATTGCTGACTGCGAGATGGTTATCATAACTCATGAGAGTTCAACTTGAGTGCAGCACAAACACTTCATGTGTTTGTTACTTCCTAATAAGATGACATAGCAGAGATAAAGCCACTGTTTGGACATGTGGATCATGCATGCAGTGTGATGTATGCAGGCTGACAGAAATAAAGAGTCTGTTGTAACACTCGGCACTTGCTCGAGGTAAAAAAAAAGAAAAAGACACGAATGAGTGTTTAACGTGAAGAGATGTGTGCAGACACGGGACACCAGCCAAAACACAACAAGTTTGCATAGATACACAAACCTTAAAAACTTTGGAAATGTTCCTGTTGAGGTTTGAAAAGATACAAACTACAACCCAGCGTTGGCTTATGTCTCTATCTTTGTTTGAGGCACAGCATGATGGTGGCCCTTCAACCCCCATTTTCCAGAAGCTTAGACCTAGTTGTTTGATGAGAGCTTATCCCTCAGCTGACATATTATCGTTGGACAGGCCTCTGGCTGCGCCAAAAGAACAAGCTATGCAAAGGATTAGCCTGCACACTCGTGCTAATGCAGTCAAACTGTCAGAGTGATCAAAGCCACTCACTCCAGATTAAGCCCAATTAAAGTAGGTGGCCCTACACAAATTAATAGCTGTAGCACTCACCTGCTAAAAGGAGGAAAACAGCAAGAGGCTGCGCTCTTGATGAAGTGAGAAAACGTCTAGCCTTACTGTTGTCAGTGAGTTATGTGTTATGGCAAGCAGGGAAAAAAACAAATCATTTTGTTTCGTTACGTAAAACTACATGTGTTTATTACTCTGTAGTTTCACCCCCGTGAACTCAAATTATCAGGAGTGAGCTGTAATGTCCAAATGCTAACATGGCAGTTGGGACTGCTCTCTTTAATGGAGCAATTTAAAATAATTGGCACTTTGCTTGAAGGCCACCTTCCCATTAAAATACTTTGATTTGGCTTTTACAAGGCTGTACATTCAGTTAGATAGTGCACACGCGGACTTCAGAGAGGCTGCCAAATTCATTATAATATAAGCTACAGTATCTTATTTGCTCTTTATGGGATGGCTTCAGCTAAATCACTAAACAAATTGTGCCTGCCACTACCTTTGGTATGTAGTCAAGCTGATTCATTTGGTTTTCAGTGTCAAGCTTTATGTTTTCCAACCCCTCACAAATAAAATATACACAATTAAATTTTGGTGAGAATCAGGGTTGAAAATGAAATTGCCAGTTAACAGGAATGTTTTCCATTCTTGTCCATTGCATTGGGCGGCTGGAGTATTGGTCAGTGGCTGATGTCTCAGCGTACAAATCAAATGGCTTGACAAAAAGGAAATTACTTCTTCATGAGTCTGTAAATTAACAGATCAAAGTTTATTTCACAGATCTTTATTCTATTTTATTAAAAGCATTAGACAAGTCAGGCACACTTTTCAAGTCTGTTGTAGTGCAGAAGAGCTTATTACACTACAGTTAGCATCTCATGCTGAAGCATCTGAACCACAGCTGGCCAGAAAGGCTTGGGGTCATCTGAGGGCCAACAGAGCCTCTGCTGATCAAGGCCTTTCTTCTCGACAGGGGGATGAATGATGACTACAGAGTAAATGCCAAAACTATAAATTTCATCCCACACTGACCCAAAGCTCCCCTTAAGTTTATTTACATTTTCACATAGCATCTACTCTTGAACATCAGTGTCAAAGGATCTCAAGGCAGAGTGATTAGTGATCGCTGTGCTCGAAAATACACGTTGCCAGAAAAGTTCATTTTGTTCCAACATGTCTGTTGCGAGTGGCACTAAGGAGCAGACTGAAAGGATCTTTCATTAACTTGTCTTTACTTGTTACTCGGTCTTATTCTTGCTTTTGACTGAATCCAGAAGAGCTGAGCAGGACTGGGTGCAGTGTCAGAACCGCTTTTCAAATTCAGCCTCATTCCTTCAACTACCAACAAGCTAATGAGGGTATTTTACTTCAAAATAGAAACTAAATAAATAGGCACATTTTTATATGTGGATAATAAATAAATAAACTCAGCACCCCGTGGTTAACTTTTAAATGGGCTTTGCAGAGAGCTCTGTTTGATGTGCACGCCTAGAGTCAACTGTGTTTGGACAGTCATGGGGTGGTGCTGCGAGGCTTTTAACTACTCCAGAGAACACAACCTACCACAGAGCAGCACACAGGAGTCCCTCTGGCCTGAGGCTGGACACAAACTATCAACTGAGAGAATGAGAGAGAGGGATGCACAGTGGGATTTATTCCTGCACAGGCCTGGAGGGTAACAAAATAGAATAGCCCAAACAGTGAGACCGGCCTGAAGATGTTGGCGGAGTGATTCTCAAAAAGCAATTCATTAGGTGTGTGTCAGAAATATGAATATTAGATCTTTTATGCAAAATATTTCCCAATTCGATTCGACTAGAAGTACACTCACATTTCCAGCAAATGCAGATTTTGTGAACTAAAATCTGAAGTGAATGATTAAACTCAGTAACTTGAAGAAGAATACATTGCAGAGCTCCTGTATTGGATTGCATTAGATTGCACAGGTGTACCTAATATAGTGGTCAGTGAGTCATTGCTCCGGTTTTGTGGTGTGGGAGGCATGCGCTGCCTAATTTGAGAGGACGAACATGCTTAAGTTATTACTACAGGAAGGCAATCTGTCAAAGGGAGGCTGTTTTGGCATGTTGCATAGCACTGCTGAGATCACAGAGTCAGACTCTGCTTGCAATTACTGCTGAAGGACCTTGGACGCAGGCGGACGGCCATTAATCCTGCTTCTGGCCATCGACGCTCTGACATGTCAAAATACCCCCTGTCCTCTGTGCCACAGCTCTGGAAAAAAATGAACCGCAGTGACCATACCACACAAATGGAGTAACTGATGCTATCATTAATGTAATTAGGTTCACTTAAATCAGCAGAATGTTATGACTTACTTTGTACAACTACTCTAAAAGAGACCACTGAAATTACTTTATTAAATACTTTATTAACGGTTAATTACATTACTGCAGCTCATGCCTTTTAACAGCATACAAGTGGTTCACAACTATTCATAGTATTTACTAGTAGTACCAGCTAACTAGAATTACTGCAATGCAGTACCTCAGTTTACCAGTGACATTGTACTTTACACGTTTGTCCAGACTCAAATTCTGGCAAGTTTATGAACAAGTTCAAGCTTATCTTTGTGTCAGATGTAATGACATTCCTTCCAGGCATCCTTGACACTTGACCCCCAAATCTAATCAATTAATTCTTTACCCCAAGCGACAATTTGTGCTAAATTTGAAGAAATTCCCTCAAAGCCTTCCTAAGAGATCACATTCCCAACAAGATGAGCATGGGGTGACTGTGACCTTAGGCAATAGTAATGTGATCAGTTCATCCTCAATCCAAGTTGACCCTATGAAAGAATTTCCTCCAAGCATTTAGGTGACCAGACAGACAACCAGAAAATCTAATGCCTCCAGCCTGGCTATCATCAGCCTGAAGGCATAAAAAAAACTCCCGAAAAAAGTATTCTGCTTTTTGTTCTCAAAGTAAAATGGCCTGTTGAAAATTAAATAGCACAGTCAACAGTGCACAAAGTAAAAGTTGAATAACCAAAAACGAATGTTTGCCAGTAATAATATTAATAAGAATCGACACTCTATTGGTTCCCTCCGTTCACATACATGTCAATGTGTCCTTGGACAAGACACTAAAACCCTTTTGTAGCATGAATTTGTACCTGCTGAGTATCTGAGAAAAGCATTGACTGCATGACAATATTTTAAACAAGTGGTGGAAAAAGTAAAAAAAGACACAGTTTAAGAGTCAGTCATTTATTATAATATATAATATAATAATATAAAGGATCTAGTAGTATATATTAGTATGGCATGGAAACATTACACAACTTAATAGCAATAACAACTTTTATAGCAACTTTTATAGCAATACTCAGTATATTCATTGTCCCCCCAGTTGACATCTATATGTGATTTAACAATAGACTCCTTTAAAAACCTCCCTCCTTTGTTCTCCTCACAAAAGCATCTTGTTTACCATAGAAAAAAGTGTGGTTTCATCCAACTGAAAGCAACAGACACGTTGAAAAGAAAAGAGCTTCAAAGGAAGAGATTCATCATCCTCCCACCCACACTACACCTACACAATGCTGTGATCAGGTCATTTAGCTGTTTCATATACTATGACATTTTATCCCCACCTAAGCATCTTAAACCAGTGTGTTATGCTCCATGGAATGTAATTCCAGTGTCAGCAACTGCCTGTGAGTTTCTTTAACCCTGTGATAGGTTTAGCTAAGAGAAAAGGTACAGTAGTACAGAAGTTAAAAGCTCCTGAGATACTTTTACTTTCATGAAAATACAAACACTGGAGTTAATACTGACCATAAAGACAGCCATTTGCCGAAATACACAAATGAAATGAATGTAGAAAACGGCCGCATGTCAGATTCCACTTGACAGATTGTGGCACGCAACATTTTGTCACGCATCCAAATATCAGCAAAGAAGCTCACGTTATACCCAGGCATCTGTGTCCGATCTGAATAACTAGCATGACTCCCGTGCAGATGGTCACAGGATGTGACCACCTCCTATCGCCTGTTGCCATCCATCTCCCAGTAAATAGCTCCTTTGACACCCTGAGCCCACTTTTTTTTGTCGAAGGCGCCTCACATGATCACCATCGTGAGAGACGAGGGACGAGCAGGAGCGCCACAGAGTTGAGAAACATCACACCTCATGCGCGGTACACGTCACGAGAACTTCTGACCCGTTTGTGGCAGACAGTGAGCCACAAGTTAGTCCTCCTGATATCACTTCTTTGAAATCTTAATGTCCAACTGCCCTCCTTAATGGCCTCTGCTCAACAGCTAAATCAGATTTATAACTACTGTCAAAGGCAGGGATGACAGATAAATTAATCTTCCCTTCACGAGTTTACATCTTGGGCATCTGGACTGCTGATCTTGCCCTAACAAGCGCAGAGGTCTCGGCGAGCTGTCTTTTAATGTTGATGTGTTCATGGCTGGAGATGAATGGCTCTGTCATAGAAATCTATTTATACAGCAGTTATATGGCAGTGCCACCAGATCCAGGACATTGCACTTCCCTGAGACGAGCACCAGCATCTGTTAAAGGAAGTCAGCAAATGACACTTCTTTGGATTTGAAGCACTGTTCAGTGTAATGTATGTCAGCTCCTGTGAGGCTAAAAAAGACAACAAAAAACAGAACAGAAAATAATACCTAAATGCTTTTTGTGCACTAGTAAGCACTTTTAACTCTCATGTGTATTAACATGTAGAGATTTTTCATTAGATTTTTGATACAGAATCGCATCATAATACAAAGTGATAGAAATTCATGCTGGTTGTGCGATGACTGCCAGTCTCTTCCTGCCAGTCTCTTCCTGCCAGTGCGATGTTACTCACACAAATGACGCTGTGTCACCACTACATGTGGTTCCAGTTGCACATGTCTTTGTGTATTCAGTTAACTAAATAAATTCTAAAAATATTCTGCTACTATACACCATTAATTTGTCATATCATTAGTATAAGGTAACTTCAAAGTTATAAATATTAAATTACTAACAGAGGGGAGGCCAGCTCAAACAGTCTGTACTGTATTTATTGTTAATATGTCAATAACAGCTGGGTTCTTACAATAACTGAAACTGTGAATGTTAATAGTGGCGGATGCTCTGCCTTAGGTTAAGAGAAGGGTATTGTAGGAAAATTCCAAGGTATACAGTAAATGCTTTATAATAAAGTTTCTTTTTTAGTAAATGGAATGAACAAAAGAATGCATTGTTTGGCAAAGACAAGTAACCATAGGTGCTCTAATTTCCCCATCCTTATTAAAGCTATATCGAACAAGTGGAGATGCCTAATAAGACTTGAATCACACAAATACGCCGACTTACTACACTTACTACCACGTCCTAAAGAGAAGAGTAGAGTAGAGTTATTACAAGCTCAAAGACAGGACCACCAGGGCTGCAGAAGTCAAGATTGTCATTGTCAGCCTCCCGTCCTCAGTACCTACCTCAACCCATCACATGAATCACAGCCACCGCCCTCCACTGCCCCTGCAACAAAAGATGCTCTGAGGTCATGCCCCTCTTCTTTGTGCCCACCACGGCACATTGACAGAACAGAACCACTCGAGACAAGAACGATTTAAGTGGAACATATAATGAAAGGACACCCATCATAAAAGAAAACATGGCACTACTGAAGAACTACTCAGACATTCACTTTTTAAGGGTTTAATATTGCTAGTAATTTCTCCAGGTCTTAAAAACGGAAGGTGATAAATAAAAAAAGATTTGACTTTCATCGTCAAGCTGGGTAACGGTCTTCACTGATGATAATATGCTTGAGACTTAAGCTGCACACCCTTTTATATTCATTGCCCCAAGTATGCTCTGTGGGGGTTTAGAACTTCAAACAGTACCTCATGAAAAAGTCAGGAGGTGTCAGACATGTGTTCCCGCTCCTCACCCCCAATCCCGCTGGCTTGCCAACACCAAAGGCCAGAATTGATTTTGTGTGAAGCAGGACCAGCTCCACCCCCGTCAGGGATCACCTGCCTAACCCCTGCCTGTGGCTCTGATATAGCACTAACAATTAGAGAAAGGCAGCAATATTGACAAGATATCTGCAGTTTTCAGAGGAAATATCTCTGAATCACAGTGTACAACAACTACAGTGTGTGTGTTTTGTACAATCTGATTTCCTGAAGGAGAGTTAAATTGTCACAGTTGCATTTTTTCTCTCCAACTCCACGTGGATGATCCCTATGTATGAGCTAATAAAGTGAGGTTTATGGAAGATTCAGGTCAGATTACATGAGGTAGGAGCACTGTCCTGTGACTCAGCAGGTTTTAAAGTTAGTCTGAATGTCTATAAAAAAATGATCATACAAAAGCCAACTTGGATAAAAGTCTGAGGTGGCTTTCTTGTACAGTTATCTATTTACGATCCCTTTTAAATGAAACATTTCTTCCTGTTGGTGTGCGCGCGCTCATCCAGACAGGCAACAGTGATGTGCAGTAGATACAGTTCTTATTTTCAGAAATTCCCCTGTTTGTCTGAACCATCATCACTTTACTTTACTTGGCAGACACTTTTTTCCAAAGCAACTTACAAAGAGAGGACACAAGCAATTACCATCCGGCTTCTGTAAATTATGTGTTACTACAAACCCAGAGCCCTGTCAAGAAGAAAAATATGCTAGGACCAGCATCAGAAGTGTCGATCCGATTAGAATTACAAGGCTGATTAACACGTCGATTAGACCTTTTTTACGAGAAATATTTTGACTTGACCTGAGAGAATAAGCTTAGGGTAACATTAATAATGGCTCCATTCCAGTAATCGCAGCAGCCAGGTTAGTATAAAAGACTAAGATGTCAATGGGATGCAGCCATCGATAATGTAATGATTTACAGGCAACATTTCTGCTGTGACAGTAAATATGCTTTAAGAAGGTGCACTACTTGAAGAAAAACATGACCATTTCCATTTCAGCCTACAGTCATAAATTATCGGCAGCCGTGGAATCTTTCTAGAAAATGCACAAACTCCCAGAAGATTGTTGCAAGGACAAATGTTTTGGTATACATATGTTTAATCCCTTTATGTGCATTGGATCAACACAAAGAAATCTGAGAAAAAACACAAATTTGACACCATTTCACGCAGAACTCCACAAATAGGCCAGACAAAATGATTGGCACCCTCAACTTATTTGGATGCACACCCTTTGCAACAAATTACTAAAATGAATTTCTTCTTATATCCATTAACAATGATTTACACCTCTCTGCGTTCTCCAAACAGCAATTTTGAGATGTCTCCATAAGTGTTTAGATTTAGAACTGGACTCATGGCTGGCCACCTAAGAACTCTTCATCGCTTTGTCTTCAACCTTTTCTGGATGCTTTAAGAGATGTGTTTGAGATCATTGCCCTGTTGCAACACCCATGACCTCTCACGTAGAACTAGCTTTCTGACTCAGTAAGCTTCTACATAAATGTCTCAACACTTAACTCATAAACACGCAACTAAATAAAAACTAAAAATAAAATCTTAATAACAACCAATAATTAATAAGGCATTTTAGTGCTAGGACCACAGTTTGTGAACCATAATAAAACAGTTTAATACAGCTGAGCGTTAATGGGTTTGACAGACATATTTTTCCTACTGCCTACTTTAGACATGTCACTCATGTGACCAACAGTGCAGTATTTGTCTGCAGCACATGTCTTAATAAAAGCTCCTATGAAGTGGAGGGGAAGCATATGAAAAGAAAAAAATGGCTGGAAAACAAGCAGCTATGAAGTTTTGGAACAGAGATTTTAGTGGCCTGGCGTCTATGTGCGAAACACAACTTCCTTATTTTAACAGTGGGCACTTCAGCCACTGGCTTGATGTCAACCTCCCGTTCTAATGGACAGCCGCAAAGCTGACAGGCTGTAAATCAGAGAACTATAGAAAGCCATTAGTCTGGGGATACACAGTAAAAAGCGGTAATGGTCTTATAAAGCCTGCAACACCACAGCAGACTTTCTGATTCTGACTATTAAGGGCTGCACGAAGCCCTGGATGAGTGAAAATAGGAAAATAAGGAAGGAATTTTTCTTTTGTTCATTGATGCCTGGGGTCTTGTGCTTGTGATCAATGTACAGTACGATGCACTGTGCTGAGAGCTATTTATTTACACTGTACTCCAGCTGAGTGAATAATAGAGGAGCGCATTGTGATTATAAAGTGTTTCTATTGAGCTAGATGTAACAGACGCCTCATTGATTTACCATGAGACGGTTACAAATGCCAGATGTGCTCTGAGTGCTGGTTATAGTACCAAGAACAACAATTTACATCAGTTGTTATGTCGAACGTAGTTTTATCCTCAGATCTACAGCCATATTAAAAAAGGCCAGTTTATGCAAAAGAAAAAAACCTAACCAACATATTTTCTAACTTTAGCCTTGGCCCTAGTATTATCTAACCATGCAGAAATCTGGGTTTTTGAATGCTACTTCATTTTAACTTCACTACTCATACTATCAGCTGAGCCACTACTACACATGTTGTAGTTTAGCATGTTAGCATGCTAACACTGGCTAATTAGATCTAAACACAGAGCCTCATGGGAGTGTTGGTAGTAGTGTTGATCCTCCGGGGCCCATGAGTGTATGTACCAAATGAGTGGCGGCCATAATAAAAAAGGCCAGTTTATGCAAAAGAAAAAAACCTAACCAACATATTTTCTAACTTTAGCCTTGGCCCTAGTATTATCTAACCATGCAGAAATCTGGGTTTTTGAATGCTACTTCATTTTAACTTCACTACTCATACTATCAGCTGAGCCACTACTACACATGTTGTAGTTTAGCATGTTAGCATGCTAACACTGGCTAATTAGATCTAAACACAGAGCCTCATGGGAGTGTTGGTAGTAGTGTTGATCCTCCGGGGCCCATGAGTGTATGTACCAAATGAGTGGCGGCACCGAGGACTGATCTCACAACGAATGACACATTGTCAAACCTGGATCGTCACTGCTGGCACAAAATTCAACAGACATCTCTTTCTAGAAACAATATCGCACTTGCTGTGCAAAACAAAACCCAGCAGAAATATCAGACATCTTGATTTAATCTATCTTTACCTGCCAGTTTAACTACATGTTCCTTTTTCTGATTCGCACAGACTGATTCTTCAGTTAAATGTTCTTTCACCAATAAATAGAAAATCCTACCTCAAGTCTTCCACTGAAATGTGATAAATTGTATGTTGAGAACAGGTTACAGACCTTAAATATGCAACATTTAAAGGCTGCAGACTCATGGCAGCTTTCTGTGATCGACATAATACATGTAGTTTAAACCATATCCACCAGGTTTAAATATTAAAAAAACAGATGTTAAATGTCTATATAATTTCAGCTAAATATATTTACCAAATCAGTGGTCTTTTGGTCTCCTGAGTGACATTCCAACAGCCTGTTCCTAACTTACTGCAAGACTGAACTCGCCTGAAGACAATGACAATCTCTTCTCTGTCTGATGTCACTTCCCATTTCCAGGACGACTGCTATCTGCTACTGGCTTCTGCCAATAATAGCTCATCAAAACAACACAGCCCTTCTTGGCATCAAATAAAGGCAGCGGTCCACGTCTGTGCCACTCAGATGTCAATTAAGACTCCTCTTCACACTGACACTTGTGACTTAAAAGAAACAGTCGAGAATGTGATGAATTTGAGCCGACAGATGAGAAGGCAGTACGTTGCGTTGCAGTACCATAATGCGCTTGAGATATGGATAACAACTGACACCACTGGCAGGTCTTATGAAGTTTGATTTCATTTGTCAGGCCTCTTCTACTTTGTCTTTTAGCTCTCTCACTCCCTCACTCTTCAATCATCGCGGTAATAGTTCATTCTGATAGCCTGAAGACATTCGCACTCACTTCCATTTAAAATGCAAAGCCACAAATATAGTAGGGTGCTGCTATGGGCTACAATCAAGATGGCATGTGTTGTGTCTGATATGTTTTATTGTAAATTTATATGTAGAATTGCATGTAATATATGTATAAAAACAAGCAAAAAAACCTGGTTCTGGATGTCCACGGGCTTTTTCAGATGTTTGAAATTCACACAATTTCACAACTTGGAGCTTAATTCATATCACATAAAGCACGAATGACAGAGAAATAACCATCAACCGTGGTATTTGATTACTAAGTAGACAAATGGAGCAGTAAGTGTCCAAGCCTGTCTCTGCAAATACCTTGCATGCTTGTCTCCAGCCGACCACATGACGGTAATTCCTGACTGAAGCTCTCCTCCTGCATATCCTTAATCCTGCCTGTGAAATGTGACAAGATCATTCTTTAGGCCTACTTTAGTCTGAATAATCTGCCCATCACAGACATTCATCCTGACCCGCACAGTGCTTCCAGTGTCATAACACGCTACCTGTACGTTTTCACCCCAGCTTAGGCTCCATAAATTAAATCTAGACAAGGAAATGTGAGGGATCAGCATCTGGGGCTACATGTGTGTGGATGCAGAGAACTGTGATCATTTACACAGTGTTGCCCTTTTAACTAATTTTAGTTAATAAATCAACTGATTAATTTATCAACAACATATCCAACTATCCATTAGCTATTAACCATGTTATCCTTTAGAGGGACACGGGGGGTTGGAACAAATCCCAGCTGGATAAAAGGCAGAGGACAACCTGGTCAGGTCGCCTGTCTCTCACAGGGCTACATGCCAAATATGCCAGAAATTTCCTGTTTCCTGCAAAATGGGAAGATTTGGTATAGTTCTCCTTTTGATATGCTTGTGAACGAAAGGCTTTTGGTTTGGAACAGTTAGTCAAACATAATAGGTAAAATTTCAGTTACATTGATGTCCAGCAAAATTAGTTTAATCATTTAGCTGTACGCATTTCAATTATTAATCAAATAAATGATGGTGAAGACATGTGTCAACACTGAAAATCAAATATACCAAAATGTTGACACTGTAATAAAAATAGACTAAATCAAGTCGCGTGTCAATCATTACCACTAAATGCTGACAATAATGCAAACGCTATGTTTTACAGGAGCTTGCGTAACGTCCCATAAAGTTCTGAACCACTAATGTGGCAGATTTCAGGTTGAACTGAGAAACTGGTTCCAGTGATAACAGGGACTATAGGTGAAGTTAACTTTTCTCTACAGCATGACTACAACCCCCTAGGATACTCACCTACCCGATGGCAAGTGGAGGACAGCATATAATCTCTGTAGGCTTTACTTCATACTAGCAACCAGCTTTAACTAATTGAGAAGACAACGTGAAAAAGACCCTTCACCACCGTGATCTTGGCTGCACCTCAACTTTTCTAACTCTCTCCGTCATGCTGCGCTACTGTTGTCTGACTTCCAGCGAGACAGTGTAAGTTCTTCGTGTCAGCTCGGAGTTGAGCTCTTGCAAATGAAGTCAATGCTACAGTAGTTGACACAGATGGGGGGGGGTATCTTGGATGAAGTCAAGGGGAATGGGTATGATTTCTAACTATCTGAAATGTCCTGTCTTAAACACATAATATCAGTAATACTTCCTGACACATTCTCGTATAACCTCTTATTCTGTGCCAGCTTCTGTGGGGCCTTTTTTCTCTCTCTGGGCGTAGAAGAAAAGCAGTCTATTTTCTTGTCATATTTGGTTGAAAGGCGACTCTCAACTTGGAGTCTAATTTCCTGCACTTTAAAGACAGTCCACATGCAAGGTGCATTACCATGCTATCAAGGTGATGGGAGCAATTTCAAACTGTCAGTCAGTCATGGAAATATCAGAGACTTAATGTCTACTGCAACCTGTCAAAGGCTTCAGTGCAGGTGGAGAGCGTAATCTGAGTCTTATTCACTCAACACCATTTACGTGTCAGTATAGCGCTCCGTTTCACTCAGGATGGTAGTTCATAATGAGCTGGATATATAACCATATATTGCTACGTAAATGAAGAGGCCAAACTGTGGCAGGTTTTAAAAATACATGTGTGTGTTTGGGGAAAAAAAGGCAAAATGCACAGCTTCTGCAGATAAATGGGAAGCATTTATGCTATAGATTCCATACATTCAGCGTTAATATTCAGCTCCTGCGTCTCACATGTTCCCACAGTTCTGGCTTCACAGACAGCAGTTAGTTAAGGCTGTTAATTTCCAGATAGACGCACCACTCTGGGTGACACACTGGCGCTGTACTTAACCATTATTAATGTGACAGGCCTCAGTGCAAAGCAAATCAATTAAACAGGAGCAATCACCACAGTCTGGATAACGGCCTTTTAAGACTGTTTTCATGTGACAAGGAGGTCCTCGATCCAGGCCTCTGCACAGGGACCTGACAGGTCAAGAAAGAGGTATGAAACAATAGCACCTTCTAACCATCATCTCCCCTTTTTACCTGTCAGATCCAGTCAGCCTGTCTGACTGCTGAGGTGGCGTGCCCTGTGCCGGCTGCCACAAGGTGAATTTTCATGTCATGTCAAGGGAATTTCTTATTCCATTTGCTCGACATTATATTGGCCATTTATCAGCCGTATCCTTTTTTTGTGTTGTTTTTGAAAGGTATAGGGCAATGGCTTTTGCACCTGACTTTGTCATTTTTCAAGCTGTTTCAGTTACAGCCCTTTTGTAATGTTTTTAATGTATGTGTGCAGCTCTAAAGAGAGCAGAATAAGACTGGAGCAGTGACAACATTTTAGCTGCCGGAGTCCTCCCAAGCATCTGCAGAAGAAAAGCAGATTTCACTATTTTTACGGTTTATGAGGTAACCGGTAATTTGATAAAACATACTTTGACAAAAATTTAACATCAGTTTAAAAACAATTGACTGAAAGCAGAGCAATGGGATGTCCACCTGTCCAGAGATTAACCCCAACTGCACAGTTGAATTATAGATTACATATTATGAAATGATATGGCAAATCCAGCTATTGAAACGTTTTTTGCCATTATTAACGATATTTCATTTAACCCAATGATAAACTGTATTGTTTTTGCATAAACAAACAGGACTGAAAATCAAAACAGAAAATGAAGACTACGAGTTAAATGGAGTCAAAACAGGGCTGCAGGTGGATAGAGAATGAACTCATCCACCTTTAGCTTATATTTTCTATGTCCTTGAATAAATATCACTTGTAGGGGCCAAAATATAGCTTTGTCCTGAACTCATTTGAACTCAAAAAGACTCTGAAATGATATACAATTTAGCCAACCTGTATGGTGTTCACTATTTGCCAAGTGTTGTGTTTTTGTTTCTTTGGCCAAGTACAAGGGTAAAGATAAAAATACTAAATGGTATAGTATAGCTCTGTCTTTATTAGACTGTGTCTAAAAAAGCATTTTCATTTTTCAAAAAAGTATGAACTGAAGAAACTAGTTCTTCATGAATGATGTGTATGTTGCAGAAAGGATTGAGTGAACTTTTGTCTTCTTTGCCCTCTGTTGTTTTTTTTTTTTATTCGCCAGACATGGAGCTGAATTCATGACGAAATGGAAGAAAGCGAATTGGGAATTAACCATTTAATGAACATATTAGAACATGAACCAGATAGACCGTTGTGCTCTCTCAGAGATTCCCAGCGCTACATTTGCCCGGACTCTGGGTGATCTATAAACGTGTCCTTGTGTGAAATACTAGCGGGAGATTTCAAGCTTTCTGCTTAAAAGTAATGAATTACGGCGACGAAAAAATGTGCAGCCATTTAAGGATAAATCCCAGAATTTGGTGTCTGCCACAGAGAGCCATCCATCACGTCCACAATAAAGGAGTTTTTGCCTGACGGTCGAAATTTATGGTCGCCCTTCTCTGCCCTAATAACTCAAAGCGCTGTGTCAGAGCCTGACAGCCGTTGCCGAAAACAGCACCTCTGTTATCAATCAAAAAACACTTGCATATGTTTAACTTTCGCCTGATCAGCAAGACATTTATAGGCTATTGAGTAATAAGATAAGTGGGTCTATTTCGATGGGAAGAAACGCGGACGCTTTAATGATTAATGGCAGCCAAAAAAGGGGGTTTAAGTTCTCTTAGAATAAAAAAGGGAGAAATTAGAGGAATATTTGAAAATATCCAAAATGGAAAACACTTGAAAATGACATGATATTAAATACAGTGGAGGTCTGTAGGAAAATCTTGGCTGTGCAAAAATACTCTCAGTATTTGCCTCCAATTTAATAAATCGCAGTTTTGAGTTTTAGCAGACCAGGCAGACTTTACCAGGCCTAAATGATGATGGAGGAGTGAGAGGTAAAGACACATCACTTCTCCCCGCTTCTCGCGGATTCACTTTACAGTAGTTGACCTGAATCTGACTGAGAGGAGGAAAAAAGATCCAGAGACAGCTGACAGATAACTGGCTGCAGGACGGGGCACTGACAGACGACAGGCTGCGTGATCGAGAGGAGAAAGTTGCAGAAAATGGGAAACATGACGATGGATGTCGGTGCAGGCGCTGGAGAGAAAATCTGGCCTCAGAAGCTCATTGTTGCTTCTTCTTTTGACTGAAATGTTATTCAGTAATGGGACACTATGGTGCAAGACCGTCTCTTTTGCAAATGCGTTGCAGAGGTAAGACATTCTGGGCTCGATCTGCGCTTTCTTCACTACATTTAAACTGTTTGATTGAGCGCAAACTCAGCTGTAGTTTGAGACACGTGTCACGTGTCCCAGTGTCTCGTAGACTTCTTGGACACCGTCTGTAATGATAGTGTTAATTAAAATGTAACTTGTGCTCCCTTGACATTTGGAGGTTCCGGTCATCTTCGTCACCTAGTTATCCCGGTTCACCATTCCCAAAACCACTCAGGGCGCAGGGGCGGAGCATGCGTCACAGCGCCAATTACGCAAACACGCATCTAGAACTCGGATTCAAAAGCGTTTTGATTGAGTGAGATATGAAATAGACGCGCGTGTGAGAAGGACACGTCACATTCTGTCGACCCTCCGGTTACGTCGGGGTCTCGTTCTGACCGGGAAGCAGCGCGGGCTGTGAACTGCGGACTATTCAGGTGCTGCTACAGAGGAGGCGGAGTGATCCCTCCCGCTTGCTGCCCACGTAAACAGAGTCCGCTGTCGGACCCACAGCCACACTGTCAGAGCGACGCCGGGGATGAAGCAGCGCGGCTGTGAAGAAGCGCACGGATTCTGCTCCCACACTCTGCGGCTCTCTCGGATTTAACCTTGTTTCTTGTTGTTTCTCTGGCAAAAGATTTGTCCGTCTGATGTTCGAGTGCTGGCTCTCCTGACACTGCACATGAATTTCTCTAACATTTCTACGAGAATTGGGTCATGATCACATCGCCCACGGTCTCTGTCCTGAGAAATAATACAAATCCAGCGTGGGAGAGCGGCTCATCGGGGGAGAAGGGCGCAGTGAACATCGGCCAGCTTTTCGTCCACGACTGCTTTTCTCCCGCAGACCCATCTCGCCAAGCAAGTCGTCTCCCCATAAAGGTTTTGAAAATGCTTACGGCTCGGGCAGGACACATTTTACACCCGGAGTACCTTCAGCCGTTGCCGTCCACCCCTGTCAGCCCCATCGAGGTAAGCACCGCAATGCTTTTTAAGAAAACCTCACAGACACAGATTTGCTTCTAAGGCAATATCATCTGACGTCTAACCTGAAATCACTGGGTGACTGTAGTGGAGAATAGTGGATCCGTAACCTAAGAGGTTATTCGACATTAATTCCGAGTTATTTCCTGAAATGAAGAGTGTTTTTATCTTCATTTACCAACCAGATGACGTGTCGAATGTGCTTCTTACTCTAAATATTAATGACACTTTAGCAGAAAACTAATGACTTTGTTTCTAATGTCATTTCGGACGTGCGGAACATATTCTAGTGGCTCCGTGTGTCTAAGTTCACTGAGTTGTGAGTTTCATCCGGAGATAAGTTTATGCGCAATGCGTAAAATAAGTGCGTGCACACAACTACATATTCTGTGTTGTTTTTTTTTTATTAATTTCATTAATTGTGTTTATCTAATTTCACAGCTGGATGCCAAGAAAAGCCCACTGGCACTTTTGGCTCAAACGTGCTCTCAGATCGGCAAACCGGACCCGCCGTCCTCCTCCAAATTGTCCTCCGTGACCTCAAATGGATCTAATGACAAAGAGAGCAAATCCGGTCCACTGAAAATGAGCGACATCGGGGCAGACGACAAATCGAGCTTCAAACCTTACTCTAAGTCGTCGGAGAAGAAGGACTCGAGCGGCAGCCTCAGTGGAGATAAGACCAGTTTCCGGGTGCCTAGCGCCACCTGCCAGCCGTTCACCCCTAGGACAGGCAGCCCCAGCTCCTGCACCTCAGTCTCTCCTCTACCGTCTGAGGGCAAAGCGGGGGATAAGGAGGAAAAGAAGGAGTCTGATAGCAATAAAAGCAATACGACTGACAATAATGGCAGCCATAGGATAAGTGGAATTACCTCTGACGGTCAGAGCCAGGAGAACACCTCTGGATCAAAGACTGTTACATCAGATTCAGCATCGGTAACGTCGTCGTCCTCCGTTCTCGGCTCAGGACTGGTGGCACCAGTCTCTCCCTACAAGCCCGGTCATACAGTTTTCCCGTTGCCACCTGCTGGTATTTCCTATCCTGGGAGTTTAGCGGGTGCCTATGCAGGTTACCCACAGCCGTTCCTCCCTCCTGGAATGTCCCTCGACCCCACCAAACACAGTAGCCAACTTTTAAGCGCACAGTTTGCTGCTGCCAACTCCCTGGGATGCAGTAAAGCAGGAACGAGTCCCCTTGCTGGAGCATCTCCGCCGTCTCTAATGTCCGCTGGTCTTTGTCGGGACCCTTATTGCCTGAGTTACCACTGCACAAGCCATTTGTCCGGTGCATCCAGCGCTAACTGCGCACATGACTCTGCGGCCGCTGCCGCTGCGCTCAAATCTGGATACCCGCTCATGTACCCGACACACCCGCTGCACGGCGTGCACTCGGCGACCCCGCCTTTCAGCGGACACCCCTTATATCCTTACGGGTTTATGCTGCCCAATGACCCCCTCCCGCACGTGTGTAACTGGGTGTCTGCAAACGGACCATGCGACAAGCGCTTTTCCTCCTCCGAGGAGCTCCTCGGCCACTTGCGGACACACACGGCCTTTGCAGGTACGGAGAAGTTAATATCCGGGTATCCGGGGTCATCCCTCGCCAACGCCGCAGCCGCCGCTGCTATGGCTTGTCACATGCACATGCCTCCCAGTGGCAGCCCAGGCAGTCCCAGCACACTGGCCCTCAGGGCCCCCCATCACCCCCTCGGACTGAGCAGTCGCTACCACCCTTATTCTAAGAGCCCCCTGCCCACTCCAGGGGCACCGGTCCCGGTGCCCGCGGCCAACGGGCCCTATTACTCCCCCTACGCCTTGTATGGACAAAGACTGACAACAGCCTCGGCCTTAGGATATCAGTAGAGACAAAGATTATACATTTATAAAGAAGATTTAGGCCCAATGAGTTTTATATTGTACTTCATGCAGGGACTGGATCCACGTGGGGATCAGTATATTTATTTGCGATAGCTTCAAGCGTGATTAAAATAAAAAAATAATTATAATATAACTGTGAAAAGCCTCGATGTGCATTATTTTACACAGGACATGACAATGTGTTACTTCTCTGTGCTGTGCAGCGTTTTATGCTGAACAACGAGGATTTTAGTCTCAACATTGATTCAACTGTACATCTTTCAAAATATTTTTTTTATTCTGCAGAATGCTTGGAGGCCGCGTGTGCTGTGGGATTTAACAGATTGATGAACGTGGAGAATCAATCAGAGCAGCAGATTCTTCAGAACTGTCATTGATTTATTTTGTTGGGAGCAAAACGTTTCGAGAAGCAGCTTCACACAGCTCTGAAAGTGCTTACAGATGGTGTTTTTGGTCTCATCTTAGAGAGAAGATTTAGAAAATACACATTAACTCATGCGTCAATGAGGCATCAACTTTAGGAAAAAAAAACAAAAGGAGTATTTTTTTTGTTTTAATAATCTTATTACCGTAATTTATTTATTTAGTTTGGGAGCAACTTGTTTGGCTGAGCGCTTTCATTTTAGGCTTCTGAAAGTAGTGATTTTTAATCACATATAGGATGATATATTTTTAATGTATGTATATTTCTATGGAAGATTCAGAAAAAAACAAACATCATTTGTTTGGTGTGGACATTATTGCTGAGTGGTTGTTGCAAAGGGGCCTAGAGATGGTGGACTTTATATATTTGCAAAATCATCACATGAGTAATGTGTAAGATATCTAAACTAGATGAAGGAGGTGTCTGTAAACATTTATGTTTTTATCGACTTACGCTGACTCCAAACTAAAACCACTTACTGCCTTTCTGTGTGTGTGTGTGTGTGTGTGTTCAGATGCAATATCTCTAGGGCCCCTCAAAACACGCTGAACCTTCTCAATCTTGGGGTCATGAATTGCTGTTTCATTAACAAAGACAAATGAGTTGCTGATATCAGGCTAAACTAAGATTTACGATGACACCAGATGGGAGATGTTTCCACAGCTTTTGTGATCGCTCTAATGAAGCCATGAAGCACGCAGCATGAAATAAAGCGAGGCCTAAGTATTTAATCAGCCCCTTAAAACAAATCAACTAAATCAAGCCAACAGTGCTATTATCCATTCACAGTAAATCAGACGGTTCTCCGGCAATAAAAGCGCCATCATTAATAGTCAGATGTCATATTCATCAAATCTACTCATCCTTCATGTAGATACGCCTAAACATATCTTAGTGATAGATGGTAATAAAGCCTCTAACCCACAATTCAGCACTGCAACCAGTCAGCCATGAAGCCAACGAAGATCATACGTGATGCATCCTTTTTTTCCCATTTACAAACAGCACATCAGTGAGATGTGAACAAATGGGGCATAGACGTGTGAACATATTTCTCACCATGAATCTAATGTGTGACTCTCGAGTGTAAGAAAATATTGCACATGCTCTCACGTACAAGTCGATGAAGGTGAATTATTTAGTAATTTATCGGTTGATGCATTATTTTGAATCTGAGAAAGGACAAGTTCTGATACGCGCATGGACTAAATTGTTTGAACATTAAATTTATTTGCAAGATTTGGATTTTATAGCGCAGTTTTTGTGTAATAATCCTTTACTTTTTGTACAATAATCCCCTCTTCACGGGGACTATGATCTCAGTGGAGTCTATTATCCTTAGTGGTTCCTGGCTGGTGGAACGACTCGCCCTGCTCCATTCGACTAGCTGAGACTATCACCACCTCCAAAAAAACATTTGAAACTCACCTGTTTAAAAGGTATTTTTAATTAGTCTTACACACACATTCACAAAAAACTGTCTAACACTTCACAATGACTATCATGTTCTTTATCTCCCATATCTTTTCTTTACCAAGCAAAGAAAGGTACAGTAGAAGTGTAATTGAAGCAATGGATTCTATAATAACAATAATTGTTTGACTTTTTCAATACAGGAATTCTTTGAATATTGATCACATGCTAAAGAGGGATCCAAGAACAAATCAGACGTGACATAAGTCAGTCAAAACTAATATGACAAAATATTAAAAATCTGTATAGAGTATTGTGGTGAACCGTCCCTGTAACACTTTATTTATATTCTAAAAACATTCAATAATGAACTATAATGTAGTTGTGTTCATTTGTATTGACTAGTAGAACTAATCATGTGAGTACCAACAAGTGCAGACTGCTGTCTAAATCAAAATATTACAAAACATTAAATATAACACACTTCATGGGAGAAATACCACGTTACCTAAATATGTGGTGACGTTATCATTTCCCCCGGGAGAATCAGTTTAATGTGCTAATTTTGTCTTTGCGGTTTTAAAATTTTAGAAGACTCAAGGCACCAACAGGCAGATGCTCAATCACAGAAAGAGGTAAGCGTATCCCATTAACTGGCTGAAGAGCCTTTACAGACACGTATCATAGCGAGGTCTGTGAATCTGTCCTCTACACCTCCATTTCGTGTTTGAATCTAACTCCATGCTGAATCACAGAGACGGACTCACCTGTTCTGCACTGAGTTGCAGCACGAGAAACACCTCTGGCCTTTTGCCGGAGGGAGATCACAACAGTGTGCCCATCAATGACATGTGTTAATGTTAAAGACCGTCACTTTTTCACAGCTGCACACCATGTGTTGTACTGTTTGTTCTGGTTGAAGCCCATGAACATTATCACCACTATACTGAGCTGATTTTCCCTCTAAAAAATGCCCACAGTCGTGTCAGAACACAGACTATTCACAAATAGGATCATGCATCAAATACATACATCAACTAGCTTTCAAACACTTGTTACACATGTTGTAGTTATATAATGAGTTTAACACCCTTTTGCCAGTTGTATTAATGATCTAATCAACGGATTTCCCTGTTGTTACATAAACTTTCAGCACTCTGAATAAACGTTCCTCAGTATGTTCTGTTTACAGACGCTAAAGGGAAAAACCAATGACCTTTTGCATGTTCAATCAGCTGAAAAGCGTGTCTTCCATCATTCTGAGGAACTGTGTGGTTTATTTTTGCACGAGAAAGGCTTTTGCTTCTCCAAACATGCTGCATATTTATCATCACTCCATCATTTCCTCCCTATGACAAGCAAAGTAAACGACGAAGATACAAAGCTAAAGCTGGGTTTTTTCTGCGCTGTTGACCTTTGTCTTTTATTAGCCGTAGCGGAGCATTATAAAATGCAGGATGTGAGGGTGGTACATTGAGATTATTTGAACGTGTGCGTGTGTATATTCTGTTGACTCACGAGGATTTGCTGATTTATAAGCCAGCTGACTGGAAACTGGGAAAAAGACATCTTACCCCTGAAGAGTCTGTCAGCACACAAACAAAGGAAAGAGCAGCAGTGAGTTAAGCAGTGGGTCCTCGTCTCTCAGCGCTCAACATGCCCTATAATTTACACACCACTGACAGGGTCCATTTTAAAGGCTGTCATAGGTGGCAAACTTTTTGTCTCCAAATGTCTTGCTCACAGTGAGTCAACTTCTGCTGGGGCCTGGGTGATTAATGACTTATGGCCTTATTGTGTGGAGGTGGCTAATTAACTACAGGCCGACTGAAGTGACGCTAAGAAAACCCTCCTCTGATAACCCCAACTTTTTCCTTCCTTGACTTGGCATGTGGAAGCTCTTACTGACAAATTTGCAAGAAGCAGACTAACATTGAGTAAGATGAATGGGTGCGGAGAACAGTAAACAGCCTTTAATTTAACAGTGTTTAAGTGTATGACATACTGGCAGTGTGCTTCCACGCTGCTCATGCTCTCTGATTGGGAATTGCAGCCAAAGTTCCCCTGCTGTTGGTTTAAAATTAGGTCATGTACCCTACAGATAGAATTTCTGGGAGCCTCGGCTTGCAAACATATGCCTGTTGCCTGTGGAAGTTGTGTGCAGACTTTACAGTCTGACAGATTAGGACAAAGACAATCAGTTTCTTTAGAAAACTGAGCTTGAAGCCATCGTGAAGGAGACCTGATACAGTCATAAGACAAAGAAAACATTACGTTGACCATCAACACCACCGACATTAACCCAAAGCCACACACGCTGTTACTTAAGGTCAGTGGCTCATTGTCCCCACCCTATTATTAGGTTTGTTAACATACTGTATTGCGGTGTTTGCAGTCATGTCGACAGGCTAACTTAATCAAGTTACTATCGAACTCGTGTGCTTCGCCTAGCGCGACAGTTTTAGTAACAGAATTATTGCCTTGACCTACGAGAGGAAATTAGCTGTGGACACAACTTTGAGAGTTTACTTCCTCCTGATATTTTTTTAACCAGAACACGGACAATGATGGAAAATAGTGGCAAACAAAAAAAGCCCCTTCCATAACATTTCAAATGAAAAATGCCATGTGGACCCAAAGTGGTGCAAAATGCATAATGCCAGTTGGCAGACCATTCCAGGTGATGGACATTTCACTTACCTGAGTCAAATATAACAGACTGCCGTTCATTAATATACAGAAGGACCTGCAGAATCGAGCCTGCCATCTGGTTAAATCAGCAGAGTAATCTACAGCTTGTGATTAGGGCAGAGGAGCAGGGTTTCTCTTTAATCTTTTTCAGCTTAAAAAAATTTCCATCTGCACCATGTGGCACATCATTTTTCTTTAAGACAAATAGACTGTTATTGTATGATCCAGAATTAGATGAGCAGAAAACAATCAATCTTGTAGAGTCTGGGAAAAGAATTGAGATCTAGATTCGGTTTTTCCTTCTCTTGTCTTTAGAATGTCACTTTTCACTTTTCGTTGCTTGACGGGCTTTGCAGCCATCAACATTCTTCCCAAGATGCTCTCTGCTGAGTGCCATCACGTGGACTAATGATGAATATGAAAATGTGTCCTAATATAGTGATACCTTTTCAGCTCCGTTTCCTGTGGTGCACCACAGCAAATGGTGACCTGCAGGAGTAGGTGATACCAGAACCAAAATCCACTCAGGCAAAAAAGAAGACAAAATACTTCAAGTCATGTCAGCAAATTAGTGAGATGACACAACTGTCAGGTGCCAGCCTCCTGCGACAGTTGTGCCCCCTCCGCACCCCACCTCCCGCCGACCCTACCACATTACAGGAGCAGCGATGCTTTCACTGCACGACAAAAGGGAAATGGGTGCATGTTTTTTTATAGGAGACCTGTCTGTCAGCTGGCTCTCAAGTCATAACAAATCACCAGCACTCAGCTGAGGCTGAACATTCAGGGCGTCAGGAGGAAGACGGATGACCTGCAGGCCTTTGAAGTGCTCTGGCAGTTCAGATGGTTCAGCGGCGCTGACAGAGAAATATACACAACAGAGCAACCAATAATGAGAACATTAAACATTCCAGCCACCTGACAGGCTGACAAAAACAGCCTGGCCCCACATCAATCATCTGCTGAGACATAACCTTGACAATTAGTCTCCTCTGATACTCCCTGTAACCCCTGGGTCTGCATTACAGTGTGATTCCACTTAAGGAGAAGAAAACCAAAGAGCTTAATATAATTCCTTAATTCTGATTGATAAAGACATAGTAGCAGCAGAGACTGCAATATATCGGTTCAGAAAATGATGGATTCAGAATCGCTTGGCAAGCTTTTTGTAAAGTAATGACTCTCCATGGACTGATGTGAAAATAGAAAAATGCACATACTGTAGTCCCATTATTTTCCTGGCTGCCTCTGAAGATGTTTCAGCAAACAACAAAAAAAATGTATCCAGCATATGTTTGTGGTGCTGCCTGTTCAAAAATGGGATTTAACGACACCCACAGGAGTTTGGACACCATACAAATACTGTTGCAGAGCCAATACCTATGTTTGAATACAACTCAAAGCATAGATCAGCAAAAAGCATGAACAGTGCCTGATGACTAACGTCTGCGTCTATGTAAACATCAAGTCTGCTATTAAAAAACTCACTAAAAGAGTTCATATCAGTGTCGTAAAAGACTATGCTCAAAAGTACTCCTCATTAGCTGAATAGTCTTGACGGCACTCTATGCTTCAAATCCGAAGCAGCTGACCCTCTCAAAAAAGCGAGGGGCCAAGTTGTCATCACTCTATTCACTCTAACTATGTAGTTAGCGTATGACAAATGAGCCATGTGGAATGACATTTCCCTTTTGCTTTCACACCTGTACAGGAAAAAGCAAAGCACGCGACAGATGGGTGAATAACAGGACCTCAGAACTACTGTTTCTCCTTCTCATTGAGTGAAATGGAAAGACCGGGGACAATGACTGTTTAGAAAAAACTACCTAAGCTGTGGGTTTCCAAGCCCCGAGAATGATAAATGACTTTGCTAACCCAGTGGGACTGCAGACCCGAACGAGCACGGAGCTAATTGCTTTGCAAAATATTTTGGCATGAAATGGAGAGAAAATGCAGACAAGCCGCGGCCAAAAAAGGGCCCAGTGGCTGCTGTGAACTCTTAGTTGGCTTTTGCTTACAAGAGTTCACTCTATGTCCATAAATCATGGACTGCTTACAGCTGAAACTGGCCTTAGTCATCAACATGCAATAGACTGAGTGACAGATTCCATCCTGACTACATTAGCCCCCCCTGTTCAAACGAGACTCCACTTTTTAAAACTCTCCTACCATCTTGGACTTTACAGGAAATGAAAACCAGATGTCTTAGGGTTTCTGTGCATATTACAAACCTGAGCTCATATGGGAGAAAAGAAAGTCTCCAAAAATAGAGCATAAACATTGTTGAAGGAAATGACAGGGGTCAATTTAAACTATCCTGAGGTTTTGATATCTTTCAAAAGGTGCTTCACATGCCGTAGTGATCCCGAGGCTATGATCTCCAGCACATTACTCATTTTCAGCTGTCAGAAATGTGGTTTTGGTCTGTGTTACACCCACACAGGTGAGCACAAGTGCAAACTCTTTCATTCTTAAGCTATGCTCGTGATTTCTGAACTCCTCTCGAGGTTGACAGCACTCCCCAAGGGCAGCAAGAAATAATTCTCTGTATTTTAACGAGTAAAACATTTTAATTGCATTAGGATCCAGACTAATCCTAACTGCATTAGAATCTAGATCAAAAATAATGATACGGGGAGAGATAATAATGAGGTACAGGTGCCAGATATTTCCCATTCAAGTGCAAGTCAAGGATGTCAAGGATATAATGACTAGCTGAAAATCTTTAAAAGTACTCTATCTCACAAACTCCTGGGTCTGCACCAAAAACTGATCACTTGTTACTTGGCCTAAAGCCAAACTTTATTCATTTGTATACATTTTGAGTTTATTCAATGAGCAGAGAGAGTCAAGATTTAAGGGTTAAACTTAATACTTTACTTTTGTTATTACAAAAAGACCCAAACTACTAATCATGTGTTAACCCCTGTCTGTTCTGATTTTATTTTGTAACACAGCAGGTTGGTACAGTGATATAGTTATCCAAATGTGGTGCATTTGTTGTGCACTACTATTAGCCAAAGATTCTGCATTTCCACCAGTAGAATAGAGCATGTAGGGTTGACTCAAAATAAACAGTACAGTATGTTGCACTGTGCTCATTTGTGTGTCCTTAAAGGTCCGGATGGAGACGTTGTCGTCCTGCTATCTCTTCATCCCAGCCCTCTGCCCTAAACACTGGGCTACCAGGCCACCTTAGTTATGACTTTTCCTTGTTGCTTCACTTCTTGAACTTATTGCCCCTTAGTATAGAAAAGCAGAATAATGTGCTAAAGTAAGATGATGAATGTGATACGTTATAGTGTTATTGTGAGCATGTTAGCATGCTGACAATACGATTGAGAATGAGATGGTGCACCAACTATAGTGGCAAAATGTGACTAGTTCACTTCATCTACTAAAATTCTGAGTTAGTCAATTTATTTTCATTGTACTAGACGGGACACAGATATATCAGATATAAAGTGATTGAATATAACTGAAGTAATATGCATGGCTAGATTTCTTGGTTCATAGCTGTAGACATGACCTGGGTTTGAGTCTGGAATCAGTGTTATTGGGTCAACACAGCAGTTCCATCATCAGGACTGCAGAATCTGAGAACACTACAACTACTGCTACAACCAACAGTACAATGCTTTCCCTCCTACAATTTGGGTGTACTGGTCTTGGTACACTCAGTATGAAACTATACTGACTGTATAGGATAATCTTAAACCACATGTAACAGCACATATGAATCACAGGTTTTGTAGCAGCGTCATTAACCTCTTCCAGTGCCTACTGGTGCATTCTCAACGACTTGGCTTTCAAATATATGTAATTCCTAACAGGTAGGCCTAATTGTTTGCTCGTGCGCCAACATGATTAGACCTATGAAGTGTTCTGTACTGTAACAGAGATAAAGCACATTATTCTTAGCTGGGTGAGTAAACATAAAAGAAACACCTCAAAAAGCCTCATGTGGACACGTGGAGCAGCACTGCTGCAACAAATGGCTGCAATATACTGGAAAGCAATTTAGAGTGCAAACTAGCCTTTGTTTTAAATGAGGGTGGTTTATATATATATATATTTATGTCAGAAATATTTACCTCACAATAGATTTCTTATGGGAGGTGCAATCAATTTTTGTTCAATATTTTACTTTTTTTTGCCACCATTATGCAGCTCTACGAAATATTCCCATCGGTCCGTCCTGTCATAACATTATTTGTGTTTTTTATTTTATTAGAAATGAGCTGTTGCTGACTCATTTTAATCTAAAAGCATGAACTGGAGGAACAATTTAGCTTTCATGTTCTTTTGGCTGCACCTGCCCTGTTCACATAGCTAATATATTAAGTAGTAAGTGTCTGAGCAGATGTAGGGTCAGCAGGGAGGCCAGGGTCCATTGAGTGCTCAGTATTTATTGGACTGGATCAGAAAGCAATGACATGATTCGTCTCCTCTCTTGATAAATCACATTTTACATACAGGTAGAAGCTGAAGTACCTTCCTAAAAACAGCCTCTAAATAAAAAAGCTAAAGCTGCCTGATCAGCAGAACCTTCTACTTTTAGAAATGCACAGCCAATAAAAGAGGAACCTCTTAGATGTTCAAAAAACAGTTCAACTCTCTGTCTAGAAACTGTTACACACTGGAATCTTTTATTTGTGTTTGCTTTGCAATCATTCACAGAGATCAAAGCCCATGCTTAGGGCCTCGGTGTCAGCGCAAGACATCGATGACATCTCCCATTCACACTGTGTCTTCTCCTCACATCTCACATGCACTCAGTCGTCACATACCCACAACAAAGAGAGACGCCCGGAGTTATCATCCATCAAACCGAGCCTTTTATGGCCCATCAAAAGACAATGAACTGCCAGAGTGAAAGGAGCGTTTGCAACATGAAGTGACAGCGAATACTCCAGACACAGATTAAACAGTGTTGGAAATGAGAGAGCTACATAATGTTTGGGTAATTTGTGAGAATTAGACGTTATGATTCATCTTTATGAAGGGAAAGAAGCCCAGATATAAGCACTGCACGTCCCCCACTCCGATAGTTCAGGCTTCTCAATTTACTTGGGTTTTGAAGTATGGGCTTCATATGGTTATGGACTGGAACACTTTCCTTTCAAACGTCTTTAAGGCCTCAGTTCTAAGGTATGAGCTACACGTAGAGATATAAAACAGACCTCCTAGACTTATTTTTCCTCAAAGGCATCCCATTTATTCCTCCTCCTATCAAAGCAAAGGAGGTTTAAGAATAAAGGAAGCTATTGGCAGCACAGTACATCATTGTGTACAACAGATGATTTACAGTGCACACCATTAACAGCTCTTTGTATATCATATCCCATGGATTATTCCTCTCAATTCAACCATCAAGCACTGTGGGTATGCACAGTTGTGGTGTGTGCCACCAGATGCAGCAGAGATTTTGCTGAAGCATTCAGCAGAGGCTGGGTGAAAGAGGACACCGGCATGATTACACTGTATCCTGTCTGCTTCTGATTTATTGTGACAGCACAATCTCCCTACAGAACCATGTCGTCAGGTGCTAGGACTTGTGCTGTGTGGTATCCTTGATAGGATTCAGGCTTTCAGTCAAGACCCTGTGAGAAAGTCTCCAGAGATGCTGCTGAGAACACTACAAACCCTCATTACTAAATATACAACCACACTAATGTTGAACGGAAACAGACCCCTCACATTTGGCTTGAAAAGCAGCAGCTGTGATGTTTTTTTATTAACTAGAGATACTTAACTGGGTTTATCTTCGAGATTATCAGTCTTAACCCCCACTGTGGAATTTCAAGTTTTAAGTTGCTTGTTTGTGTTTGTTGTTTTACATAAAGTCTCAAAGATAAAGGAAAGGAGAACAATAAAATCAATTTCATTTGGGTACAAATGGTACAATTTAGAACTTTTATTTAAAATGATTCTACGTAACATACTACATGTCTAAACAGAACAAATAAAAACAAAAATGGCAAGTTACTAGTAAACAGTATCTCATGTGTACTTTAAAGCAACAATGAACTATTAAAAAGGTTTTTAGTTTGTCATGTTCTCACTTGAAACGCGATTTGACCATGCTGTCCATTTTACTTTACCAAAGTAAATGGAGGGGAACCTCACAGCTGAAAACCATTCAAATAAGTGGCGGTGACACCGCTCGATAAAAATCTTGGAAAACAATCATAAAGTATAAAAACATTTTGATATCCTTTGGTAAAGTTGAATTTGAAGTATGTTGTAAAAGTAGCAGTTGACTGGCATCTAACATTACACATATTGTATGTGACACAATTACTAAAAACAGTGTTAGTACCTTTTGAACACCTTATGCTTTCTACAGCCCTGTGTGCTATTGCAGAGATACCAGTGAACCTTGTTTGGCTACTTTCTGCTGCAAAAATTGCATTAAATCCATTTTATTTAGACAATGTGCAGTGAATAATTCATGATCCTATCGTTGTTGGTGATCCCCTTAAGAAACAATTGAAAATATACTTTATTAACACTTCAATTAAAAGCTTTCCTGAATAAGGTGCAGTTGTGCTTTTCTTCTGTCAGCCATTTCATGTAATTGTTGTAAAATATGTTTGTCTAGGGAGAAGGGACTAACGAAAATACAGTTTATAGCAGTATCACCTGAACACAGCACTTTGAGCATGAAGGGAGGCATTATTCAGAAAAAATGGATTATCAGGAAAACCAGCATAAATGACTCAATAAAACTGTTAAGCAGCCAGGCAGCAGTGGCCAACATGATTAATTGCACGCGTTCCAAGATTGGATTTATTTTGTCTTTTATTTCTCCTTTAATGACTAGCTGCGAACACCACTCTTAATATATCGCCCATGTTTCTAGATTACTGGTGACTAATGAGGATTCAAAATGGCCGTTATCTACATTAATGTCTTTTTATTTGAAAAGTCAATACAGCCTGCACGCGCGCGCGTGTGTGTGTGTGTGTGTGTGTGTGTGTGTGTGAGGAATATTCTAGTGCAAGCGACTTTTAGCCTCCCAATTAAAAAAGGTTTTTGGAAAGCATAAAAGGACACTGGCAAGTATATGGGCGCACGGGTGTGTCAATATATTTATAATTTTTTTACTACTCTCTGTATTATTCAAAGAACTGCACGATTCTGCTTTTCCATTTATCAACTTGATTCACCTAGAAGTATATTTACAATCACTTCACATAGATTTGAATTATTAAAAAGCTCCTAGTGTATCTTGTCATCTATTTTCTCCACAGAGGATCAATGTTCTGCATTCATGGAATAAATGAAACTATGCTTTATATGTTGCCGTTTTCAAAGTGGTTTCAGCCCATGGAGGTGCACTATAATCTTGGAGGGCTCTCAGAAGGCCTTGTGTTGAAGCAGGAGATATAGCTCAATTTAATGAAAGAGTCCAGCTCAGTAATGACCCCGGTGATTCATTTATTCGTAAAGGAAATCAATCCCACATCAGCTAAGTGCAGGAACAGGATCTTCTGTGGCCCTAAATCTTGGCATTGGGTAATATACGCTAAACTGTAGGTTATGTTAAACTGGAATCTGTCACTGATGTACAGAATGAGACAGATGAAGTTCATTACAGAGCTGAAAACAGGTATGAAGACAAAACATTGACTCCAATAACAGGCTTTGAATGTAAAACCCAGGCCCAAGGCAGTGCTTTGTCAGGCTGGACTGTTGTGCCACCAGACTGTTGTTCTTTCCATCTATGATTTAACACAGCCGAGCATGGCTAGATGGCACCCGGGAGAGAACTTGGTTTTCATGTTTGCCAATCTTCCTTTATACCTGCCAGTGGTGACCATAAATACACTTTTATGCCTCCCAGAGAAATGCTTAAAGAAGCAGTTTGTCCAAATCCTGTATGGACTTGCGTGGCAATATTCTTGATGAATGACAGCAGCAAAGTTTAGAAGACGCCCCAGAGAGTTTTCCAATCTCATTTGTTTTGGAGTTTTACATTTGGGCATAATTTCTGCTCGACTGTATTTATGTAGGTTTTGGACTCCTCTGCACTTTGTCTTTTGTTCCCACAGTTTACTAATGATAGAGAGCACCAGCAGTGGCCACAGTCAGGGCACTCTGGTAGGGTACTAAGATGTGGTCATTCGAAAAAAGGGTTGCCAGCAAACATTTTACATGATCAACCAGCTAAGTAGGGAAATCAATTGGTCTTGGATCATTCTACTCTTTTCAGGTTCACCAATGAATTAAGGTGACATGATCACAGCTGGGCAACCTTAATCCTTTAGTTTATATTATCATTGTTCAAAAGATATAAAGTGACCAACAGTAGCTCTTTATTAGAAGAAATTTCCCCCTGCAACAAATTAACTGTTAATTTTAGCATTAGGGTTCAACAGACATTTTCATTCAGATACAAATCTTTAGCTGTCAGAACTTGACTATTTATTTTTGCAACAGCCCATGATGCAGATGTCGAACATATCTCAAATTCTACAATTTCATCCAGATTGTGGTTGTAATAAGAAATAAAGATACCCAGTGGAATCTGCGCAAACAAAGAATAAGTCATGTTTACATTTCTTTTTTCCTCACCGAAAGGCACTGTGCATTTCATTTCATATATATGGTCCATGTTTGCTAGTGTGCAGTCTCCTTAACTGCCTTTGGGGGTGCATCAACCCCAAACTGTCACTCAGCAGAATAGCTTAAACCCATCATGTGCCTCCTTGCATTCAGGCACAATGAAAACTGAACTGGTTAAGAGAAGAGACTGACTGGCCACTCTTCAGTGTTGATTGTACGGAGTGAGAGCTAACCAGCCATAGGAAGCTATTGTTGGGCAGTAGTCTGGCCAAACTTTCACTCCTCATTACAGTCATCTAAGAGAGAGCAGCTCTTCTAGAGACTCTCCAGTGTCTGTGGAGAAGCATCAGTAACTGCCTGTATCCCTGCTGTTTACTGTGGGAAACATTATGTCAGCCCTAAATATTTGATACATACATCAGAGTTATCAGCAGATCCACGTGCAGGGTTTACTGAATAAAGGCTATTTCTATACTATGCTTTTGGCTCTCAACTTGCTTTCTAACGCTAACATCACAAGCAGCATTTGTATGTGTGAGGCACAAACTGAGGTTACAGTTAGCTATGCCTATGCTTGTTTTTAATACGTCACACATTATTATCATGGACTACCAGCACGGACAGAGATTAGAGTTTGGGGAGTGGTAACAATATTTTATTAAACTTTAACAACCTTCCACATCAAAGCAGAGGAAAATAATGTACCTAATAAAGTGGCTAACAAGTGTATTTTTGTGATAGTAGGAAGCATGACTACTGTCATTCTTAACTGTGCCGTTACCATTTTGCCATCTGCTTAACCCCCCTCTTCAGTATGCAATAAACTCAGACTGACCAACTGGGAGGTCTGTGTACAAGTTGGAATGACCCTCTACTAAAATAAAACCCAGTCACGCTATACATAGAGAAGCAAACATTTAGCGTTTTCAGAAAATGATGTATGGTAGCACTGTGACCGCTTAAAGTCATTCTACGCAGCACCTCCAAACAATCGTAAATATCTCCCAAAATCACAATAATCAGTTCAAGTCAAAAAACTTAGCCTTTACGATGACACTCAACAACTCGGGCTTGTATGTCACCACCTCATTCTTATGAATTTAAAGAAAATATATAGATGTGAAGATGCTTAAATGTAACTTGTAAATGGCAGTCGAGAGAGGATATTAATAGAAACATTTTATTTTACTTTATATCGCTATCTTGAGTAAACCAGCCCACAGATATTTCAGAATAACGGGATAAATAACTTGTTACCTCAGAAAAACAAATCTCTTGATCACAAGATGACAGATTAAACCATTGTTTGTTGATCAGGCCAAACATATTGGCAATTGATTGCTGAAAATGTCCCATCAAGGAACACTGATCACTCATCAACGCAACAGTATATATGTTGAGATCTAATGCAAACGTTGTCTGTTAGAGACAATATTCAGATCAGTCCTCGTCATTTAAACTTACAGAAAACAAAATCATTTTTATCGAGATAACAAGATACAATGTTGTTAACAGATACAGTCGTTCCCATATTTAATGCTAATTAAGAAAATACATTGATGTTGTGTTTAGTGTTGTGAGGAAAATTTATCAAATAGTTGTGATGCTAATCTGTACCCTACTTATTGGCACAACAACTCAAACCTGATTAACTACTAGTTTAAAATACAATCAAATGAACACATCTGTACCACGAGCACAGTTGCCAGTTGATAACACTGGTTTTCCAAACACTTTGGATCAGAAAATGCTTTCAGAATCTATTGAACCAATTTTAAAATGAATAGCTGTTCCTCCACCCCAATATGTTCATGGTTAATGAAAATATTGACACATAATTAGAGAACTGCCTTAACAGCTGTTGTGTGAGCCAGACTAGAAACGGACAACAATGCTCTGAGCCAAGTGAGTCACGCTGAATAACTGGCCCACATGGTTACACAGATAGATACACTTTAACATAGCATTTAGAGTCATGTTACAGCGCCTTATGCTTTTCCAGTCAATAATAAGATGATCGGTTGGCAGTGGCATGTCTAGTTAGCGGGATATTGTTGGGGTTGACATTTATCATAGCTCCAGGGTTGAAAACTTGAGGCTAAACAGCAACTGAATCATTAAATGTGAATGGCTGCAGCTTTGCCGACTTGGAGGCACTGACATAAGTGTTTTCATGCTGAAACGAGTGACTAACTTCCGCTAAGTTAAACACGTCTTTGTTCAAACTGGGACATTATGTGCTAAGAGGGACATTTACTTCGGGGTTGGTGAAACAATGGCCTCTTTAACAGGCAGATTATTTGCTGCATTTTGTATTAATACAAATTACTATGATAGATGGATGTCTTCCTGCAAATTAAGTCATGTGTTTTTTCTGGAGGCTAAAAAGGGAAAATCATTCCTATTTAGAAAGGATCGTTTGAGCATGCTCAGTTCTAGTGCCCGTAACAAAGCGTAAAAATAACACCAAAAACAATTGGTATGAAAATCACATTGTTCCTAACTAGGCAAAATTATTTTCCTAATTACCTAGACCTGGCAAACATTCCTACACTAACACTGGAGATTTTCTATTAGCAAGGACTTCACATTCAAAAACATATCCACGGTAAAAGGAAATTAACCAAGAGGAAGTCTCAGCTATCAGATAAATGAATTCACAGTGCAGATTGTGCACTTCAGTAAAACAGTCTAAAGAGGTCAATTTCCACTCCTAAGCTTAAAGCAAATAGGATGTGCAATAAAAACATTGCACTGGCCCTCTCTGTTAAAAAATCAATAGCTAGAGGACAAAGAACCTATAGCCATCACTTAATTCTCTTATCAGTGTGATTTAGGGGACACTGATGATGTTAAATAACTGTAAATCTTTATCATTGACTTTGCGGGTGGTTTATGGCAGTTTCAACAGCAGTTCAGAGACAGAATGTCCATACTTTCTGCCGGACCTGCGATTTATAGCTTTATTACTCTTTGTCTAAAAGAGCACAGAAACATATAATTGAAAGGAGGAGATAGCAGCTAGCAGGGGGAAGAACCGGAGAGGGGGCACGCAGGAACTGAGAACCATCATTGCTACAGACATATCATGGTGACAGTTTTATGGCTAGGGAGACGGCCCTCTGTTTTTTGTGGCTTGTATTTATAAAACGAGAGCAAGATTCAATTTTCTGATTCATCTGCAAACACTTCAGATGGAGTCTAGTATTCTGATGTCAGGCTTCAAACTGTGGCCTACATGAGCATAGAGGTCACTGAGAGGGCTTGGGGAGTTGAAGTCATGAGTTTGTGCTCACACTGTCACAGACTCCCTCATATTTTTGCCCTCAGTGACAACAAGCCTATTGTTCTCCTTGATAAGGCTTCAGTGTGCACAGTAATGAGAATTAAGCAGGGCATAAGTCATGGAGAAATTGGGTGACAGCAGATCAATAGATAGCGCTGAAGCCTCAGGGACCATTAGTAAGGAGGACCCTTTTGTTTGTCCACTGGTGGAGAGAGTTAGTGGATGCTCGTTTCTGAATTAACTGTCGAAACTAAGAACACATTGAGAGCATACGAGAAGGGGAAAGGTTCATTAGACTGACCTGTATTGTTTAAAAAAAAGAGTGGGATGTCCTTATGCGATCACATCAGGTGAGCTGTAACTACTATCATTTATCTGTAAAATAAATAAATAAATAAAACCTTGATTATTTCTAGTGATATCTCTTCTTGTAGATGAAAAATATGTGGTATTTTTCACCTCCACACAAAGAAAGTGTACGTTTTTTGTTTTAGTTTTTTTTTGGGGGGGGGATACACACAGCAACAAAAACGACATTTAAAAAAAATGCAAGCAGTGTCTATATTACTGTATGAGCCGTCACTGGTTTTCTTGGGACTATTTCTTCAGTAGAAAGTAAAAAAAATACTTATAAATCTATTTCTATCTACCTCTATATTCAGATATAACCATATTCATATGCTGAGGCAACTCAACCCTTTCAACAATTAACTGCAATAATATGAAACTGATAAAAGCAGCACATTCTTGCATTTCTTATGCCAGAACGAGCGCACGTTTTGGTAATTCAGTATGAAAAATGACTAAACTCCTTTTTGGAAATTGGGGTTCATTAATTTTAAGTCAATTACTCGACCAAACGTTCCAGCACGACAACCAATTAAAAAGTAAATCAAGAAATCCATCTGCCTCATTAGCAATACTGCTTTCAGCTTTCTTTGTTTACAGGATAAAGTGCATTACTGAGAATGTGTGTAGCTTATGATTTCATGAACTGTGGGAAAAATGTACAGCACAATTAGAGACACTCTGCAGCCACTCGCACGCTGGAGCTCAAGGACGGAAATGCATTAGCCCTAATCTTTACAATGTTCAAATGATTAGCCAGAATATGTGACAACACCAATAAAACACATTCTTCCATTAAGTTCTTAAGGCAAATGCATATTGTGGCAATCACTCTGAGGCATTCCCACTTAAATGCACAGATAATTCCTTGTTGCATTGCATTATTCCTGCCCTGTAACCAGACCCCAGCTGAGTGAGCAATGTGCCAATGATAACTAACGATAATAATTAATGTGTCACAATGGCAGCACATGTATTTTCACTAATAATAAATTCCAAGCTATCAGACTGTGATTTAATTATGAATTATGTAAATGGCTGCCACGAACTATTTAGGTCCATGCATTTTATTAACTAAATAGGAGAACAGAATGCACTGTAGGCATATTACAATGATGAGGATTTACACAGCAAATTATAATTATAAAATATTTTAAAATGATGGTTAATTAATTACTGTTGTTTAATGGGTATAAAAAAGGCGCGTTTACCCATAGGTATAAGGTTTTAAAAGTTCTTCAGCTTATACTAGTATTGGTCAACTTGCTAAATTAATTTAATTAATTTACCTGGAGGAGTGAACTATAATATGCACATGATGTTAGGCTGAATGAATAAAATGCAACAAAAATAGCTATTCAGTCTTATTGTCAGTCAACTGCTTCATTAGTTTTTTGTCTCTTTATAAGTCCTGGAGCAAAACACTGAACCCCGAGTTTCCCCCGGGGTGCCAGGTCAGCTCTGTGTATGTGTGCGAGCGTGTGAACACGAAGCATGTAAAGTGCTCTGAGTACCAGTCTGGGTAGAAAACATGCTATATAAGTGCAGACCATCAGAGGATAGGTATCTAAATCTTTTTTAAACCACTTTTCTTCTTGTCAAATTGATGTAGTGCCAGGAACAAGCAGTATATTTGGTTTGAGGAGGGCTGTCAAATCAAACTGTCAGGCTGTACTTTTTGATGGAGTAGTATCGCTCACTTGTGTGTCTGTCAAACAGAACAACTGTACAGAAGTCAAACTCAAGAGCTGAGAGGAGCGGACTCACATGACGTTTGATTACGCAAGAGATGAGGAGGCTGATGAGCAGAGTTCAGTTCTGTGTAGGGCGTGTTTGTAATGACATGTAGTGGCAGATGACAGTAGGTCATTTGAATCTTGTAATATGTCACTTGTTTCCTGTAATATGTGATAAAAACAGGCTATAGCCTCCTCACACAAACGCATTTTAGAGCACATTACTGAGACGAGCAGGAGATCATAAAACTGTTCTACTCAGACAGCTGACTCGAGTCAGACAGCCATATAAAATTGAATCATCACAACACTGTCAGACATTGTTCAGGAATATCAGAACATTTCTTATGGTGTTTACTCACACAAGAGGCTTACCCCGAGGCAAGCACCACACCTCAGCAGCCCAGCTGTGAGTGTCCCAGCCCCCTGGAGGAATACTCCGTCCTCTGCTGTCCAGATTCTGTCAGTAACCAGCAGCAGCAGAACAGCAGCCAGGGCTTCCTTGGAACTGTAAAGAAATGAGCAGAGAGAGCACCAGTTACCAAATTAGACATCAAGTAGTACAGGTGAAACAATCAGTTCCAATCTTGTTCTCTCTGAGAATACATTACAGCGCTCTGAGTGCACTTGTGTCAGCACTTATTTAGTATCAACCTGTTGCTGCTTCTTGGGGCCCTCAATACATCTCTGTGGGAATTATCTTATCCACTTGATTCAATGGTAAAAAATAAAGTGTACAATAATAAAAAAAGTATTATTTTCTATTTTTCAGACTCAACCTTATTTCAGAACACTTGTTTACAGGTCTAAGCAAGATATTGAAATAAATATAAAGGACTGAAGTTAATATAAGCTGACCTCTCATGGCACAAATTAGGGAAATATAAGGTATTATTTAAAGAAACCTACACTCCCACTCACTCTCTTTTACTCAACTTCTGTTTTGTTTTTTCAGTAATCATCATACATTTATGAATACTCTGAATTCTGACCACCAGAAAATGAGAGGTACAAAATGTATATAAGCACCATTGCTGTGGCAACACTGCCCCTCTGTGCATGAATGTTTTAATTACATGTCTTACTTTAATCTGGCTGCTCAACTTTCAAAGTATAATAAACTGTTTTACCTGAAAAACATATTTTTGCTCTATTTTCGTTCATTTTGTTATGATAATATTTATGAGTGTTGTTTCAAAAATATATATTGCTTGACCTAAATGCTTAAAGACCAAGATGGTACAGTATATGTAGTGGTGAAACCTAAGCAAGTACATTTATTCCAGTATACTATGGTACAAAATATTACTTCTATAAACCCTGGAATATGCATGATACCTTTTTACACATTTATACATTTCTTAGTGAGCTTGTAGACTAATGTTCTGTAAATTCTAGAGCACATCTATAGTACTGAAAACACTTAATTGTATTTCTATATTTCTGAGCTTGACAATACTGCCTCTTTCTGGATTAAACCCAGTATTACATGTTACCAGCTACCATTAATTCAAGAAGGTAATCTTTTACATTATATTAACTAAATGTATTATCCCTAATATGATTATTAAATTACTAGTTATCTAATGACAATGTTTTTAAAGGGTACATCTGAAATAGTCTAATCATTATCCATCCTAGGTTTTGTTAAATTGGATTTAAAACACACATCATGACTTTAGAATCAGAATCAGCTTTATTCGCCAAGTATGTTGCACATACAAGGAATTTGCTTTGGTTGTTTCTAGCTTCTCTAGGACAGAGAGAAAACAAATACATGAAAAACAATAAATTAAAGACAAATTACAGACAAATTGGAACAAGACAGAAAGACAAGACAGTGTGGGTGTGTGTGTGTGTGCTGAGTTGAGTGCAGTTTGTGTCCATGTAGCAGCAGCAGTCAGTTGTTCATAACAGATAATGCCCGGGGGAAGAAACTGTTCTTGTGTCTTCACAAGCGTAGCTCTGTAGCGTTTGCCAGAGGGGAGAAGCTGGAAGAGGTTGTGTCTGGGGTGTGAGGGGTCTGTGCTGATTTTCTTCACCCGCTTTCTGACCCTTGAGGTGTACAGGTCCTGGAGAAAGGGCAGAGGTGCACCAATGATCTTCTCTGCAGTTCTGACTGTGCGCTGCAGTCTGTGTTTGTCCTGTGCAGTGGCTGCTCCAAACCAGACTGTGATGGAGGAGCAGAGGTTGGACTCCATGACAGCAGAGTAAAACTGAATCAACAGCTTCTGAGGAAGGTGGAAAGTGGAACTAACACTATTTTATCGTCCATTAGAGCTACTCACTTTATAATTGAACTAATAACTAATTATACTATCAATTTAAACTCCAAATTAATTCATGCTAAAGATCATCATTTAGAAATAATGCCGTCTTAATAATTCATTTTTCTCTAAGTAGGTTCTGCTTTAGTGCTTTCACTGAACCTTAGTTCAGTGAAAGCACTAAAGCACTAAAGCACTATAATTTTTATATCCGGTAGTTTCAGAATGTACATTTTCACTTCATTGCAGATAATGTCGTTACAGGCTGCTACTGCAACTGAATTGTTCCCCTAAATTAATCACCAAAAACTTTACAATTTTTTTCTAATGTCCTATAGGCGTTAAAACTACTTTTTAAGATATAAAATTAGATCTTTTAAATGTGGGTCTATGTTAAGAGGTAACATTAGCTCAATGGGTTAAGTGTCAGACTGGGTCCCCCTCCATCCCCTACCAGGTGTGTCCCTGAGCCAGACACCCAGCGCTAGCTCCCTGTAAGTCACTAGGATAAAAGCAAGTAAAGTAAAGTAAACAGAGCACAGAGAACATAACCGACATGTTTGCTTTGGCTTTAATGTTTTTGAGAGTTAGGGCACAGAAACCGAATGAATCTTCTTCACTTTGTGTCTTCCTTCTCACCTCTCTCTTCCTAAGCATGCTGCAAATTGCCCATTCCCAGACCACTGGTGTACCAACTTATCTCCCTCCACCATTCCACTTCCTTCTTCTCATTTCCTGTCAAGGAGGGGAATGCAGCTTTGTGTTTTATTGTTTGGTTTTGATTTTATTTTTATTTTCTTATTTACCCCTCTGCCACATGTGTGGAAAACTACCTAGATTTTTAACTGATTGACCCTTTACTTCCTAAACGCATAAAGAATCATGTGTTATGTTGTTTTTTATGTCAAGCAGATACTAAATTAAGTATCTAAGTATAAGATTATTAATTTGATTGTAGCATATTACTTTCTTGATGCACCTGTTGCTGTAACAGATCTTCCAAATAGGATTTAAATGTTTCTGTATACTTATTGCTGTTACACTATCATAGTATTACATAACTACATAAGCAGTCGTTAACTCTGGCACCATCAATTACCCAGATGTTGAGGGTATAAATGATGTGTAATGAAGAGCTTGGTTGAAATAAGTTAAAAAACAGACAAATAAGACGAGGATGGGGGCCGACGAGCGCTAATTAAATAAGGCAAATTACCAATAAGCAACAAACAAATATAGGACTCTTCAAAGAGGTACAAATGTCATACACAGGCAGGTAAGAACACCTCACACAGTGAGAGAGAGAGAGAGAGAGAGAGAGAGAGAGAGAGAGAGAGAGAGAGAGAGAGAGAGAGTAAAACAAACACCACAAACTATAGCTATATAACATATCTAATGCATGTCTATTCAACTTGAGGGCACTATTTGAATTATCTTGTGTCCAATGCTTTGTGTCTAATTACTTTGTTGTACAAAAGATCAGCGTCAAAGTCCGGAAGCGGTTTGGGTACTTGTAACAATAGTCTGTTTTTAACCATGTAGTTGCCAAGTAATTTAATTTCTGTTGAATGGTTGACCAACTGTAAACTGTGCAGGGGCCAAGTTCACACACAGTGGTGCAGATACATCTCCTCAAGTTATATGACGTAAAGACGTCGCTCAGCACTGTGTAACCTCGACATTATTCACCACCTCCTGACATCCAACAGCAAACAGGAATATGTTTGCACGCAGCAATGGTCCTGGTAGTGGGCGTCTGTTTCACAGTCCTATCATGAGAGCTGCATCGGGTCATATGACCGATGTTCTGTCTACGTGACTGGGCATTTTTCTACTGCTTGTTTAAGCGACCAGCCATTCCTCCGACTTTCACATGCAACAGGTCGTTTTCACAGGTTCAGCTTTTGGGTGAGTACTTTTTCATGCACCAGTCAGCAGATACGTGTTTCAGAATCAGCAAAACGTGTGAGTAGTTCTCTGGAGTGGCGAAGCAGGCGTGATATTCCACTTTTATCAGACATACTTTATCACGTTTCATCTGTTATACTGTAATATTCTCTGCGAGCATCACTGCCACACACAACAGAAGTCACATGATGACAGCGGGCGGACTCTTAAAGTCACAGTGTACCGGTGTGCGCGCAAGAAGCAGCCTCAGCACTGCTCGGCTCGCTTTAAACACAATGTCGCTTCGCGTTTGTTTGAAGGATTACGGTTCAACCTCGGGTCATCGCGGAAGCGCGTCAGCTGGATTCTGTTTAATCGCGTGCTGTCATTGTTGTACCTGAAAGTAATGTCTTTTCGCAATGTTTCCAAAGAAGCACTGGTTGGATCTGTGGCACTTGGGGTTGTGTTTGTCACCGGTTATTTCTTTGGTAAGCGACTCACGTTTTTAATTCAAACACTTTACTTCGTCGCTACCACACAGAGGCAACCTGCCAGAAATGATGTGTGTAAGGTGGCATAAATCAGAGCGTGGCCTGGACTCCAGCGATTTAATGTACACCTTACAAGAACTGTAAATAGAGGACAACCATGTGAGAATATGCAACGTCGGCATGTTGTTTTTGATGTCCTATAGGGTTTAAACTACTTGTAAATATCTAATTTAGGTCTTTTAAATGTGGGTCTATGTTTAGAGGTAACATTGCAGGTGATGGATTATGAATGATGTGAAGAAAGTGTGTTCAGTTTTATGGTCTGACTAGTTTTCATTTGAGGTTTGTCTCCAGACAACTCTGAGCAAATATTCTACTTCTTACTGCACCACATTTAATTATTTACAGCTAATTTAAATTTTGCATTATATAGAATATAGTTTTTCTTAGAATAAAGCAGTGGTTCACAAATTCATGTGACCACCTCATCTTGTGACCATCCCACAATATATCAGTGACTAGTCAGGAACTCATGTCATGTTTTGGATGCAGTTCCCCCTCTAAATATTTTACAGGCCATAAGATCAAAGTGCACAAAAAGCGAAAGCTGATTTGTATGTCACAACTTAGTGTTTTGTGTTTCCCCTTCTATTACCAATTTATTACTCATCACACATTTACTCACACTGGAGATGTTGGCATTGTTGTCTTGTCTGCTGATGTAACATCCAGTAAAACACAGAAAAATATTTAATTTTGTTGTGTGTTCTAATGTAATTATATAGATATGAGAAATGGTAGAAACATGATGTTGCACATGTGAACCAGAAAAGGAGGGACAAAGATTAAATGTGTCCAGACTGTTATCTTAAAAGTCTTAAAATTGTTTTACAATTTCCAGTATTCATTTCTTTATCTGGCCCTGTTTCTCCTGGCACAATGGCCACATTTCCCCTCTGAGATAATTTCTAAACTCAAAAGAATACATTACAAAACCAGATAGCCCCAGGTCCCATGACATCATCGTGGTTATAAGATCCATATAGTTTTTTCATTGTTCATGTTTCCCCTCAGGAAAGAAGAAGTCGTCCATAATGAGTATCTCTAAAAGCCACTGCCAAGGAAAAGACAACCCACTGATGCAGTATGTCCTCAATCACTCCTTGAGGGAACATCCATCACTGAAAAACCTGAGGATGGTAATCTCTTGGTCCCCAGAATAGCTTGCTGTGCTCTGTATTCAATGTCATAAAATGTAATCATATTTTGCAGGGTAATTTGCAAAACTAATGCAACTGGTTTGGTTTGTTGCTTTCAGAGGACAATGGAACACCCATGGTACGGCATGATGGTTGCCTGTGAGCAGGCACAGTTGATGGCCAACTTGGCAAAACTAATAAAAGCCAAGAAAGTATTAGAGATTGGTAAGTTTTAAATTAACATAGACATCCATTTTGCAATATCCAATGCAAATATATTGCAGTATCTTTTTTCTCTGCTATATGTAATTGGACATGTATCATTTTATGCAGGAGTATACACAGGTTACAACACACTGAACATGGCACTGGCTCTACCTGATGATGGAACTGTGGTGGCATGTGATATCAGTGAAGAGTACCCCAACATCGGAAAACCCTACTGGATAGAGGTACAATTCACATTTCCTGTTTAATTGTAGTCCAGAACACTATGTTATAAAAGGGTTTAATTTATGGTGTGTGCTACTGTGTTATTCCCATCAGTGCAGAGGATTTTCATACAGGTACCGTGCTATACAGTTAAATAGTATTAGCCTCCTTTCTGATTTGATTATGTTTGTAATGTGTGTACGTTTTTCACACCTCAATTATTCAAATTTAACACATTTTAAGATTACATGAAGATAACTAATGTGAATACAAAATGTACCTTTAAATGATGATTTCATTCATTAAGAGAGAGATTGGTTGTCCTAAACTGCCTGGCCATGTGTGAAGAAGTAATTCATAAATGAAATCAAAGAACTGCATTTTATATTTACTCTGGTTATCTTTGGGTAATACTAAAAGTAGTTTGATGTTCTGAATTATTTAAGTATGACAAATACAAAAAAGATTCATAAAAAAAAAATCAAGAGCAGGGAAAAGGCTTTTTCACTGTTTTGTGCATTAACATATGGAGCAGAAATCTTTCTTTCTTTGGAGGTTTTCTAACTGTAAATAGTTATTGTATTGTTTGTCAATAAAACAATCCATTTCAAGCTGTATACTGGTTTTTCAGAAGTTGTTAAAGGCATTTGTCAATAGTTTACACACATTAACATAAATTAATTAGGTAATACACAAGTAATTAAGTTAATTCTGATTGTAGATTTGTTTAGTGCCCATACAGGTTAGACACCAGAACGTTTGAGAAGTCAGTTGATATCCTAAATCATAATCTTAAAGCTGTGTTATTAAAATCATCCTGTACACTAATTTTAAAATCTTCTTGTTTCCTTTTTTTTTACAGGCAGGAGTTGAAAAAAAGATTAACCTGCATATACAGCCAGCACTGAAAACTCTAGGTACAGTGATACACATCTGTTTTCACAACTTAACTTTGCTCTGATGGCACATGGGCAGTTTCTTTGACATAGCTCAAGCTGAGGTTTAGGGAAGATTAAACTGTTGTCTCTGGAGTGAAATAAAATGCCACTAGAGGTCAGTGTATTTCAGATTTAGATTTAAACTGTTCAGTATAAACATTATTACAGTCAGTGTGATCTTATATAGGCAAAATTATCATAAGGATTAAATTATGGTGATTTTCTAACTGGTCTCAATGTGTTTTAATGTCAAAAATGATCCCCACCCCCCACACATGTATAACCTCTGCAGGCAAATTAATAGAAACTCATCTAAAGATAGTTAATTCCAGTTCAACAACACTACAACGTCAGTGATAATCTTATAGTTCAATAAAACATCTGAACAATTGGCCATTAGACACGGTGAGAATGCATTGTGATGGCCTCGGTTTTCTTTTTTCTCCCAGATGATTTTCTGGCTGCTGGTCAGGCTGGAACATTTGACTTTGTCTTCATTGATGCAGACAAAGTCAACTATGACAACTACTATGAGAGGTCGCTGCAGCTTTTGAGGAAAGGAGGCATCATTGCTATTGACAATGTAAGGGCTTCACCCACAACAAAAAAACTGTCATTCCTGCAGTGTGGTACTTCAAACAGGTATTTCTATAAACCTTGTTTCCCGCAGGTGCTGTGGGGTGGTAGGGTGTTGAATCCGGCACCTGAAGACAAAGATACCGTTTCTATTGACAAGCTGAACAAGAAGTTGCACAGAGATGCTCGCGTCAGCTTGAGCATGCTCACTGTGGGAGACGGGCTCACGCTGGCTATCAAACTATAGGATTAGTGTCTGTTAAATGTAATGGTTTGTAAGCTCTCAAAGTTACACTAGAATACTGAAGTCTTTTTATAGATAGGTGAATTGTCATCTGGGGTTGATGTGCGTGCTACTGTCTGGGCACATCACTACATGTTAATGTGATTATGTCAGTGTGTCGGGATTATTACTTCTGATTTAGTAATGCAGATTATTCCTTTTATAGTTACAAGTGCGACATTTGAATGAAATGGAGGTTTAATTAAAAATCCGAACTGTACATGCCGTTTTTGAGTGCATCTTTATTCAACAAAACCTGAGCCATTCTCCCTGCTAATCAGCATCAGATCCATATGAATGTACAAAGGTGACACCATTTTCATAATTTTATGGTCCTGTATCTTCAATAACTACATGGGAGCAGGTTGCTTTGGCAGAGTGACCTTTACATTGATAAGGTCTAGAACAGGATTAGGCAAACTCAGCCCTTCCTCTTCCTGCAATAACAACCCTCAACAGAAAGAACTGTTCATTACCTGGATCAGGTGTGTTCAGCCAATCAGAAGCTGTAAGTGCAGGAATGGTTGAAAAACAAGCAGGGCTGCTGCTCTCTAGGACTGGACTTGTCTAACCTCCCTCTAGTTTTACATTTTTAAATGTACCAAAAGGTTGATTTTGCCAAACTTAACTTAAAAAAAAAAGTTACCAAAGACTTTCCTTAGACTTTAGATTTTCACTGACAGGTAAAGTTCTAAATGCAATAAACCTACTTACGTGTAAATTACACTATCCAAATACTTCTGGGTGTGTGAATAAAAATAGCTTTAACTCTACATCTTAAGCACGGGTTTTAAAACAAATCCAATGTGGTTGTGTACAAAGCAAAAAACGATGAGTAAAAGTCATAGTCACATGCAAATATATTTAGACAATATACTGTAGTCAAATAACAAGACAGTGTAAAGGTTCATTTCAGAACTTTATTGCAAATGTAGACACATACCAACACACAAACAGCTTTTTGTCACGGTCCTCAAAAATGGGAAGAAAAGTTGATTTGTTTGTTCTTTCCCTCAAGTCACATTGATGAAAATAATCCATTTAGTATTTTCTTGCAACTTAAAAAGCAGATACTTAAGGTAGTGGAGGCCTAAAACCTCTGTTGGGGCAACCCTTCTAATATAGGTAACTCATCACTACCAGTACATAAATAAAGATGTGCAAATAAAACAAAGGAGGAATAACTTATATAATGGTACAGTTTATTCTACTGTGCAAAATAGCAGCTCAGGTTTAGATTCTATACAATCACCCTTCGGCAAACTAATAAGGTTTTGTTTTTTCGGAACCACTTGGATTGTCAAGCTAAGTCAATCAGCACCCGGAGGCTGGCTTGTCATTGTAGTGAATAAGGTAAAGGGGAAGTAAAGAAATCACTGAAACATGACTAGTTATTGTATCCGCACTCATTAGGGATTAGGGAGAAGGTTTCCATCTTAACTTTGTTTTGGCTTCGTTCATTTAAAATATCTTTCCTGCTAACCACATAGGAACTCTCGGGAACAGATTCATTCAGTCTTGTTCTTTTTATGTAACGAGAGAGCAAATCCTTATGCCTCCAACTCTAGGCCCAGACCGAGTTTGTGACCACCAGCATTGACATTCTTCCCATCCACCAGTGCAGAAAGGGTAAGTTTCATACCTGAATAAAAATTGAACAAGGATTTTTTACAACTGAAAACAAGGTTGATCTTTGGTTGTGTTTTCAAATGTGTTTTAATTTGATTCTTACCAGGCCGCAGAGTCTGGGTGTATCCAATTCCTACCAAGCTGGCATTATTCACATTAGCCTAAAGGGAACAAAAAAAAAAACATATTTAGACTAGAAAGCACACAAACCAAACAAATGAAAAAAAACCTAATTAAAAGTATGAAGTAATAGATAATTTTGGAACATATTTATTGACTGGTATTAAGCAACCAACAGTGTATAATATAAAGAGATGTCTTACATCCATTCACGTGCTAATGCATTTTTGACAGTCTGTCGACAAGCAGGAGGAAAACCTAAACTTCATTGGGAGAGGTAAAACTCACACTTACCGATATGGAGGCGCTGGAGTCTAATTGATATTTGGCAGCAACTCCAAAGCGAGTACCATTGCTGCCTGCAGTCCAAGCTAGATTCACAGCGGTCTCCAGGTTATCGCTGACCTTCTGGTAAATTGATCCCCCAAACTCTGAACCATCATTTCTGGAAAAAAAAAGCAGTAAATGTGCAACATCAGTTCCACTTCAGGTTTAGTCTTTTCTTTCTTTAAACAGCTTAACCTGGCATAAATACAGCGTGATTAAGCAGATCAGTGAGTGCTTTGTAAGACTTTTTGTGTTACTTAATGGTTATTTGTTCTACTTGGCTAAAATATCTGTTGATTATGAAACATACACATTGGTGTGAAGCTGGAAGTCTCCAGTCTTATAGCCAACTGCAAAATTGCTCTGGGTCATCTTGGATTTGGCTGTGTCAAAGGTCATCTGGTAGCCAGCCAGCCAGCCCTCATAGCCCGCAACTGCCGCTCCATGGATAGTAGGACCAGCAAAATCTAAATCTACATCAGCACCAACATTAAGGTATTCTCTTTTATAAGCCGTCTTCACCTTGCCACTTTTTTTGCTGTACAAAGAAGAAAACGTCCAAGAGGTTAGAAGGAGATGCATTATGCAAGTCATGATTTTCTGATTAACCTTAATCTGGAGCTTACCCAGTATTTGGTGAAAATGTAGTCTCAAAAGTAAGTTTCAGCCCTTTCGTGATCTAAAGAACAGATTTGCTCCATCAGTCCAGATTATTTTACAGCTGTGTCACTAAATGGATGATAGTAATTTCGCAGTTTTAGGTTTACCTGATCTTCAACACAAATTTCTGTTCCAAGTGTGTTTTCCGTGGTCCATTTCTCTGTGAACGTCAGCCCAAACTCATCCCACTTGTACTTGGTTTCCAGGGTTCCAGTGACCTTGCTGGTGTCTACGTTGGATGAGCCAGACGTTTTAAATTCCTGATGTGAATACAAGAGAAAATTATTCCTATCTGGGATATTATATCTGAAGTTATTTTGTATTTTTTTTGGCATTTTGGTACAGAAAATAGCTTAACACTCAAAATAAGTGCTTATAGAGTTTTAGTGTAATGTCCCAAAATCGGATCTGTAATCCACTACTGCATTATGTAAACTCACCACTCCACTTGAAGACTTTGTCTTCACATCAAGCTTAACGAGTCCAAAACCTGCAAGAAGAATAGGAGTGAGTAACAACTTCCTGAACTTGGTAATGCATTTCTAGTAGCCAGCATGTCATTAAATTAATAGGTATGATAGTCTTTCATTTTGCTTATAGTTACCATATCCCTTATTAAAGATGTCCTTTGCTGATTTTCCAAGGTCTGCATATGCTGGGGGAACTGCCATTTTGCCTGTCACAAATATGACATTGAGTGTAAATAGTGGAAAAAGACCATGAGTATCAATTCAAACAATATGTCTTTAACTAAAAGACAAAGATGTAAACGTTGTTGCATGTTTAGTCCGACCAAGGAATCCTTTAAAAAACTGTGAGGTCGTGTTCTTATTGTCTTTTCTTGGAATTTGTGCATTTTAGAGGGTGAAAATTACATACTGTAGTTTGAAAAGTAAATGTATGAAGGGTTTTTTATAGTTAAAATCAACCAGTCTCTGGGCACAACATAATGTCAAATGCTTGGGAAAATATAACATTATAAATATTTTACTCTTGTATTATAAGTATGGAAGATGTGTTTTTCAGGAGGAGACAATAGGACTATTTACAAATATTTCTAAACGCTACAGCCTAAACTTCAACACGACTGTTTTATTACATCGTTATTGAATTATCAGTGAAGGCAGACCTGCAGTACTTTACGCTGTAACGTCGTCTCATTGTCAAGGTTAGACTGCAGGGTTCTCAAACAGTATTCGCACTGTATTTTTCCAAGTGAACAAATTTATCAAATCAGCCATATGAATTATATATTTTTTGCTGAAGTCTTTATACGGAGACGATGCTAACTACTTCAAATATCATACACATTAGACGTTTGCACGTTCGTAATTTTACGTTCCTACTCAAATAATAGTGGGCATTCGCCAGACAAACCAAATATCACAAAGTTACTGTTGCCTGTTTCTGCATCTAGCAGGAGTTTGAGCAAATGAGTGTGGTGGGGGGCGTTTTCTAGCTAACTAGCTGACGGGACGTTTGACAGCCATTTTGCTGACATTCAAACTAATTAAAACATGAGCGACTATAATAATAATACGTGTATTACTTACCGCGTATTACTGTCGTTGATAATACAACTGTCAACTTGCGAAATGATGGAGGAAAAAGCAGTCGAGACCGGTGTAGGACAACTGAGAAGACGCCGCAACAAATACCCTCCTCCTGACCTCGGTGTGGCTGGACCCAAAAATATAGCTGTTCATTTCGTGCCTGACTGAAATTGGAGCAAGATTATCTCATTGTTATTCAGAGTTGATCAATTTAGTATTTGGTCTGTATACTGATATCAATAAACTTAATTCTTGCTATTAAAGAGGGTAAACATTTTTACCAAATTTATGCTATAAGGAACACCGGCAAATGGAAGACACCTAAATTACCATAGCAACAAATACGCCCATGCATTATCTTTTCTTTTTTACCTCCCCATTGAAAAACATTAAAATACTGTGCAGTGCTTCATAACTGAACAATTGTTACTGCTTTACTCTAATAATGAAAACCATACATTAAATATCACCTATATGATAGACAATAAGCATGTGTTTAACATCTTTAATGATGAACATGACTGAACATTACACTTAAATAGCACACCGTGTTTCAAATAAACAGTTAAGAGCAACTGTAAACAAATTTGTCCATGTGCACGTTGCTGTAACTCTGTGAAATATAAAAATACCTATCGACATTTACAAAAAGAAATAAATTAATATAAACACATGTATACAAATTTAAGTGTCAATTTAAAGAACTGGTACTACAGACTATTTTTAGAGAAAGTTCAAATGGTATTTCAGTCTGGTCATTTACACTCTATGACATGAAATGTATATTTTAAAAGCACAATACAATAAACCAACTGTAAACATAATCGATTTGTGACATTTCTATACAGAAGAACATAAATACTCGAGGTAATTGGCAAACTGAATTATACTTAAGACAGTTGGGGGGGGGGGGGATTACTTCCACACTTATGGCTGATTTTCTAGTTCTGGTCAGGAAAAGGCAAGGCTATGTGAACAATAGCAGTCAATCTAGTTGTTTATCTTGCAATAAGCCATGGGTTTTTCTGTCAGCATGTAATAACATAATTAAAATATAAGTATTCTCTCAAGGAATGTAGAAGACTGTCATAACAATCGACTTTTCAATATGATAAAAAAGAAAATAGACTTAGTGTAAGGTAGATCTTCACATATTGCTTTAACAGTGATCCACCGAGTTAGTGGTAGGTAAGACAAGAAGTCTGGAATAAAGATCCACACTTCGAAAAAAGTGTGTATTTCAATTGGACAGGAAATGCTAAACTACTATTAAGAAATGAGTAAACTGCTGCCTGAGATTTATCCTAATGTGGCTTCATTTTATCATGTGCTATCCAATTTATTTTATAGCTGTGGGGTACTGAAAAATGTTGTTTATGCTACGTTAAATGATATCCCTTTAGATGAAAAAACAAGCAACCATTAAATAAAACATATCCCCTGTGTTCAGTTTTCAAATCAAGCAAAGCATGTTAACAAGGTTATTAGAAATTTTGCAGGGTTTGTTGGGTTTTGTCTAATTCAGATAGAAATAGTGACAGGGGAGGTGCCAGAATAGAAGAAGGTAAGGCTCTGTGTATCCCATCAGGCCTCTGTGCTGACAGGACCACATCACTTGTCTTCGTTGATGAGAACATCAAACACAGTCATAGTTGGCAACTTCACAAAGGAGATGACAGAGCACAGGCTAAGGAGTATCTGACAGTACCGCTGCTGCACCCTGCTGTTCTTTACCCAATCAGCCTCCTCATCACAGCAGGTCTAGAGAAGGGCCAGCAGTACTCATTGGGGACTGGCCCATTGACATTACACTCAAAGAAAGAGAACATGGGGAACCAGATGCGGGCTCTTCGACTCTGCTGATAGGCCCGAGTGTTGGCTAGAGTGTGGTAGTACAGGAATAGTCTGGTAGTGATATAGAAGGCTATGAATACATCGATCGAGTAATGTTCATGTGCAGCCAGGATGAAGAAGATGCCAAAGAGATTAAGAACCCAGGACAACGTGTGAATAAAGTTCCAGCTTCGAGGTGTGTCTGTGGAGGAGAAGCAGTTTTGAATTTGAATTATCATTAGAATTGTTTTTGTGCGACATAATATTTCTCTCCAGCTCAATCAATTTTTAATCCCTAGCTGCATTATCGATGAAAGACACTGGGTGGCAACAAAGGGACAATGTTCCCAATTTATGGCGTCAACTCTCTTCCTCATGTCCTGATATTTCAACCCCGTAAAAAAATATTTTTAACAAATCGTAATTTCTCATGTTGGACAAAACCTGGCATTAATATTTTAAGTCTTTATATAAAGTTAAATAATTTTCGCGTGTTCAGTGGTTTAAAATTATGTGTCACAGAGAATAAATATATATAATTCGGATAGAAGTATTTTGTAAACTACTCACACTCTGTGACAAAGAAGTTGAGCATGGTGAGGACCACAGTGTGGCCACTGAACATGTAGTCACCACAGGTATGCACTCCAGTCAGGGTCATCCCAAAACCACTCCAGATGGCCACAGCCCGCTGCAGTTTGGCCCACATGTCACCGTACATCTAGGAAGGAGAAAGTGATTTGAATCTTGAAAACCGGAAGGGTTGTAGTGTTCATAATAAGATACATGCAAAACATGTGTGTGTATTACCTTTCCTGAGCACTGCAGGTGCTGTCCTGGCACAGACAGGGAGGTGACAAACATGGTGATACAGCGCAGCATGAAGACTGTCCCCATGAGGCTGCACATGCGCCGCAAGAGGATGGACCTGCAAGTCATGAAAAAAGGTTTTCCTGGGTATTCTATTTAAGAGACACACTGTAGGTAAATCACACTACAAGGGGACAGTCTGTCGGACCTGTGTTTATGGAGCAGCAGAACGAGCATCCAGATGTTGCAGAGGATTACACCACACGCCTCAGCCATGGCAAAGGCCCATGGTATTCTAGGCACACTGTTAAAAAAGAAAAAAAATCAGTGCTGAAATAACAAATCAACTATTTTTTTAAACAGAAAATCAATCTTTTTAATCAAATTATTAATTGTTTAAATCACAGTATGAGTATTTAGTTATTTTCTCACAGTTTAATACTGTAAATTAAATATTTGGGGATTGTACTTTTAGTACTTGAGAAACATACTTTTACAGACTACATGACATTCAGTTGACTGAAACAAAATCAGAATTATAACCATTTTAGAAGAACTGAACTGACCGACAACATAGTTAATGCTTGCTGACATACTTGGGTGTCCCGGTGGCCCTGTGTTTACAGAGCCAACCATCCATATCCCTCTCCATCTCTCTTTCCCATCACTTCTCGTTATCTCTCTAGAGTCAGTTATCAATTAAAGCTCGACAACTGATATAATGAAATATCAAAAAATATTAAATGCAGGTGTATAGAATATTACTAGGCTGACAAGACTAGATTAAGATTTGTAACAAGCATGATTCACATGCGTCAGCGTATTTCCTCTTTCCAAACACACACTGGAAATCCCTGAAACCAGCTCGCACCATAAGCTAAAACTTTCCAGCTTAAAGCTGGTCATAAACAAAGAATGAGAATACAAAGTAGGTCACTTTAAAAAATTCTCACAGACCTCTTTGAACCAAGGCTGGCCCATCAGGAATATGCAAGGACAATTATAGAAACATGCTACAAGGAACTAGGACAGTTACATTGTCCACCATCTGGTGTGATATTCTGACAGCTGATAAAAATATATTTCTGGCATTTTGTGGTACATGTCTGAGCTGTCACTTACCCACCTGTCTAGAAAAATATCTGGAAGTGGAGGGTATGTGCGCATGTCGGGCACCCTCTCGTGCACTATGACCATGACAAAGGAAGTGAATCCAAACACAAACACCACATAGACAGAGCTCAGCACTGTCTTCCAGTACTCTGGGTCCAGTCGCCTCAGCTGCTGCTTGTACTTCCCATTAGTGTACTGGTGGTACTCCTCTCCCACCGGTGCTGTGTCAGTGCTGTCACAGTCTCTGCCTGGGTCTCCATTACACAGCCAGTCCAAACTGCCTCCAGAGCCCGTAGGAGAGTGACCATCAAAGGGAAGACCTAACTCCTCCATCACATCCATGTTCTGTTTCTGCAGTTTGCGAATTGACACCATCAGCCTCTTGATGTCTCCCAGCACTTTGAGCTCCAGAGGGGGTGAGCGGAGGTCATACTCGCTGAGGGCTAGGAGGCTGGTGCCATCCAGTCGGTGTTTGTTGCACAACAGGTCCACATAGTCACAGAAGCCCTCTTCCTTCAGCCACCGGGCCACATGTTTGGGCGTCCAGCGGCGGACACTCAGTTGTGTCATTTCTTGATTGCTCTCAAAGCTGGAGAGAAGAACATCAAACTTTCTAAGTGCAGCTCAGGCAACTTAGCTCCGACTTAAAGTCGTTACTGTCGGACTTCCTCACCAACACACAAAGACAACTTAAGGAGAAGCAAAAACTGTTAGGCACACTATTTCCGCTGAATCAGCAATACTCCGATAATTCAGACAAAAGGTCTTACGCTGCAGCATTGAAAATAACTCACTCTGTGATACAATTTAAAAGAGATAAACAAGTTTCAGACATTTTATGGGTTGCACAGTCAGACTGAGCACTTATATCTTGAACAAACATGAGATAAACACGGATAAGAAGTGAAGTTTGCACAGTGGAAACCCCACCCTGGACTGTAGGTGAAGGAGCAGCCATGCTCAGTAGCTAAAGAGTGACTTTAAACTTTTAAGGTAGTAGTGTATAATGTCGGTATTTTATGGTACACATCTCATATTAGCCAACACTGTCCTAGACACTAATCTGCATAAACCACGTTTAAGCTCGTCAGAAACCAATGGCGATGTCAGTGGTACCAAACCTTGTCAAATAAGTTTGTCATTTCCAAGGAAGGAATCTTAACTTTTGTAGTTGTAACGGAATTGAATAATACAAGGGAAATCTGCCTTCAATTTTTATTAATATAGACATATCTCATTGTAGATGTAACAAAAAAAAATCAACCAGCAATCACTGGCTTTAAATGATGTGGGCTCACGTATTACCTATTTTCAATATCTCATAAAATAACAAGCCGACCTGGTAAATTAAACCATGGGTCAGGTAAACACGAACCAAAACTAAAGTATCTATCACAGCAACCCTCTCCATCAGGCTCAAGCTAACGGTAGCTAGCAGGCTACGTGCTAGCCTGGATCAAAGCGTGTGCCTCACTCGTACTCACCCGGACTGAGGTGTAACAGAAGACTACTCGGGGGCGTGTTTTTTCAGCTAGCTAGCCAAACGGTTTCTTAAATGAATCTGATGAAATCGTGTTGGCGTTTGCTGCAATAGTACGGGTTTGCTGAAAATCATTTCGTCCTGGCTTGGCGCTGGTTAGCATTGTGACATTGTTGACAGCACAAGGCTGTAATGTCCACTATAGCTGCGCAAGTAAATCTGGAGATTTGGGGGCCTGAAGGCTGTAGCTGATCACAACCACCTACTGGTGAAAAGACTGTACTTAATCAAGCAGAACTTGGGGAATTGTTATGACTAAAGATTAAATAACTACATTAAAAAACTAAATTAAATCTTGCAGTTTCCTCATGCAATTTATGATGATTTGTAGTGCGAGGTTGACCAACATTTAGAATATAGGTTTGCAGGTTTAATTTTAGAATGGATACACCTGTCCTTGTCAGTACCACCATGGTTGTAGTAAAGCTTATTAAAGACGAGGAGTACACATCATGCTAGTAGCAAGTTATTATGTAGACAGCTATAAATGTGCATGCAGGTCAACTATGAATAATATGAAGGAGAACACTCCTATTCCTTCTGTGAAAGACATAGTGAAAGTTTTGTATGGAGGAAAGAGGTTTGGCAATCATGTGGATGAAGTTTGGCCTAACCTCTTCATTGGCGACATGTGAGTATGCCAAGAGCATAAAGTAAAAATTATCTCTATTTTGCTTCCTCGTGATGTGTTTATGCTTATAATTCTGGTTTCCTTTGCACACAGGTCAGTGGCCAATGATCGCTATTGTTTGTGGAAACTGGGAATCACTCATGTTCTGAATGCAGCTCATGCGAGGATGCACAGTCAGGGAAGTCACAGCTTCTATGGATCAGCTGTGGATTATTGTGGAGTGCCTGCAGATGACTCACCATCCTTTGACCTCTCTCGCTATTTCTTTACCTCTGCTGAGTTTATTCAGAGCGCACTTGATACGGCTGATGGTAAATACCTATCATGTTGCTTTAATGTCACTCAGTTTTATGTCAAACTGTGCAGGCCTCTCCACAAGTCACACAGTATAGAATTCCACATTCAGCTTTAGGCTCATTGTAAACGTACTCTTCACCAGCTCGGGTTTTCGTCCACTGTGCAGTCGGAGTGAGCAGGTCCGCCTCCCTCGTCCTGGCCTACCTTATGATCCACCACCATTACTCCCTACTGGATGCCATCAGTACGGTCAAAGAGCACAGGTGGATTTTCCCAAACACAGGATTCCTCAAACAGCTTTGTGCTTTGGATATGAAGCTACGCAAGGCATCCTGAGTACATTTCATGAATGAAAGATTCAGTATCTGCCAGTGGAGGGAGATGCTGTACTATAGCCTGTTTGCTTGACTCTGTGTTTGATGTTAATCATGCTCCTTTTTTTTACAGATCCATCTATTAATACAGTACATCAGAGTAATCAACACTGCTTTAGGGAGAATTAATTTTAAGACTTTTTGAAGAACAAATACCTTAGCCACATTAGGAAATGCATGCTACTGCTACTAGGAAAACACTGCATGTATCCTATTGTAAACACTAATGCTACACACAAATTCATTCATGCCCAAATGTAAGGTGCTTATAAATTTTGTTTTCCTGCTACGTCAAAATAAAACATTTTGAGCACATTGGGAAGCATGTCATGTAAAGAATAGCATGCTAAAATGTTTGCATAGCTTCTCAGTTTCCAAGGAAAGGTTTTAAAAAGATTAGATTTGTTCCCACCACACACACCGAAACTACTGTAGTAATATGAAGAAGCAGAAACTGTCTCCAGGTTTCAAATGACTCAGAAACTCATTAATTGTTTTTGTAGACAACATCAGTACTGGCATTTTACAATACATTATGGTGCCACATATTACAGGTATTTGTGACCCTGAGTGAAAAATGTTCACTACATTTCAGAGCATTAAAGCGAGGTTAATTATGTTTTTCTTCAATTTAAAAGCATGGGTGGGTGAAATTGACCTAGCATAATAGAAGGGTTAAAAGCAACCCTCGCAGCTGTTTGAGGACTGTGTGATGTCATGTGCAGCCCAGAGTAAAGCTTACATTTTCCTCTTTAATCCAATTTTACTTCACAAGATATTTATGCAGTAGCTTTATGAAGCTGTTGCAGTATTTATGTTCCAGAAATCCCAAATTACACTAGCATACATTATAGGCAACACACTTTAACATTTTGTCCATAATTACATCAGATTATCACTGCTTTATGAAATGATTAAGCTCTGTTTGAGGCTTATTACATTATAGTCCCACGGTGGTGTGAAAAGCAGAGCATGAGCCACACTGTTGTTGTTCTGCCCTCTGCACAAGTGCGACTACTCACTAGGTCAAGCACTAAATTGGGTAACTGTCCAGTGACAGCAGATAAACACCTGCTTGCACAGATCAGGCTGATCGCGTAGAGGGGAATTGCTTTAATACAACAAACATTTGAACCAACCATCGATCCAAGACAAGAGATTTCAACTTAAAATGTCAGCCCTTAAAGACAAGAGAAAGGAATATCTGACTGTGAAGGATCTGCAGAAGGTTTTGGACTCATGCAAACTACATCTAAGTCAAATTGACGAGGTCTGGCCCAACATATATATAGGCAATGTGTAAGTACACTCTTTAATTTTAAAATAATGAGTTTGCCTTGCAGGGAAAGAGAAAGCCTGCTAGTTGTAATGCTAAATGTATGTCCATTTTATTAATCGTGGTGTAGCCCCTGACAAATAAACATATACTGTGTTTGGATGCTTAGCTCTCACAAGTCTTGAACCTCTTTCTGTCTCTTTGTCTTGTTAGGGCAGTAGCCCAAAACAAGACTTCCTTGCTGAAATTAGGTATAACTCATGTATTAAATGCTGCTCACTCCAAGCGAGGCAGCATAGGGAACCAAAGCTTTTATGGCAACGACTTTGTGTATTGTGGCATTCCAGCAGATGACTCGACACACTTTGATCTGGATGTTTATTTCCAGCCTGCAGCGGATTTCATTCACAAAGCGCTAAAGTCGCCGGATGGTAAGACTCCTCGTGGCTTCTCTTTCACGTACATTTTCTGCACTGTGGGTTTTAATAATGTGACTCAGTAGCATGAAGTTTGAGTGGTTTTCATCAAAAAATATTTTTACTCCATAAATCTATAATAAACTTATCCACGCAACTTTTCCCATAATGTTGTCCTTTCAAAGTCACCTATCCCCACAATGGAACAAAATTTGTAAGAAGTGTTTTTTTCAGCCAAGAGGAATAATAAGGGTCTTACCTTGCTGAATTTAAGTCTATAATGTGGCCATGGTTCCTTTCAAAGAAGCTATCAAGTAGAGGACGAACTGGGATTATAGAGACAGTTGGGCCCAGTCTTCAAAGGGACCTTAAATGAACAAAGACAGTGAATAGTGGGCACTATTTTTAGCTCACAGCAGGAAAAAAGAAAGGCCACAGCATGAGACAGTCAGTCATGTATGATATTAATAAAACGGAGGCCTCTCACTAATCCTTCCTTCACACTTTTCTCCCTTCATCTTATCTGTTCTTCAGGGAAGGTTCTGGTGCACTGCATCATGGGAATGAGCCGGTCATCGACCTTGGTGTTGGCGTACCTCATGATCTACCGTCACCTACCGCTCAAACAGGCTTTGCAGAAATTGATCCAGAAGAGAGCCATCTATCCCAACAGGAATTTTCTTGCTTTGCTGTTGGACCTGGATCTTCAGCTGACGAGAAAAAAGAAAACATGTGACATTCTTTAATGAAGAGAAGAAGTTTACAGTTTTTGTCTCATTTGTAATAATCTGTAAAACCTCACGGACCCGCTAACGTGGGTATAGTCTTAATAAAATCTCAGTTTGGTTGCAGTTTACTGTAGGTGTAATGTAATGTGAAGTGGCAACAGAGACTGTCTTCAAATATGTCTTCACCCCTTCTTCTTGAGAAGCGGACATTTTATCAGCACCACAGTTTTCATGTCAGCGGATTGGACCAAATGTCTCATGGAAAATGTTCTACAAGGAAAAGATGTGGAAACAATGTTTCTGCTTCGCAGCACCCAAACTCAAAATGGGAATCAATCTGTCTGTGTTAACAAGACCAACTCACCGTTATTCAAAGCGTTCTTTGGTGTTTTTTTATCAAGCTGGTTGTGCTGATCACCATAAAACATCCACATTGGTAATGTTAGATACATATGTCACCTCCACATAACACATGAACAGCAGGAAAGTATGGCTCAATCTATAGATATTTCATTTAGGTACAAGAAGTACTGTAAATCATGAACTTTACATGACAGAAAAATAAAGATTTGTATATATGTTTACCCTTTCATATGTGTGTAATTGTTCTTTAAATACTATTTTTATATTTTACTCACATGATGCAGTTTTAAGTGAGACAAGTTTCCCATTTCTTTTGGATATCTGGCATTTTATCCACTAAATGATTTACATACAGTATAAAGCAAAGAGATTAGGAACTCCCGGCTTGACCAAATGTCCAGGCAGTGATTTCACTGTGCAGAACAGTCTCGGTAAATATTGTTTGATTTAAGCTCAGCAGCAGTGATCTAATTCTCTTGCTTTTGAAAAAGCTGCGTCCCATCCTCCCTCCTGTGCTTGCAGCTCGGGTAACCTTTAAGGAATGCAAAAGATGATGCCAGGATTATTTTGGGCTGGGATTCAGATGTTAAAATAGCAAAAAAGGTTGCAGGGAAGATTACTAAGGAGGACGCAGACAGTTGTGTTGTCGACCTACATGTAACTCTTGTACAGACAGAACTTGAAAAACAACATTTCCAACCAAGGCAAGTGTCTGCTAACAGTGTGTTCTTAGAAATGTCCGTGTTGTAGCTCAAGTATGGTAGTACAAATATAATATAATGAGTAAAATAAACATCAGTGCATGTTTTTTTGTACCTCTGATTGCAAGGTAAACATATTTAAAACACTGTTTTATGAATGGTTTATGTGCTGTAATCACCTAATAAATAACTTTCCTCTTTTATCAATTTGTTCATAAATTCAGAAGAACCACCTCTGAGCGACTGAAGAGGGAAGTTTAATTCATAAAGCCGCCCAGAAGAGGCCAGAAGGAGGTAAAAAACCATTTTTATTTGCCCTCCGTGTTAACTGTGGGCACTTTCCCATACATAGTAGCTTTAATTACACAGAAGTAGAGCAGGAAGGACATGTTAGCCTAAGGGGGGAGACTATGAAAGCAGCTCTGCAGCTCAACATGTGCACCAGGGAAATCAGTTCTCTGCCCTGACTGTGGGAGGTAGGGAAGGGTTGTACTTATAGATCAATGAAGAGAAAGAAGAGCCTCCAGGTACTCTGGGCCCACATTTTACTTGTGCAAAGATGCACTTTACTCTGCTTCCAAGACTCACACAGACTTGCATGCAAAGGAGCAAATGCAGGGTTACACAAAGCTTTTCCTGCATACACATGCTGTTAGTGAGACACATAATACCATGCGCATGCAGAGAAGGATAAAACCATCATGATGTTTGAGTGCACCTCCATATGCCACCGCAGCTTAACTAAAGGTCACTAAAACAAATTTGGTCTCAATGACTCATCCCTGTGGACATGACAATACTTCTCCAAACCCTGAGTGCCACGTTATGTGTCCACACACCAACAGAATGCAAATAGGAGGCTGGGCTGCTATCGGTCTCTTAACTACAGCAAGCCTGCAGCACAATCACACAGATGTCTACATGGATGGTATCTATACTGTATCCACAGTGTTTGTCGCCTTAAGCACAGTGTGGAAATGGTTAAGACACAGGTTAGATTTACTTGCAGGAAATGTAAAGCTGATGTTTAGAATCACTGAATACACATTTTCTGTCACTAGAGATTAATACATATTTTTTAAAAAGTTATACTGAATTGAAAGTAGACAAGCAACACAATATCACTTTCAATTATGCAATCTAGTTGTCTGATCATTTGTTGGTATGATTGCAGTTTGTATTTTAAGGCCGTAGGCCTCTGTTCTGATCTTCTGATTAACAACCCTCAATTAATTCTCCCACATTGTATTTCTCTCAATGTGTTACTCAAGATTAAGCCCTCTAAGTCTGTTTGAAGTTTTTTAACGAAAAAAATCTGATTGTTCTTGAAACCATTTTCGTTCTTAATACCACATATGAGCAGGGTAAAAAAAAGAAAGAAAACAATGTTTAACATAATGTATTGTTTGCACCTGGTGTATGTGACAATGTCACAGCATTAGCATAACTGTACGTGTGGTACTTCTCTGTGATGGGTTACAAAGGAAGACGTGGAGCATCCAAACATGCCCAGAGGCTTCAGCTGCTTGGCGAGCTCTGATGGAGCAAACCACAGGTACGAGACCCCCCTGGCCTCAGAGCTGCATCGGCTAATGTGGACAAAGAAAGGGAGCAGCAACCACCTGGATGAGGTTCATCCCAGGATCTACATAGGAGACATGTGAGACTAACCATACACCTAACCGAAACTCTTATGTCTTCCCAAATGTTTCACATTTTGGACACAGCTCTGTACCTGTTTAACATTAGCAACAGCATATTAGCATTGTCCCTGACACCATGTTGATGTGGCATTTAGCTACATTATGCACACAGACTGAGCTACACAGAGCTTGCGCTACTGAATTATAGCAAATCTGCCCTAAAAGATATATTTATGCTTTCCCATTAAGGTATGCAGCCAAAGACAAGAGCACACTCCAGGCTCACCGCATCACCCACGTACTTAATGCTGCTGATGGGAAGTTCAGCGTGAACACGGGGCCCAGCTTCTACAGAGACACCAAAATCACTTATCACGGAGTGGAAGCTTTTGACATGCCGTCCTTTAATTTAAGTCCCTTCTTTTACCCAGCGGCCAATTTCATCCAAACTGCTTTGAGCTTACCCACAGGTGAGGAGCTCTTAAGGTGTTTTTCATCATTTTTACACGTTTACTTGGGACAGACCTTTTTTTTCTTCAAGGCAAGATATGGAAACATTTGTCTGTCAATTCCCATTACAGCAGTCCCCAGTTGTATTAGTCATTAAAATGCAAATCAAACACTAAACATAATATCAAGCCACTATCCTTCCCCCTTGGTAATCTTCTCATGAGCTCAGACCTTGGCCAGGAAAATTGGTTTTAAATGGATTGCCTCGGTAATTTGTAAGCAACACTTTTATTGGACATGGAAATTACACAATTATGTTTGTGGCCTGTGTCTGCTTGGCCTGTTATGCAAAGTGAAGTCAGTATCTGACATGACAGTAATAAGCTGAGGCCTCTTTTTCCACATGCTGGCTGATCAGGGGCTCCAGTGTGTGGCGGGGCCTACAGTAATCCCCGACAGAAATACACCCACACCAAGACAGTTCAATTACGCGCTCCTCTGCGCCCTAATCCTCAGGTCTGATAAGGAACCAGGGATTACCATGTGTAGAAACATTCGTTGCAACATTGTTGAAAACTTATAGCCAGGAGCTAGAAGTACTACTCCCTGTGATGTGCATGGGTTTTAATCCACAGCGGAGGAACAAATTAGACAGAATAAAGTTCACCACAATGATCCAGTTGTTGTTGCATGGTGTAAATATAGACGCAGGGCTGGTAAACGATGGCTGAGCTTTGTTTTGATTCGCAGGATGTGATGCTGATTTTTTGTTTCTGCTCGTTGGCAGGTAAAGTGCTCGTTCACTGTGCAATGGGTCTCAGCCGCTCTTCCACCTTGGTCTTGGCCTACATGATGATCCATGAGAACATGACACTGGTGGATGCGATCAAAGCTGTCAGCATGAAGAGGAACATCTCCCCAAATGAAGGTTTCCTGGAGCAGCTCAGACAGCTGGACAAAAAGCTGCACTGCCAGGGCTCATTGGGCAGCTGGAGTGTCAGTGGGCGGACCTGAGATACAATGAAATTTGAATTACTGTATTGTCTCCTGTCATTATCTGAGTTTCAAGATGTGAAAAACATTCATATGATATAAATTTGTTTTCTTTTCTTTAGAATGTTAGAATAGTTTTCAGCCACAGTCAAGAAGAAACCTGTGCTACAGTGCAAACAGACACGAGACTATAGGTGATGGGACACATGTTGGTGTCACAATATATATAATCAATGTACACTGACCAATGGTGACAATAATGATCCAAAAAGTTAAGCAATGCACTGACATGGTTGTGGGTCTTCTAATTTTTCTATATTGAGAGCGGCTGTATTCATGGCAAACAATTTCCCTCTGGGATTAATAAAGTGTTTTGAATCTTGAATCTTGAATCTTGAATCTTGACAAAGACCAGGAAGAAGACGCCTGCAACTCTGCAACAGAATATTTCTGTATGGTAAATAAAGAAAATAACGTACTGCACTGACATAAATCTCATTAATAATTTCATAACAAACTAGATATTATTGAAAACTCTTGGATTACCTACAAAATGTCAATTTCCAACAACATGCAAAAAGTAACAGGAAAAAGGTATTTTATGTGTTTTTAACAGTTTTGGGGTGAAACAACCAGGTAGGGGCGAAACACTGGATCAATTCATTTATTGTTTATTTAGTCAAGTATTTATTGTCATTCCAGCAATATACACATTGACTGATGAAACATTTCTATTTTTGTTTAAAATTAAAAAAATAAAATATTGAATCAAACAGGAATAGATTTGCTTTGTCTCGGAGTCACAACCTGACAATAATTACTCACCATGTTTGGAATCACTCACACTATTAAAACTGAAAGCACTGCTGTGGTTTGACGTTAGAGTTGTCACAACACAAGCAGTCTGGCTTCTGTCACAGTGATCCGAGGAATAAATAGTCCACACAGCTCCTGCCCAGATCTGGCATCCTGAGCCGTTTCGTGCCAGCAGGGCTCAGCCTCCGATAGGCTTCGATATCCAGCACAGACGAAGAACAGAGAGAGCTCCACCGTTAGGGTTAGAGTTTAGTTCAGTTTCTTTCCAAGTGCCTAAGGGAGAAAAAACGAGCAGAGCAGCAGCATGAACTCTAAATCTCAACTCACATTTCGCAGGAACATTGGTGAGTTTCCTGTTGATGAAGTTCACTGCTGAATTATCCGAAGTGTTTAATATAATTCGTGTTAATTAAATGACAATACTCAAGGGACAGATGCAAATACGGGAGCAGAGGAGGAGCCAGAATATCAGACACCTCCCACCTGCGATCTGCTCAGCCTTCTGCTGAAGAACAGGCGCCCCACTGGAGCTGTCAATGAGGTTTGGCCCAACCTCTACGTTGGAAACGCGTAAGTGACATTCTCACTTCAGGGCCCAACTGCAACATGGTGATCTGATTGTGAAACTGTTGCTGCAAACAAGTCCTGTAATTGGCCAGCTGATGGGACAAATATAAAGTGTGTACATTGAGCCACCGGGGATGCATTTGCAGACATACGCTTCCAGAGCTGGCCCTGGATGAGAAGAATCGCTAAAGATCGGTATCTTCTTTTGTCGTTTACAGGGCTACAGCTCAGGATAAAACCCTGTTAGTGAAGCTGGGAATCACACACGTAGTGAACGCCGCACATGGCCCCCAGCATATTGACACTGGGCCATCTTTCTACAAAGACATCAGCATACTCTATCATGGAGTAGAAGCAGCAGACTGTAAAGATTTTGATTTAAACCCATTCTTCACTGAGACGGCTGATTTTATTCACAGTGCTCTGAGTCAGGAAGGTATGAGTGCATTGAAATCCCATTAATCAGAACATTAGGCTGGATTGGATTAGGGTGTAGTAATATATTATATTTGTCACGATATTTTATGATATATTTTAAGTTTTCAAATCAGGATTTGATGCCAGGTGAGGTGCTAGAGATTCCACCTGAGCTCCTACATGTGCTCTTCATGAGTAACATTATTCAAAAGACATTTTTTTATGTCCTGAGTTAGTTTTACATGAATAAATATTAGCTTTTTAATATTACAGATCTTTGTACAATAGCAGTTCGTTTTCCTCCCAGCTTCTCTATACTGAATTGGATGTCTTAGGTGTTGCTCGTAGAAGAAGCTGAGGTGAGGTGATTTGTCTCTTGTCTGTGTAGGTAAGGTGCTCGTCCACTGCGCGCGAGGGAATCAGCCGCTCGGCAGCTCTAGTACTGGCCTTCCTAATGATCAAAGAAAGACTTACCCTGGCGGAGGCAGCTGAAGCTGTTCACAGGCACAGAAATATTCTCCCGAATGTTGGATTTCTATACCAACTCTGTCATCTGGACTCATCCTTGGCCTTGCAGAGGCAGAAGATATAATATCAGCACACGAAGAAGAGACTGATCTATAGCTAAACTTTTCTTTCAATTGAATGACTTTTTTTTTAGACTATTTGCACGTTTCTGTACAGTACAGAAATTATATCTGGGGTATCTGTGGCTCAGCTGGTAGATCAATCATTTACACAATCATGCTCCTGTGTGTGTTTGTCCTTCTCTTGTACATCGCTTCGGTTAAAATCACCTGTGAAAAATGACTAAATGTAAATTCACAAATACATTAGAAAACAGCTATAACGCCTAGTTAAAGAGTTGAAATATGTGATCCTTCAAACCTATAGTATGTCGAACACACAGCACATTTAACATCACAGAGGCCATTACAATAAATGGAGCACAACTGCGAAAACCCCTGCTGCACTTGAACAACACAAAGACAGTGTACGTCTATAAATAAACAATGCTCCACTTATTTATTTAGATTTCTCAAAATACTGTGTCTAAACTGCTGCAATCCTACGTCGTACAGTTAAAAGTGTGATGTCTGAAGACGCTTGATACGAGATGACAAAAATATGCCGGCGCGGTTCTGAGCGTGTGTACAGATTCAGGTCAGACTTTAAAAAGAGATGAAACGATGAAGCCATCTTAATAAGAGATGCTCTCCAGAGCACACTGGGAGACAGAGAGAGAAAGATGCTGTCAAAATAAAAGGAATTGGATATCACAGGTTTAATGATTTCACTGTCAGAATGAATGATGGCAGAGTATGAAGATATGAGGGAAAAATAAAGGAGTCTGATAGTGTGAAAACTCTGTCTGACATGTTAGCAGCTTCACCCAGCCATTCTGCAATACAGTCATCATCACACTCCCACTTTGGGGCCTTGCATTTAGATCACTGAATGGACCATGCATATCATATAACGGAGAATCAAAGACATGTGCCATCCTGTGAAAAACCTCATCTGTCTAACAGTCTGACACATTTCAGTTCTCTTTTGCCCCCCCCAAAGGCTCCACAAGATGCAGAACAACCCTAGCGCTTGCTGTGAGGCGGTTCTTTTCTGAAGATATGCAGAAAAGCTAAGAGAGACTGAAACAATTTCAAGGAGTTGCTCACACGGTCGGGGGAAAATAGCGCAGAGTGCCCTGCTCACTCCAGTGAATATGGGTATCCTTTGGCAAGAGCAAAGTTTGGATAAGCATGGCTTCCTGCCAGCAGCACAGATTAAAGTTGTGGGTTTAGAAGAGGATGGCAGGGACTGGTTGGGTGGAAGTTTTCCCCACAGACAGAGACTGTGGCAGCTAAGGTCAGAGGCCTGCCGCATCACAGCCCTAAAAATATCCCCTGCATTTGATGCCCGTCACAAAGCGGTTATACAATCTGTGCCCTGACTCGAGTCTGCCTGAATTAAACCTCACCATGTCCTGCCTTTAAGGACCGCTACACAACAAGCTGCCAGAATGACGAAAACTGAATTTTCAAGTGGGGAAAACAAATGACTTCGATCTATTGGTGAGTGGTTGTGGACATGCATGTGAAAAACGGAAAACCAAAACTGTACGCTGTGTTGATTGTAGAGCGAGAAAAGTGGAAGGAAAGAAAACAACTGAGGTTTTTCTTTTTTTCCCCCCTTAAGCTAATAAATCATGTGTGAAAAGAAGCCGCAGTGAGAAAATGGCTTCTCACAAGCCAGAGACTGGCACCAAGATAAATGTTACAAAGGCAGCAGAGAAATCCAGACCAGTGGATGAATATGTCACACCTGGGGGCTATGAGCTGGAGAAAATACTCAACCGTGGGAGTGTGGCTTACACTCATGTCAACGAGGTCTGGCCTAATGTCTACATTGGGGACGAGTAAGTAAAAAAGTAAGAAATGATTAAAGCAGCGGTCCCCAACCTTTTTTGCCCCACGGACCGGTTTAATGTCGGACAATATTTTCACGGAGCGGTCTTTAAAGTGTGGCGTAGCTGAAAAAAATTCCCGTTTGTTTTTTACTCATTTTGCTAGGTTTCGTTTTAGATCACGTGACCGAGAAGCGCGCCTTGAGCTGCGTCAAGTGTGAAATAGACGGATGTAACAGAGAATTCGGCAATTTTTCAAAATAATAAATAAAACAGAAGTAATGTAAGTTATTTATTCTTTCTCTGCGGCCCTGTACCAAATGAACCACGAACCGCTACCGGTCCGCGGCCCAGGGGTTGGGGACCCCTGGATTAAAGTAAATAAAATAATAGTGGATCAGATTAATATTAAAATCATTTTTTGCAGAGAGACGGCAAAGGACAAGCATAAACTAAAAAGTTTGGGGATTACGCACATTTTGAATGCAGCAGAGGGCACGTGGAACAACGTGGACACCGGAGCAGTTTACTACAGTGACATGGACGTCGCTTACTTTGGTGTGACAGCAGAAGATGTCCCAACCTTTGACCTCAGCCAGTCTTTCTTCTCTGCTGCTCGGTTTATTGAAGAGACATTGAGAAACCCACAGAGTAAGAACACACATACTTAAAAGGTTAATTCACACTTTGTATAGAAGTGTATTAAAAAAAACCCTTGTTGATAGTGACATTTATCAAACATCTTATTATTGTGATTTGGGTGAACAGACACAATAAAAGTAAGATGAAATGTGTAATGTTAAAATTCCATCATTGTGTGATTTATCTCCAGATAAACTGCTGGTGCACTGTGTGATGGGGAGGAGTCGGTCCGCCACGCTCTTCCTCGCCTATTTAATGATCTGTGAGAGGATGACGGTGGTTGATGCCATCGAACATGTGAAAAAACGCAGGCGGATCATCCCCAACTGGGGCTTCCTCAAACAGCTGAGAGAGCTGGACATGCGTCTGCTGGAGAGAAGAGACTCAGAGCAGCCGGGTTGATTTACAGAGGTCTTGAAACAAGTCGAGCTTCAGATCGAGCCTCAAGTCAAGTTTGAAGTAATTTAAGACACGTCTACTCAAATCTCCAGTCAATGGATTCAAGACGATTTTAAGTCAAGTATGTCAGAGCAAACCTTAAACACTTAAAGTTCAACTTGTAGCAAAGCAGTAGCCTTCAAACCCAAGGGTGCGGAGTTCGATTCCCAGTCCCACCAGGTTACATGTCGAGGTGTCCTTGGACAAGACACCGATACCCTGTAGTAGCGCTGACACAGGTCTAGCAGCTGTCCAAACAACAATTCCCCAAGGGGGTCAATAAAGTATTCATTATTATTATTATTAAGAACCAGACTCGACTCTTTCAGTTCAAATCTCATAAAGTCTCCAGACTTTAAGAAGTTCTGTCATGTCACAAGTTTACATAGGCAATTTGCAAGTGCTTCATGTCTCGGAAGGCTGACCACAAAAACACAGCATATGAACAGGTTCCCGTTGGAGTTGCCTTTTAATAATAATGGAGACAACGTCCCTTTATTGCAGAGATTTAATAATTAAATATTCAGTATGTGTCAGTGCGAGGTCTGTCTGCTGTTGTTTCATCCTCTTACTATTAACTCGAGACACTAAAGTTGTCGTTTCTCGTAAAGTTTTCCAGTGTGAAATCAAATATCAGAACAGTTAAGTCAAGTTTCCGGTTTTGCTCATTCTTTTTTTATTTTAAAATACTTTTCTGCAGAGAAAACAGCTGCCTGGACCGCCATAAATACATCCCATCAGTCACTTGCTACTGCATTCTCATTCTGTGACATCTCAGGCCAGTAAATGTTTCAAATTAAAGGAAAACAATCAAGTACATGATCAATCATAATTTATTCTTATGCTAAAATGTACAGCATTATAAGTGACTGACAAAAGGAGAAAAGTATTAAATACAAGAATGTCTTTCTGTCCGAGTTTTGTGCACATAGCCAGGTATTTCCCCCCTGTTCTTACCAGCAACGCTGTACAGGTACAAAGGCTACAAAAAGAGCAATATAAACAAAAACACAAGTACAAGTTGCGTTTTACATGCAATCCATTAGCTTAGTTTGGTCTATTCACAGGCTCTATTCTTCTACACTTCTGTAAAATATAAATCCAACATTTTATAAAGATAGAAAACAAATCTACAGATGGAATGAAAACGTAGCTTTAAAGGCATTATGTAAAATATCAACTTTGGACTAAATTTATATTTTCTTTATTGTTATTCGTCATTATAATCATTTAGTTCTTTTAAATTCTGCCACACTTCTGGACATTTTGAAATGTTTTAGAATCTTTCAGGGTACAAACACTGAGATATGCTTTGTTATTTTGACAGAAATCAGTCTGCTTTATTAAACAGAAAGCTGCCTCAAGGAGATCTGTTACAAAAGACTTCAGAATTATACATACATAGCAATAAAACCTCTCAAACGGAACATAAAACAAGACTAGGTTTACATTTTTTTTTACATTATTAGAATTAACAAAATATAGTTTCATCTTTCTCCCTGTGAAGGGAAACCTATTAAAGGCCAGATATCTTTAAAATGGCTTGCTATTAAGCACAACACTTGTACAGTACTACTCAATGCACTGTCACTAACAGAGACTGAAGCATGCTAGTTGTCACTTTACAAAATAAGTACAATAATTTAAATATACAAAGGCATGAGTATAGTACAAACTAATTGTCAGCACTGTTAGACAGGTACAAACAGCCACTAACTCCACTTGTAGCAGGCACATTAAATGGCTTCATTTGAGGCTGCTACACGACTGCAGGACCACTGATGAAATCTCTACCTCTGAGCTCTGAACCCGCCTGCTCTAAAGACACATTAGAGACACTAACACTAATTAAATAGATTTTCATCATAACGATGTAAGGCTTCCCATCTGGAGAAACAAAAATACTTTTTCAACGTTAGCTTCAAAGTTTACTCACTGGTGAAAAATGTTTGCATTCGTTCCAAGTGCTGCTGCTGGTTTTTAAGTAATAAACGATAACGTAAAGACACCAAAGAAAATGAAAACAACAACAAAACGAACAAGGCCAGATCAGTGCATCTCTAAACAGCAAAATGCACACGAGAAGAACCAGCTCAGTCAGTTACCGCCTGATGAAAGGCCCTTTCAGGGACTGCTTCGACATGCCTGTATTCATGTAACCATGGTGACCAGCTGGAGTGTACACCATGTTGCCATGTGGTGGAGCCTGCATGGGCTGCTGGGGGTATGGCTGTGTTCCCATCATGCCCATCTGCATAGAGTACTGGGGTGACTGGTTCATATAGGCATGGTTGCCATGGTAGCCGCTGTTCATCATGGGCTGGCTCATGCTGTAGCCATTGAGGGAGGGCATGTTCATTGAGTTGACGTTGTAGGCTGGCGCCGGCATGATGTTCACGCTCATGTTCATGCGTGGCATGGCGGCCAGCGTCCGGGACGGCGCCTGCATGGCCACAGTCTGCGGGGGCCGAGCGTACATCTGCTGCTGGTGGTGGTGCGACAGCGGGGCCGACTTGGAGCGCGTGGAGATGTGAGTCTTGGAGGCCATTTGGGGCTGAATCTGCTGCGAGGAGGGGATGCCCATGTTGCGCTGCAGCATCATGGGAGGCGGGGAGCTGAGGTTCGGGGGCGGGGTCATGGTGGCCTGCACCTGTGGGTTGGGCACTCTATGTGGGGTCTGGGACAAGGAAACCAGGCTGGAGTGCTGCGATGAAAGCGAAGGTGTGTTTGCATAAGATGTAATAGGGTGTGAGGCAGAGTGGTTGAAAGGCAGCGAGTGAGGGTGGTCTATGAACGTGTTGGTGAACTGCTGCAGTTTGGCCAGACTCAGGCCGGACGACTGCGAGTAGTGTCCGCTGCCGTACTCGCCCTGGTGGTTGAGCCTCTCGAAGAGCGCAAAGTTTGTGTTGCCAGATTCAGAGATGTCCGTCAGCTGCATGGTGGTGGCGAAGTTGGTGGGAATGGCGCACTGTGCCATGGGCTGCTGCTGGCCGTGCTGACTGTGTTGATTGTGAAGGCTATGCTGAGCGTGCTGATTGTGCTGGCTGAGCTGATTGTGCTGCAGGTGGTGATTGTGGTGGTGACTATGCTGGTTGTGGGGATTGTGTTGACTGTGCTGGCTTAGCTGATTGTGTGGGCCGTGCTGATTGTGTTGGCTGTGCTGATTGTGTGGGCCGTGCCTGCTGTGAGAGTTGTGTTGACTGTGTTGGCTGCGCTGGCTGTGTTGGCTGTGCTGGCTGTTACTGGGAGGCCTCTCCACCACGCAGCCCTGCGGCGACTTGACGTTGCAGTGCGGCGGAGAGCTCAAGCTGTTCTGCTGAATCATCCCGCAGCTGCCGGGGTTGACAGCAGCCATTTGCTGGCTCACGGCGCAGCTGCTCTGGGCCAGGCCACTAGGGGGAATGCTGCCGTAGGAGCAGCTGTTCTGGGTGGGGCCGGCCCCACAGATGCTGCCCCCCATGGTAGAGTCATAGCTGCTGGGGTTCTCGTAGTTCTCCGTGGTGCTTTCGATGCTCCCCAGATCGCTGAAGCCACTGTCCACCACCTGTTGCGAGTGATCCGACACGGACGGCACATCCATCATCGGGCTCGTCTCCATGTTGTGGAGCGAGGGCACCGAGATGGCACTGTGGTCAGGACTAATCTGAGTGTAGCCGCTCTCCAGGATGGAGACAGCCGGGCTGTTAACAGAGCGTACCGACTGGCTGGGATGTGACTGTGCAGAGGATAAGGGACTGCTGTGGTCTGACTGAGGGCAGTCATCCAGCGAAGTGAGCTGAGGGCTCTGGGCCACGTGGGTGTAAGTCTGCAGACTCCTGCAGGGCTCCTGGCTCTCCACGCAATCTGGGAAAACATTTTCCCGCTCCGTCTCCTGCGTCAGGGACTGAACAGCTTGGGCCGTCTCTGAGTCAATCTCTGTGCAGATAGGGGCATCCTCCCTCTGCACGGGACTCAGTGTTCGTCCCTCTGCAGGCTGAGGAGGCGGGATATCTGGACACGGACTGGGAGTGCTCTCCTCCTCCGACTCAGAATCCAGAGCGTTATCGGAGTCTACGGCTGCTACCGATGCAACTGCTACTGCTTTAGGTGGTGGTGTTGCTACTGTTGTCTCCGTCACTGCCTCCTGGAGGCTTTCTGCGGCAGTAGCCGGCTTCTCTTCACCGTACGTCGCTGTAGAAACCTGCTGACTCAACTCCGAGTCGTTGTCTTCTTTCGGATCTAAAAAAGGTGCGGTGCCTTCAGGCATTTCTTTTGCATTCTGTTCCAACTCAGCTTTAAAGTTCTCAGCATCTCCTGCCTTGCTGTGACTGTCATCTTCATCATCTGCATCCTGGTCCTCAATTTGAGTTCTCTGCTCCTCCTCCTCCTCCTCTTCCTCATTGTAATTCTCGGCTGATGGCGCACCCTCTGCGCTGCGTTTCACATCTTTGGCTTGGCAGTCCTGCTCGTTTTCACTGTCTTGCTGGTCATCTTCAGGTGGCTCTGAGAAGTCGCCTCTGTCCTCGGGCCTTGGAGACATCGCACCAGGGGAGGCAGCAGTTGAGCACGCTGGAGAAGCCGCCAATGAATCTTCTGCTGAACTCAACTTATGGGAGCCATGGTCAGCAGGACTCGGGGGCTGAGCGGGGAGCCTCTGGGGCATCATTTCCGGACTAACTGACCTTTTGCCTGCCTTGCTGACTTTGTCTGCGTCAGGCTTCCCTTTAGCTTCTGCAGCCTGAATATGATGTTGCTCTGCCTCCAGAGGGGTTTCAGGGGGCGTGTAGAGGTTGAGCTTGAAGCCCATCTTCCGCTCATTCTTCAGCCTCCACTTAGGAGGGCCACGCTTCACTCCTTTGGGCCAGCCTTTCTTCCGCTTCACTGGACGAGTTCTACTGGGTCTCTCAGAGAGGATGTCGGCTCCTAGAGTCACAAAGATAAATAAACAAACGTTTTTTGCCGTTATTTGGATAAGGTAACATCTGCTTTATAATTATTTCATAAGAAAATAGTGTAGCCCAGTCCTATTACAGGCATTACCTTCATTCCAGTGTTCAAGATTGTCTTTCTGCGGATTTTTATTCAGCCTTGGGCGACCTCTTCGCCGTTTCATTGGTATAATTGGTGTCCTATCTTCCCGTTCCTCCTCCTCCTCTTCCTGCTCCATCTCACCCACTCTGCAGGTGCGCTCCAGCAGGGGCATAGGACGCTCATCGTCAGAGTTGTCAAACGGTTCGTTCAGCACCTCCGTTGTTTCAGAGATGGTCTCTGTTGTTACGCTGCTGTTTATTCGCTTTCTCTTACGCCCTCTCTTTTTGAGCACAATGTTTCTCTGAAACACACAGGAAGATGAATGAGGACAGAACATACCCTTCATCAGAGCAACGTAGTTATGAAAACATGTGGCCACTAGGTGGATGACCATGAGGATATAGCAGAAACGCATTCAGGCATTTGTGCTAAATGTAAAATGTTCAAACCACACTGTGAGGCTAAATGTTTGAGCAATGCAGCCTGGTGTGGAAAACCACAAATGAGGCCAGCAGAGTAAGCAGAAACCACAGTCTATATTTTACATTCTCGAGTTGTTTCCCACCGTCTGACTGTGACTCAACCACTCTCCACTCCAAAATCCTTCACACAAAGAATGTGAAATCAATACTGTAACGAATGCACTAAATAAACTCCAACAGTCAGTTTTAGCTTGAAAGGTCTCCCTAACAATATGCAACCAGCTGTAATATTATCTCCAGCACAAGGGGGCAGTGCCATCTAGCCAGAACAGATGTGAGAAGCACACAGGAGGGCAGTAAATTAACCATGACCATTGACAATAGTACAAGGTTTAGCCTGCACTGTCTCGACACCAGCAGTGAAAACACAATCTATTATCTACAGCTGCAGGCACACAAGGAGACCCCAGATGATAGAAAGAAGCCACTGAACCCTTCACTGAATCCATGAATATTTATGATCTCACTCAAATACACAACATTTAATGAAGGAAAATACTTAATGATATACATTCAACTCCAGATAATCTACGAGATGATACCACCAGGGATGTAAAAAAAAAACACGATACACATGAACAAAAAACACTAAAGTCACCTTTCTCTTGGCTGCAAGCATTGCATGGGCTTTTGTCAGGATGCATGGTGAGCCATCGGAGGCATCTGAGTCATCGTCGTCGTCGTCGTCGTCGTCATCGGCTTCATCATCACTCACTTCCTTCGAGTGCTGGATGCGTCGGGTCCAGGACGGCGCGGGACAGCGCTCATAGGTCCTGTAGGGAACCTTGCAGTGGACCTTTTTGAGAGGTTGCCTGTTACTATGAGTCATCATGTAGTTCTCTCTCTCCTCCTTCTCCCAGCAACTGGCCCGCTCCTTCAGCCGCTCAGCCTGGTAATTAAACAGACAAGACGCATTATCTGTGGGAGAAGCACACGTACGGCTCCAACATCTGAGCAGTGACGCTAGTGGGAAAACAAGAGACTGGAATTAACATCATGACAAATTAATCACTGCAGGTTTCTCCTAATAATAAGCATCACGTCCTGATTGGACATATGCCCATCATGGAAAAAGACATTTCCATTAAGCAACCATGGAGAAATTGCATTTCATGGAATCTTCAGCTCTATCAATTATGTAGTGAACTGATTTAGGCCAATTTTGCACAACATTAGATGCCTGCTGACAGCGACAATGACTTTCCCATTAATGTTCTGTGTTTGAACTCCCCAGTTAATCAAACAAACATTCAATAACAGCGTTTCAGGCAAGTGTAAACAAATAACTAGTTCCGGCCGGAACAAGGACTCACTTCCATCTCTGCCTCCCTTTCCTCCTCAGACAAGACGGCATTAAAGCCCGAGGAAGGTGTCCAGCGCAGGGCGTCAGGGTCCACCTCATTCAGACGTGGGATAGCTCTCAGTCTGTCCATGTGCCTCTGAATCAGTCGCTCTCTCCTGATTAACACAATCCTGAGTCACAGAGAGAAAAACCCATGAGTTCATGTCCACAAAAGAATGAGCCAAGGTAGACAGAGGGTGATAGGTGGTTAAATATGAGCACAAAGATGAGCTCTTTGGGACAGCAGGTGCTCCATGTCCTTGGGGGTGCTTAACCTGACTTACTTCTGTCAATATTCAGCTGCATTAATGGATACACTGTTAAAAATACCAGCTGGCCTGGATAAGTCAGACAGAAGCGGCGGCACAGGCTGAAGGAGACTGCAGCTTGGAAACTGACCTGCCATCCTGTCTGTCAATCATGCCGAGCTGCTGGAGAGTAGCGGCAATGTCATGTGGACACATCCCAGTGGCCCTGCTTATTCCTTTAACACTGATGTGTTTATCTGGGTGCTTATAAAGGTACTCCAGTATGACACTTTTCCAATATGCCAGGTAGGATAAGCGACCCAGATCTGACAGCGGCTTCTCTGGGGAGCCGGCTTGTCCTTCCTGCCTCGTGAGAAGGTAACCTGAAAAGACACAATTCCAACAAAAACAAAATGCTTTAGTCAAGCTAGAGGCTGCTGCTGGGTTATTTTAGATTGCAATTGAATCCCTACAGCCCCTCCCTTATGGATTACATATTCATGTATGGATGTGACACCGAACCATGGTTGGGATTTCACCTTCAAATAGTATAAAAGGGAGGTAAGTAAATCAGTTTTCCTCTCCTTCAACCTCAGTACAAATCTATGATACAAGCTGGCAAGGGCAACAAAGGAGTTTTAAAAGGGGGAGTAAGGAGGAAAGGAAGCGGCAAAGCGAAACAGAGAAGCAGCTGGATGTCACTGCTCACAAGAGACTGCACTTAGATAGATAACGAACAAGAAAAAAAAAGCTCCTACTTATATGTATCTGTGTGTAATTAGTTTTATAGCGACCCTGTCAAGGGTCATCCATTATGAGCGGCATGAAATTAATTAATGCCTTTTAATGTGCACCCACTACCGAGAACCAAACAAGCAAATCTAATCACCAAACAGTGAACACACCATATTCCAGTAATCATGACAATATTCATTACTAAAGCTAAGAGGAGCCTGTGATAACAAACACTTAGCCATGAATATTCAAATAAATTAACTGAAAAAAGTCATCTTTTATTCTGTGCCGTTTCACAAGTATACTGTATAACCCATTAATAAAGCGGAATAAAACAGCTACTGTAAGTCCTTTGAATTATGATTTGAAAGAGAACATTTCTCACACAGGCACCCACTAATGCGCTGCTCTTGCAGCTACCTGAGACAAAGTATTTCTCTAATACAATCCAATATAACAGAAAATCTTAATCTAAACAACTTCCAGCTCCAAAGCTACATTTTCCAATAAAGCCCTCAAAGAGCTCAAAACTCAGCTGTGTTCAGTCTCCCTTAATCCCCGTCTTTGTTATCAGCACATTCTCAATATCACAGATCCTCTTGCATCTCTGTGTCTCAATGGCTCCCAAAGTGAACAGGAAATCAAATGCTCCATTACCGCCCTCCCTGTCTGCACTTGCTCCTTTTTCCCCTCTTCTCCACACACGAGTTTAGCAAAGGCACAACTCCTGAAAATAATAAAATACCTATAATGACAAAAAAAACTGACTGCCTAAACACAGAAATCCACTCAAGGCAGCAAGTGTTTTCATAAGTGGACCACAAGGCCTTAAATATTGTATGTGTTACATTTACTGGCCTAAAATCTAAAAGCAGCAGCTAAACCTCATTACAAGTCAAGGAGAGAGAATTGCAGGTATTTTCTATGGAAAAGCTCTTCAGGCGATGCTTAGGTGAAATACTATTGGCCATCGAATAATGTATGCAGCCAGAATGTAGTGTTTCTTACTCCTAATCTTCTGTGATTGCTTAAGCACGGTACATGAATGCTCTTGATTAGGCCACTTCAAACCTTATCCAAATAACAGCACCTTGCCACAAGCTATAAATTTCCCCCTTAATCTGAAACTGTTTGTAAAGACCAATGAAAAAAAACTCCAGTGGTCTAAAAAGCATTAAAGAACTTACTGAAATCAATAAGGAACCTTCCAAATCCTTGCCTTTGGTACTGAGGCATGATCATTATGCAGGAGACATTGTACTTCTGCTGGCAAAGCTTTTCCTGAGGGAAGGAGAAACAGATCAAGTATGTCAGAGCTCTGCTGAAGCTGGCAATTTACTGCACCTGCCATTGTCCTTGTCTAAGGCTGCGCACATGCGCATGCAGGAGACAGGCAACGAGCTGTCATTAAAAAGCATCATCCTGTTCTGAATGGTTGGGTTATTTGATTCATCGTTTTGTGGGAAAGACCGAGTAACAATCCAAGCCTGAGCATAATCAATTTGGTATAAACTAAACCTGTGGTACAAAGACAAACAAACTACCGCAAGGTCTCTCTGAATTAGTATCGCCATTTAAAAATGATGTGCGGTATTCCGTCATTTCCCATATAATCACTGTGTAATTCTTACCTTGGAGAAATAGCCCACAAGATGACAGCCTTTCTCATCATTCTTTGTAAGTATATAGAAGAGGAAAGGCTCCACATCATAATACAAGGTCTTGTGATCCAGGAAAAGCTTGGCTAACAGGCAGAGGTTTTGGCAGAATAGTTTGCTGACATTTCCATCAACCTAAACACGGAATAAAAAGAGCAAGAGGACACTGTTCAAATAGTTCCCATTTCGTCCCTCCTCCTCCCAGAACCCATTCAGCGGAATCTCATGCCGCATACAGATATTGCTTTATTGCTGTAAAAGGAGGCTGACCTCAAATACGGAAAGGTTGTCCCTTCTGTAGATTTCATTGGCTGGCGGGTGGAACCAGCCGCACTTCTTTGTGTGTCTCTGGAGAATGTTTTTGCTTCTCATGTACTTCAGACAGAACTCGCACAGATAAAGCTTTTGTAATCTGGGCGAAGACAAAGGTGAGAGCTGCAGTTTTTACTTCGGCAGAAAACAAAAAAATGACACCGACATAAACATCAGCAACAAAGAAACCGGCAAAAAAACTAAACGATACCTTGAATATTCAGGTGGGTAAGGCGATGAGTACCAGGTTTGAATCTCATACTTCCCGAATTCAATGACTGTGGGACATCGCATGGAGTCTGTGTTCAGGGAACCAGTTCTCTGTGAAAAAAAGATTCAACAAACGTAAAATGATACATAATGAGATCCAGACAAACACAGTTACAGCGTCTCTTATCAACGGTCCATAGAATTTTTTTACCAATTTTTTAATTAAGATTACTTTACACAATTACATGTGTGGCAATTAGAGACACAAAATCTGTTGCTATGATAGTAAAACTATAGTAATTGAATATAGGTCTACAGGTTTTTTTACCTGTGCTGAGAGTTCCTGCACACGCGTGAACGTCTCAATGTCCTCCTCCGTGACATGGTCTCTGGACATGGCTGCAAAGTCCATTTGGGCCTCCCGCTTCAAATGTAGTTCCCGGTGGAGGCCTGTCTCAGGCACAATAACACAACATCCGCGCATCAGACAGGATATCAACACCGACACTGTTTGAAGCAGCCATGGCTGAATAATCTCATAAATGCATTCTATGCAAATGTGCTTATACTCTGAGAACTGCTTCTGAGCCTGTTTGAGGCCGTGTCTCTGAGGAATTTCATAATGTATCATCTTTGCATGTTTATATGAAAATCCCTAATGTAATGAAGTGAAACTAAATCACTCTAATTGCGTAACCGCTTTCATGTGCTTAGTCATCCACCAAGACAGTTTCCCATGAATTAAGAAGCAGATGCAGTGAAGGGAGCGAGTGTCAACATGAAAAGCAACTGATGTTGGAAAGCAGGCAGTAAGTTTATGAAAGACATCAACACCATGACTTAACCACCAAAACAAAAACCCATTACAAGTGGAAGTGATGTGTCATTAACATATTTATGTGCTGCAGGGGTAAGCAGTCTTTGCACAGTGTATTGTTACAACACATATCCATTTGTTTTCCAATGTGTTATTTCTTTACACAGTGACTTCACGTCAGGAGACAGTGAAATGTTAAGGGTTACTGCACCTCTGGCTATAATCATCGTGTCAAGCTCTGAGTCAACTTGGGTGGGTGAATCACTGGGTTATATATGTCTAATGACTGCTGGAAGTGAGGTTGAGTGGAGACACTGATTCTGAGAGTGAGGGTGGGATGAGGAAGAGCGCAGATGTGACTAGAGCCTCTATTAGGTAGTGATCACAATGTGCGCACTACTGCAGAGGGTCAAGGACAGAGCAAGGAGCATCATGAGGGAGTTAGTGGGCCATGCACTATGACAAAAGCCAACCGGCAGGAGGATGGATGCCACGTAAACTCCGCAGCCAAGTCAAAACGCAACGAAACTGGGTTAAGAAACTAAAAAAATTCAAATTAGGAAGAAGATTAGTAGTCTGTTAGAATGTTGAGGGTGTCGTCTCAAAGAAAAGATTAGCTCTACTCTGAAAAAAATAAAATAACTGCCAGTGTCAAGCTTTAAAAAATAAAGAAGAAGCTTAGGTGTGGAGACGCAGGTCTTGGCTGGAGTTTCGAGCCTTGCTTACCATGATTATTCTCAGGCTTAATTCTTCCGTCTGTCAAGTCTGCCTTTCCTGGTGAGGGGGCTCCCTTCTGAGGGCTCACTTTATACCTCAGCCTGCCTAGTGTCCTGTGCTTTTTAAGAAAGGGGTTACGTTTGAAATGACTGACCATCTTAAACGGGTGTCCTCTGGGCCGGCCTGGCCCAGCAGACGTGGAGTGTAACCTATTTTTACTAAACTCGTTCTTTCCAAAGCGCTGGGGCCCCGATTTGGATGCATGGGGTGAATCTTGCTTATGGTGCATGCGTTTAGGCGGTGCGTAGGAAGGTAGTCTCTTTTTCCGCGACTGTCCCTGAGTAGTATAAATGTGAGAGAGTCCGTCAAATAGTCCCTTAAGTTGGCTGCTATTGCAGAGACTACTCAGGGAAGGAACACTAGATTGGCTGGAAGAGCTTTGGGGTGAATTAGCAGAGGTGGAGCTGCCGCACACCTGCGAGGGGGGACTAAGTCCCGGCAACGTGGGAGCGTGAAGTGCAGAGGACGAGGGCGTAATCTTTTGAGTGGAGTCAACAGCGAAGGCGAACGACTCCGGTTGCTTGGACAGTTTGGGCGAACCCTTGTCCCTAGTGCTTAACTGCTTGGCAGGCAACTCTAGCGCTAGAGCTCGCGAGCGACGGCCCACAGGGGAAGGGGTAAAGAATTTGGAAAGCCCATCGATAAGCCCTTTGGTTTTCTTGTTAACGGTGAGTGCAGCTGGGGTGGAGGTGGGCGTGAGGGAGGGGGTGGTGGTGGGGGTGGAAGTGGTGAATTGGGTGGCGTCGACCGCAAAACAGGGGTCTGCAACAGCCAATCTGTCTCTGGCGTCCTTCACAGATGCAGCATGACCAGATGAAGGTGTGGAACAGACGGTAATCTTTTGACCCCTACCAGGTGACCCCCTTCCTCCCAGTGCTACCATGGAGCCGTCACCACTGGTTACAGACCTGAGAAGACAGGGGCAACAGTAGAAGAGATGACAGAATATCAAATGTAAAAGCACAAAGTGGAATGTAACTAAAAGAAGAAGAAAAGAAAAACTCTATTGATCCCCTAGGGAAAATTGTTGTTGGAAAGACATGTCGGCACTACTACAGGGTTTCAGTGGGTCGTACGAGGACATCTCAACATCTGTAACCAGGCCGAACCGGCCGAACCTCTGACCCTGTAGTTTTGCTCTACAAAGTGAGCTATTACCGCCCTTAACTGTGAGAACATTTGCCCAAACATTGCACTGAACTGGCATATTTGACTTCACTACTTTTAGACACTAGCTAGTTGAGAAATTAAGATTTTACAGACAAAGCAATTTATAAAACATGATATCATGTTATGAACTGACCTAGCAGCATATAAAGTCATAAAAAGGGCTGCCTACACATTCATGCATCAGATATATTAATCCAATAAGCTAATGCATAACGGCGTCTCAAAAAGGGGCCTCAAAGAATGATTCATTGTGCTGATAATAATAACCGGTGTACTTTTACTTTCAAAAACAGAGTTCTGCCATATTAAATAGACATTCTGATTAAACGAGGCGATTTCACTGTTGCTCAGAATATCGCTTGCTTGGTGTGTGCTTCAATGTGCCATCATGTGTAAATGATGGTTCCAGTTTATACAGCACTGGTCTCATTTTAGATGTTTTCATATGTGTTATGATCACAGTGGACTCCCAGAAGTAATTTGTGAGACCTGAAAACACATAACGTTGCACAAAACAACGACGAAATGTAAAGAAAGTCAGTTTGTAAAATGTAATGGATAGTGATACTATTTTACTGTTAGGTTAATATAGTCATCAAGAGGTAAGTGAGGTTTTGCACACTTACAGTCTTTGCTTGAGCTTATTTCTGGGCCTCCCAATTGGCTTTGCATATCGACGTTTGATCTGATCGGCTTTCTTGTGCAGCAGTTTCTTCCCATTTTCCTTCGGCCTGCAGACTTGACAGATCCAGGTCCCTGGAGTGTGTCCAAACACAGAGAGTATCATTTGGGTGGGTTCATCAATTCAGAGGCCATAGAGTACATTCATTTGAAACATTTCCTTTAATACAGAGAGCTGGCGAGAATCCTGCTAGCTCACAATGACAATTGATTACTCAGCACAAAGCGAAAATCCATAAGAAAAACACTGGGTCAATTCTCTGTCCGGTAAAATAGGCTTTGTGTCAGTGTGTTGAGCAAAACTATGTGACTTGTATGAATCGCCTGCCAAATGTCCCACTACTGTACGATCACCATTATTACAAGTCTCGCTGTAGGGTCAGTACTGTAATCCAGAGATAGCAAATCTCCCCGGGGATTCTGGAATAATTCGATATGCATGCAAAGCTCCTAATAAGATACTGCTGCCTTTCAGTGTGCTGAGTGACAGCCCCAAACGGCCGTCTGTGAAGAAAAGGCTTTGAACTGACAGCAGAGGAGGAAACAGAGGAGCCAGACAGTGTAAACACCTCACCTTTTGGCATTCTTGAAAGCGGCGGGTCGCAGCATTCCATGTGAAAGCCCCGATCACATGAATCGCAGAATAGCATCTCATCCTGAAAAGGAAAAGCGGGCATGTGTAAAGGCTGTCCCTATTGTGCGCACGTAACACCCACCCAACATTTAAATTCTTTTGGAAATATTAGCCCAATTGTGCACAAAAGAGGCTTTACAAATCTGAGGGAAAACTGGCAAATCCTCAGGGATGCACAAAATGGATCTACCTCCGAGTGAACAACACAGAAAATGGTGCGGGTTAAGATGTATGCAACGTTATACTTACAGCGTTTTTGCCCTGTATTCGGCAGGAGCTGCAGGTTTTGCATTCAATGCACTGCCACCGTAATCTCTTCACATTTGAGGTTAATTCGGGGGAAAACTTCAGACATGATGGATGCCCTTTAGAAGTAATAAAAATGCATTTTAGCAAACTGCTGCAGGAGTAAATCCTTTCATACAGTAAGGTTAAATATTAACATATTACATCACCAAAAAACAATGTCCACAACACTTTTTACCCCCACCACAAGTTGTCTAAAAACACTATGATCAAACATCTGAGCGGCTAATTACAGATAATTTGATCTTAATGAGGCAGAAACGGTAGCAGCACTCATTCTAATGGAAGCAGATCCATGAAAGTCATGTAAAAGCTTGCCTTCTCCCTCACCCGGCTCCCTCTCATGGTTGTAAAACAGCTGTTTTACAGTGAGAGCACAATTTGTGTACACTATGAGCGGTTAATGAAAACCACCTCGACACTACTTAGTCAAATTCGAGCTATAAAAATGTCACCAGGAGAACAATTCCTTACGGCATTTAAAATAATTGTTCAAACATAAATGACTCCTTGGCAGAGGTAATTTAATGGGGGGGGGGGGGGGGGAGTAGCAGTTTTGTCTAGAACAAAAGAACAGTAAAGGAAATGCCACCAATCTGCAGCAGGGGAAGAGGGTTGATCTTTGATCCACTGTGCCTGGTGCGCTCCGTAAGAAGAATTTGAATTGAGCGAAAATGACTAAGGTGGTTTCAGATTCTAATGGCCACTTACGGAGCATCTGCCGTTCCTGAGCCTACTGAGGGTTGCAAGCAATTTGGATCCCTTCAGCCACTCAATTTGAACATTGTTCTTCCAATAAATCCCTTCAAGGGAAGCGAAGAACGTGGTATCTGCCTCACCAAAGATGGAAACAGCTGCTACTGGGGTCGCGTGATATACTGATTTATTGTATATTACGGGACGATAGAAATTTGTCAACAATCACAGAATGTCCCATGACCTTTATACTGAGGTGGCCCTGTTTTTTGTCAATGGTAAAACAATCATCAAACAGTGCTGCTTTATGATAATCCTGGTTTTACAGGCATTCTTCAGAAGTTATTGACTTGAATAAACATTTGGCCAACTTTATTTCTAGAAAATGAACTACATTATGCTAAAGCTTTAGCTGCAGCTGTCACGATTCACCGACTTAATGATTGTATGAAACATTTATAGTTTTTAAATGTTATTATTATGTTTATAATAATATACTTTCATTTAAATCAGGAAGTGACTAGGATTATTACTTTGTACTATTATTTTTATCTCTGTCTTATAAGATAAGAAGTAAAGCCACAGACAGTTTTTGACATCTTTCTATGTCCTGTTCCATTTTTTGTGCATGTCTTTGTAAATGTAAACACTTTCTACAAAACTTTGTAGAGTTGTCCTGTGGATTTTTGGATGTGGAAGCGTGGAATGGTTACACTGTCAAGCTAAGGCTTCATTCATTTAAAACTTATATTTTATTCCAAAGTTGAATATTCTTATTTCATTTTATTTAAATATTTGATTCAGTGCTGAGCACTGCATTGATCAAGTTTTGCAACTCTAACTCTTATTTTGGTCGATGTGTCAACCCTGGGAAAAGTGCCGCTGTTACCAAACTTATTTTATTCTACATTCATTGAGACTGAGATAGTTTGCTGTGATGCGTTGCATGAATTTTAGGACCTTACAGAGAAAGGTCTATGCCTTTTTAAATTATCTTCAGTCAAGTAGATTTACTACAGGTGGAGGTGGAGTGTAGATTGAACATTTTTTTTATCCATTGAAATAAAAAAAATAATAAAGAATGCACAAAGTGAGCAGTCTGAATACTCTCTGAAGCCACTGTAGGTGTCATGTCTTAAAACAGAATGGTATTAAACACTATTCTTAATATAGCAATGATGACTCAAACATACTCACCACCTATATGCTTCATGTACATTTACACTTTTGCTTATGATCATTTGCTATTATACTAGAAGTCGAGACGGCAGTATGTTACGGCTTGCGAGATCATCCAATGAGTGAAACATTGCACAAGGCGACTTACCACTGCTCCCACAGTCTGCACAGGACAGCAGCTCTTCTGGCCGCTTGTCCCGATTTGACTCTTTCGTTCCAAGACAGAAACTGCATATTGGGATGGGGTCAACCCGGAGCTGGGTGGGAATACAAACAGAGACAAACTGTTTAAAAAACAGAAATGGGCACAGGCTATGTATGTAACCCTTGAAAGTCTGTTTGTTTGTGGATATTTTATCCTGTCAGGACCTTTGAGATCACTGTAGACATATTGCTGGTTAAGGCAGGAAGAAGATAAAACCAGTGTGTGGATTTAATGAAACTGAAAAAGATGAACTAGAAGTATGAGCATAGAGAATGAAAAAAAAAGTTGAGTTCTCACAGACTAGAGATGAATAATAAATGAATCTCATCCTCAGAGATATGCTGCGTTTGAGATCCACCTCCTTTATCTATTACATTTGAATGGGTAAATGATCTTAGTAATCATAGTTTAAGGGCTTAATCCAATTCTTAAAGCTTGCACTCCAGTCTGAAAGGATTAACCAGCATGTAATCAAATTACCTCAATAATAAAACGTACTCTCATTGTTACTGCCATGATCCACTGTAAATGTTGCAAGTCTCAGAACAAACAGTAATTTATGAGCTTATGGTTAAGTTCAGAGGAAATAAAATATGAGCTCAAGGTTTAAGAGGATTTTCCCACTGATCACTCAGAATGAAGAGGGAATGACTTCACAGAGGAAACTGGGAAAGTGTGTCATCTCCTCACCAAGCAGCCAGACAAAACCCAACCAATCTCACAAAACTCAGACTGCCGTACGACTTACATAATGTGTCCCTTTAAATATGACATCATGAATATATGAGCCTCTAGAGAAGCACCAAACAAACTGCTGCCTCCTTTCCTGCTGAAGAGGAAGTTAACGGAAAATAACACTCACAGGGTGTGACCATAAATAACCCACCTCATCATCGGTTTACACACTAAAGCCTTGCCAATTGACTGGAGCTTTGAAGGGCACTCTGGGGATGCTCATAATTAGTTCCTGGTTTCTATGACGCACATCAGTATCTTGACCTCAACCAAATTTGCAACCTCCAAATCTCTATTGGTGCTGACCTATGGCTGAGTTAGCGAAGCACTCCCCCCCCCCATGTGTCAACAAAAGACAAAACAGGCACATCCTTCCAACCTGCCGTGTGACCCAAATGAATCCTAGTGAAAAACACAGCAAAGTGCTCTGAGAATTTGGTCATAGTCTTGGCCATAGTAACAATTAGCTGTTATGATGGCAGGAAGCAGTTTACTGCCAAATCAATGGTTATTCTATTTTTCAACCTGCCAGGTCAATATTCGAAGGCAGGAACTGGTATTATGAGCAGACTGCTGCTCGCACAGCTGTGATTATGGACATGAAAACACTGAAATGCTTCTGCGTGAACAGTTACTAATGATCTTGTTGAATTGTCCTGGTTATAGTACATTCAACTTCCAAATGCACATAATCACTATAGAAACAATTATTTCCAGCTATAACGTCAAACATTCTGTGGTTTCAGCTTCTCGGATGTGACAATTCGTCTCTGTTCGGTTACTATAAATGGATTATCTTTGGATTTTGGACTCTTGGACTGACAAAACAAACAATCCGAAGACAAGATCATGGATTCTTTAAACTTTCTGATGTTTTCTAGCCAAAAAACACTAAATTGTTAATGAACCCTGATATTTCTTTAACTAGGCTGCACAAACTGTCAATTTAGTGTTTTTCTGAGAAGACCCAGAGAAATTTTGGCAACTGCCCTTTTGTCACTGCTAACAGTTGTAGCCAAAAGCATGTGGGAGCAAGGCCTTGGTGTTGTTATTACATCTTGTTTATGGTCAAAAAGTGCACGTGTGTCATTTTATTATATAGCCTGGAGGGGCAAACTAAAGTCACTGCATAAACAAAGCTCTCGAGAGCCTTGAAACTCTTGTGCTGAAAAAAATCATAAATATTATCTTTACACAAGACTTTGAAATGGGTGAAGAAAAATTAATGTAAAGAGCTTGAAATGAATATGACATCTGTGCTAATGTGCAGCCTGTGCATCATGCTAGGAGCTGACAGGCAAGTTCTTAAATGGAAAGTCTTTACTTAATAACAAAGTCTCCACTGACTGAGCTAAGAAATTTACTCCAGAAACTAGATAATTAATTTCCATCACGAATATTCTTAGGCCTGGTGATTAAAACCAATAACACTTTGCAATCTGCACAGCACAGAAATATGAAAATAAGGAACAAACAGCTGAAGAGATGCTGATGATGTACTTGGGGATTCTAAATTAAGTACATTACAGGAAATTATGCTGCTTCAAAAGAGAAGGCTGTCCTGAATGAGGGAGTAGGGTCCTATTACAACACTGCTGAGAGAGAGAGAGAAAGATAGAGCGAGAGAGAGAGAGACAGAAAGAGACAGAGAGAGAGAGCGAGAGCTCAAGTGGTTGCATAACACAGCAGGAAAAAAACCCTCATTCCTTGCCTTTGTTCCTGCCAGTCTCTTCAGAATCTAATAAACTCTAAACCACGACTGCTCTTTTTTACCTTAAAGTATCTCTTATTCTCAACACACACACACACACACACACACACACACACACACACACACACACACACACTTTGTGATTAAACAACTAAACAAGCAGATGTCTAACCCTTTGAAGTGAACCTGGACTGGACTGGGTGAAGTCATCAGACTAGGAGCAATACGTTGAAATGTTCCAAATGGACAACAGTATGCCTTCCTCGGCTATGAGAAGTATCACAGGACACCGCGTCTCTAAACAGCTCTCAGTTTCACTTTTGGCCCGACCACAGACACAGTCACAGTTGTGGCTGCAGTATCAAGGTGTCACTTCCTGATTATTCACTGTGAAACTGGTGGGGAGCAGGGTGATATCTCTATAGTCTGTTACTGCTCACCACTTCAGCTGCATAACTTCTGCATAAAGTAATAGAGTGAACTTCATCTTGATAAGCCTCAACACAATGTGTGCAAAAAGCCTTCGCACCAAACTACCCATATGACTGTACACAGAAAACTATTTTCCATGACACACTTTCCTATGTGTGACAGTAACTTAAATGGCCAAGAACAAACAATTGCTGTCGATTTACACATATTTGTCTGAAGCATGCACTACAGCTAAGCACCATTAGCAGACACAATCTCTGCAAACTATAAACCACCCCTGACGTGCCAAAAGCAGCAGAAACAATGCAACCTGGAAGTGTGTTTATAAGGTTTTATTTCCTCTCTGTGGTATCTCACTTAACACCAAGGTCATAATAACTGCATGTTGTCTGAGAGCATTCGGTCCTACCACACATACTCCAGCTACCACATCTCAGCCCTATTTGAGAAGACTAAGTTATGCTCATGCCCTTGCAAATTACCAATAAAAGATCCCAATTCTGTTTACTAATGCTTTGTAGCTCACAGGACAGCCAGCCACATCCCTTAAGGTCATTAGGCTAGAGTTACAAAACCTGTGGGAAGCCTGCAGCATACTGCCTGCCACACACTGTCAGCATGACTTTCTGATTATCCAAGCTCTCTTATTATGGAGACCAACAGAAACACAACCCCAATGGAATATATTCTAGATGGCGTTGCTTTAGATCAGCTGAACTAGAGTCCCAAACAATAAAACTACTATCACAAAATATCAAGAACACAGTGGTGGCCCAAATGTACACCATTTCACCTTGGTGTACTTGCCACTGTTAAAGTTGCAAGAAATTCTCGCATATTAATGCTTTAGTATATGTTGCTGCTGAATAAGAAGATGAAAACTAATAACTATTATGGGGTTTTGGTTATAAAAGCAGTATAAGAACCACCAAAGGTCAGGGTGACATAGCAAACAACATGAGGTGAAGTCATGGGAATGCAGAGGCCGAGGTGTGTGTACCTGGTCTCGCTCATGAGGAAGGAGTGTCACTGATGACAGGACCAAGGGGGAAGCATTTGGACACCTGGAGCCCCTTCCCTCCACACTGCCATGGCTGAGCTTATACCGTGGGCCATTTTTTAACAACCTGCCATTGTTAACCGACCGCTTGGCCGCCAGCCGTAACCTCTGTCGGAAAGCAGGGTTATCAACAATATTTGAGAGGTCATCCTGGTTCCTCAGATACCTCTCGATATTCTTTAGTGAGGAGCCATGGGTATCATCCAGGCCCTCAATGGCCCTCTTAAGTATTTTATTCCAATCAATATGGCGAAGATCGCTTGAATTCCATATAGATTCCTTTGATGGCACAGACACATTTGCAGGCGGGATTGATCCAACTCTCCCAGGAAATCCTGGGTCCTTGTAGGAGGCACTCCCCTTATTTGTAACCTTGAGAACAGAGCCATCATGAACACTTAATTCCAACTGTTCAAGGACAGTCTTCTTGTCCAGTCCATGCGACGTGGCCACCGCATGACAAATTCTCTCCTCCGAGGGCCTCTGCTTTTGCCTTTTGATTTTCTGTATTGCTTCAAGAATCCACCCCGTGTACAGAGGGTTTGCAAGTTTTACCATGGCTGAATGATTAGATTCACAAAAATGTGATCCATACAGATTCCCGCTTTCTGCAGCTGAAAAATGGGTACATCCACATCCTTCAAATGGGTCGAAAAGGTAGGTTCCACGCCAGCATCCACATATCTCTTCTCAATCCTGGGAATCGGACATTGAACTCGAGGAAAACTTGGCACTAGTAAATTCCACAATGGTAGTTAGCAGGTGACCTGGAGCTTTAGTTACTTAATCCCCGATCAAATCTAAAAGGAAAAAGAGGAATGCAAAACAGTCAAGGCATAGTAATGCAGACACTGGTTATTTATTTTTATTCACATTCTATAAACTGGCCTTTAGCATAAAGGATATAAAAGCTGAATCACAAGAATGCAGGACTTTTAGGATGTGCTAAAACATGAGAAACAGATGGATACAAACAGATGCAGGAGCTGTCATGGCTGCTAAAGAAATTAGACTTAATCCACAGCCTGACAATATAATCCACACACTACACCAGATGTCTATACTAAAACAGAGTATTTAGTAAAAGTCATAAGTTTCCACACAGTGACAGGTAGCTAGTAACTTCTACTGAGTTGTGGAAAAGTATAAACAGCCTCGATGACAGGCGCATGTTTTCGGTTTCAGGTTTCTGTTCGACATAAAGTTGACGTTGATACCATTGGCACGTAATTGCAGTAACATAACAGTAAGACACGGAAACATACACACTAATTCAAAACACACACGCGCGCATAAGAAGAAAGTGATCGTACGTAAAGTTTAGCCGTTCATCGTCCGCACGCGACTTTTGACAGCTCGAGGTCCGCGACGACAAACTGCTCCAGCGCGAGCGCTCGATGACGGAATCAACGTTCACTTTCCTGACAGCTGCCGCGAGACGCCGAGTCACGTCCGCAAAGCGCCGCCGAGCCGTCTAGCGGAGGAAGAAACCGGCCATAACTACGTAACAAATCTGGAGTTGAGCTGATAAATGACAGCGCTGCCAGCATTAACTACTGATGTCACCTAAACAGTCGCCATTTTGTTACAATGTTGTAGTTTACATGAATCCGACATGACGCTGATTACAATCCAATGGAGTCTCATTAAACCTTACCTACACTAATGTGCCCTCCCTTGCAACTTCAATATTGGCTGTAAAGACAAGATCCGATTTCTGGTTTGACAGAGCACATGTCAATCTTTATGTATGAGCTCACTCTAAGAGGCACGGCACTGGCTGTATGATCTGTCACTTCACTTAACTGACCCGCCTCTTAAGGTGCCTCCAGTGATGAAGCGATATAATTTACCCAAGCACGCGTAATATTTCAACTTACACTTGGACTCACGGCAACAGAAACTAACAGGTCTTAAATACGCTATAACAGGAATAAAGTGGCTAAGTAGTAATTAAATGATATTAATATTTAACCTTATTTGCAAAGCGCTTAACACCGGCCCACCTTTACTTTGGTTCCTCCTTGAAACAGTTGGTTACACTTGAAAGTGATTTGGATCATTTTAGACTTTAATTGGCTGTTTGTTAAATCTATCATTTGTTTGCATAAAACCTGCAAAGACGCTAGCGCATTTTTAAAGTGGAACACGTATATATGTTTTTTATAAATAATTAAATTCCAGGTAGCACATCCAAGTCTCCTGCAGGCTAAATGTGTCCAAGCTATCGCCTTTCCCCGTCTTTATCTTCCTCCCTTTTCATTATTTCCCCCGAGAACAGCCGCAATTCAGCCGACGCTTAACATGAAAACTGCGTGACGTTAAACTGATGGTGATAAATAAACGTGGAGTTAAGCTGAAGGAAAAAGTAGATTTTCGCTTCGCTCTACGTCTGCCAACGACACCATGAATGTCCTGCGCTGTGCTATGATGGCATGACCTCTTTATCACCATTAACTATCAAATATCTCCGATGAGGGGAAAAATAGTGAGCCCTGCAGGGGAAGAAAATGTTCAGGGGGGAATACAAGTTAACACGACTGCTGGGAGAATGGCTCCTTCATCACCGCTTCTCAATTATGTACCGCTAATTTCTCTGCTCCGGCTCCGCTCTCGTTTCCCCCCCGTATATTATATTAGGAAACGATACGCAGCCTCCGCGGATTTTCACACCGTCTTGTTACACGTTAAACAAACCGACCCTTAGCTATAGCTTAACCCGCCGCCGCCGCAGGCGACCACGCACAACAACCTTAAAGCCTTAAGTTTCACGCGAGGACCAACGCATACAACTATAAGAAAAGGAGAGCATACGCTACCGTCAATATTTGCTGGTAGTTTACCTCCTCAAGTTTTCCCCCCCTCGGATACTCTTCATTAGCGGGGAAACGTCGAAGGATAAATGAGCAGCGACACATCCGAGCGATTTCGTGGGATTTGATCTGTTACAGCGAAGGCTGAAAAGCTTGCGCCGAGACATGGAGAGGACCTGATAACAACTAATTGAAAGGTTAATCTACATAGCAGCCTGTGACAAAGTGGTACCCTCCCCCTTCTTCTTCCACTGTAGACATCCCTACTTCAGTGTAGTGGAGCGGACCGTCGCCCCTTCAGTGCGCTCCTACAGTGATATTGTCAATTTCACTTTCCCCCCTCCATCAACATGTCCACTGATGAGCCAAGAGAAACATTTATACACGTCACATTTTTGCTGTATTGATCTAGACAGGCTTGTAACACTATTAACATTGATCCCCGGGGGCTTACATAAAAAAAAAAAAACTTCCATTGATGTACAGTTGATACAAGCTCACATGTGACATAAAAACACAATCCCAGACTTTAATTTTAAAATGAGCCATTTCATGCACTAGCTAATATTACCCAGAGCAGTATGGGGATATCATACACTAACACCCTAATCTGCTAATTAACTTCACCATGCTCAAGGAAGAGCTGTGGTTGTTAGCAATAATGTAGATCATTAAAATTTCAATCTTTAGATTTGTGCTCCCCTTCTCTCATTCGCCAAGTCTTTAGCAGCATTAGAAATGCCACAAAGCTCATTTTTCATGCAGTAATACAGATGTAATTAGAGAGATAATTAGTACTTCCCATCTGATTATAAACACATACTTGTACTGTAAAGGCTGCTTAAGAAAATCTGAAATAAAAACATTTAACCTTTTTAGAAAGACTTGTTTGATGTGTAATTTCATTTGCACTTGTTCAAATCAGAGGTAGATAGTCTTGCATTGTGTTATACTGTATTTTCAGATGCGCTTGTCACTTTACCTGTATATCTTTGCCATGTTTAGTGTTCCACTGTAGTCAGTATCTTCTTGCACTTCAGTCCTTGGTATTAAATTACATCCACTTACTGACAATTTGTGCTTAATAAATGCAAATAAAATGCATTATTAGCCTCTGTACTCTTAATTATTTCATTTAGGTGCAGAAGTAACTTGTTAAACCGGGTAAAATATGAATAAAGACAGCACAGATTTGATGTGTTAAAAGCTGGTGTCATGATGGAGGCACTGACCAAACCTGCCTGTGTCTGGCTATAATGAATGCCACCCTGGGCCCCAGCAGGTCCTTCACTGCTACATGGGTCCAGGGATAATTTGAATTGGAGCATGTGCCATTGCAATCTGCCCATCCCCCTCCTCAATCCCTGCCAACTGCCACACTGGTATTCACAAACACTGCTGCCCATCTGAGGGGCAAAACACTGGCCAGGGCCCCAGTTACTCCTTTGCTCGTATTCAGGAAAAAAAAAAAACCCACTTTAGCAGGCGAATATCACAAAGTCGGTTTTTCCTTCTCTCCATACTTCAAAGTTGTTAACACCATATTTATTTTAAAACAGCAAATGAAGAGATTTTGTAGACTGCTGCTCGACAATAAAACTGTAATTAAACATTTTTTCGAAATGCCTTGGGCTCGCTAGCTTAGAAAATGGTGTAGTGTTGTAAAATGTAAATTAAATGCACAGATTTTATGTTTGTTTCTACGCCTCTCGCCTTTATTAAGCAACGCAAAAGTTTACCAGGAAAAGTGAGAAAATGTGTTTAGTAGTTTCCTTATTGTGGCAGGCATTCTCATTACTTAATCATGGCTCCCTCTTTTTGTGTTTGTGTTTTGCCATCTGTCATCTTGAGAAGCAAATGAACCAGCTGCCATGGAGTGTGATCTTGCCCAATCAGAAATGTGGTCCTTTTCAAAGCGCATCTGCACGAAACCTTAAAAATGCTGATGAAAAAAAAAAAGTGTGACAAAGTTGTTAATAACATTTTGGCTGGAGAAGGTTTTCACGCCCCTGATTAGCATAAATGCATATTCTATGCCTCGTTGCAGAAATCTGTGCTCGTGTGTAAAAAACTGCATTTCTCTCAACATGTTCAGAGGAAATAAAATGTTATGTAACAGGTTGTTCTAGGTGAACAAAAAAATGTTATTCTCAATCACACTTCCTTGTAGAACAGATTAGTGTTGAATTGTTTTCCACAAAACACTTGAGACACTGCCCAACACTTCTGCAGGCCCACAATCAGTGAAAAGGGCTAAGAGGGGAGGGGCCTTCCTCTGATCCCTGTCTGTAACCCCAGCGACAGCACAGCTGGGTACGAAGGATCAGTCTAATTTTTGGGTCCTTGTAATGGCCACGAAGAGCAGCCACTAATCCCTTAACTGAGAAAAATGATCTCCTGTAGCTTTGCAGTGCAGCTCTAGACTGTGAGAGTTCAGTTAGGACCCGACAGCATGAGTGGGACAGAGTGAGCGGAGCAGGGACACCAGACTATGAATATGCCCATTGCTCTAATGAAAAAAAATATGTAATATATGTCAAAACTGAATTTATAGGGTACATCTGAGTAGAATGCATTTGATATAGTTTTATTTGTGTAATAACCAGAAAAAATCTAATTAAAACTGCCACTTTGTAAAACTGAAAACCACCCATGATGGCACCCAATCCATTACTTCTGCAGCTTGAAAACTGAATATTGAAGGAATTATCAATTGAAAATGTACTCTTCTTTTTTTAGTATATAGTATTGCATCACTCCCTCTGGGCTTGAAAGAAGGCTCCAAAAGGTTTGTAAAATGTAGGTTTCTGCTTTACCAATCATGGCACTTTCGGTTTTCATGACTAAATATACCACTTCTGTGTCTTTTGCACCTTCATTACTCAGAAATCTAATTATAATTGTTTGGAACATACTGAGTATTAGGAACAGTGCTGCAGTGAAGGTTTGCAAGTTTGTATGTGTATTTAAGGAAGTTTTCTAGCCTTGACTCTGGGTCACCATTAGAATATTGTATTGTAACTCCTCCAGGAAGGAGCGAGACACTAACTTTTCAAAGCTACATGTCTGTACTTTTCAAACATATCCTGCAGGATAATGCGCTTTTACACCCAACGGATCTGCAGCATGATCCAAAATATCACAGCTTGGCAAGTAAATGACTTAAGTTTTGGAGCAATGACTCGGTGATACTTAGCGTTTAGATTCAGCAGTGGAGAAACTAGGTTCTCAATACGCACTGCCATGCTTGTTACCTGTATCGCTGCCGATTACCTGGATCAGGTGTGTCCAGTCAATCTGAAGTTTAAAGATACCAACTCATTCGGATGAAAGTGAAGTTAGGAAAGTTTGGAATTTCCAAGACAATGGAAATTGGTAACTAGCTATGAACAGACTGGATAAACCTGATCCAAGAAATCCGCAGGGGTTAGGGCAGGGATATCTGGGTCAGTGGGCTTTCAGGACCAGGTTTAGGAATCCCCGCTGTAGGAGTAAAGTCTATTGAAGTGGTAATATTTCCTGCTTTTCTCCCCCTTTCAGGCCTATAGGTGTATAGGCTCCTTTAACCGTAGACATACTTTGATACTAGTACATATATTAATTGTATTAAAACATCTTAGTTGCTTATTTAAGCTTGGAAAAAGTATCCAAGCTGCAGAACTTAGTCCCTTGAATTCAGTCAGCCACTGTAAATAGAAAGAAAATAAAATCCATAAAATCCCAAAGTATATGTATACAAGCATTTTATGGAAAAGACAGATGTGCAATGGTACGACGTATCAGTGATAATCCGGCTTCTCTGGGAAGGTGCATCCAGCTCGTTTGATGATGACATTGGCAGCATAGTGCCCAGCCCGGATACACTCCTCCAACGCGTGCTCTTGGATCAAGGCAGAGAGGAATCCTGGGTAGACAGCAGAGCACAGGTCAGTGTGTAACCATCCACCCCCCTCAAAAATGTTTTCGTGAGCAACAGGTATTAACATGACCCAGGTCCCTATTCAGTGGAAATCAGATTTTTCCTGATTTGTTACAACTTTTGCGTTACATCGTTTTCATAATATTTCTCTTGAAATGTAGGTAAAAAGTCGTCAGAAAAATAAATACTCGAGTAAAATACAGATACCTGAAAAATCTACTTAAGTACAGTAACGAAGTAAATGTACTTGTTACTTGACACCTCTGTTACTTGGCCCCTCTGTGAATATTGTGGCCCCTTGATAGCCCTTTACTCAGAAATCCTAGATCCGCCACTGTCCCTATTACATGTGGAAAAAACGGGACAATATGGTTTCATCCTCAACAGGACCCAAATGATGACTGTTGCTATGTGGTGCTATGATCAGCTCATACGGAGTAAAAACAGCAGGTTAAATGTCATGCTCATAAAATCTGGAGACATTACTACGTTATATAGTTGGCCAGTATCAAAGGTTAATTGGGAAAGCCCACAGAAGCCATGCTGTGTAGAGGATAATTTCGCTGCCGTACCTCCCACGAAGGCGTCTCCTGCACCGTTAGTGTCCACAATAATGTTCTGGTCGATGTCCACGACAGGGAATACGGTCACCTTCTCACCTGTGGTCAGCACATAGGAAGAACATGAGCGTTTGGTTTGTTATTTCTTTCATTGTAACTTAAAAAAAGCTAAAAAAAAAAAGCTTTGCTACAGATATAATAGGTCATCCAACTTTTACGCTTCAGCATGCAAAAGCATAAGTAATAACATGAAGGTAACATGTAATTAGTGTTGTATGATGATTGGTATTGGATGATGGGATTCCAAGATAGTCATAAATGATGTGAAAGACTTAGCCACACTGGACACAAAATTACCATTACTGTGGTCAATTTATGATGAACTTTTGCCAGCGATGCTACTGCTGTGGATAATTTGTGGATTATCTTAATAACTACCTAATGGATTGCCATGAAAGTTTATTCAGACACAGACCACCCCCGGAGACTAAAGCCAAAAGACTATGCTGATCCTCTGACATTTCCTCTAGTATCTCTTAACATTTATGATTTTCAGTATTTTTGACTTAACACCTGTTAAATACGTTGTGATGAAGAATCCACACAGGATCAATTATAAACACTTTTGGTGTTAAACTTTATTATCAGCTCAACATTTTAACTTGTCCAATATGGTTTGGTTTACAACTGAACACATGCAATATTAAGGGCATCTGCCTCAGCTGTACTATTTGTTTCTAACTAATAAGCAAGACTCAGAAGTAATATGGTGACATTGTGAGCGTACTTGCTGTTTATATTTATTTAAGCCGATTTTGCTAAGTACAGCAAGAATATCTGTAGACTCAAGCCTTTTTTTTTTTCAAAAAATCTTTCAGTGTACTAAATGTCCCAGAGTCCAAGGTGACTTCATTAACGTTTTTTTTACTTGACAAACAGTCCAATATCCCAAAATATCCACTTTACAAAGAACAGAAAAAAACAGCAAATCAAAGTATTAGAAGACTGCATTCAGTGACATTTTGTTTGATAAATAATAAACAATTGACTGTGATAATTGCTCCTTGCTGTCAACACACAAATGAATTATTCAACCACACTTTCAGCACAAGTGATTACGTAAATTAGATATTAAACTAATATGCTTATAAATAAATAATATACCAGGGTGTCCTGTTGTGGCCTTATGTAAATGTGCCAAAACCAACAAATGAACAAATGCAAAATGTCTATAAAGCTTTAGGTGAATGCTGTGATAAATTAAAAACAATGCAAAAACAGTTACTGTGAGTCATTTCAGTTCAAAACGGAATCCATTAAATGAGGGCCTCTCTATTATCTTCAGCAGATTATCCCGCTTCAATTATCAGTAGCATATGCACTTCAAAGAGACTTCCAGTTTAAGGGGAGGGGAGGAGGAAAGAAACAAAAATCAACCAGATGACAAAGTCTTGAGGTGTAGAGTGACATTAAATCAGCAACTTATGTCAGAACAATCTAAACCACACACAAAATCTTCAAACAATCTAAGGCTCTGGTGCCGACATGAACCATCAAAAGGTGCAAGAGACAAAAGACTGACATGTGGATAAAAGGAACACGAGGAGGCTGACAGACCCCTTATTGAGAAAAAAAGCTTGGAAGTTTAAGGAGAACACGAGGAAAAAAAAACTACAAAAAAGTTGTCTAATGAGGCTCCCTGCTAATATAACAATGACTCACAGTGTACGTGAGCTGCAGACACAGTGCCTTATCAATGTTTAAATAAAATTCTTTTGTTGTCCTACAGGGCAGGAGATACTCAACCTGCAGCTGAGCATATGTTCAACACCTGATGTCACGGAAACTACTGTAACACACCAACTGTGGAAGAAACTTACATCACAGGTCAGGCACTGAAGATGCATCAGATAAAGAGTCAGATTGTGCTTTCACATCATCTCTTTGAAGGAAAGCAGCTGACTGCCACTTTGACAATAAATCACAATACGACACGAATCCTTTTAGGACCACATAATTAGTAGCATAACGACTTTGTTTAATCAATGCCACCGATGATGCTTCAGAAGTCTCCTCCCTCTTAAAATGATTAATCACACATGGAAAATATGCTAATAATGAATTACAGTTTGTCAGTTAACTCACAGTTAGGAAAGCCAAGTTGTTAGATGTGGTCGTGCTAATGGGATGCACTTTGCAGCTATAAAACCGGATGCTTCCAGACTTGAAGCTGCTGCACTTGTTCAGCACAACTGAGTCAAACAATTAAATAGAAGCAATTGCGTGCCAATATTAGTCACAGCTGTGGGTGAAAAGAGGAGGAGTCAGTTCTAATGCGGAGCCAGGTAAACTCTCGTACGAGGTGACGATCATCTTTGTGCTAACACTACACCGAAAGGTGTCGGAGTTCATTAAACAAACATCAGAATCTGTGAGCCCCATTGCTATGCTGTGGAAATTAACAGTTCTGTTTTTGGATTCTTATTAAAATGATTTAAATGAGACTGAGAAAGGAAATGAGAATTGGATAACACTGTTCTCCTTTAGCTTTTTTGTTCCATATGAGCGTAACTAAATTGTCATGTGAATAACTTATTTGTCAGCTCGCTGTGAGCTACATCAAGCAGCTGATGGCGTTTACAGTTACCCTTTCTGCTCCGTTTCTAGAAACATGGCGCAACAGACATCTCCTATTGCTCCTCTATCATTATAGTCAAATTCAAAGTTTGTACTCTGCTGCAGGGGGGAAGTTCACATAACCTCACGGATACAAATTATTAAATCTGACTGACACGTTAACTCAAGTTACGGTCAAACAATTCCCTAGCCATCTGTAACAAAGATCTCCTTGGCGAACTTTGTCTGTGGAAATGGCAATAAAAAAAGCCTCCTGCCAAAATACTCTGACTTTGTTGATACTGGCTTGTAGAATGACTGAAAACATCACTTTGCTGAACTTATTTCACATTTCAGTTTAATGAGATCAGCAACAATAATTTCAATCAATAAAACTCTGCTGTACCTTGTTTTGTTAAAAACACAAACATGACCTAGGTTCTAATTTTGTTTGACAAGATGAGTGAAGAGGCAGACGGGGGGCTGAATTCACAGGAGAGCAGTATGCCTGTGCTTTGGTAGGTAAAAGGGGGGGGGGACTTGTAGCCATGCAGTCAACATGGCGCCCATACCTAGCGAGCGTTGTGTGTTGTTTGTGCATTTCATCAGAAATTAACACCAGGTTTAAGCAGGTTGCAACTGTGCATAACCTGTTAACTCTAAAGGCTAGACACACTGAATGACGAGACAGTAATGAGTTGAAGTTCTGGAGCTGCACAATCCCACAGGGACTGAAAGTCTCATGTTTTTGGGATGTTCCAAACAAACAGATGGTGACCTGGTCGTCACCACTGACATTTGTACGCATCAAACCCATTGTGAATGACTGGACTCTAATAGCAAAGACTGGAATCCCAGAACCCCCCCTAATGGAGGTCAACACCGACTGGAACAGATCCTGACTAACAGACATCGTGACCAAATCACTTTCATAGCTGGCTGTACAGTCATTGTGTGCCTATAACTGTGGGCAAGGGATCAGCACCAACCAATATCCTTACCTTCCCATTCTGCTGGGGTTTGTGGCATTGTCAGAACCTACAGTGGTTACGGACCAGTCATTAAGTGTGTAGCCCACACTCTCCTCAGTTGTCAGGTGTGTGCTGCTTACAGACTGTCAAAGACTAGGAATATGTCATCTGCGGTGGAGAAAAACTTCAGGTGTAAGCTGCCTGGTCTTTGAAAGTCTTGGCTAGTTTTTCCAGATGTGTCCCATTCAACAGAAAATTAGTTTCTGTTAATTCATTCTTTATAATTTTCTCATTTCTACTCTTGAATGGAGTAATTAAACTTAAGAAATTATTTTTAATAGGCGTCTCTTTGAAATTAGTATCAATGAAGTACTTTATTATTGGCTATTCTATTTCACAACGTCAATTCACAGCTCAGCCCTGACTAAGACAATGCTCTCCCGCACAAAAAGTGACTGTACACGAAAGTAAGGCGGCCTCAGCTTTAGTGGAAAATGAGCCCCTAGAACAATGTTTTGACTCTGCAATTAGCACATGCCTCTCGGTGTGACGTTCCAGTGCTCACTATTGTTGCTTCGACAGAAAACAGGTGATCACGTCGTTTGCAGGTCATTAAAATTGATCTAGTTATCATTATATACCTAATCTACACAAAAACAGATAAGTAGTCAGAGTTCAAATACAACATCTTCATGAGAGAAACTTCCAGGAATACTTCTCCTGGAACAGTTCCTGTTGTATTTCAGCCAAACTCTGAGCCTTGGAGGGGGAAAACGTTACCACTTTTTTGGCAAATGCGACTGGTTCAGAGCAAGTTGAAATTCAATCTGTTTTCTTATCATGACCAATATCTTTGCTCATAATTCAGTTAGAAAAAAATGCATACACCTATAATTACTATATCTGTGGGCAAAAGATCAGCACAAAGCAATATCCTTTAGAGAGACATGAAAGAAAACACTTGCAGATGCCAAGGGAAAGAAAGGTCTTTCGCAGAGAGCAGGCTGTTAATTGACTTAGTCTATTATGTAGTATGAAACATAAGCATGCTGCTTTTTAAACAGACCATTAACATTTATTCAAGGAGTAATTGCAAAAAGTCTGCAACAGTAAATCTAACTTTAGTGAGAATGACAAATGAACCATCAGGAAAGAAAAAACACTAAAACAAAAGAGCCTTTTGCCTTGTAGTGAAAGTACTTGCTTCTCTTTCTACAATTTACATGTATAGATTAGGTCCTTTTTTTTTCCAGAGTTCCTTGTTCCCTCGAGAGCCTGAACTCGCTGAGAAACCAACTCTGGCTTTATCAGGTCCTTATCAGCGATTAGAGCAGCAACCCCTGCTGAATGATCATTTATTAGATCTCCACACCGTTGAGGTTCAGGGCGCAATGATCTTAATTACTGCTTTAATAGGTGTATAAGCAAAAGCCTAGTGTAGTTCAGTAGTGTCAGTGGCAGCTAAATAAAGGGCCATTTCCCCTGCTCCCAGCTCTTAAAAGGCACGTTTGAAGCAGTGGCGTGATGAAAGACTCCGAATGAGGGACAGGGAGAAAAGAACAATAACAAATTGACATCTCTTTTTGGAGAATTATACCATGGGGGATGGCATTCTTCCATCCTTAATCACTATAAAATGGTTTAACATGACATGCAGAGGCTGGCAAATGATCAAATCCTGACAGGAGGACAAATTGCAAACAAAATGAGAGATCAAGTTTATTAGAGCGCCGCCTCTGGGAAATGAAAATCTTTAATTCTCTTTTTACATTGACATTTATTTGGCTGGCATGAATAGCAATGTTCTCACACTGACATACACACACCAGCACTGCTGCACCTACTACTGTAACTGCTCCACTGCAATGATAGCACAGTCAATGACATTTATCATGTTTGCCTTTGTAGATGACATCTGAAACACATTGTCTTTCATCCCACCTGCATTCATCATGTATTTTATATAAAGTTCACAGAGGCGCGCAGCTCTGTCTTCGTGCAGGAGCAATGAGAGAAGGAGGCAGGAATTATCCATCACCTCCGAGTTCAACCTAAAGATTTCTTCTCAAAATGTAATCAAAGGAAAATCATTTCCAGGAACACTACTTTAATAAAAGAAAATTTGAATGAGTTTGTTAGATTAAAATAGACTCTTAATTGAGACTTAGCTATGACTTAGAATGTTAATTTATTGACTTGAAGCTGAATCATGTTGGGATCATATTGCATCTCATGGTTAATTTACGCATGTCTGCGGTGTGAATTGATAACGCCAAGGGAATTTGAAGTCTAGTTTTTTTTAATGCATTAAGGGGGAGCACAGAATATGTAATATGTGTTAGAAAACTCCTGCGCTCTTTTCCACCTCCGCTGCATGAAATATGCCATTTGTCTTTCAGACATGCTCCTGGAATTTGCATTTTTATCAAATCTGTTCCCAAGATTTACATATCCTGACTCCTATATTCTGATTATTTATGTGTGTATGGAGTAGTAAGTGCTATGAATGTCCGAGGTTGCAACGTTAAACAGTGTGGGGGTTTTTAGTGGAGAAGACTACACATACAAATTATATATGCAATTTGTGTTCATGTTGTGAGATATATTGTGAATATATTTTTATTAATGGTGTGATATTCATTTAAACCATATGATGTATCTTTATAATCCATTACAAATAATATGCCACAGTGGGTGCATTATGTAATTATCCCATAAACTATTATCCCTTTTTTATTAGGCATATTTATTTTATTAATCCTGGAGTAATCATTTTTTTGCCTGTTAAAGGCAAAGAAAATATATAGTAAATAATAAATGAACATAAAATGTTTGTGTCCATCTGTTGAAAATCTAATGTTTTTTCCGTGTTTTGGTCCTGTTTACCAGCTCCTGAGGAAACTGAGTCAGTATAGGCTTTCTGAGCTTTATTGCTGAAAACAAGTGCCTCCTGTAGTAGTAAACCAGAATGAAGCAAAAGTCTGTAAAGTTATTGTATCCATTATTAATATAAAAATATCGATTACAGCCACTTTCACTTTCATTATACCAAGAAAGTCTCGAGAGTCCCAGCCAAGGTGGCAGTACCGTTTACAAAAGATATGCACAAGAGGAAATACATAAAAGAACCAATTAATTATTGATTGTTCTCAATGACATACTGTACAGAGCTTCAGCTAATAAATACCCTTGTCAGCAGTACCCCATTAAGGACACATGTGAAAACAGTGTCCTGCAGTGCTAACAGTCCTGCTGTAGCTGTGCTTCTCTGCAGTCCCAGGTGATGAGTGATATGTTGGAGTCTGTACCTGAGGCCATCTCTCCCCATGCGCAGCCGTGCTGAACTGCAAGGGCAACAAGGAGAGACACCCTGTGGCTCCAAACAAAGGGAGAGCCTCCCCAGTAGTAATCGGAAACTATCGTCTCTCCCCACATTACTTAAACCTCTAACCCCTGCTCAGTTATGACACTGCCTTTGAATGTCCAACTAACAGCAAATATACCCAGTATGAAATAAAATTGGATTGATTTCTAGACCAGCGTTGTCAACCTCTCCCCAAGGTCAACATTTTTCAGAAAAAAAAGGGCATGGTTTAAGAGATGAAGCATTAAAAATTGCTGAGGACTGGCCTGGAGTCTGTCCAAGACTAAGTTAGAAGTACTTCACAAATCAATGCCTGCTTTTTGCATCCCCCACACTTCTTTTATGCTCTGAAATGACAGAATGTAGTGCAAGCATTCTTTTTTTAAACATCTGGTGTCAATATTGGAGGTTAACTTCAAAGAAATTACTGATAGCATTCGGTTCTTTTCAGTCAGCGCTCTAGCATCTATTTAAGGCTGTGTTCTGCAGTTTGGAGATATGAGGTTTAAGTAAAGGGTAAAGATGTCCAAAAGGGGCCAAAGTCGGGATGGTTTCAAGTGGTACTTCAGCAAAAAAAACTGGACAAAAATGGAAAACAGAAATGGCCTACCAACAGTTGCAACTGTGTCGTCCTTGCCCTGGGTGAAGACGACCACTCGTTGCCTGTCCATGTTGTCCTTGGGGAGGTTTTGGGTCTTCTTCGCAATCTCCGCAATGTCATCGGTCTATGAAAACACGAGAACCCTGGATGAATATGTTAAGTTGAGTGAATGCATCATGAATAGCACTTTCTGAGGAGTTAATCAAAGTGTGACAGAGAGGTCAGACTTTTCCAATTCTGTCAGACAGATCAGGTGATAATGAAACCAGATGGGGCTATGAGGGGAAAAAAAAGACAGAAGAAAAGATCAATATGAGCGCTCAATGATGCTTCCGTGCAGTTACACGAGACCTGCAAAATATTACAATGTCATATTCCCCAAGTAAAAGGAAAATAAGCGTGTGAAGATATACTATTGTCAGATAAAGCCACTTCTCCGAGCTGAAGGGATAGGTGGTGCGTGTACTGTATCATTCTCTTCCTGAAACAGGCCATCTCTCCTAAGCATCTGCACAGAATAGATATTCTCGCCTGGAGACGACAAAACTCTCCGGAGTGCTTGCCTTTGATCATGAGAGGGATAAAAAAACCCACACCTGTCAGTGCTACTTTATTATTAACTCATCATGATGTACTATGAGCAGGTGGAATGTCTTTATCGCCGTCTCGCAGTGGGGTGGACTCTGCTTTTCTGTAATACAGCACACTGTGGAACTAGCATTAAGGGCTGTAGACACCTCTAGCATCTGTATTAAAGCTAACACTCAAGCCCCTTTAGGGTGAGCAAATACTGTGGTTATGGGAGTAATCAGATAGATAGGCTCTAGTCCAATACTCCCAGCCACACTGGCTCACTCAAACCAATGAGCTTTTACACCTCTAAATGCTTCCCAAACGTCCTTTAATCAGCCCTGAGAGGTCCAGGGAGAGCTTGGACTGAGGAAAAATGGGTGTAACACTCTAAGTAAGTGCTAATGGTGAGGTTAATACAGAGGCTGTTAGCAGGCGTTGGTGGAAAAAAAGGCAATTTGTCACTGTGACTGGATGTAACCACAAGCACTCCTCCAGACACTGAATGCAAAACCGCACAGGGCTTCGGCACATTGTCACCGTTTGGTTTTATGTTCACGGACATAAAAAAGGCGCTCTACTCAGGTTTAGGAGCTAAAGGGCCAGAGGTGGCAGGGTAAGCATCACGGCTGTTGAGCGGAGTAAGCAATACACACACACAGTCACACATTGACAAGCTGCCTCTCTTTTTGCCAGGCATAAACACTTACCTGACAACTTCCCATGGCAAAACAATGCAGAAAAGTAATGTTCAGTGTGAGTGCAAAACAACTAAATTGACAAATGACACGGTCAATTTGGTTTACTGCTGACAAATGGCAATATTTACGATTGTGAGGCAATTGATCAGACATAAATCAACAAACCGTGAAATATGAAAGCTTTACAAGGGTGTTAAATTGTGTTTGTGTTGTAGCCAGCGAGAAACTGATCATCTCCACTGCAGGCTGCTTGAGAAACACAGCCGGGGAAATATTCAATTAAAGCTGTGATGCAGATAGTTCTTTGAGCATTTAAAGGAGACAGATCACAATCAGGAAACTGTGTTCAGATCTGCTGATTGCTTTTTATCTGGTATTTATAGTGAAGAAGAGCTGCTGTCGTTTTTGTTAGTCATCCATAATGCGATGATAGCAGCTTTTCTGAATACGTTGAAAGCATCATGCAGTGTTTTTGTGGTCACATATTGACATGTGGGCAGCAACTACAACATTTAATTAGAACTCAAAAGGGCAACACTGACCAATTAAGTGGAGTATTACTGAATTCAAATTAACCTCAATGGCCTTAAAAGAGTCAAACTGCGTATAGTGACACCCTCGTGGTCACTGGGTTTCTGGCACCAATCATTTTCTTTTTGTGTCTTTTGAATGTAGTAACATTGTCCTTACTGTACTTACTACCGCTGGATTATAATGCTGTGTTTATTCACTTAGACTCATCTCACACATTATTTTAAAGTGCATTCTGATTATGGATGACTTTAAAAAGCTGCACTATGTTTTGTAACGTTTACATCAATTCAGTCCACTCACTGGATATTTTTCAGGTGCTTTCAGCAACATGGAGTTTGCTCAGGCATCATGATTACGGAGCAGCTCTTTTGTTCAGTCACGTGATAACAGGTTGTTGGACGTCCTGCAAGAATCTCTGTGACAATGTGCTGATATAAAACATAACAATGCTGAAAGTGCCAGAAAATCGCCAGTACATGGATCGCGCACTACAAAAACGAATCGGAAGGTATCATGAAGCTTGATTATTGTTGATTGGTTCATGTATAGATATACTGAAGACGTGCTACTTGTAAATTAAAATATGCGGTGCCAGCTCATCAGGCGCGAGTAGATCTGTCATCTGAAAGTGGCAAGAGAAAAGACAGCTGTGAAGAATACCTCTTTGAACTGCAGCCGTCTAGAAATGCACTAAGTGCAGTAAACACCACTGATGTTATCTGAGAAATCACATTCATCCAATGCAATTTTGTAGTGTTCTGCCAAATCAGGTCGACATGGGAAATGTCAAAGAACTGTAACTACTAGCACAGCCTACATGCCCTTTGTGGGTTATTTTTATTCAACTGAGGGCCCCTCCATCACCACCAGCCAACCCCCCACCCCAACACCACCACCACCACCACTTTTTTCCTGTCTTCATCCCTTCTCTTCTCTTAAACCTGTCACTGCCATCGGGATTGCATTTCTATTCCAGTCACGTTGATCACGCCGTTAGTGATTCTGGATGACAATTATTCACACAGAGCAGAGCCATATTCAAGGCAGCTCTACCTTTGAAAAAGAAGGCACTTAAAATACCTGAGCCCATTTTCAAAAAATCTCTCTCTCTCTCCCCCTCCTGTTCTCACAACCGAGCGCGCACGCACACACACACACACACACACACACACACACACACACACAGAGGCTATTTGTGTTTTTCATTTTACATTTTAAAAGCAGCGCAAAGAATATGCAAAATACATTTAAAAATGGGCAAAAAAATAAAAAGATTCATTTACAGTTAAGTGGTACCCCACTTAAAAACAGTGCTGTTCACACACGCACTGTAATTTTCATTTCAATAATCTAAAACCACAGGTGGCAGTAATTTGTTTGTTAAAAGACTACAGCATGCTTCAGTGTGGTGTAATGCTATAGCAGTGAAGGGAGACATACAGTATCATCCCTGAGTGCAATGAAGATAATGAGGAAGCTTTTTAACCAGGCAACCTGATGAGCCCCGAGCCTGCGGAGAAAGGCTTGAAACCATGCCCAACTTCTCAGCTTCCCAAGAGGCTTTTCAAAATTCAATAAATAACATCTGTAGGCGATGTTGGGTGCAGACCTAGCAGAGTGCGTCATAACAGAGAGCTGGCTGAACAAAGAAACCATGACGACTGCCAGGTTTCCATAGCAACTGCTGCAAGGCCTGGAGAGTATAATAGCACATCAATCACTGTCCAAAGAACTTCATTATCAGCAAAAATAAACCTTTAGGATCTGTTTAGTGTGCAATTGCTGGTCAACTCACCTCAAAGCCCAGCACACTGGCAAATGTGGCCGCTTCCTAGAAAAAAAAAAAAAGCACACACACAGACATAAATGAGCAGTTAATTACAGAGTCACAAACAGAGCATAATGTCACACTCCAGACGTGAAGTAAAGACATCTCGCTTCCCTCCACTCCTCGCTGTCACTTGAGAATAAGTAACCTGAGTTAGGGTGGCACTTCCAACTCCTGATTTAATAGGCATGCAGCCCACCCATTTAATCTATTGCCCCACTTTATCTCATCTTACCAAAGCAGCATGAGATAACACCATGTCAGCCTCAAGCCATGAAACCACCACTGAAACCATGAATATGTGCTGGTAAGTGGGAATCCCCAACACTGCAGGCAGTCAGCCCCTAATATATGTTGCTTTATGTCCTAACAGGTGCACTTTAAAAGGGACATACCAGGGTTTATGCCAACATCTACTATTTCACTAAAGTCCACATACTTCCGTCTGAATTTATTTCAAATATATGATGTAGTTGTAGAAGTGAAGATACTCGTGGGAATCTCAAAATGCATTTTTAGAAAGCAAAAAAAACTATACACGATAGTTTGGTTTGGCACTGAACATTTAAAAAACAGCCGACAGATGTTCTAGTACAGTAATGAATGCAAACCAGTGGCTGCCCTGTCTGAGGAGCTCTTCAGATATTAGTCACAATAAAATGTGTATAAGTCAGAATGGGTTAGAAAATAAAAATAAAAATCTTAATAGTTGCATACTGCAGCTTTAAGTTATACAGTTTTCTCATAAATTTTTATATATAGAAATAAAAAGAACAAAAACCTATACTACACCAGTACATTTCAACAAGTTTAATGGTTGGCCAATTAATTTTTCATATTGTTGAAATATTATTTGATAATGGTAGTAATGGAGTTCAGATTACATCGGAAATGCTCCACTATGGTTTGGAGCAATGTTCATTCATGATTTGTTGCAAACGGACTAAAACATGCATCCTTGATGATGACAGAAGCTGTTGCTCGTCAGTTCAGAAAGATGCCACAATCACGACAGACAACCTTGTGCACTAAATTCACTTTTGACCCCAGACGGGGCAATAAGTTGATGCTATGATTCTAAATAATCCAATTATCTGCCGAAGGGGGGCTGGTGTTTGCGTGACCTTGGGGAGAGGTTGACAACCTGGTCCTCAAACAGAAGGGGAGGAGATGACATGGAACAATAGGGTTACTGGTCCCGAGAGGAAAGCCTCATGGCTTTCTGCCTTGGATCAACCTTACAGTGCCAGCAATATGTCAATTTAACCCCCCTCTGTTTACACTCACAGAGGCAGAGAGGCTAGTCAATTAGCCACTGTAGTCAAGAAACCATTTTATAATGAGTAAAGGTGAATCGTCTTTTCTTTCCTCCTCCCCTCGCCACCTCAATCTATCAAGGGCTTAGGTCTCACATTTGTTTTCATTTATTTACAACCACATATTGACTTTTCTACTCAGGAACGCTCCATCACCGACGAGCACGAGGCATCTCGCAGGGACACGAGCAGCTTGCAAAATGTCTTGTCGAAACAGTGATTTTTCATCTCAAAGCATTTAACAGAGACACATGAAGGCTAGAATAACGATGGTGCTGTTGAGCAGCACATGCCTTTATCTCACCCTCCATCTCTCTCTAGTTAGCAGCTATAATATTTGTGAGAAAAGCCTTTTGAGACTGTGTGGGTGTTGGAAGAAAAGATAATTGAAGCAATGTCTATGAGCCACATGTGTATAGTGTAATCCCTTTTAGGAATTTATTAATTTCTATGAGCCGCTATGAATGCCACCATCAAAAATATTTCATTCTACAGGCTCAGCTAAACCTAATATATTGATATGATAAATACTGTATGGTGGTAAATATGCTATTACTGAGACTACACAGGCAAGTCAATAAAACTGCAATGAAAGGCAATAAAAGTCACTATTCCTTAAGGGGCTTACAGCATTAATATTCAGAAAGCTTGTGTTTCAGCCTGTGTATGCTTCATTTTTGACGCGTGCCGTTTTGGTATGTTGTGGTAGACTGTTTTCAGACGACGACCCATGTGCTTCTACAGCTGTCGCCGTCAATGACAAGTGCATCGGCTGACATCTGGGCAAAATCCTCTCGCGCTCAAAAAAAATGCGTCTCGTTCTTTCGCCGATTGCTGCGATTGCGCGCTTCCCTTTGATGATCCGCTTTAGGTCGGATTCCAAATGAGAAATAGAGAGAGAGAGAGAGGACTGTTGCAGATTTCGGGGCCCCGTAAGTTCGCCTCCTTCTCCTCCTCGGGCAAACAAGGTAAAAGATAACAAGGCAGGCTGAGCGCATGAGCCCTCTGCAGCCATAGTTAGTATAAAGCTATCAGAATGTGTGAGATGTTGCTGCTGTCAGAGGCTTAAACAGTCAAAGGGATATTTTTAGAGAGCTTAAGCTAATAATCTACAGCCCAGTCAGGGGGGTGGGAGTCTACAATTTCTTGCCAAGCAAAATGAAAGAGAAAATACACACTTCATGCAAGGGGCAGTTTTCACACTGTGTTTTCTTTGACACTGTAAGTGACAGGAGCCTAGCAAGCCTGAAACAGTCTGTGCAGTCACAGTATGTGGTGGTTTTAGTAAAGTTATCCCTGCCATATGAGCGCAATGTTCTTTGTTTTAAGGAGCCCAAACTACTGAATTCGCTTCAGTCAGACTTTATCTAACACAGCATCCTGCATCGAGGGGAAATGTGGACATTCGGGGCTGCGGTGGTAAAGATTCTCTTTATTCTCTCATGGGTAACAATAGGTGACTCAGTGGCTTCTGGGCTGCAACAGGCACGTAACTCTTCCACAACTATTATTGAACAAACACTGACAAGTCATGTTTAAAGTCCATGTGTTGAACGTCGCAAATAGTTGCAACATTATACGAGTACGTCTTAGAAAGTGCTAATCCGTATGCAATGGAAAAACAAGTTACAGCATGTCAAAATGTCCTCTTCAACACCCTGCGGCTCCTAATAGACATTCCCTTTTGACCCATACAATGATTGCATGTTTGCATATTAAGATCAGAACGACAGAAATGAAACTACGGAACTTATTGACTTGGTTTAATGAAATAATCCTGGTAACAAACCAAAGGAAGCATTTAGCATTTCCACTCTGTGTAACAAGATGTTGAGCATTCGTCACAGCGGGAGTGAGAGATGGAAAAAAAAATCCAATTTCCTTGTTTCCCAAAGAATCTAAATCAAAGAGCAAACCTCAGTGCTAAGGTTAATAAAAGTTGATAAGCTGAAAAGCGAAACTCCCCCAGGCCATTCAGAAAACAGGCATTTGCTTGACCGTGTTAGCCCAAGCTGATGCCGAGGCAGAAACTGAATTGTATTTGACATTATGTGCTGGAGGGGGCATGAAACTGAGGAGGGTATAGCCCTGACATGTTATTTACAACAACACCTCAGTTTTTGCCTTTTCCTTTCTGGGAATTTCAATAAGAGCTAATTTCTAAGACACTGATATTCTCAGCATAGAAGCAACGTCCACTGTTGTAGAAACACAGCTTAGTCTTCAAACTGAGCAGACTGGAGGAGAACAAGGTCTGGCAGATCAGCTGGAAATGACAAATCACTTAATATAGATAGGGTTTAAATGAAACCGAGCCTGACTAGGTCAGGACACTTTAAAAACCATCCAATTATCATACTTACAGACAGATTTATATATATAAAACAATGGCATACAACATATTTTCTTTATCCCCCTGCATGCAAGTGTAAGACTGCTGTATGATTACTGAGGCAAGTCAGACAGCTTTTCATAAATGCCCAGTAAAAACAACATCTGGCATTCATCTCAAGCGTTTCCAGCCAGATTACTACAGCATACATTACAGGGCGATTGGATGAATTGAATTGAATAACTAATTGAGGCAAGGGCATCAGTGTCCTTGACTTGACCTCGGGGTCTCAGAAATGATGCATCCTTGATGCCAGGAGCCCTGCACATAGCACAAGTACAGATGCTGCTGAAGAGGAGGCTGCCACCTCAAAGATATGTGTGCCGATAACAACCGCAGGTGATTATTAATATGATCATGAAAGCTGATAGCACCTCACTCATGCTGGGTGGAAGGAAGGCGGCCGCCTGCTACTGTGCAGGACAGATTAGGAGGAATAAATCACCTGTTCTGAGCCCTCCTAAAGCTCCCAGGAGAATGCAGCAATCCTGCTGAAGCATGACATCCCAGAAACTTGAGGGTAAACATAACATGCAGGAGCAACACACTTCAGAGAGGCAGGAGTCGCTTTTATTGCCTCTGGGGAATTTACTAAACAACAACTGATGGTATTTTACTTTAGTTTTTACCAAGCCATTAAGTGGCATCTCTACATAGTTATTTTCTTACACTTAGGTGTGATCGCGCAGGTTTAATCTGTCGCTTTTTGTGTCACTGGCAGATTTACATCTGTCATGCACAGTTTAGCTGGATTCCAAATTAGAGTTTTCTCTGGCTCCTAAATGCATTACCTCAATTTTGTTTTCTTATCAGCGTTTCCCTACTGTCTTGAAGCCAAGTTGTGAAAAAAACACTTACAAAAAATACTCATTTCCCTCTCTAGTTTATACCACTCTCTTCATCGTTCCCCTGATGGTGCATTATTGCAAGATACAGCATTTACATTTGTAATGCCTTCTGTAGTACACAGGCATTCATTTTCAACTTCTCTCAGGTCTCTCTGCTTCTCTCAGGCTCGGTTCATTATATAATGCATCAATGTAAACTGTGAAAAATCCAAAGTGATTATGTGTTGATCATAAATTTAAATTACATTTATACTGCATGTTTTTGTTTCCTACACAAAGCACACGTACATCAAGCCTTTATGGTAACTACATTATAAAAACATAGTCTGCACAATGTTTTCTTTTTGTGTTGTGTTTTATTGCGTCTTGCACTGCAAACATCTCTGTAGCGAGAGGCACGCTACTGTGGATCTGTTGTGGTAGGGTTTGGAGAGGTCTTCAGCATGAACAAAACTTTGTTAAGTTCATGTGCAGTTTTCAACTGACAGCAACAGAGGTTAAGTTCGCCAGTAAAATGCCTCCTAAAACTGAAAAAATAAAATAACTGACAGCTTTTTGCTTTATTCTTTATATACCACACTTAAACATCGAGCTTTTGCGTGTTTTGAAAAGCTTTCAGAGCAGATGGCAACGGATCGGGCCTTATACGTCTTTTTACGTCGTTGATTCAGATTTGGTGGACTGATTCAGACAACTTGTTGGTGTTGGTAATTCTTTTAAAACTAATTAACTATTAAATATCCACGCACAAGGTTTCTGTCTTGGCGCCTGTGTTGACAGCCAGACAATGGGAAAGAATAGGAGACGTCAGGGAATGGTTCAAAGTTCATGTTAGTTCTCTTTAATTTGACAAGTTGATCTAGAGAAATTAGTCACTGATGATATTTTTTCAAATGAACTCAATACCAAAAAAGTGTTTTCCCTGACGACCACCACAACTTTTAAATTCAAATTTGAAACGGACACTGAAAAATCCTCAATAACACTCCTTAAATTATGCCATTTCATTACTGTGTGACAGTACCTACTAATAAATAATGAACTCAGGTTAAGTGGAAAGTGTAAAAAAGAACCAGAATGGAGGAAATACCCAAAACAATTTAAATGAACATTTTCCTTCAAATCTGTTTTGATGAGATCGGTCCAAACTTGAAAGCAAGTGCACGGCTGACCTAAGCTTTCATGTAACCAATTTCTACAGTGCCCTTGCCTTCCAGTCCATTACACACCTCTAGCAACAGTCTCTGCTCCCATCTATCTCAGTCTGCCTACAAGGGCGAGCGAGAAGTCTCTTAGTGAGTCGGCATGGGACGCCAGCAGCACCTACAGCACAGGTCCAAAGGTTAAACAATCAGAAACATGTGCAGTACATAAATATCTCAGCTGATAGCAATCTCTGCATGGGAAAGCAGGGTTTGCATAAGGGGCCGGGAACAGAGGATGTAACCTCAGGTAGAGCAGGAGGGAACAGGCAGACATTCAGCTGGACATGGTGAGGCTAATGGAAGCCATGCAGAAGCAGTAGCAGCTTTGTGCTCGGGGAAGTAAGTTATCAGACTGATGGCTTTATCAGCACTGAGGGCCTCTATCACACATCTCACCTCTGGGCTCAAACAAGGGGTCACTGCACAACGTCAAACTACCAGAGACTAGCTCTCTCTCCAGGAGTCACACTAGACGAAGGAAAGACGATGGATGAACTGGTGCGTTCGTGCAGAAGCTTTAACTGATTCGTGTAACTCTCCCCTTAAATTCAAAGGTCAAAGTTTTATCATTTATATAATAACCCTAAGTTATATGGTAAATGTATCTTTACAGTTTGACTACACAGGACTCACAAAGTGAACAAACAATGCAATTAGGGCTTTTAACTTACCTGAATCATCTACTGAGAACTCACTTCGTTCTCAAGTGAAGTTTTACTTTTGCTCCAGTAAGTTTTATTGATTATCTGGAAGTTTGTTTGTTCAAGGTCCACCTGATTGAATTTTTTAAGATCCAGGACTTCCACAGTTAGAAGATTATTTTTTTCTTAGTCAAGCATACAGAAGAAAATGAATTGTAATCTTGATTCCAGCTCTTCGGGGCACATTTTCAGGGTCAATACATCAATTTATCTTAAAAATTTTGGTGATAGAAATAATGTGCACGGGTGCATCAAAAAGTCGGGGAATTGCATGTGGTAAAGTTAAAGTGCTCTGAACACCCTCTAGTTATAAATGTTCTTCTGAAGGCCTTGAAAACCTATTCTCTTAATCAGTGATGGAATCCCAGATGAACACACTATTATCTGCCAGACTTATAAGAATACTACTTATTTCCTGTGCATTTTCTATTCCTATTCCTCTCTGTGGGGAGGTAGTGTCTGTTTTTCCCAGGTACCAAACAGAATGTAACAAAATAAGAACCCGTTAACACTTTGAGCAGTTTGCTTATGTTGCAAATGGATCAAATCTACACACCCACACAATCCTGGTGCACCAGAATAGATTGCTTTTGAACATCTATTAATGTTTTCTTTTAAAACTCTCATTGACATTTAGTCACACATTTCATTACATTTTGCAATCTGGCTGTTGTGTGTATAATCAGTGTGATTATTCTTCTGCTTCTTCCGTTTTGCAGCCGTGTGCAAGTGTGCAAAGTCTGTTTGGAAATGGATCAGTGAATAGTGATAACAATTATACAGTTACTTATAATCATATACAGATTACTTATTTTTGAAAAAGTGCAAATTCCTTAAAGTGCATTGGAATTCTGCAACTTATTAGCGAGTAAATTCAACAGACGTTTGGTTGTTGGTGCTGGAAACAAAGGTCAAAAAGAGAAAAGAGCCTTTTTCTACACTGAACTACTGAGAACAGTGACCATGCCCTCCCGTGTATAATAAACATATGAGCATTTGGCCTGCCCTATTTACCTCCTAATGAGAAACAAAGATCTGCTCTGGAGGGAATTGCATGCTTCAGACAATGAAAAACCCAGGGAAGAAAAAAGCTCTCCGAATAATTCAAACCATTTGTGTGCACGGGGGACACGAGAGCTTTGCATGGATAAATTGCCCATAGAAAAACTGAGATGTGTCCAACGTGTTATCTGTTGATATGGAGTAAGATGGCCATTTGCCAGATGAAATGCAGAAAAGAGGGCAACAGCCCATAAACATGCAGGACAAAATCATTTCACATGTATGCGTACAGCTAGCACGTGACAGATGCTGACAGCTAAAGGAAATCTCTGTATGTTAATACTTTATAGTAGATGTTTTATGAGTGTCTGTGATCAGCCTGACCAAGGTCTGAATTGTTTTATTTTTTCAAACTACCTAATGTTTTATTTGTTTTTATTGACACAGATATGGTGCTTTTAAGTGCGCAGTGATTTCGCTTGATCCAGAGTAATCTCTCCTGAGGGAGACGATAAAAGTAACTTTAACCTCAATGTGTGAAAAACTCTCACAATAAATAATATTCTCATTCAGTTCATATAGAAGTAATGCTGAGTAACGGTATCGAGGGTGACTAGATTAAGCTTGTTGATTGGGCTTTTTTTTTTGTCTTCCCCAGATTTGTCGAACCATGTGGAGGATAGGGGAGTCCTCCAAACGACACTGGAAAACATGACTGTACAGCCTGGACTGTGGAAATACAACCATGAGTAGACAAAGGCCAGTCCTCCCGCCAACTCTGTGTGGATAAGAAGATTACAGAGGGGGGCGGAGGGGGTTGGGGCAGCAACCAGCCAAAATCCAAGCGGCAGTGATTTGGGAGGAAAGGCATGAGGGTTATAAGGGTATCTGGGAAGCTTGCCGGTGTTCAAACTTCTGTGAGTCCCTCCAGAAACAAGCCGATATCCTGCACTCTCTCCTGCTGTGACAGAAATACACCGGCCTCAGCACCGGCAGAACGTGGGCACTATTGATCTGCTCCCAGAGCAATATCTCCTCTTACATCCGTAATTATTCTCCTTCAGAGGACTCCACCGTGTGCCCCGGCTGCCTGGCTGGGTTTCCATCCAGCTCCTTGGTAAAGATGCTCTATGGTCTCACGTTTCCCATTACACTGCCAAACACCCCACCACCACCTTAACCCTGGCATTTTCGAATATTTCATGGTTCAATCCAGAGGTTGGGGAAGGGTGGCTTCAGTAGAGCACAATTACAGTGGTTAGTCGGATACCTCTAGTGGAGTCATGCTGGCTCCCAGAGTACCATGACTCGCAAACAGACAGGCCAGGGAAACAGAGGAATGCTGGAGGACTCATTCCTGTTTTGCACTGAATCCTGTCTGTGCCCGATGGTTTAATTGTAGCAGTTATAGTATTATATAACAAATGAAGAGACTACCAGCCTTTTTGGCTTGTGACCCTTCACAGTTAGTAGTGTATGATGAGGCATATGTGTTGACCATGGTCCGATGTCCAGTGGAAAATTTGGACAGTGACTCTTAGAAATTCAACATCCGGTGTGCCGGTGGTTCTCAACGTCCGGGGCTGGATACTCGGGTGAGTACTGGCTCACTCCCGGCGGCGGTTTGGCAG
>JAUMHF010000011.1:8838674-8982839 GCA_032359275.1 Microctenopoma steveboyesi | reverse complement strand
TGAATGATGACTACACAGCTATACATACATGACGTACTCATGTGTCATCTGTGTTACTGACAGGCCAAAAAAAAAAACATCAGACTGGGTTGCAGAAGGCTGCAGGAAAAAAAAAAGAAATTCAACATCAGCAACAGTAACACAGTCTTGTTTTAAAGCCAGGCAATGTTTATTTGTGACTCTGTGTCACCAGCTGTATCTATAAGCTGCCAAGTAATTCAACTAATGACTAACAATTGGAGAAAAAATAAACAATTTATGCAGCAGTAATGGGTTTGTTAATTAACTTGGAGGGTCCTGATCCTGAGGTTGGGAACCACTGATCTAATAATAAAACAATGAAAGAAATAAAAATAAAGGCTTTTGCATGGAGCAAATCATCCCGGCTAATCTGCGCTATGACTCATCATACAACTCACTGACTGTACATGACACCGAAGGTCAAAGTATTCTGGCGCTGAATGGAAGGCGTGTGACTCATCACAGAAATAGCAAATTCAATTAAAATTCAGTTGTGAAAAGGCACAAAGGAGAGCAGCAGCTAATACTTCATGTATTTTCCTCCAATGACACATTGCGATTGTTCCGCTTTGCTGGCTTTGGAGATGGTTCTGTGTTCATCCTCCCAGTTGGCCTATGGGGCCTTGTGAATAAACACATGGAGGTTAATGTCTCATGTTCTTGCCTGTTCTCTGCAGACAGCTCTGACAGGGGTAGAGAAAGAAGAGCCTAAAAGGAAAGCTGTTGCAGTAATACACTAATCTGGCTCTCACATCTCTTTGTTTTAGGCAGTGAGACAGGATATTTTCTCCAAGCTACCAGTGAGAAACACATCTCAAGTCCGCTGTGGGTGAGCTGTCAAGGGGAAATTCTTTCCCCTATCCTTTTTTTTGTGAGAGCATCCCTCATACCCTAGGGGGTCTTAAGTGAACTCGCCATCACCCACACATACTGACAGCAAAGAGCATGCAAATCCACCGTCCCGCAGATGTTACAGAGGCGCTAAACAGCCATGGGCCTAACCACAGATATAAGCAGTCAACTAAACAATCAAAGCCAGACGAGGAAACTTGAGAGATGTTAAGAAATGATGCCATGTATCTCCTCCTCCTACTTTTCTGTGGATCCACACTAACACACCCACATATATACACACACACATCCCCACTTCAGTCTGTCCTGGAAAAATCATTAGAGCCCCCACCTCACACACACACACACTCACACACAGCATGCAGTTGGAGAAAAATAGGGCTCAAAGCCAAAATGCCTGAGGTGCTTTTCATGACAATAACCTTCTGTAGAACTGCTTGTATCCCTCCACCTAGATCACGAAGGGATGCTAGGGGATGGCTGGGAAAATAAGCGAGAAAACCACACAAAATATTAGGCGAGGAACATTCGCACAAAGTACAGAGGAGGAAGAAATCCGTGTCATTTTGCTCTCACGGCCTGGAGAGATGGCAAGCTAAATGCTCTTTTAAAACAGCTTGAACATTGAAATGATGATGGCTCCTTTTGCCTCAGCAAAGCACATTAATACATAGCCGAATGCCATTTCCACTTTTGTTAAATGGCTCACCTATTGAGTATTCAATTACAATGGCTGTCTCTCGTTTGGAAGACGGGGCTGGGACCCATATAAATAAGCACCCTCTGAGAGTGGAGCTGCAGAACACATTGGACAGCAATGCAAGGCATGTGGAGCTCCTGCATGGGGGGGTATATAATGTTAATGGCAGAGGAGTGAGGAGGTAGTTGAGTATTGGCTGTGGGGGGAAAACTAAGCTCGTCATCTGTGGTACTGTTTTATTAAGGAATCACATTTTTAAACCTTTTGCGCAGATTAAAAAAAGATCACAAGCACGTTATACGATCTAAATTAAGAAAGGCACGAATCTTGGCTTGAGAAAAAAAAAAAGTCAGTCAGGGTGATTAATTCACTCTTTGATTAATCGTTCCATTTGCCTATGATACTCCAGTAACGGTCCAATCCTACACCCCTATTGTGTGGTTTATCTCTTATGCTCCAGTAGCAAAAGCAAATTGTGGCTAATTTTATCGGTGAATCCACTGGCATGTGGTTTTTGCAGCAGTAATGATTCCCTCATTCGGGCCTAATTAACTGCAGCCATTAAATGGAGGGAAATGTAATGCCCTGGGTTTCATGTCAGGTAGTCAGAGGAGGACAGCAAAGGAGGACTCAATTAGGCCTGTGCTGTTCCCAGGTTATCACACGACATGTTTGCCAATTAAGTGAAGTAGTATCTGACGTCTATGTGTCTTTGTCGGCACCATCTCATAGGCCCTGGCAACATAGAAAAGGCGTAACTAGCCTCTCCACTCCCTACCAGTGAAGGAACAGACACCACTCTATGTCCCAAAAAGGCAGTAATTACAGGATGGATGGGAGAATGTTATATAAGTGCAAGGCTGCAGATAGGCCTGGCAGGGCCTGCTGATGCCAGGTTTCAAACAAGTACCAGCAGGATCGAGTTACAGAATCACCCTGGGTAGACTCAGTCAGAAACACAAGACAGCCTTCAACACCAGAAGCAGAGAAAAACAAAAGAAATAGAGGTTATTAACAGTTTTTGAGACTGGGAACAGATCCCAGTCACAACAAACAATGCAGCATCTGATTTACTCACTTTCAAAACATGAGATTTTACAGCAGCTTAAAACATAGGTCTCCAAGAGTGAGGACCTCTGTATAAGTGTGGGAGAGGAAGGCAGACATATTAGCCTTCCCTTATGGCGCATTCTGCAAGGCTATAAGAGTCAGTCTGCATTATCCTGACTGTCACTGTCTTGTTATGAAAGCATTGTGGGCTGAGGCTGATCCGTCACTTTGGGGGGTGGAAGTTAAGGCGAAAGGAGGGTCGAGGGGGCTGGAGAGGGCGAGTGTGGGCGTTGCAACCCTGTTGCCTGTCACTCATCATGCACCACTGCATGACCGCCAACCTTGTCTGGCTTCTGCACAATGGGAGGTCTGGGTCTTGACTGTATGAGCAGTCATTCCCCACTTCCTCACTGCAGCAGTCAACACAGAGGAAGGCCAAAAGGAGTCAAAACACACTGAACAGACATTAGTCCTATATAGACCCTGGAAGACCTCGCAGCTTGAGGCCGCTGAGTGGTGAATATACTCTCTGTTTCCCATTGAATCTCTTACTTTGGAGGTCTTAGCAGGGTTCATTTCTGAAGAGCAAGCCCTGACAGTCTCCAAAAGATAATCTCCTTCAACAAACATACATTGCAATTATCCAGAGTCATTAAACTGTAATGACTAGAGGTGTGAGCAAACTTCTTAAGCAAACAGTTACAGTACCACCCACCTGAAAATACATAACACTTGCAAAATGTACACCTTGGTTTAGGAGGCAGAATCGTTCCTCACAGCAATTAGGGAGCGAGAGAGAGGTGCATATGTAAAAGGGAGGTCTTATGTAGCGAGAGGAAAGAAAGGGGAAAAAGCTGAAGTCAGCAACAGCAATAAATCCTCAAATGCTGAGCAGTTCCTTCCAAATCTGTCTTGGTCTGTGGACCTCATCTCCAACTTAAAGATAGGTCTCTGTTTAGTAGCTTCAGCAGGGGGGTGGCGAGTTCAGTCCAGTCGTCATGTACTCCCTTCGTAGCCACCCAAACAGGCAGTTTGTCTAAGTGTTCTTTCAGACCCAAGCTCAGCTGGCTATAGAGGATATGTTCCAGCACCATCCAGGTTCGTGACCACAGTTTGACCTCTAACCAGCTCGCCACTTCCTCTGAGCTGAGAGAAATCAATAGATCAACCGGCATGAAAGAGTGATGCAATAGATATGAACGATTACGGGGCTAATTCTTATTCATCTCTTCATGGGGCAGGGATAAGTGAGAAGTTAAATTGATATTAAGCTGAGCGAGAGCAATGACTGGAATGAAATAGTGGACCTGGCATTTGTGCGAGCATACAGTGTTGAACTAAAAAGCAGATAGCATATTTTCAATCATTTGAAGCTGATATTATCAAATAAATATTCAGAAATATTATTTAGTCTATCTGTAGGTACTGCGTCATTTACTTCTGGAGAAATATTCAGGGAATATTAAAGCTCGTATGAGGATGAATGATGCTGAAGTTCAAACGACACATTAAATAGTGCTGAGCAGCGGTCGTCCATTTTCATCATGTTCTAGTAGTGTCTCATATAGCCAGTTAAGTTTTCTACAAATAGGCTATGTCTACAAGAACAGCGTTAATTTTAAATAAAGTAGAGTATTGTCAGAAATTTGTATCAAGAGGGAGACTAATTGTGTTCAGGCTGAACTGAAGATGACTTTTGGAGGGAGTTAGCTAGAAGCTAACATCAGTGGCTAACGTGTTATCATGCAGCTATGATGTTCATAGGACATAATAACATGGTATCATGTTGAGGAAATGATCACATGTTGGCTCAATCAGATTCAGACATTAACTCAAAAATAAGTTCTTTGTTTTCTTATGGGCAAGGAAGGCCACTAAATAACTATATGTATTAATACTATATGTATTAAGAGAAATGAGCAGACAAGACTGAATATCTGTCTGTTTCACTTACCGTCTCATTGCCAAACAAAATGTCGACGTAGGGCATGACCTGCATCAGTGGTTCCTTAAAAAACTGGCTGATGAAAGGTGCGGAGAGGTTCATACAGAAGATTTTGTTGTTATCCGAAGCGTGCTTTGCCACCTTGAGGATCGACTCTGGGGACACGGTCAGGAAAAAACCCTAAAAAAACAAACAAAAGACAAAGACATTCATTAATTTCCATCAGCATGAGTGACCTAACATATTTCAAATAATGTAACCTGCACAAGTAACATTATCTGCAGTTTGACAGCAAATACTGGGCCAGAATGGACTACAGGCTGCCACGGCCTGAAACACTTAAACTGCTCATTTGTGGGTTTTGGGTTCTGACATGGCAATTTTAGGGTGACATATATTACTGAAATAAACACAGGCCCCAAGGGGGAAAAAGACGCAATGTTGGTGTTCAAACATTTATCTGAAATGGGTTCTTATAACATACACTGAGCGACAAAGAAGAGGAAAAGGGCAGAAAAAAAATCCATTCAGAACAAAGCCTGTGGCTTCACTCCAAGGCTCGTACTGGAGGAAGCAACGTGCACATATCTGATTATAGGGTGAACAAAAGTCTCGTCTGGACTCTACTTACTTGGAAACAAGAGAGGCAGGTCCACTCATTGTGTGAATGAATACAAATCAGGTAAGAAAACACCTTTGTGTTTCAGGTGGAAACCTGAAGCGAGACTCTTCTGCAAGCCACACAAAACAATCCTCCTTTGATACTGATCTTCTTAACCTTGTTTTTCAGCAACAAGCTGCTCTGTAAAACCACTGTGTCACAATAGGGGTGGGGGTGGTGGAGTTTGAGCACACTGATACATTTTATCTGGCTGAAAAGCATCTATTGTGAACTAACGTGCAGTTCTCATTAAAGCACTATAAAATGTGCAGGAACAGAAGAGCGACCGCTGTGAAAAAGAAAAGCCTACGATACCAATGAATAGAGGGCGACTGCATGGTCAATCAAAAGTACAACGCATAACAAGACAGTCGTGATAGGTAAATTCCTTATTATACATTCATGGTGTCATTCATTCTCTGGGGTGCTCAAGTTCCTCCGTTTTTTTTTGGAAATGTCTTTACGTTGAGCCCCAGGTCAGCCCTCGTGGTTGCTGTTTCACAGTACCATTTGCTGAAAACTAAGAAGGTGTTTTTCAATGAGTCTGGGAGCACAAAAGAAACACACTCTGGGCTAATGGCCCATCACCAACCCTGACGTTTTTCTTTTGCCATGTGCCAGTGTGTCAGAGGAAAGGGGAGATTGTTTCCTGACACAAATGGTCTTTCTTGGTAGTTGAAAATAAACTGTCATGGTTACTGTAACGCTAATGTTGACAAAGTTCGGCAGCTCGATCATATATATCCTGAGGGGTGGTGAACTTTAAAAGCCAAGACACAGCTTCTCTAATCACACACTGCCTCTGTGTAATGCACTTCTAACCTTGTTAAAAGTGCCATCACATTCAATTATTCAGAACTCAGAACTGCTACACATAAACTGATTTCTGTACAAATTACAGGGGCAAAAAAGCCCTTTTACACTTTATGTGCTATAGATTTTTTTAAATGGACTACATTAACCATTAATGTACAATTGATGATTAATAAATTGTTGAAGGATTTTTTTTGTTAGAACACCAAAAACGTGCTGCAAGATGACTCAGACAAATGTGATGTCACGAAAAGGCGCAGGTTGGACCTGCTGGTTAAAAATTTCAGTAACCCCCATACCATGATCAGTAACACTTTTTACATGTTGACATTAGGTCGCTTAATTTAACCCCAACTTTACTCAACTACTAACCAGTTACGTCTGCCCACTTCCAAGCCACACATTGTAGTGGTCCTTAGAGAATCACCCAGGAGAAACATCCCTAAGGGTGAGTTTTCCAGAAATAACACATCATCAAAATGTCACACCCTTTTCTTACCCCCAAGCCCCAGACTGCCTTTCTCCTTTTACACACATCGGCTGCACTTTTACTACTGCGGCATAATGAAAGAACAATAATGCCCCCCACATTCCCAGATTGCTAAATTTATACAGAACAAATATTAACTTCACATAAGTGTATTAATCTTGATGTCAGCGTATCGGCTTTCATGCAGAAAAGTGAAATTAAAATCAATCCACTTTTAAAAACTTTTTGTCAGTGTCAAAGTTCTGCTACTCAAAACTCGTTCATAAAAATCATAGAGCTCATTTTTTCCACCAGGCTCCAATTGCTGTGACTTCAGTGGTTTGTGGGAAAAAAGCCTCAGACTGAGCCATGTGAAATTCCAGTTCCCATCAGCAGCCTCTGCCGAAACAGGAGAAGTTAAGTCTTTAGTGCTGCGGTGCAGATCATGTATCAAGAATACCAGATCCAGTTTCCCAGGTGTCAGAGAGCCCTGTAAAGTGGGGTGACTATCACGTTTCCAGGTCAAAATGATCAAAGCACTGGGTACACTTCGTACAATTTCCATCCAGCCAAAACATTCAATAAAGCATTCAGAAATGCATTTTCCTGGCAGACAATAAAGCAGAGTGATGTTTGGCCAAGACAAGTTGTAATTTGAGGGAAGAGCTGGAAAAGCGGGGCATCCATTTTCAATGTTTACCCTAAAAAGAGGAATGACTTCCACTTTACTCGCACAAAGAAAATGCCTAAATGCTACTTTGAGATGAAATTAGTGGTAATCTAACCATAGAGGTCTTAACTGCACAGCAGTAGCACGCTATCACACTTTGCCAGTATTGTATCAGTGTTTTCCCTAGGGCTGCTCACATCTGAGAAGCTGGGTGTGATGGATGAATGGTGTCACTGGGCTTAAAATAAAAGTGGACATCTGAAGGGTAAAAATGATCTATTTTAGGAAGGGCACAGTCATTTGCACCACCAGCAAAGGTAGTCATGGGAAAGTAAAAACTTTTTTTCCTCCAGGTCTATTTTAATTCATCCATCACCCCCTTTGTCAACACAACCAATAGTCTTCAGTCTTTTTTAAAGGATTTGACAGACCCCATAACAATATTTTTACATTTTGTACAGTATAATGTAAAAAGGGACTCATGTTGTGACAAACAAAAGAAATGACCAATTTCAGGATTCCCCAAAGCTCTAAGAATATTTCTTTCGTTTCACAGTTTCACAGTTATGCCCGCAACTACTCAGTTTAAATTAAGCCAGTAGGCAGCCGTTTTGATAAACTGATCAACCAGCCAAGCAACAAGAGGTAGACATGTAAAGCTAGCCACTAGCTAGTGAACAGAATGGAGAACATGGCTGCTTAACATGCATATTAAGATGCATAGAAGTTGGTGGAGACCAAAGTCAGAGCAGGTCATTGCATGACCTGCAGTCATGCAATGGCCAAAACATTAACCACTTACAGTCTGAACATTTACTTTTTTAGACAGATGAAAATGATAGTCAACATGGAAGCCTTCCACAGGTTTGTGTCCGATGACCTTTCAAAGCCATGGCTGGTATTGTCTTTCATCATATCATATAAGTTACAGAAACACAAGCACCAATCTCTGTGGATATTTGCTTCCCTTTACTTAAATTGAAGCCTCTGTGGTTGACATATTCAAGGACATGTTACTTGTTTTGGACTCATGGCTTGAGGGTTTGTTCAACCCTTACCTGTAAATTCAGCCTACTGGGCAACAGAAACACTTATGTACAGAGTTTTAAAAATAAAAGTCCTTATTCTAGCTGTGTATCCTCACTAACTTTGGTATGAAGGTAAAATATTACACTACGAAGAAAAGAATTGATCCGTGTATTTGTGATCACTCTGCCCATTATTATTTTTGAATTCTAAGTGGAATTATTAATATAATGAACTTTTTGGGGATGAGTGCAGAGCAGCTTCATTGGAGGAAGAGGAGTAAGCACTAATGTGGGTGTACGTTTGCTCAGGTAAGGAAAACTCGGAGGAATCTCTCATGGAAAGAACGGGTTGGTGGGGACTACACAAGAACAGCAACAGTAAAGTTAAAATGTAGAGAAAACAATCCATGACCATAATAGCAATGCTACAAATGGCAGTAACAAGACTCTCACTAAAAAATAACAGTGTTCTGGAAATCAGTTTTTTTAAGTGGTATTTGTTGTGATAAATTGCTTTTTACAAGGAGATCCCCGTGAGCTAACCAGCAGTGTTTCTAAGCTTTTCAAAAGCCACCCAGGCCATGCCATCCCTCGTCATTACGATAGACAGCCCCCCCATCATGCTCTTTGGTACACAGGGTTCATTACACAGAATTAGATGTCACACAGATCAGAGCGTGTGTGATGCCACACACCACTCTCCTCCTCAGTTATCTCTGTAATGCACCGTTGTGAAGTGGATCGATAGCTGAGGTTTGGAGCTTCATTAGCCCAGTATGACTCCATCTCCATCAAGACACCCCTGGCACGCTACGCTAGTGTTGCAAGATATATTTTACTCCACCATCATAAAAGGTCCCGCTGTTTTACACACAAGCACACAGGGACAAACAAGACCTTCACACATGATAGTGGGTGGGGGAATCTGTGTCATTCTCTGGCTTAATAAACAGGAGACAGCAAGAGGACAAACACACAGAGGTAAGTGATAAATGGTGTTACAAAGTGCCTTAAGTGGTTGAAACAAAATTACAACAATGAAAAGAGCTCTTTTAAGGTTTTTCATTTCTTATTCCTTTCACTCGACTGTTCACAACACTAACGATGTTTTGTTTGCATCAAAACGGCCAGTTGGTTTCTCTTAGAAACAAGTGTAACAGCCAATGTGTAACAACCTCACAACATGATTCAGCATTCCCTCCACTTTTAGGATGTTTGATCCGACTGCAAGGCAATTCAACCTCGCTGATAGCATCTGCCTCTTCTCCTTCTTCTCTCCTCCATTAAGAATCATGTTCTGGTGAAGCTTATCAGACATCTAGGAATTCATCCCCTTCTTCTGAGTGAGCTGGAGGGAAGCCAACTGTACAGGAAACAGAAGGGAGGGTTGTGCTTTTAAAGGCTGCTTGGAGATGAGGAAAGGGGGCTATCAAGTCTCCAGGGCAACATAAATGTGCCACAAACAGTGGATTTAACAACTGGGCAAAGACATCACTTACTAATACAGCTGTATTTTTAAAAAAATCTCTGCTTTAAATCTTTTGTGGTGTTGGTGAAATATAGTAGCACGGAGATCATGGTGATGACCAAACATAGCTAACACAATCTTAAAGAACATGGATAAACAGGAGTCTAAAGCCCACCAAAGTGTCACTCTACCAACCTCCATATGTGCAACCATCAAATCATCAGTAATTACATTAATCTTACAAGCCTCCACTCTATAAAGTAATGCAGGTAACTACTGGCATGCAATAAGTGGTTTAGTTGGCATCACGATTGGTTTGAGTGGTATCTCACTAAAATTAATCTGAGATCAGCTACAGGTCTTTTCAAATGGCAGCCTTTTGCTCTCCTGTTAAGCTCTGTGGTTTCAAAAATGTGTTGGCCAGGGGAAAAGGCCAGCATGAGCAGGAGAGCAGAATGCCAAAGAATGTACTTAAGATCTAAAACAGACAAAACGTAAAGCCAAGAATGCTTTAATGCCAATAGTAATCTACAAAATCATTCACCACATAGCAAAACTGACTCTCCCTTACAGATACCATATGTTACCTCTGTGAAGCCAGAACAGACACTTTCTTCTTCGTTATCTTGGTAACAAAAAAGACATTTTCTGCTTCTTAGTCTCTCTTTATGTTGTAAAGCTGAGTCTCTTTAAGCCCTGGTTCCTCTGCTGTTCTTACCTCCGTCATTGGGAGATTAGCCCAGAACAAACTGTTTGGTTTGCAGAGAGTTAAAATTTGCTAATGCATACACTCAAGTGTCCTTGCCTGCCACACTGCACTTAATTAGCATTTTAGTACAAGCAGTTCTCTCTCCTTCAGTACCTCTGAAGGAGAAACATCAGTCTGACACAAACACACACACACACACACACACACGGTACACTTTTGGAGTCAAGTTAGGCTCCTGTAGTTACTTACACGATTGGAGCACAGGATGGGGGAATGAAAAGGGAAGTTTGTAGGGGTCAATGGAAACATGGCATAAAAATGTGCGATGTGAAAACAGATGTTGGGGCTTCAGAGTTGTCTCCTCTGAACGGTCTTGAAAAGACATATTAATATATGGGTCAGATGAATAAAGCAGAGGTTCAGCGTTAGAGTGCCGACAATACAGAGGGGTTTCTAGTTTCAGTGACTTGAGGGTTGCGCTCAGACAGAAACCAAATCTCTGCAGACATTCCTGCTGCTGGGAAGTGAACATTTCCAAATGTGCCACTCTGTGGAGTTAAATGAATTAGTGCACTTAACTTGAACACTAAAATGAGGAACCAAGGAGACAATCTTTCACTGTTCGCAGTCGCTGCAGTGAAAGCTAGCGCACCAGGTTGGAAAATTACAGGTAATTGCTGAAGCCATTGAATTCAGTTTGGTTTTGGTTGAAAGACTGAAATAACAAAGCTCTGATTGCTGAAAAGACAAGGGCAGGGAGCTTGGAGGCTCTGTTGCTAAGAGTTAATTTGATACATATTTCTTCCCCTTCAAATGTCTGAGGTACTGGCAAGAGACGGCGAAAGAAGAAAAAAAAAGAGTGAGAGGGAGGGTGAGACCCCCGCTCTCCCTGCAAATACTATCCATCTGCCATATTACATTTAACCAGCATGAGAAGCTAAGGGAGCGCCCTTGCACAATATTGTGTGAAGGCTGTCAAACTCAATGCAGGAGCTCGGTGCCCACTGATCAGAGCTGAGGACACGGGGCTGCTTAAATTTAAGTCTAATAATAACTTCGGATTGCGTGTGCTCTGCACCAGCAAAGTGGGAGAACACATGGCAGAAAAATCACTTGAGATTATTTACGCCTGTTTAATGATAAAAATAATTAGAGCTGTAATATGATGCCCCCCATAAATGAAAACACCAACAGATATGTCTGAACAGCTTTTTTGCCAAACCTAAATCCAAGTGAGTGGAGGGTAAAAAGTTGCAGCAAGGTAATTTACAGAAAGCCAACAATGCACATTTGACTTTTAAAAGTGGTACTTCTGCCATTTAGGATTGGACTTGCATCAGGTTGAGTAGACTTGCAAGAGGCAGATTAGTTCAGAATAGAGGCAGTAAAGGCAGAAATAAATTGGTCTCTATTGGTTAGAATCAAGCTCTAGGTCCTAAATCCCAAACTTTCATAGTGTATTATCACTGTGATGTAAACAAGTGTATGGACTAAAAGATAAATATTAACTGTTAGTCAATAAATCCAACACTTTGCCCTTAACTTTAAATGTACTAATGTCTAAATGTGAAAGGACACTGAGGTTTTTCTCTCTTCGACTTTAGTGACAATACTGTGCTCAGGCTCACTACTCGTATTAAAATCAAGCTCAGAAAAAAATCAATTGCCTGGAGGCAAGAAGTGTGAACTTTCATACCGTAAGCCCAATTTCCTTGAAAGTGCAGCTTCTAAATCAAATCAAGTCAAGCCAATGCACCATGGATTTATGCAAAAAAATGACACAGCTATATAAAATGACAACTGGTAAAAAAGACTGCCAAGGCAAGGAAACTTTAGAGCTTGTTTATTCATTCCACATGTTTTTATCCTCCCAGTGCTGTGATGATGTCTTGAGTCAACTCTGATTGTCTTTGTCTTTATTCAGACCAAAAGGGAAAAATATTGAAAGCACACAGATGATGTAAACATTCAAACGGGAAGACCATAAAAAGTGCACCGAAGAGAGTATTTACTAGTTTTGTCTATGCAACAGTGATTTATTAAAGGCTCTTTTGTTGCTGTGCGATACTGTATGTATTTTCTTTTGAAGAGAAAGGGGTCAGTTTCTACTCCAACTTGAAAACGACTTTACAATTCACTGCTGAAGTAAGAGGACTCTCCTACCTGTGCACGGCTAATCACAACTGATGGAAATACCTCAGCGGGAGTTCAAATTCTTAGTGATCAAAAGGGAAAAAAAAAGCAGCGACTAAAAGACACTGAAGGAGCTTTCAACTTTTTAAAGTGAGTGCATGATAATACCATTAAAAGTTGGCCACCATCCCTGTACTTATTTTCTGTCTGAGAGTTATTGTGAAAGCTATTGCTCTCCACTGGGCTAAACAGACATTTTCCTCCCTCGAAGCACTCAAATATTAGTAGCGTAGTGAGCTAAGAGCTTCTCCCACTTGAGAATAGCATCTCAGACTGAGATGGATATAATCACTGCCAGAAAATATGAGTCTTTCTTAAGCTTCAAACAAAACCTAAATATCACAAAATTCAAATGCTGCTGGTAGGCGTTGGGGTTGTCTGCCAAAAGCACAAGTAACAGGGTGAGGAAATGTGTTAGATGTTAAATTAAAATTGTTCAGAGGCATTAGCATGCTGCTTGCCTTTGATAATTCTGACTGCAAGGCTTATTAACTGCAATGTGTTCGATATTACCTCTCTGCAGGACAAGATGACTAATACACATTAGGGACTTGTTTCATGAATCTGTGCTATACTTATCCACGACGGTAAATTATTTCACTCCTGGACTCGTCTAATGCAAGGCCGACAGTTTAACAAAGCATAAGACCGGCTAATTTGAGCCTAACAAGGTAACCGATCTACCTTCAGACTGACTCGGAGCAATGAGACACTTTGTTTCCATGGTAACAATCAATGACATTTGTTGACCAGCGACACCAATTAGATAAAAAGCACAATGCGGCTCATTATGTGTTTTGCCACTAATAATGTAGTATTATCTTCCACTTTAAAGATTTTCATGAATATCTCTGTCACGTCCATCAACTGAAACATGAATACCGTTTGCTGTTTTCCTGGTATTACAAGGCTTTTCACGGTTAAGTGCTGCGTGCGTGTGTGTGTTTGTGTGTGTGTGTGTTGTGAATGTTTTTTTTGCAATTAAAGCATGTTTCTGTCCACTACTGTTGTGTGCATAATAAGAGTTTGCGGTGCTAACCACCACTTAGGAAACCACTGCAGAAAAAGTGAACCGCAACTTTCTTTTATGCATAATTTGAAAATGAGCATAAAACAGGTATAAAAATACCTTCACACTTATGCAAAATCAGTTCGTCATCAGCTAATTTGCTCTTTTCCCCACGCAAACCGTGGATTGTAAATTAAGAGTTTGGACATTGGCACCATCACTGACGGCTGCAGTATCACATCAACTTTAAAGATGGAAATATGTTATTGATTTTTCAGGTTTTACTCTACATATGGTGAAAACAATGCCAATAAATAAAAATGAAACTGTGCACTGGATAAAAAATAACTTTAGTTCTATGAAAGAAAAAATACACCCAGACCTCAACAAATCACCCCAATCTAATGTAGTAGAGAAAGCTCTGTGCATCTGACAAACTGTCCCACATGATCTACATCCAATTACATGTATCACTTCATCAAACCAGCACCGAATTGGCATTTATTTCAACTGACTGGTCCAGTCGCTGGGCACTAAACCAAGAGCTTTGATTGGTCATTGCTCCGTTTGTGCTTACATCATTACAAATAAAGTAAAATGCAATCCTGTGTAGACTTGAGCCAAAGCCATAGAAGAGAGCGGTTTCTATCTCAGCTGATTTATTATGACGAGAGCCTCTTAGACAGACAAGAGTCATCCTCAGCCCCTACAGCCAAATCCATTTTTCTAAAAATTTAAAGTGCTTGAGATTTCTAAGTGGAGCAGTGGAAATGAGACATACAGGACGCAGAGTGCTACAAAGGAAATGTGTGAATCACCTCTCAATAATACACTGACTGTGCAGCACTTTATGTGCCAGTGTTTGGTGACTGGAGAGTTCCTTCTTCAAAGACAAAGAAACATTAACAAAAATTTTGTATCCAACATGTCAGTCTGGTTGAAGAGTATCCATTACTTAATATACACCCACACTTCTTAGAGCCGAGCCGCAACATGAAAAATTACCACTTAAGGGAAAAATAAACGTATAAAGCTGGTCTGAGGAGCAGAAGGTGGAAGGTTGCCTTCTAATTGCTGAAGGGGAGAGAAACCATGTTAAAGTAAACAAAGTCTGATCGATGGTGGGGATTATATCAGAAAGAGCCTTTGGCCTTTGGCCAAGACGAGCAAACACACTAGTCTCTGTCTCTGCTACAGATGGAAAAAAATAGCCAAGGCAAAAAGCTGGTGAGTTAAAAGCATTATATTTCACTGAGGGGGGAGCAGACAGAACGTAGTACAATGCCAGATATGACATGTAGCCAACTATATCACGTCTTGGCTATTTGTATCAGACAGAAATGCCAGTAGATAAGAGAGCAGCGTTGGGAGTTTGATGGAGGGCTGTTGCGGCTATGGGCTTAGCTTCGGGTCAGGCCATATTCCCATGGTGCCGCAGTGCTGCCTGTGAAACCTCTCCATCACAGCACGCACATGTTTAGTGCACGGTTAGCTGGTCACGGCCGGGAAGAAATGAATTCTGTGTACTCCTGCCTTCAATGTGGCAATTGCAACAAGCCACTTTAGGAAATCTGTAGAGGTAGAGGAAAAGGTATAACACTGCGAGGGGCTTATGACTTTTTGGAGTCTTTAAAACACGGAAGCTCCTCAGCAGACAGGCTTTCCCCTTTCTTAAGTTTTGTAACCGAGTTCACTCCATTGCCTTTAAAACCCCTGCCAAGGTATTAAGTCTGAAAATAACAATTCATTACCTCCTTTTGAAACATGTTTAACTTGAAGACGTAATATGAGCAAAAGTGCTTTGGTCTCAATTGCAAGGATTAAACACAAGCAAGCAGGTATGTGCAAAATGTAAGCTATTCTGTCTGGGATGTCATTCAGCACAAAAGGAATACTAATGACTTTTGAATCCATTTAGTGACTCACTTCAATTTGTGATTTATATTAATGGCTTGTGTATTGCTTTCTCCACATCCAACAGGGCCGCGTTCTGCAGAATTTCACCGTAATATTCATGTCGATAAGCAGGTGACAAGTTGGAGAAAGGACTGATTATATTTGCTAATCCCCAAAGAAATTAGGCGAGATTGATGAAAGCGTGCATATACTCCACACAAAGCCTTGGGAGTCTCTAAAAGCTGTTACCATGGTGGTATCCCATTAGAATAACAAACATTTCCCCTGGATGTTTAACATTGCTTCCCAGTGAGCACAGCCCTCCCTAAACCTCCCCACTCTCCCTCTCTCTCAAGCACCTGCCTTCACATTTTCCACTTCTAAAATTCCACCAGCCGCCTGGAAAAAAAAAAAAAAAAGAGAGAGAAATATGAAATGCAGTTACAAAAAAACTTGAGTGCCAAAAAAGGACTTTTCTTCAAACCTGTAATAACTTTCCTTGGGAATAGGGAGAAACTTAAAAAGAATAACACTTCCCCTTGATTTTCTACTCCTACCACTTTTTTAAGCAGGCAGTGAATTTCCTGGAGTGATAAGGGCTTAGCCAATGTAATCCTCAGAGGACCCTTCTCTGGCATGCCAGAAATCAAGAAACCTTTCCCTCTTGAAATAAAAAAGTAGAAAAAGACAGAGGGAGGGAGGCATCAGTAGGTTTGGGAACAAGGAGGAGAGGCAGCCAGCATGCCATCTCCCACACATGCTGGCGAATGCAAATTAGCATGTGTGGAAAGAGCAGCCGGACTCGCCTCAGCTGGAGATCAACAGAGGAATATTGATATGACAATGCAAGGGGCTTCCCTGACTCAGACGGCAGGGGCCACTGAGGATGCTCTAATTGGCCTCACGCAAGGAAGAAGGAGGGAGGCGGCGCACCCATAAATGTTTCACACAGATTGATTCATTATCAGTTTGCTCAACAGGCTGGGTGGGCCTCGTAAAAATGTACCATCTTGAACTGGTAGCACACGAGGCACTGTCGCCGCGGCAGGACAGAATATATCATGCCGACCTTTCACTTCAGATATTGAAATGAGAGCCAGAAACATGACTTGCCACGCTGCAGGACTACTACTCTTGCATTTCAAAACGCAGGAGTAGAAGGATAGTGTGATGATAGGTGACAGTGCAAGGGAAAACATTAATAATTTACGAACGTCTCCTCTGTCAGGATGTGCCAAGCTATGATGTGACGTCCCCCCCGCCCCCCCTTACACAAGATGTCAGAGCTGGCTGACAAGTTTGAGGTTTAAATATTCTCTTGATTAAGGCGTGACGGCATGTATGAAATAAAAGGTATTCTATCTGTACCGCCATGTAAAACAGGTTTAAAATGTTTGACTAATGAATCAATTTGATGTCTTCTACGCGGTTTCTGGTTTACATTAGTGGCCAATTAATACTTCTGTATCATCACAAAAGTTCACACATATCATTCACTGTGACAGTTTGCTATATGAGAAGTCTTAATACTCTCTTCCGTCTCTTTAATGTGGTCAAACGGATGTATTCACCTAGTGATTAATGTGTACGCATGATTCAATAAATCGATAGAAACAGATCTGTCCATTACAAAACTAAAAATAAAAAAGAAAGAAGATCACTGGCACCTATTTAAGAGTCGTGAGAAAGGCTGTTGAGCATCGCAGCCTCTCGCTGGGTGGTTGGTTACATGTGGTTGACACATTTGCATCTTCAAAAGATGCACACAGACAAACTCAATATGTGTGAGAATGTCTGGGCGGCATGTGGAAAACCCCGGTCCTTCCTCTGAAGAGGTTTCCTCCCCCTCTCAAAGACTGTACTAAGTTATGAGGTCCTTTATCTGTCAAGCAGTTGCTTCAACAGCGAGTTGTAAACAAGTTGCTTGGGCTGGATGCAGAGGAAACAGTTGCTGTACAGTATATCGTGCAGCACTGTCTGCTTTGCACCAAACCAAAGAGGCACTGCAGGAAACTACAAATCAGGAGCCATTACACAGCAACAAATATGACAGGAACAGTGCTGCACATTATTTGAGCTCCAAGAGTCATTCACTCAGTGTCTCTTCCAATGAGCGGGAACAATACAAGCAGAGTGTGCATTGTGCTGCGGAGCAGGAGACTGTTCGCCCTGAATTGGGGGTAAATTACAAAAGAGGCCTGTGCAAATTAGACGTGATGGCTTCATAATACGTCTGAAGTGTCAGCTTCTCCAGAAACCTATCCCCAGGCTACACTCACGGATCAATGCTTTGAACTTCCAATTATTCCTGCCAAACCGCTGCAATCGCCGCATTGTAAAACAATCATTCTAGCATTACAAAACACGGAGGATCAATGTTGACTCAGTTGTTGGCAGGGACAGGATTACCGAGCTAAACTATGCTTTCATTGTATAGTTAATCTATATCTGCAAGGAACACGTATTGTATCTGTCTTGGCCTTAACCACACTGTAACAAGTGTGTGAGTCTTTTTTATTCCTTTTAAATACAACTTTTGAATGAAGTCCTGAAAGAAGATTAATATCTCTGAAGTGTTTGTAGTGGTTTTAATCCTAAGAGACCGTTTGCTGCAGGAGGAGGAGAAGGACCGGGGGGAATACAGCTGTATTTCAAGAGGAACTATCCAGAGCTATGTTCCCTCTTGATATTCATTTGGCGAGGAAATATATTCAAGTGCTATCATGGTTCTGTAAGATTACAGCACAGTGAGGACTCGTAAACAAAAACACAAACCCTGCACAGGATATGGCATGTGTGCAACTGCTGAGCAATTTCATATTACAATATGACCTAATTCTCATGCATCATTTTGCTTGCAAAAAAAAAAATGCTTTGCAATTTGGGACACTTTCAAAAAGGTACCTACCGGGTGCCGTTTGTCGACAACAGATTATGCCATTGTGAACTCGACAGACTGAAAGAGAGGCTAAACCCACGCTGAATGACCAGGTCGAACATCTCAGCTGAACCAGAAAAAAAAGTCACCGCAATAGCTGAATAGAGCAAGCCTGTGAGAATCAAATGGAGCCCGAGGGAGAAGTGGACATAAAGGGGAAAAAAAACACTTCCTGTAAACACAGACTAAGAGTTATTTACTCACACTAAACATTAAGACTAAACAATAAAGCGTTTTCCCATCCTTAATTAGGTCTTGTGTATACTTCCCAGTGATGGGTGGGTAATATGCATAGGATATCTAGTTGAGATGCATCAATATTGTCTCCTCAGCTGCGCCTGCTACATAATTAATATACACACTGACATGACATGGATATGATATGACAAGAGTATCAGAGGCGAAGAGACGGAAAAAAAGCTGAGTGAATGCATTTTTCATGAACTGCAGAGCTCCCCAGCCAAAGTTCTAGACATGATATTTCAGTTCCAGAGACTAAAAGGGGGCACGTAGGGCAAGACAGGCAAATATGTGGCTGTATGAAAACAAACCTGGGATTTCATATGCAATTGCACTCGCAGTGATGTGTCCAGATCTCTGACAACACATCCACAGGTCAACTTTGCTCAACCTTGCATTTCGCTCTTGGCTATTGGATCAGGGTCCTGTTAAAAAAAAAAAAAAAAAAAAAAAAAAACCTGCAAATGTGATACAGCATCCTCTGATCTTCCGGCTTCCAGTGATGTCTCAACATCTGATGGGCTGTGGCATTGCTGCAGCTACTGATACTTAATATAAGTGAAGGCTGGAAATTTTGAGGGTAGCATTTTCAATTTCTTTCACAATTTCTCCTGAGATTGGCGAAGCTATAAATAGCCTAGATTTCTAGTTCTGCGGAAAATAATCCCACATAGGTGTAGAGAAGAATTCATTTCGCAGTGTGTTCGGACAGAGCTGAAACTGCTAGGCACCATTGGGAGGGGGGGGGCCTTACAGGGACCATTCCTCCTCATTCGACACCATTACCACCCCACTGTCACTGTCAGTATGTCCCTTCACCCATCACAGAACCCAGAGCAGCCTCACAGCCCGTCTCAAACCTCACAACTAAATCGCATTCTACGCACAAACTGCCGGGGCGTGCAGCATCTACTGAATCTAATCTAATCTGTACATCTCCGGTGTCCCCACACGTGCACAACAACAACACACACGCACACGCACACACACACACACACACACACAGTGGAAAGACAGGCCAACATCTCATCACTTCAATCATGTGCATTTCCGCTGTGTGCGGTGAAACAAGAGTCGGTAATGCAAATCAGAAATCAAGATTTGCCTCCATAATTGGGGCTTTATCAGCTCATTAAGAAACAGGGAGGCATCGCTGAAATGAGCGTGCAATATTCCCATTAAATCCGCCAAAAGAGAGAGCACTTAAAACATATCAACACAAGTCCCTGGGACAAGGAAGGAAGCAGCTGTGATTGATAAGGTTACTATCGTGTCAGCTAAAAAAAACACCTAGGGGAAGCAGCAATTTGGCAGAAAGAACAGAGCAAATGTTCTCAGGTGGCCCTGATGGCCACTTGTCTGCTCCTCTGTGTTATAATTCCCCATACAAAATAGCACATCTTATTAAAAATTTGACAGATTTATTATTACAGTTGTTTAACCTTGTTATAATCAAATCGTGTTAGGGGTTCAAGGAGACTCTCTCTGACTGAATTACAATCATTGCTCCATGATTTAAATGCTCACTGTGCGGCAGGATCCAGTTACCCCATGCAGCCACATTTCCTGTTCACATCCAGCATCATTCAAAGTCAAGTGTACGTGGGGATAATAAAAAATAATATGAATCAGGCCACTTGTTGCACTTCAGGTCCTGTGTAAAAAAAAGACTTTCTGAAATATTTTTCAGCTACTTTTTAAAAATAAAATAATAGGGTACATCCAAACTGCCTCGCTAACACTTCTCATAAATCTGATTAGCAGGATATCTGTATTAAAGTGAGTTGGCAGAGCTGCGTTAACCCAACAGTCTCCTGCCTGACAGACAGCGAGGGCGACTTGCTGGTGTATTGTGTTTCACGTGTAGCTCAAAGTCCTCAGAGGTGAAATTGCAGCATACAGTACCACAATGAATGAAGCGTGTCATTAGGCCTACCGAGGGGGGGGACTCTTATTAGCTACAGAGCATTGATGGTTGGGTGAGACTTTCTTACTTCTCTGGAGAAAGAACTACTTGAGCAGAATGGAAGCAGTTTGAACCATCAGAATGCAAATTGTGACCATTTTAGCTGCATGACACAGGATGATGCACCATTATTTATTCTGCCTCCATTCAATGCCATCATTAGCCCTTACAGTGTCAAATCCGCTCAATAAAGGGCATTATTTCCAAAGGATAAGCGCTGCATTAATCCTTTTATGCTGCCTTCAGCAAGATAGTCTCCCATCGCTAATATTAATGCACTAGGTGTCAGGAGTGAGACTGCTAATCCTGATAACTCAGGATGTACAGTCAAACTTTGCAGATGGCTATCTGCCCTGGACTAGCACTAGTAATAGGCGCAGGAACAGGATGTGCTTTAAAAGCTGCACTTCCCAAACATCATCTTCAAAGAAAACTATAATTTTCAACGGGGCTTTCTGAACTGAGAAGATAAGTCACAGAACGGGGGAGGACAAAATAAAAATGATGCTCGCCTTAGAGAGGAAAAATAGCTTCCTGATATAGTCCTAGCTCCCTCTTTAAAGCTGACACCTAGAACATACAGTTTATCAATTATACATGAAGCCAGGATCCATCTTCTGTTGGCAGCTTGTTTGGATCTGGCCCGAGCCCTCTGAGTGGTGAAATGTGTCTGGGAGCCCCCATCCCTCCTGTCGCCTTTTTCCACTCACAGCCTGTCCTTAAATCAATCCCTTTTTAGGCCTGAATTTATTTTTCCTGTAACAAATCTGTCTTGGCAAATGATGTCACATAAGCGGGGAGAATGACGGCCTGATGTCTATGCGGGGAACATCAACCTTGCTCCAGCAGCCTCCTCCCAAGGTGAGTAATCATGCTGAGGAGCGGTGCAGTGTGTGGATGCCAGCCAGAGTCCAAACAAACCCAGAGTCTGTTGCTCAAGATAAACAAACCAATTAGGGGGAAGGCATGTTATTCCTCAGTTGGTGGGATATTTGCTAGATGGAAAATAATCAATGCATTCTTATTTCCACAGGGTGAAGCTGAAGTCCTGAGCAGAATAAAATCTAGGCGGAGAAGGAGAGCAAAATTATTCATTAGAAAAAATAAATAATGGGACTAAACTAGCTACTAGTCATGTAATTAATCCATGCAGGCTCAGTGGAGAGAGGAGCACAAAGAGGGGAAGATTCATCATAGCTTTGTGCCCCTCGCTCCCAGGGATACATGCCCTTCTTGTGTGGATGAGTCAGCTTACATCTTCTGACAATTGTGAGCCAAGGGCTTTGTCAAAAGGAACCACAGTTATTGTTTTGATTGGTCCCCCCTTGTTAGGTTGGAAGCGCAAAATGCTTTCAAATGTGGTTGCGCTACAGCATTTGAAAATAAGGCACGCACATATAGAACATCAAAAAGGAAGATGTCTGCTTTTTATTTACTGAGGACAATCACTTGGCACTTTCCCTGGCCTCTCCTCCACGCTGGAACAAGCAGCCCTATCAGTAATTGCAGGGAGTGGCCCCATTGGCCAGCTGAAGCATTAGTCGACTGGGCTCACGGTGGATGACATTCAAGCCGGCCAATAACGATGGACATGGTAATCAAAGTGGCTCTGGCCTCCCCATCACAGTGCGACTGGAGGACTTTGCCCAGTCGGGGTGGATGTGCAGCTGCTCTGGCTGCATTTTCACTCTACCCCTCAGGGCCTGGGCACCAGGCTAACCACTGGCACAAGAGTTTAGATGCCGGAGGGAAAGAAAAAAAAACATGGCGATGGGCTAACAACGGCACACATGAAAAATAAATCACAGCCAGCTTGTTAGCATGGCAGGAAGAGAGGAAAAGAGGAAGAGATGGAGACAGAGAGAAGGAGGGGAGGGGAAAAAAAAGAACTGGGTTAACAGATTTAATGTGCTGCTGAAAATCTGACACTTGCCAGAGGTCCAAATGTTCCGCCAGAGCAACGGCAGCCCTGCCGGCTAAGTCTCTATAAAGCCTCCAAAGCTGCTTACAATATACACTTGAGAAACAATAGATAAAGGTCAGGGTAGTAGCCTAGGTCTGAGTGGGACCATGTATGAAAAATAAACATTTTCTCAATGCATGTGCTACATGCTAACTACGCTGGCGCTTTCCTCAGATGTTCATTGAGTATTTAGAGTTTTTTGGGCTGCAGGCAATCTGACATCACCTGTTTGAAGATGCAGCCATTTGCAACAAAGCTATAATACAAACAATACAAACACGACTGAAGCAAAACTAATCGTAAGTGGTATCACTGGTTCACTGATACATATGCAGACACACTTGTCAAACGTCTCCTTTCTGCAAATGTGCTAACTTAGCTTAGCATCACCACCACCTATGACGTGTTACGTGTTGTCTGTTTTATCTGTACACAAAGTGTCAAAACAACAAGTTGCACTTGTTGTGATTATTTCTTTGACAGATGCATTCGCATCAACGTGCAGTTGCCTGGCAACCAGCAGAGAGATCACTGCTCTTACCCCAGAAACAGTCCCGCCTATAACACCCCCAAAAACCACAACTTTTCATTTTACACTTAGGATTTCACTAAAAAGACACAAGAGAAACATGTAACAGCTCATCCCACCAAGACCCAAAGTGAGATGATTACCTGTTGGTCTTCATCATTACACAACACAAAGAAAACCAAAATAGTAACACCAGGCTTACAAATTCGACACTGATCAATTGTTATCTAAAATATACCCAAAGTCTACTGCTGATTGAACAAATCATAATAAAGCTGAGGTGTAATATAGTGAAAATCTCAAACTGATATATTATCAAATCATTACGAAATATATTATCCTCAGAAGTCATTAGTCTCGTTTAAAATAGGGAGAGGAAAAAATTACTGGCAGTTTACAATGGATCCGGGCCAAACTGGCAGAAGGAAGATATGCACAGGCTTATTACAGACCATAAACAAATTACAGCAACATAAAAGGGTAAAATGAAACCTTGCAGAAGGAAACAATTCTCAAAGAACAGTGACCATCATCTGCCGCAGAGATGCACATCTGTGGCGATTCTTTGTAGGCCGCTTTCATAAACTGTCAAGCTGACCCAATTGCTGCAGATGGTTTGTGGTGAGGAGAATATCCCAGCAATATTTGTTCAGTCGGAGCTTTATGCTCCAGTGTGATAATATAACAGCGTCTGACACTTAAATATACTCACTATCTTTGCCCAGGAGACACACTATCCTAAAGCGTCTGCGATTCCATCATGTGAATCTTAATCAGATACTTAGCCAGTAGAGCAGGTTTTTACTCTCCCTGGTGAGAGTATCAACACATGGCCATCAGGCACAATTCACGGCGCAAAGTGGCTATTTATTTTCTGCTCAGCATTACTTGACAAATAATTACTCAGTCTATTCAATTAAGCTGTGGAACTCACACAAATGGCCACAACATCCCAGTGTAGGACTGACATATTACCCTACATTTTACAACTTGGTCTCATGTATAAAAAAAAAAGGCGCACACAAACAATCCCGGTGCTTTAATGCAGAGGGATCGAGGGGACAAGGTGATGAAAGTAGAAATATCATTAAGTCTGAACTGTTTCATCCCCTTTACAGTGAGGGAGAAGAAAACAGACTTGTTGCCAGTGGAGCAGATGCACACAGTAATCCGGGGTGAAAGGACACAGTGTTTTCTTTACTGAAGAAGAAAAACTGTTTTTACCAGGTAATGTGGGTGTACAAGGAAAAAGTCACTGCCTGCTGGTGGAGTAGTATGGACTACAGTCTGGAAGTCTGCCAGAGTCCAAAAACGCCTCCCCCTGCCCCCTCCCAAAGACATTTACCCAAGATACAGAGGATTTAAAGCTTTTTCTCTGTTGTTCAAATTAGGATGCTGGAAATAAAAACTCCCAAAATATAACCAACACCGCTCTGCCAACTTTTCCCCCACACTATTCTAACTGAAAGAATAAATAAATAAAAGTACATTTTGCAAATACACAAATCTAAACCAAGATAGGCCTTTGAGTAAGATGCAAACCAATGAGCTAAACTCTGACATTCTGTAAACATTCCCCACAATTTAAAACATGTTTGCTTGTCTAAAACTTTGTGTGTTTATACTATAAGAAATTATTTAAACAATCAACAGTGGGAGAAAACAATTAAGTACATTTACTTGAGGTATTTAAATGCATTACATTTATCAATTATTACTATAAATTAACACTAAGGATACACATCAAGGACTTGATCAATGTACAGGACAATTTAAATTAAAAATAGTTACATATTAAGTAGTGATTAGTTGAAAAGTTGAACAAGTAATTCTAAACATATTGGCCTTAAGCAAGAAATCGAATGCAAGATTTTTACAGTACAATATTATTAATTTCACTCAAGCAAAACATATGAAATCTTGCTCTGACACGAAGCAGTAAAACGACATAAATGCCACAGTTGAATGAACGCCACAGGATGTCTCCACAGCCAGCATTGTTTGGCCTCTCCACCTTAATTTACCATGCTCCACCCACTCAGGCCTGCAGGGCTGTAGAGCTGGCTGATCCTCCAGCAGGGCGGGCCAGCCCATACGTCCCACTGGCACGGGACGCCCCGTTGCGAGACAATCACCAAGCCCGCACTCCTGACAGCTCATTACCACTCAATTAGGCAGGTGCACCTCCACGCACAGCCTTCTGACAAATACAGCCCTCCCAGATGCATGTTTAACATTCGAGAGAATTATATAGTGACAGCAAACACTAAACGCCTCACCCTTATCACTTGATTGCCTCAAGATTGAAATCCTATAATTGGCCCAGGCCAGCGGGAGAAAAAAATAAATAAGCCAATAAATATGATGCAGTCGGCTTGTAATTGAACAATTATGAATTCATATTCATAAGACGCTTGCTGGCAATTACAAAATGCCATCTGATTAGGCGCAATTTGAAATGACATTGTTCCATGCTAAAGACACTGTGGTGTCAGCCTAATAAAGAGAAGACGCATCATAGCAGTTGCTCACCCAGCAACATGACCTCCAGAGATGGGAGATATGCTGACACAGTGGCGTGGCCAGTGATGGACAGGACGGGACTTGGCACCAATCACTCTTTGTCCCTTAAACGTACTGCTCACTCTCACTCACACAGAAAAATAGCACCATCGAGGGTTGACTTTCAAATTTCAACACCAGTGGGCACAGACTGTTCACATAACAAAACACAAGCAAGGCGAAAAAATGTTGATCCCTTGAGAACAGATTCTAATCAAGATGAAATGATTTACAAATCTATTTAATAAGGCTTGCCAGAAGTCAAACTTGGCATGTAAATGCGGTGGGGATTAAATTTCATCGGCAACCAAGACTGTAACTGATCGCCTGCAGACAAAGGGGGAGTCTGCCAGTTTTATCCTCCCCCCTTAACTTCTCTTCCCTCCCTCTTTCTCACAATTGCCTGCATTTTGCCTCGTGATCCCTCCCTGGCTATATGGAAGGACAGGGGCAATGCAGAGTGGTGCAGAGAGGAAAGGCAGAGAAGACAGAAAGAGGAGAAGGAGAAGGAGGGAGGAGAAGGGGACAGAGGAAAGGAATAATACTGGAGCTGAGGAGAAGTGGTGAGAGAGAGCAAAAGGAAGAGGGAGGATAAAGAAGAAGGGTAGAGGAAGAGATGAGAGGAGCTCAAGGTCAGGGTGAGGACAGTGTGGTCCTCCGAGTTGGACAGAGACACAGCCGCAGTCACCTCTGTGCTAATCAGCCCTTTGGCTGTCTGATGAGGTGTCAGTGTGTGTGTGTGTGTGTGTGTGTGTGTGTGTGTGTGTGTGTGTGTGTGTGTGTGTGTGTGTGTGTGTGTGTGTGTGTAGAACCTCTCCCTTCACTTTTTGGCTGCAAATTGCAGGGGCTGTTGTGGCGGAGTAATAATGTGTGTGTGTGTGTGTGTGTGTGTGCGTGTGTGTGTGCGTGTGCCACTCTGGAGTGTAAGCAGGCTGACGTGCTGCTTGTGGTGCCAGTATTGCGCTTTTTTCTGCTTTTGCCCTCCCCTTCGCCTCATTTTTCTTGCATATTATGCTACAGTGACTGAAGCTGAACTCAGCTTTCCCCTGCAGTGAGGGCAATAACACAACTGCCAATTAATGCTATGCGCAGTTTGCCAGTGTTAACAGTGCTAGGCATTCTACTTCAACTCCTGCGCCATTGGAAAAAACGTGGGCGTGGCTGACCTCTCGCAGGCTAACAGGGAGTGCGTTGTTGGCTTAGGGTGTAAAACGAACTGCTGTGACCATGTTTGTAACCTAACAGCGCTGCACCTTGTGTCTCATTGAGTGAGTTTTGTGTATCAGGCCATTTGGCAGAGGAAAGTGTCTCCTCAGTCTATCCTTGGGTTATTTCTGACCATCTGTGCTCAGTCATTAACAGACCTTTTCACAGTCAATTGTCTTGTTTGTCTCCGCTCTTCTTCATTTCCATTACTTGCACCACACATGAACAGTGGGATGAACCAAATGCTTCTTTTCCTCCCTAAATGTAAATGACATAAGGAAGGAGAGGACGTTTTATTATCAGGGGCTAGGGAGAGCTTTGGAGCCATAGGTTAATTCAAAGTGGCATCATGGAGGATGCATCAAGCAGTGGAGATCAAATTACAGGGCAAAGCGCTCAGTGGTAAGAAAAACAAGCCAGTGGTATGCTGCAGAATGTGTGCATGCACGCTGTGTGTGTTTAGCAGCAAGTAAATGTGTGTCTGCGAGACTGGAGAAAGAGAGGGGGGGGAGGCAAAGGAGACAGCAAAAGGATAGGAGGAGGAGGAGGAGGAGGGGGGTGTCCATAGGGGGTGGGGATGGAAGGAAAGTGAGTGGGGAGAGCAGGCTAACTGGGCCAGCATGTACACATCACCTCCACCAATTAGTCACTCATCTCATCCTCACACAATGCATCACCTACCATTCCTGATGTTTACAATCGTCAGAGAAAGAAATAACTGTAAATATCACTGCAGCAGCAATGGCATTCAACCAAAAAAAAAATCCTCTGCTTGAAATGGGTTTAGCCATTCCTTCTTCCCCCTCACGCCTTTGTTATTGGTCTTTCTGCAATGATTTGCCTAAGGACCCAGATTTCCTAGCAACAGCCTGCCACCAAACATTTGGCAGGAGTTCAACATTCTCTCTCTTTGTGAGAAATGGCAGAGCTGCCTCCCTGCTCTGCGTCTGCCACCAGCCCTGCTGCTGCTGCTGCTGCTGCTGCTGCCGCCACCGCCGCCGCCGCTACTGCTGGATGAGCCAGACTGGCTGCAAGAGCCCTCTAATAATTCTGTTTTCATCCAATCACACCACATAGTAGCAGGCACCTTGAGAGCCTCTGCCAGGAATCATCAATCACCTCTTTAACACACATGCTCCGACAAACACAGGCGCACGTGCAGGCGAATAACATGGTAACATGCACACATGTGCGTTTCGGTAATTAAATCTACAGATTAGAGTGTACATGACCGCATATACCGCCTAGCAGTTGTTTAATGAGAATCAACAAAGTGCATTAATACGCAGCAGTGTTCATAAAGCAAGAGGGACGGAGAGAGAGACAATGTACAATCTGGCTGTAAATTGGGTAAATACGTCTGAGTACTCTCGACAAGGTTAATGGAGAGAGGAGGCCTTAGTGCACACCGGTTTAGACATGCCACACTGTATTAAGTGGGAATAGCTGTGGCAGTGTATCTGGCTAAGTAGTTTAGAAGTGCGAATAGGACTCTAATAAAGCAAATGATCCCCCTGTTTTGACAAAGAGGCCCAGGAGAGATGCCGAACACCACGTTTTAGATTCCAGGCACTAACAAACACCCATTTGTGGCCTTTCTATCCCCCCTAAAATCCCATGGAAGCTTTTCCCTGTGCACAAGACTGTCGGATGTGGGCAAAACCCAACTGCCAATTTGCAGAGGATGTGCCGTGTTTGCTAATGCGAAACAGAGGCTAAAAATGAGACCACACAAACTCTGGAGGATGGACCGACTGATCTGCTTTCTGGCACAAACACTGATGGCTTTTTATCTGGCGTTTGTTTCCGTCACTGGGCAGTACAGTGCACTCGCGCTTGTGGGCAACAGGGGGAGAGTTGTGTATTTCACTTGGGACAATATGTCAAGCTGCATGTTGATGGCTAGGCAGTAATGCTGATTTATGCCGATAATGAACTGCTTAAAGATGTGGAATGCAGTGCAATTTCAGGGCTATCATCTTGACTTCACATCAGAGAAAATGTGGATCTGCAGGAATTACACATAATCCCAAAGAGTGAAACATGAGCGCTGCAGGCCATCCTAATCCAGAAGCTGTAAGTGAAGACATTACCTCAGTGGTGCAGCTTGAATGCGTGTGTGTGTGTGTGTGAATGTCTATGAAAACATCTGTCCTCCTCAGTTTGTGTGTGTGTGTTGTCTGTAAAGGGAAGACTGCATTGGAATGAACTTGCATAATCGATTTTTACACTTTCACAGCACCTGTTGGCTTGTCTTCACGTTTAAAGGAATGAATGAATGCATTACATGTAGAACAATTTCACACTGTGCTGCAGCTACGTGCACAAAGAGCGGGGGGGAAATGGGGAGAATGGAGCTGTTTTGTCTCAATAGGTAACATAGCTCATTTCACTCAACAAAGGATGAATGGATATATTGACAATGCAAAAGGCAAGCTGAGGCATTTCCTGAATAAAGCCTCTTAACATTTTGTCCTCTTCTGGCAATAGAGTTGGGGAACAGTCATTTTGAATGTAGAAGGTCTCACTTACCGCAATATAATAGACCTTGGCTTTCTCCACCAGCTCCCAGTTGCTGTCCAAGTCCAGGTGTTTTTCCTTTTTGTAGCAGTTTGCCGCTGCCAGGTTAGCAACAAGGGACCTGCCGAGACAGACCCCATAAATCTTCTGCCTCGCTTATCATCCATCTTAATTTTGTCTCAAAAACATCCCTAAAAACACTCAGGCCCCAGACTTTCCTTTGTTCTTTCACGATCTAAAAGAGTGATAATAGTTTCTTATAATGTCTGAACTACAGCGAAATGAAGTCATCTGGATGTCTTAAGTTTTCTTTCTTCAAAAAAATGATTATCTCAAACAAAAAAATCAAAAAGAGATTAACATAAATTGAGAGATTTTCAAGGCCAAAAATAGGCCACCTTCAAATGACTCAAATAATAACATCACCTGGAGAGTGGGCTATTGTTAAAAGAGGGAAAACAACAGAAATGCATTAGAAAATGAACACTTGAGTCAAGTAGTGAGTGGTGAGAGCCAGAAAGTGAAGCAGGTGGCATTATCTTAACACAGCTCATTAGCCAGTCCTCACGCGCCATCTCTTTATGAGCGGCCATCAAAATGAATGCAACCATCATTGCTACTTAAGGGAAAAACGATTAGGCAGCCATATGACAGAAGGGTGTTGCCACAGGATGAGGTCCACTCTAACATGGTGAAAAAAATATGCTAACCATGCTTAGCATCAACCAGAAGAGTAACAGTGGGCTCAGCTGATCAGATGATAGGACCATAGGATTGGGAGTACAACAATTCCTCAAATTATTCCAATAATTCGATTATAAAAAAAAATCATTGAGGAATTTTGTTAGAGTCGAGGCTTCGTTTACGTCATATAACTTGGAAAGCTTGGAAACATTGCGTAAAGAGATCCGTGCTAAAATTCACACAGCGAGGGGTTTCGTGCATTTCTGCAGACTTACGTTACGGGAGCTTACTTTATTAATTATTCACTAATGTATTAATTGTCCCCGACACAGATTCACAATCGCTCAGAATGACACTAAGTTATTGTGAAGCTTTCACATGCTTTGCTAATCCCCCCCTAAGCAAACCTAAGGGATGTTGAATTAGAACTGCTTAATTATTTAAACACTAGCTAGCTATAGCTAGTTTTAACGCCCGGTATTTGTGATTATTGGTTTATCAAGGTTAATCAATAACAGCCAATTGCTTGCTCATATAAACAGTTCTTTTATGTGACATAATGCACTATGAATTATTACTGGAATAATTGATGAAAAAAATCGATACAATACTAGATTCTAAAAATACTCGATAGTTGCAGCCCTAGACCTAAGCTGCACTAATGGACGTCAAGGTTAGCACAAGCGTAAGAGACACAGCATGCGTGTCATTAAAGAGAACAGCACACTGAAAAGACAACTGGCCTTATCAACACATTTAACATTTAACACTACAAAGACAAAGTGGGGAACTGTACTATTTGCAGCTTCACTGAATGATATATTCTACATAATAATGCAATCCATCACCACTTTTAATCAATTAAACTAAAAAAACGTATTCCGACAGCATCTTAAAACATGGGCAACGTGCAAAAAGAATCATTCTGGGCTTTGATTATGATAAAACAAACTGCTGAGAATGTTAAAGGATGGACGAAACGTTTGATTACACAAGAAAAAGGTGATTTTTCAGCATACGGTGTCGTCACCTACTGGTACTCAAATTGTCACATTTGAACAGGATTTTTTTTTTCCCTTTGAAAACACGCACTAATCAAAGCCTGGGGTCTGTGACATGCTGACTTCCAATCCTTCAAAGCCATCACCCTTCCAATCTGGCCCTGCTGGCGACCTTTCCTCTGGCCTCTTGAGCTGTCTGTTAAACACCTGTAAGAAATATTACAGAGCTTGTCTCCCTGAGCACAGCACCTGACCTTTTCAGGTGTCAGAGCTCACATCAAACAAGCCCACTAAGGCCATTCAGCAGGGCCGTCTCCTGGAGAAGTGAGGGTCCAGCCACTGAGTGACTGACAACTCCAGTGGCAGCAGATGAAGGGCTGCAGAGGAAGACAGTGTTTAGAAAAGGAGGTTATTGATCCACACCTGGTGTATCATGAACTGGAAGCCTCACTGTTAGCGTGCGTGTTTGTGTGTGAGTGTGTGTGTGCGCAGGTTTTGACCTCTGCCGTCTCAGATGTGCTGATGATGATGCTAGCGTGAGAGTCGCCAGAGAGGCTAAAGCCCCTTTTACAACTGAGAAGGCTGACAGGTGAGAGCTGGGACAGCCAAGCCAACTTTAACACATTGCTACTGTCAGCCTATAGATGGATGACAACCCACTGAGGCGGCAGAGACTGAGTGGGGGCCTGGAAAAACACAGTCAAGCTGTTCCTTTTCCTTTTGATGTGTGAGCTGAGCTATGATTCCCTGTTATGACTTCCAGCCCCGAGGAGCCAAACTGCCTGCCTGAGGATGTGAAAATGAACAGAAATGACTTGGATCAAAAGTGAGCGGGTTACTTTTTGGTCAAAGGTGGCTGGAAGGTGGCTAACCTATTGTCTCCAGTGATGCAGGCTGCACAGGTACCAGTCGGCTCCTCGTTTTGTTCGTAGTAATGGGCGTCAACGTGAGCCTCGTCTGCCTTCTTCTTCAGAATCTCCCCGAAGTGGTCGGTACCGATGCACCCGAAGAACGTAGCCACCTTGTAGGGTTTCTGGATCATCCACTGAGAAAGTGAACATAAACAACTAACTTAACAGCAGTTACAGTAAGCGCAGTTTACAAAATATAAGTCTGTTTGAAGGGTCAAGTTCAGCTAAGGCAGATGGCACACAAACTGTAGCTTCACAGCAAACATACTGCTTGTGATATATGAGGGCTGCGAGCTGTGGTAAACAACCCAAGACCAATTCCATTCCACACAGAGGCACTATTCTCATCCAGGCACTCTTTCCTCCCTGTGTGCTAAAAACAGTCTCATCTCCTTATTTACACAAAGCCCATAATTCAAGGCTCCATCTTACTTATGCAAACACAGACTGTGTGTGTGTGTGAGTGAGAGCGGGGGAACGAGAGAGAGTATGTACCTGCTACCGCAGGAAACTCCCCAAACTACTCGTCTGCCATTTTTTTTTTATCTCGACACTCCTGATGTACCCGGCGAATTTTATCTGATGAGAGAGGGGCTGCTCGAATATCTATCGCACTCAGGGTTAACCTCCAAAGATTTACTGACGTACAGCGTGTGCTGCTGTTTTTGCATTTTATTGCAGCCTCCTGTTTTGTTGCTGACGGGGGCCCCTGGTGAATGAGATGTTGCTGCTTTCGGGGATGACCTGTATATGTGTGAAATTAATCATTTCACATGACCAAATAGCATCTTGGTGGGGGGAAGAAAAATGTATTTTCATCATCCATCCTGAGATGTTGTCCCCTGTTGTTTTGTTCTTCCCCCTCTGGTCTCCAGGTAACTAGTTCAGATGGAGAAAATAAATAATCAAACAGAGAAATAAAATTACCCAGGAAGAAATTCATTACTTTAAGCAAGACTGTGGTGTGTTTTCAGACTGCCAATCAGCCTGCATTGCATCAGGCTCAAAAAAATGATTATTTTTACTTTCTATGAACCCCCATGTTTCTGATTTCCTGTTGTAATTTCCATTGCAGAGAGTGATGCGTTCAAATTCCGTGTTTAGTATGACCAACAGTTCAAAACCATGTTGTGATATAAAACAGAGACGAGCGACAGATGACATTGATATTCTGCTTCATAAAAGACAAGAGATTAATAAAGAACCTCAAGTTTAATTCAATATTTTAAGATTGTATGGTAATGCAAAGTACGTCTTGGCCCACGAGCGAGCCAACCACGTGTCATCTCGAGTCACGGCTCAGTCAGTCATTCAACTGCGCCCTCCCCGAAATGAAATGCACAAACATACAAGAAACACGCGCGGGAAAAATCCACTGCAAAAGCCAACAGAAGCAAGCTCTTCCACCCTAACCTCTTGCTGCAGGCACCTCACACTTATCAAGGTCACTGACTCCAGTACACGTCAACTCCAATCTGATTTTCCCTTTGCAGTGATGAGCTCAGAATCCAAGGTTAGGAGCTGCAGGCTGTAAATAATGACAGCGTGGCCCCTCCATTTTCAGGCCTCTCAGGTGGGAATAGAGAGGGCATCTCAGGGGCCCCTGTCCCTCTGATGACAGCATGGTGAATCACAGCGCAGCCACCAACCTCGCAACCACCTACCCCCACCCAAACCCCTTCATCCGAACCATCCTGCCTCCTCCACCTCCTCTGTCTCTCTCTCTCTCTCTCTCACTCTGACCGTCGGCTGTACTCTCACTGCCAGCTCAGCTTGTCATTTTACAGGGTCATTAACAGACACACATACACACCAACATGTGCATCAGTACACAGTGCACCCACGCAGGAAAAAGGCTGACACACACACACAAACATGAACATACACATATATATAAAAAAAAAACCTCTAGTACCACAGCATCAAAACGCCCTCCCTTCCTAAAAAATCCACCCCTGCTTTTGCCAGAAGCTGCTCTCCTACTCCAATAAACACAAAGCAGCAAAAGATAAGAAGAAAATGTCTTCATTGTGAGCATGTAAAAAAATGTATCTCGCCATTTCTTCCTTCTGCTCTGTGGTGCACGGGAGTTACATCAATTCATTTCCATCCCTGGCACCCTGCAGACAATCCCTCTCTATTCCCAGATTATGTGAGATAATACCTCCGTAATGACAAAAGTGCTATTCGCAGGGTCACCAAGAGGTCAACCAACCCTGCGCAGGGTATTCATTCTTAGTCGTATCCCAATTATACCGCAGTGGCAGAGGCAGAAATTGGCAAATGTACATCAAGGCGCTTCATTACTGAGGGCCGCTCCAGTGAAATTAAGCAGCAGATGAGACAGAGTGAGATTTGCCCCCCAGGCGGCATGTTAGAGAGAGCGAGAGAGAGAGAGAGAGAGGAGGATGGGAAGAAAAAAAGGAAGCTGAAGTAACAGATTTTCCTGAAGGCGCTGGGAGCCTGTATCTTACACAGCAGCTCATGTATATTTACTTAACTAGGGAGAATGCTGGTCCCCAAAGATTAATAGGTTCCCATGGTACACAACAGCGACATATCTCTGGGTACGTTCAGATATGGAAGGCAAACCTAATACAAACAAGCAGGAAAAATATCCCTGAAAAGCAGGGGGTAAGATGCTGCACAGACTCCTCGCTAAAGGCAAAGTGATGATAAGTATACATTATGTTAAGTGGAGAATAAGCCTGGCGTCTCTTTCTGTTTGGATTCCATTTACCCAAATAATCTCGACCCCCCACCCACCCGACACTAGCCCCGGGGCCCCCACATGGCTATTAATTATGACATCTCATGGTTGCAAGGAGCCCCACTTGGGGAGCTGACCCAGGACTGCTCCTAGCAGCTGCCACCTTTCACTACGGAGGCAGCCGCTTCACGTGGCAGCTTCCAGGAGGGCAATTACGGAGCCCAGATGAGATGAGGCGGCTGAATGTTTGGGACTTGAACACTCAGACTGCCATTAGCACTATAAGCTATTACATTCCCTCTTCCTCTTTTTTTGGCCCCCGCCTTCCATCTCCTCACTCACTTGCTGCTGTATATTGATGAAGTGGTAATGGGATCTCTAGTTAGATATTCCTCCTGTAAAAACATTGTCTTGTTTCTAGTCCCCCCCAGGGGTCAATGTATTCTCCCAGAGTTGCTGGGAATCATTTCTGCTCTATTAATGATGCAATTCCGATGCAATTCAGATCTACTGAAGACGCCGCACAGCGAGCTTTTGGCGAGGAGTTGAAAGATGACAATGTGTATTATTCGGCAGCTCGATAACAAAGCGGCGCCTTCTGCACATCGCCAGGAAGCTGGTTGGCCGTCACTCTCACGCTACTCAGTGCATCGGGAGTCTGTTCTCCTCACTTCACCTCACTGGCGGGGGTACTCCTCCTGAGAAGAACGTGTCCATGCCTTCACACGGTCACATTAGTTATAGGTTAATCAACCCCACAAAAACTGCAATGTCCATAGAAACCTACAACAGGTGAGGGCAGGGGTGCTGGAGGCTGGGTCGGCCTGTAGCAGCCTTTGCTCACTCCACAGCTTTTAGTGCCTGAGGTGTATCCGTGTTTCTTCTTACTGTACAGTTTAAACAACTAGCAGACATCTGTCCATCAAAACCTGTCACGGCAAGAGCTTTTATATAAAGCACAGCTGAGCAGAGGGCCCTCAACATGAGCGCTGACATTGATGAGGTCTGGCAGCTTTCATTAAATCACTCTTTGCTGTAAAGAGCAGGGCATCTAAGCACCCGGCCGACGATTTTTCACTCAATCAGGTAACACACAATCTATTCACCCCACCATCCTCCCTGTGCTCTCGGGGGCTGAAGCCTTCTGGTCAATAACTCCAATCAGTTCAATTTCATGCACAGTTAGTCGTGTTTGGGTGCTAGGGCCCTGCTTGCGATACAGGTTGCATATGTTGTTGTCGCCGGTGTTGGTTTTCTTTAATTTTTCATCTTCCCTGAGAGGGTTGATAAGTGGGGTGGAGACCTTCACTGTGCAGAAAGTGGAGACTAGCCAGGGCTAGCATGGTTGTTTTAACTCTGCTTCACCACAGCGGGCTCCCTGCCAAGCCAATAAAAGTCTCTGTGCTCTGCATCAGTGACACAGTTAAAAGAATAGAGAGCGGGCGAGAGGGAGAGCTGTAAATGATCAACACGATAATGAGCTGATTATCAGTCAAAGGCATGGATAAGCTCTCTCTCCAGTAATTTCCTTTCAGATCAGTCAACCACATTCTCCTCTCTGCAATCAACACTCAAAGGGGAGGCATAGCATTTAGCCTGATGGGAGTCCAGCCGATCGTTGTTGTCTTCTGATCTGTGCCTGGCTTGTCCCTCGCTGACACCCCAGCATGATGGGGAGGCTTGTGTATCACTGCTCAAGTCCACTTTCGTAACGGTTATTTCACAGTTGTCTTGCAGCTTCAGGCTCTGGCTGCAAGACAATATAAAGCTGACTGATGCTCTACAGATGATCAAATGTACTGTGAAATCTGGAAGTATTTGGACAGTGACTCATTTCCTTTTGTTTTGACTCGACTTAAGCATTAGGTTTAAAATTTAACAACTGTGGCTGAAGCACTGAGGCCAGTTGCAATACAAGTAAGTATTTCTGGACATGTTTCTGACATCAGTCACTCGCCCGTCTCGGTGAACAAATAAAATGTATCAGTTCACACCGACTCACATTAAAGCCATGTTGTTTTACACGCATTTGTATCCCCATCTGGTACATTTAGTGATGCGTAATGTTAAAAAAGCAGGCGTTGACATGCAGCAAATCAAGGCTGAATTGACTGACATCAATTCACCTTTAACGTTAATTAATTTGAATAAAAACCTGGAAACACAAAAATGTGAGAAATATCACAAGGTGCACACAAGGTGGGTCTAAAACTTAACAGTAAGGTGTAATTTGTCATTTCTTGTATTTAATTAATTAGGTAAATAAGACTTATCTAACAAATTGGGGAAGCTTCTATCAAAGGCAATTTAGACGTTATATCTAGACACTAAACAGGAAGCTTGGGATTAAGATAACGCTTAAATATAAAAAGGAAACCGATCCACTGAATGCAGTAGGTTATGGTTGATTACACCACAATGCTTCTAACATCCCATTATTTTACATTTTGAACATTCAGATTTGTAAGAATACAGTTTCATGGGACCATTAAGTTTGTTTACATCCATGCTGACGGATTTGTGCCCATTGTTTGTTTTCACTTTTAAAGAGCAGAACCAGATGAGGACATGGAGACATTTACTCATTAGTTACTTTACACTGAAGTATTGCAGACATGCAAATCATTTGTGCTTCAATCACGTTTTGTTATATATTATTATTACATATTGTAATTAATCAAGTACCAGTAACATAGCTGTTTCCCTCTTGAGGTGACATTGGTGCTGTGCTTGTGACCCATGTATATACTATATTCTCCTATGCTTTTTAAAAATCAGCCACTTGGCATTAGGGGGTTGGGGGAGGAAGAAGTGATACAAATAATAATTTAAAATGCAACGTATGAACATCATGGTCATATATTGTATCTGTTCCTTTTTATCCTACTTTGCTGGTGGAGGTATGAAACAGGAAGCACGATGAGGTTTAGAATAGAAAAAGCAGAAGAAGTTCCTGCTAATTATTTTGTGCTTTGTTCTTTTTCCATCTGTGTTTCTCACATTCTGTTTGTCCTCTAGCAAACTTAGCCAAGTGTAAAAACCTTTGTGATATTTCAGATTTTTTTTTGTCTTTGCTTCAAATTTTTACTTCTTCCACAAATTGAAAATGTGCATAAAAACAGGTGGCCTGAGAACAACCCATTGTTTCATTTCAGACCAAGTGTGCTGGAGAAGAAACACATTAGCATAACTAATGTGTTGCTAACCAAATACTAATGAACATCACTTGATATCAGCCATGCTTAAAACTTAACAAAAAAACAGAAACATTAGAAAAAAACACAAGTACAACTGAGGGGGGAAAAGATCCGTCTGTACTACACACTGAAACACTACCCCCAGGGGAGTGATGTTAAACTACACAAAACCCCCAAAAACAACAACAAAAAAAAGGAGGTAGCTTGTGTCCATGTACACATACGTGTGTCACAGATGGGGGTGGCGGGCGGGGAGGTGACGGCTCCTGGGAGCAGCCCCTGATGATAAGCATCAAACTGGATGACACACTCTGTAGATTCTGATGTTAAACACAACGAGAATGTCCCTGACAGTATCTCTGCACCCTCTTCAGAGAGTTATCAAAGGGCAAGTTCAGTGAGCACAGAATAAAAACCCTCCACACCCCTCCCCATCACACACACACACACACACACACACACACACACACACCTTCTTACATATCTCACTGCAGCATCTTCGCGCTGCATAGAAATCAGGCATGTGTCGCTGTCTCCAGGCACCAGGTTTATCTAAAAAGGAAACACCTGATTTTTTTTTTGGCTCCTCTTCATTCCTCACTTCCCTTGTTAAACACACAACCTTGATTTTGTTTCTGTTGCCCGGGAGGGGTGAATTATTTACAGGATAAACAAGGTGATGTTGTTTCAGTCAGTCAGAGCCAAACTCCCCTCTTGCAGCAGCAAAGAGGCAGACAGATTTACCTGGCAGGCATGAGGGGCTGAGCTTGGATGCAGGAGTCAGGGAGCAGCATCACAATGGTGGGCTGTACGGTGATACCTATCTGGGATTGGGGGGGGGGGCTTAGGATAGAAAACTAATTCACACCAGATTCATGGGCTGGGAGTCCCAGACTGCTGGGTTGTCCTATTTATCAACCAAGACAATGGTAGCTATAAAAGCACATGAGCTGATTTACTGAGGGTGTATGTGCATTAGGTTTAGAGTGGGGGTGAATTTAAGTGATTATAAAGTGTCATTTGTGTTTGCGGGGGTTGTTGCCATACAAGGTTCAGGCAGAGCAATGATGAGGGACCTTTGCAGCTAAAGCCTCTAATCCTATCTGTGGTCCATGGGCTCCAGCTGGTGGGAGTGCAGCTGTGCTCGGCCCTTGTACAGGTGAATGTGTTCCGCCCTCCTCTCACACAGCCCCCCTGTACACAGTATGGTGGATTTCCACGGTGCTTTAATCCTGCAGCACCGGTAGTTTTATATATATATATATATACGTCAGTGACAGTACCAGTTCAGGGCTTAGCACAGGTCAGGCCAGTGCAGAAAATTCACTCCACAGCATTTACAATCAGCAACAGCGCGATCAGATCATTCAACAATCTATCTTCTTCTTATTAACCCAAATCTCCAATTACACACCGTGTTGGATCACACTCACACACTGCCCGACAGTAATTTAAGCATATATGGAGTACCGCCTGAACATAAGCACCTTAAAGTGTGACTGTCACAGATTCACCTAACGGTGGTCATGCTGCATTATTTCTGCTAGATACTTGTGTTTTCAAGGAATCAGGCAGACAAAACTGCAGAGCTCCCAGCTTGACCTGTGACTCCGTCTGCACGTTCACTACAAAATGATTCACATTTAACACATCGGTTTACTTTGACAGGGACACAATGGGAGGATGCGATTCGGCCCTTGGCTCGGATCGAAAAACAACATTCCTAATGTCTTTACGCACTGTAGCAAGATCGCACTTATCATATTACTCATGCCTTTGTGTCCTTTTCTGCAGGCAAGGAGGTTTCTCTTCATGTTACCAGCTGGAAATATCGGTGATGAGCTTCTCCGCTTACTAAGCTCGCTGGTGTAAAGGCAGTTTGTGTGCAGATTCTGTGGCCGGCTGGCTGCACAGGTAAGCAGAAAATAGCTCTTAGCTTTGGCCTGACCTTGAGGAGGATGTCATTCAATCAGTGAGCTTGCTGCAGTAAAGGCCCTATCATTGCACTAATAGACTGAATCTTCCTCTGCGTCTGGCTCATGGACATCGCATGGATGCCTTCCTCCTGCTTGGCAAGTTAAAGATGCAATTTATTCAATAAATTAAACAGAGAAAATAAGCCATGATGAAAGAAATACTGATGCTGCTGTTGGGAGGATATAGATTGAATCTGGGTAACAGTCTGCACACCTAATTTAATTTCCAGTTTATAGACATAACAGAGTTGGATGATGCCAATTGACAAAACAGTTAAAATGCAAGACTGAACAGACTGTGCTTGTGTTCTCGTTGCCAAGAACGAACATCAGAGGTGGAGAGAGTGTGCGGCGTGCTCCTTATCTACACCCCATCACCCAGCTAGACGCAGACAGAGTCGACGTAATAGGGAAAAAAGATTTAAGAACAGTTGCCCACTTTGAACTTTGAGGTTTTGCGATCAAATTCCACCTTATCAACTGGCAGCTTAAACAAGTTTTGTTATTTCTCTGATGGCTTACAAAGAGAGAGAAAGAGGGAGAAGGGGCAGAACAAGCAGGAAGCATCATAACTACTGGCTGCTGCAGTGCATCGTGACAAACAACGGCAAAAAAAAAAACTTGGGATTTATTGCTCTGATAACCTTCCAGATTCCTTCGGCTGGTGCTGCGTGCCAGACAACTCCAACAGAGTTATGCATCATTAATCCGCATGAAGACTGCCAATGATAAATAACGCTCCGCGTCCCTATGAAAAATAACACAGTTATTACCGAACCATAAAGAATGGCATTCGTATCATCACTTCAAGCAGATAATAATGTGAAGATATGATGTTTCGAGCATTCAAAAGCACACTCGCTGTGACAGTGAGCAGTATATTTCTGCTCTCATCAATGTGCTGCTGGAAAAAGAACTCCCGATAAATAACAGCGCTTGAGCAGAGCAAATCAAAGATCTCACCATGTCCACACCATGCCGCTCGCAACACTGACTGGGCACTTAAGCAATCAAATACCATTTAGTGCATCGTAAACCAAGGTAAATAACATCTTCACTCACATGAGTAACAAGCGGCAGGTAATCAAAACACAACACAAATAAAACGCGTCTCGTAGTCTGGTGCTTGATGTTTCCCACAAAGAGCAGCTCATTTCGCTCATTTGATAATTTCTCAAGGCCCAGACTTGAATCCCGTCCAATAAACATAGTAATCCTATATCCCCTACAGGTGTAAATTCTTGGTGGTTTAACAGTGCAAAGAGAAACTAGAAGGAACTCCTTTTGATACGGAGATGTTTCCAGCACCAGATGCTGAGGGGCCCTGTCTTGTGAGAAACCGGGCGAAGATCACTTACTTTCCTATTGAGAGCTGGAACATAAATTCAAACCCTGCTATAAATCAAATATAAATTTTCGGCTCCCCTCACTTTTCTGGGAACGGCTGCAATAACAATGTCATTCGACTCTGCCTGGTTACCATTAGCGCTCTGGATTCCATCCATGCTAATGATTTGGTTCTGTATCCTGTGCATTTTACAAACCCAGCAGACGAAGAAGGGAAATATTACTGACCTATTTAACACTTTGCAGGTTACACAAAGAAACTAAGGTCTGTGGCAGATGCTCTTTACATATACTGTATTTCCAAAGCCTCTCAAAATGGATTCTCCTTGCCAGATATAACACTCTGTGTGCCAATAATGTTAATATACCGAAACTCTGCGGCTGCGACTTTCACATTTCTAGACAGCAACGTTTCTGAGCCAAAAAGGAGGACAATGCACTCCAGTTAAATCTAACTTGAGTGAAAAATGTGATTTCTATTTAGATATTGTTCAGTGTGCCAACAAGCCTCCTCTGCCCCAAAACACAATTCAATCTTATTCAGTCTATTTTCTCCTTGAAATCACAGTCTCATAATAATATTCTTTAAAAAATGAACATGGGCCAATACTGATTCACCTCCCAACTCCCAAACCACACTGAATATTTACCGGAATGGCCATATATCACAGTCTGAGCAGTTTTCATAACCCAAGTATATACAGTGTTGTATCAGAATCCAATTCACATATTTGTTTCGCACAGTGTAAACAGACTTCTTAAAACCATAACCCTAAAGTGGAGCACAGGGAGCCGATTCTGGTTACAAAGACTGTTTAGAAAGAGCCTTTCTGGGTGACGCATACTTTACTTTTTAAGCAAAAAGCAAACCAATTTCAGCGCAGCACCTGCACCTTCTGCCCTGTTGGCTTTGGCAAAGCAGACTCAATGAGTTTTCAGCCAACACTACAGGGCTATGCGCCTCGAAGAATCTGGACTGACAGAAGGCTTTCACACAAGAACCAAGGTCACCAGTGCATTTACACAGTGCATAGGATCTTCCCAGAGCCAGAGGAAGTGCTGTGTCTCTCTCACACCCCCTTGAAATAAAAACCAATAAGTGCAGGCGGATAGCAAGTTAAACAAACTTAACAATACTTCGATACTCTGCAGAAGGAATAAATAAGCAGAACATTAACAAGCTGTTCTTGTTCTTATGGTATTATACACTTAAGCATAAACCGAGTGCGTGTGTAACAAAATGCATCACCGCGTCTCGATGGCTGTGAGTTTGAGTGTTTGTGTAATAATGTCACAGGCTAATGTCAGACATCCTCTTTTAGGGGAAATGTATCATCACCACCACCATCGTGTGCGATCAGCTGCTTTCAGATAAGAAAACATTTTTGGAGAACAGACAAGCAAGTTCAACTTAAGACCGCCACACACTTAACAGAAAGCAATGTGCTATATGTTGTAATTCACTCAAATACAAAAACACAGATCAGATGATAAACTACGCTACTTTTTTAAACTTGTAATCACCTCTGCCGAGGAGCTTATTCTCCCTCTTTTTTAGTGTGTGAGTGAGTAGGATAACTCAAACCTTGTTTACAAATTTCAGTATAAATTTGTCAAAAAAAAAACACACACAAATAGGCAATGAGCCAGGGAACAAGTAATGGCTGCTCCGTGCATGTACAGGAACGGACGGACAAAGCCGGAGTTGTTCTGTTTAATTCGTACTGTCAACAGATCCCAGTTTCGGGTCCATTGGTTTCTAATGAAGACATAAATCTGTGAAAGGAGTATTTGTAAGTATATGGTTTGTATTATAAGGTCAGTCATTTCCTAAAGCAATCGGGCACTATATCGCAGCACTGGAGTGCCTGGGTGTTCACTGCTCATATACCGTTTGTGTTTTTAGTAGTTTTTGGACAACATCAGAGCTCTGTGACGGATAGCAATGAATTAGCAACGCTTCTGAACAGTTGTACCTGTGTGTTTTGTTCTTTTCATGTGATTAACCTTAACCTTTAATAATTCAAGACAGAGCATGTTCTAATTTGATGCTGATCCAGATTCAGATATAATTTCTATTATTGTAACACATTTATAAACATGCATTTAAATGATATCTAATAGTATAATTATGATAATATGATAAGGGATTAGAGGATTATGCAGCCTTGTCAGAGCAGTGCATGATCTGACTGTTCTAGCTTTTAATTGTTAACAATATTTCAAAGTGGTGTTAATTCAACTCTATGGTGTATTTTAAGGCTGCAGACTGAAGTAATGTAATATTATGTGAGACATAAAATTGCATTGCTAAAATTTTAGTTCACAAAGGACTAAAGTATGTACATACACATATCACCTTGTTAAAGGGTTTTCATTTATTTGATTGGTAAGTGTGGGCATTGTTGTTAATGATGGGGAATCCAATGCAAGCTTCTTTAAAAGGCAACAAAAATCACCAACAGCTGCCAGACGCAGGAATTCAGATGTGCCAAACCAGCATATTGTGATTGGCACAAGGAAGTTACACCCACTCTGTAATAATATGTTTGTCTTTGGTGAGGTGCCAAATGGGTTGCTACCAATGCAGACGTGACAGACTGATCAGATCACGCTGTACAAAAACATTGAGCCAAAGAAAACTATAATTATTTGTCAGGTCAAGGTCAGGTCGCTGTTAAGCTCGTGTCTACAAATGATATGCAACTTATAGAACAAATTTAATAATGGGGACTCTACTCAAAAAGTCATTTTGATGAATAAGCCTTAATTATAGCTTCTTGCCATTACCTATTTTACACACTTCTCTAAGCAGAAGCCTTTCTGACAAGGTAATAGTGGCATGCACCCAGAAATTGAGAAAATATTTAATGTTTTAATTGAATAATTCTTAACACGAGTAATTTATGTTATTTTAAATGACTTAACAACTTGATTCGGTACGGTTTAGCAGCATTATACTGCACTGCTGTGACTGTGATGACTGCAGTGCTTCAAAGGATAAAGGCAAGCAAACAATACGAGCGAAAACACTTCACAAGAAATTAGCTCAACAGCCTGACTGTAGTAATATATCTTCCTCGACTCCACCACACCTGCTCAGGTCCATCTGTAATAACCTGCTGTCTACACTGCAGGTGTACTCTGGGTATTTACTCCAGACCCATTTACCACAAATACATGCTACTGTGTGTTACGTTCCTCCAGCAGCCCTGTTATATATATACCATATATCCAATGCTTCCCCAGTCTCAATCCTAGCCTTGATGATACATTTACTTCCACAAATCAATTTCTGAAACTCAGCAATTAACCCACAACACAGGAAAACAAAAAGAAATCTATAAGTCAGAGGTCTTGAGGATAGTCAGTAGTTAGTCCTGTCACTTCCTGTCAGCCTGCTTCAAAACACAGTAAAGGTCATGTGATGAGACGTGAGAAGTGTAAAAAGAAGCTGGGATGGAAAACAAAAGAAACGTGCTGCTGTACCGTTGTAAAACAGTAAATGTAACCCACCCCTTTACATTAAAATCTATATATCTGACAATCAAATAAAATGCAATATACTTATTTCCATTTGGCGTCAATAGACTTCAATCTATTCAAGCATCACATATTAATAATTTAAAATGCAATACTTCTTTCTTTCCAGTTGTTCCTGTAACTGTTTTTAAACCTTCTGCAAACTTTAAGCTGCCAGGAGCTCCTTTTGTCTTTTTGTGTACTGCTTCATAAAAAAATAACACCTCACAACAACATGCTCAGAAATAAAGCAAAAGTAAGCAGTAGGAAAGTGGCAAACAATCTCTATTCAGTGTTGCTGTAATTCCCATTGGTTACAGATAGAAGTCAATAGAAGTCATACAGCAGATCACTATTAATCTTTAATAAGTTCCTGATACAGGAAGTAATGCTTACAAGGATTACCAGTATTGCCACTGAGCGAAATGTACAGCTGAAGCTCCTAAAAGACCCATGAGACAAAATCGTCCCACTGCTGCTTTAACAGCAGCTTGGAGATTTAATTTCTTCACGTGTTTACCTTTGCTTCATACCCAAGTACCCCTCCCCTGTAACATTTCTCTCCTTTCTTCCTTCCCAGGAGACAGCACAGGCAGACGGCTCTAACAGCGGCGTGAAGCCTTGCAGTGATGGCGTATGCCGAGGCAACCGATGTGATCAATTATCGAGTGGCCGATTCTCTTTAATTAGAGGATTTAAGTATTGAGTTAGCCCGGGTGGGAAGCTGAGAAGCAGCATGTAAACCAACCTCATTACACTGCAGTGATTCACCTCCCAGGAGCCGTGATCCACGCAGTGTTTACACCATACATTTGTTTCTGTGGTAACATGTCGAGTGGAGGAATGGCTCTGTGACAGACCCAGTTTTTTTCCCCCCTCATCTCCTCGCCTCTCTCTCCATTTTTCTCTCACTCTCCCTCCCACTCACTGCTGAAGAGGCTGTCACACTGGTTTGCCTTTTGTTGTGGAGAGGTAGCACAATGTGTCCTAGTTAAAGCAGTGCCCCATCTGCCCGGCATAATTAGACAATTATGCTGGAAGGATCAGTCATTAATTCCTTTGTGGTGGCCAATTTCGCACCACAAAGAGGTCTCAGGTTTGGTTTTTCTTTGCAGATCTCTGTTCATTTACCCTGGTCCCTGTTATCGTCCTCAAGTATTGATACTGTGGCAACTTGGGGCAGGAAAATATTCTCCTGCCAATATTGACTGGTTTGTACTGTTGTAGTGAAAAGGCCAGGGGGAATATTGGCTGCTATCTTGTGCTGAATAAAAACAAGCAGCTAGGAGACAGCAGTGTGAAAAACAGACAACCATAGTTAATGGATTGAGGTTAGGTATACTAATGAAACATGCATTATGTGGAATGATCCTAGTGTTGTACTGTGAGGTGTAGACGCTAATCTGCGCAAAGAAAACCACTGCAACAGTTTACAAAAAAGAGCAACTTATCAAACAATTAAATTCCTATTTTCTGATATATCAACATTACATCCACTTCAGTATGATATAATGATATAAATGAAATCTTGTACAAAGATTGCTTAAAATAAGTGATAAAAATGTTAGCATTACCACTAGCACGTGTAGCATTAGCGCTGCCTACTATACGCCTATCAAGGCATATCATATGCAAGCTACTTTTGTAATATTAGCATTTTATTACGCATACAGGTAGCTAGCACTAATGTTAGTGTTTTGAAATAAAAAAACAAACAAAATGTAAATGTCTATTGGTGCTAAATGAAAAAACACTTTTTAAATGCAGCCGTGTAAATCATTATAAACACAGAAACAGGAGGACATTAGTCTTTATTATGTAAAGAAGAGTTTATGACTATAGACACCACTGTACTCCCCTAACCAGCCCGTATCTTTAATTATATGGAAGTGACAGACTGAAGTATCCCTCCAGCTTTTAATCTGCTCTTATGGTAAAACCTGCTGCTTGTAAAAGTACAATTTGTAAACTTCCTATCGAACATATGTGTTGTCACTTCAACTGTTTCACAGTTACACTGAGTAACTCAGCTTGACAGAGACATGTGGGATGATAACTCGCAATGTAGCTCAAATCTGATTAGAGCTGTGATCAAATCAGACATGAATTCATCTGTGAAGACAAGCAGGCAAAGAGAAAATCACCATGGAGAATTCAGTATAATTATCAAAAATCTCACAGCGGTACATTAAAGTTCTAATTACGACATATTATCTTAATTGCTAAGGAGATGCAAATCAAAACAAGGTTAACGCTGCTCCCTTAACATGCAGGAGAACATGTGGTGGGTACCTCTTCAATATTCACTGAATCAGCTTGACTTGTTCGACATGAGAGGCTGTCATTTTGTAATGCTTCCCCCTCTTAGGGGCGATAATCCATCCTAGCTGAGAGCACAAGCACCAGTGGTGCAGTCGCGCAACAATAACACAGAACAAACATCTAATTGCTCGGCATTCATTTCCTTTTATTGTACCAAACAAAGCCAGTGACAGCTCATCGTGAGCCAACTAATGCTGCCGTCTGGAGAAAATCCATATACCTCCAACACAGTGACGCTTCAGGAACTGTCTTAAGCTTAGCGACAATGTCTTTAGATATTATAAGACTCGAAACAGGGAGCTTGTAATACTTCACCTTATCTGGACAACATCATGAAACCTGGAGATCCTCAAGTTTCACACTTGGCTAGAAATTCAGCAAGAATAACAAATGTGTAGGAAACACAGGCACAAAGAGAAAAAAGTTCTCAAGAAACTGCAGCTCCCATGGTACACAACAAATTGTTTGCCATAAATTGTATCTGACAGGTGCACACTGTAACTCTGCAGACATAAGACAGCCAGATGACAGCAGGCACAAGGGGTAATGGTGACAAGAGAAGAACATGCCATTGAACATGGATTTATGAGCCTGCTCAGGCTGAGGCGATCCATCAGTGGAGTCATGTTTAGGACAGATGAGGCCTTTGGGGGGGGGTTTCAAAAGGTGCCAACACTCAAAAACATGTGGGGCAATTTGTCGCTTTTCACTAAAAAAAGAAGCCTGTTGCCACCCACAAAGGCAATTTGGAATCCAGTGCAGTCTCTTAACTGAAGCAGTCATGCTTTTGATAGCGAGCTCCCATTTCTCTGGAGGTTTTCACAGTAGCTAATTACACTGTGTGGCAGCTTTAAACTAACTGCAGACATTTTTAAACGTCTTATTCCTGACAGAAAATAATAAACAAGATTTACTCCATGTTTTCACGAAAGGATATTGGAGTTATTCCACCAATTGGCTTTGGGATGGTGGTTACCCACATACTGTAAATTGAGTTTCTCTTTCTCACTTTCTCCAACAAAATACACACATACAGTACTCGGTGACAAACACAGACCTTCCTTTGCTGGACAGAAACAAATGGCGATCCCAGGAGCTCCCTTTGGTGCTGTCCCTAGGACTCCATAACAGAGCCGACAGCTCTGATCACTCCTGAGAAAGCAAAAGCTGCTCAGGGATCGCTTTACAATTCTCAGGGGCTCGAATAACCTGATCTTGAACTGATCCTGAGCACTGATCCTTTGGTATTGGGTTAGGAACGTGTGAAGGGGCCTGTTGAATGAGCTAGCAAGATATCAACATCCTTCCTCCGTGTTGCTTCAGCCCGGGAAGATTGTTTGACTTGATTAGTCTCTACCCAAGTGTTAGAATACCCAACACCAAACCCCCCCAGATACCGGTATCGATGTGTCAGAGGGAAAGTCTCAAGGTGGAGACCATTACCCTGAGTGAGAGCACTGTAAGTTAATAGGATTTGCTCCCGATCAAGAGACTGAGCTATTTCCTGAGGCTGTTACAGGCCAAAGCACAAAAATAAATGTTTCTTTATTCAACACTATTAAGCGTCCCCCCTACAAAAAAAGTCACCACCACCCCCTTCTGTCCCCACCCCTCCATTTTCTGCTTGTTGGGATATCCGTTATTACTGCAGGAGGTTGTACTCTCCCTCTTTCTTCCCCCCCTTCATTTTTTTCTTGCAAGCAGCCAGTAAAAGTAAAAGGCTGGCACTTTTTGTCTAAAGGAGCCATTTGTTCAGGTGAAAATGAAACTTGCATGGTAAGCAGAGCCAAGCCTGTGGTTGGACAGGGGCAGAGGGGTTTCCAGATTAATCATATAGACTATACAGCATGAGGATATTCAGTGAGAAGTAATTGCCAAGGGGCTTTATGTAATGTATTCTCCCCATGAGGTAAAACCTTGTAGCCAGCAGAAAGGATAATAGAGTAAGAGGATCATATAAAAATGTTTGCTGCTCCAACCTTTAACTCGGAGCTTAACCCTGACCTCAGATAGTAATTACATAGTTAATTGCCAACTGATCAGACTGGAAAACCTCATCCAGTTATGCTGTAGATGTCAAATGGGCTTAAAAGCCTCTGTCTGAGGTGCAACAGGTCAATACTTGTCCTACATATTTTGAAGAAAGGATAGTTAGCAGTATTAGGGTCAAGTACCAGCACTTGCCTTGAATTCATCAGTATTACATACAAACTTATTCGGAATCATATTAAGAACGTAATCATTTTCACCATCAGTAGGCTCATATTTTTATTTTTGAAGTTAGCAATTAGTTCTTTTTGTCTTTAAGATGCAACTCTCAGATCTGAATGTGTGCAACTGGAGGTTGTTGACATTTTGCTTGATGTATTAGTTTAGTTTTCTTCTCACTGACTAATCAATTAATCCACTAATCGCTGCAGCACTAAATTATATTACAATGGTATCACACTGGGTTATTGTTTTACAAAACGCAGCTATCCAAATGAACAAAATCAGTTCATTAGTTAAGTCTTAGTTTAAAACCCATAAAGAATTTTGCATAGTGTAATGTATAAAGCCTGGAACACAGTTGATGACCACAGTTATGTGTCAATGTCAATGTCAAATATTTTTAGTTATGTTCTGAAGATATATATATATTTTTTAGAGCTGAGCTTATTGCTAATATTTTTATTCTACGTTTACTACTACATGTCAATCAAACGAGTAGTACAACGTTTTCCTACTAAAGACGAGAAGACACACAACAGTGATATATTTACACTAATAAATAAAGAAATTCTAGTAGAAAACAATAAAACAAATGTATTTCAGCTTTGCAGCAAATCACTAATATTAATCAGTCTTCTTCAGACAACTTAAGTTTTTACAAGCACAGTCAGAAAATTAAGCGCATTAGACTGTAAAATAAGCCTGTCTGGTTGAAAAAAAAAAAACCTCAGGGATTTGTTTAAAACCTTGAGAGAGTATAGAACTGGCGCATTTCACTACAGATCTGAACGTATCTCACTCAGGAAACCTGAATGTCTTCGGTGAGTCAAATAGTTAAGTTGAGCCAGTTCTGCCATAAACCCGGTGGGAGAGCTTGGAATAATCTAGGCGATGTTAATGATGCAATTTATATGTGAGGGGACCGGTGTTTGGCAGGCTCTTTCCGTCTGAGCGGGCTGCACAACCCAGCGAGCTCCCAGCACCCCCTGCTAGATGGAGGTGGTGGAGTAGGAGGAGGATGTCAGAGCCCATGTGAAAAGAGGGAGCGAGCGAAGCACTGATAAGAGCCATTACTATTAGTGTCTGTCTGTCACCTGCTGTGCGTCATCCAGCCTTCTCTCTCTCCACATGCGCCCCCATCCCCGTCGCTCTATCCCCATTCGTTTTCCTGAGGCACATCACTTCAAATTTGCACTCACCTACACATTTTCCATCCTGTCACAGATATACTCTTGAAAACAGAGCCAAGCTGCACTTTGAAAACTACTGCGAGCTTTGTTTCAAAACAGTTGTGAATTAGTGGAGGTGCAGACAGCTGCCAGCATTTATTTGATAAACAAAATAGCTATAGATGAATAACTGAAATGACACAAGGAGACACAATATTAGAGGCATACCATTTCTCAGATTTTCCAAGCGAACACAAAGCCTAATTTGGCATTTCATTTATTACTTGGCACAATACTACACCTCCTTAAACTTATGAACCCAGGAAAAATGAACAGTAATTGCAGGCTGTTCTTTATTTTCTTAAAACCTTTTTAACCAAAATATTTAAAGCTGTTTTTCCTCAGTTGCTATGCAACACTTCAACCGCAAGAGTGGGAGCATGCTGAGAATGTGCCAAATAAATAGTACTGCCACAGACATTCTGCAGGGAAATATGAGCGAGGGGCATTGTTCAATAATCACATGAAAATGTAGAACAGTTGTGTAAAATGCACAATCATTCGTTCATTCATCATTTACTTGACCTGTGTCGACAGATGAGCCAACCAATAGTTTGTTTAATGAACCATTGTTTACAGCCTGAAAGGTTCCCCCGCATCACGTTCTGTTTTCTGTGCCTGCTCACAAAACATACAAGTGCCTGCCTTTAACTGCAGGATGCAGTGACGTGGCATGCGTACCAAGTGTCCTGTGCAAAATATCATTCTGTAATTCGACATGAGAATGCTGCCAGAAACGTAGACTACTGTCTGTTTCACAAGTCCTTTCAGATTTCACTCCGAGCTCGCCTGGAGCCCGGGAAACTGATACACAGCCAAGCAAAAAGTAAGCAAGCCAATGGGTCCAGTCTTTCTTTCTGAGCCTGGAACCAAGGACTTAAAGCAAGGACATGTTATGCAAGATATCACATTCAATTCCACTGCCAGCCTCTGAGGCCAGATGATACACACTGAGTGTGTCTGTCTCTTGAGCCCTCAATGTTAATCAACACTCTTTCCAATGCATACTTATGAGTTACAATCTACTCCCCACGTCTTTCCTTTGGCAGCTTAAATTAAGTTGCAAATTTGACAGCAAATTAACTTCAACGGGGATGATATGTCACCTATACGGCTATCTGAGCCATTTCTCACCAGGGCAACACAAACCTTGTCCGTCTGCGAGGAAAATTAAATCACACAAGAATGTTCACGTGAAAGTCAAATTCAGGTAAAAAGCGAAGCGGGGCCATCAGTTGTTAACAAAACCCTCTGATGACAAAGCCCTGCATAATTGCCCAGTCAACCTGGATCACTGTGAACACAGAGCTCGATTTTAATACAAGCTGGTATTAGCTGTGACATACAGTCACAATATAGTTGAGGTGGGAGGAACACATGTTCAGATGGTGTGTGTACGCAACACATGGATGTGGAACCAACAGAGATATCCCCACTTCATCATTGAGTAAATGGCACCGCAGACATGAGCTGCAACTTCACAGCTGCCTCATGGCGGGTGACATTGAAGCCCACGCATGAACACATCGCTCATCAAAGCGAATGAGGCGTTCTGTGCTTCCGCTGCTTGTACTGAGGAAAACAATGGCAGCCCCCCTCGAGTGCATACTTGCACACCTGGAATGTCTAGAATGAGTGGAGACGGGAATGATAAAGAAAAGAAAATCCATTTGGCATCTTGCATCTCTCAAGAAACTTAACAGAGCGTGATCTTCCACTGCTTCGTAATGGGAAGGAAACTGAAAGAGCCCAGTGCCATAAAATGGCTCAAAGCAGGCGTTAACAGTGGTTCTGCAATTAACCTGTCTTAAAACAAACAAGAGGCTTTTGCTTTAACAACAGGCGCATACTCGAGAGGCTTGATTTCTGTGGTGTGAAGCTCAAAGCCCACCAGGGTTTGGTCAAGAGCATGCTCCTTTTTAGCGCCGCTGCACTGAGATGTACGTAGCCACAGGCTTACTCAATGCGATCAAAAACCAGAGCGGAAAGTCAAAACGCTACCAACGATCCTGCACTAAATGCATCAAAAGCCCTGCAAGTCGTTCCACAAAGAATGTTTGTTAACACTAAATCAGAAGGCGAGAGTAAAATGTAAGTGGAAGCAGAAAGGAGCACAAAATTGTGAATGCCCTCTTTTAGCGTCTAAACACATTCTCCGTAGTGTTCAATGACATAGTTTGAACACAAAAGCTCCACTCTTTCTCAACTTTCTAACTGTCCTCCTTCCTCTAAGTGGTACCAGACATAGGCATTTCTTCTTTTAGCCCGGTCGAGTGGAGGCAGGTTGCTGTTCTTTATTTATTTAACAAAATGAGCTGTAAAAGCCAAACATTAGGTCATGGAATATTTTCACCCCAAGAAATAAGTCCGTGCCTTCAATGAGACGTCGGACCCAGTTTTAGCTATTACACTACAAAATATGAGTTGGTGAAGACCTTTTTCGAAGTCAAATAGAGCGGAGGGATTTTTTGGTTTTGTTTTTCTTAAATACAACTTTCAGCAGTGTGGTACACATGCGTTTCCAATTAACAGCGCAGAGCCAACATCCTAGTCTGGGCCCCATTCACCCCTTCCACGAATGACCAAGCCTGGGGAAATGTTAAACAGCCATCATAACCGTGACAAAGACGGCAGATTTTTCAAAAGCCTTTCTAAACAATAATTAAGACACCACAGTGAATTGATGATGTAGACTGCGAGCATCGCACATAATCTAAATAAAAAAAGGGAACATACTTAATCATAACTTTTTTGTGACACACTCCCAGCTAAAGCACTTCTACAAAGCAATTTGTCCCTTTGCTGAATGGATAAAAATCCTGCTTACAGTGCAAAGGAATAAAATATGTCAATGGTGTTGATTTGTGAGGATCATGATGAGAACGCGCGGTTTACACGAGGCACTCGGAGTAGGATTTGCTTCCCTGGCAGCAGCAATAACTCCCTGGGAGCCTGTCTCTGCTCAGACTTCAATCTCTGGGCCCTAAGGAGCTGTTGTAGGACTTTGATGTTCTGTTTAAATGAATTGACTGTGCTTCTTGATACAGCCCTCCAGTCAACTGACTCCCCCAACCAAATATGTCACCTGTGACAAACACCATGCGTGCTCTTTGGCACTACATAGTGGACCACATGTAAAAAAGCCATGGTTTGCCCTTCACCTTTGTAATTGACTATATATATATGTATATATATATATATATATATATATATTCAATTACAAAGGTGAAGGGCAAACCATGGCTAGGAAAACTACATATATATGTATTTCCCGCCACACCCTATCCGAGCAGAAGTCCTTTGATGTGTGAGCCTCTATGTGAGCAAGCAGCACTAGGCTGGTTTGAGTTACCTTACAGCCCTGCAACCTCCAGTAGGTAAGCCTTTATGTCGAATGCCCCTTCAGGGCATGGCGTTTGTTGGAGCCTGGGTAAAGGCAACAACCTCCAACCCACTTCTATCACTGCATTTCTTTTTTTTTTCGTAAAAATCAGAGTCAGAAAGCTCTGCATACAAGTTTGCAACTTCACTGACGTGATCCAAACTACATCTAAGGCTTATTGAGGAGCACTGCTGCACAGCTAAGGAAGTACAAATGTGTTGACATGTCTACCGTGGGACTTCTAGTTTGTCACAACGTGTGCTTTGAATATAAATAAGTAGTGACAGGAGCCATAATAAATGGAAAAAAGAAAAAAGTTATGTCCCAGTGCTAAAGATAGCATTGAGTGCAATCAATTGACAACTAGCAAACACAGCAACGGATGATTTCGATCAAAGTGCAGGGCAGAGACTATGGACGGTGGAAAACAATACTTATCCATCTAAGCTTCAGTTTGGTCAATTCTCATTTGACTAAATCCAATTACCATCGATTCTGCCTCTTCTTAAAGCCAGGGTTTAGGTTTTCCTTGATAGTGCAGAAATCTTAACTCGGATGAAGCGGCAGTATTTAACCTATTACAGCCTCCGATGAAGCGGAGGAAAGTCTGAGTTCTACTGGCGAAGGCATTGATCCTCCCACACCCTGGGTTTTCCCAGCGTGTGCAGCGATTCCTGTGCAAAGCCTCTGAACACTTCTCTCTCTCCTCCAGCGGCGGTGGTGCTCCTGAGCAAACCTGCCCTGGATCGAGCATCTCATTTATTCACTGGGGCCTTTGATGTGGATTCAGTGCTGCAGTGCATATCATTCGTGTTTGAAGGTTCAGCTTCCACAATACAGCAAGGTTTGAAGTTTCACATATTGCAGGTGCTACAATGTGATAATCTGGGAGCCGGTTATGCATTATACATTTTTCATAAAAGAATACCATCACCTGAAAGTGAAATGTGGAAAAGTCAGTGCTTGAAGGTATATATTGACAGAAACTGTTTCTGAGACTTCTGGGTGTGGGACGAAAACACTCTTGTTATCATGAACATTTCAAAATCAGCTCTACATCTTCCCTTGGAAGGGGGTAAATATCCAAATAAGCAACGTAAAATAACATTTGACTGGGGCCAACCATGCCATTATAAGACCAATTTAGTTGACTGAACGCTTCTCAGAGGGCACAGAGGCCATGACGGCTCTTTCTCCAGTACAGGCCAGCAAGAAAAATATCTCCTTCTGATTTCACAAGGGAGTTGATATGTGCCTTGGGCCAGTTCCTTCAACATATTCTTAAATAAAAAATGAAAAAGTCCTTGTCAGCGTCTATGTCTTAACTGAGGCACACCAAACTACATCAGTGTCTGGCTTTAGCTATTGCAATGAAAAGACACAAGGAAATAATCTGTTGGAAAATGTTGTGATTACCATATTCAAGACCGACTCCAGTAGAGGAAAAAAAAGCCACTGCATCAAGCACACATTAAAAAAAACAGGGGGAGAATAAAATCAAATTGGTCCGTGAGTGACTGAGGTTTATGCAAACGCTTCTGATCTTGATAATTAAAGAGTGTTTGTATGGAGGTGCACAGCTCCGAGTCTCTTTTTAAAGGATGTTTACTCTCTCCAAAAGCTTGGAGATGGTGGCAGCCTGAGGGCCTGCCTGCCTTCTTTTTCCTCTCTCTGTATCTATCTTGTGCTAAATAAACATACAAACACACAACAGCATACACATACATGTGTACAAATACCGAACTCCACACACTGTACTGACATGTACAAACAAAAAAACCCACACACAACATCAGCCTCTCAATTAGCTTCTGCTCTCATTCCTCCTTGGAAGAGAATTAATTTTCTAGCTGGATGCTTTTTCTTTGTTTATTGTGAGCCGACCAAAGCCCTATCAGCAGCTAATCACTGCATGTCAAAATCAGACGTACCACAGTCACTTAAAAAAAAATAATAATAAGGAAATAAAAATGAAAGGACTCTGTGATAATCTTCTCGAGTTTAGATTGCCATTTTCGATTTGGACAATCACCAATTTCTTTTAGATGCTCAAATCTGTCTAACAGCCAGGGAGAAGATCAGCATTTGTTTGATATAATTTGTTGTGACATGTTAATTGCATCTACTTGTAATTCTCTCTAATTGATGTTTGATATGTCTCAGGAAATTAGGCCAAATAGATAACACTGCAAATATTAGGAACCCTCCCCTCCTTTTTCTTTTGGTGGCAGGTCTGATGAATTCCCAACACCTAAAACTGTAATGTGTCAACATGCTGTGAAGCTACAGTATGTGCTGTATTCCCAAAGCTGCCAGGCTGACAAATCAAAGGTTACAGGCATACCACTGTATATTCATATCACATTTATGCACAATGCAGAGGGCCAGAGGAGACTAACCTGAGCAATTTTCACTGAGTTCTGGGTTGACCCACCGGCATGGTATTCAACTTTATTCCTCTTGACGATTTCTTCAAACCTGAAATGAGACAAATAAGAGAGTTGTTACAAAAACAGGCTTAGACGCAGTGAATTAGACCAGTTCTGCTCCTATGGACTTAAAGTTTTCAGACAATGTGCATCTTCTTTTCTTTATTTTTTCTTGAGATAGGTCAAAATGGAAACCTGTGGCTGACATAGGAGACACAGTTGAGAAAACCACACTCACACAAAACTCAGAGACAAACATAAGACATGAAGCAAAGGAAACTCTATACAGGGGTCTGCTTATTTTTTGTTGAAACTGATTAGGCACTCAACTGTGATATGATCATTTAAGCTAATCTTTTCACTATTTATCTATTACTACTTCACCATTTCCGTCTTTTTGACTGTGCACATGTATTCCAGAAGGAGCAAAAAGGACACAAAGCAGGTCATGGTAAGATGTTTAAAATATCCAGTTCATAGGTATGACACAAAACAGCTGAAGTTGGCACTAACACAAACATTGGAACATATAGCACCGTCAATAACTGTTTTAGACATCTCTGCTCTTTTGCTCCACTCTCAATTGGAAGACACCGTTTAGGTCTTGCAGCAAGCACAAATGTAATTTTTATTATTATTTTTAAGAAGTCGAGACCATTCGAAACTTACCAATTTATGTTAACTTCCTAAAAAAGGCTGGATGAGAAAATAGGGAGAAAAACTTTAAATATTCGACCACAAATGTTGCTGAAGCTCAAAAGAAAGACTTAGGGTCAAAATGTCAGCTTGATAAAAGCAAACGAGGAACGCTGTCCACACATGGTTGCAGTTAGCCGAACACTATTAAAGCAAGATGAGCAGGGAAAGTTTTTTCTGAGGAACTTGAAACTTGAAATGTTTCCTCAAAAGGATTCATGAAATAAAAGAAACGATTCATCTTCCACTTGGAAGAAATACATAACCACGACTACATTTCATAGGTGGTCATGGGTTCAAAGTAAATACAAAGCAAGTTTTACTATTTCCTTGTGTACAAAAACCCCATAGCCAGATAACTTGTTTACGGGGAGACTGCATCTGATTAAATGTTTGATGTCTGAACTATACAGCAAAGTTTAGAAACGACTGTAACAGACTAAACACAATGAGTCAAGAAAACAGACTTTTTACTTTAAGGGACTGGGGAGTAAACAATTGCTGAATTTTCAAATATAAACCACAGAACACCCTTGGGTCTACAATGAAATGCTCAAGGCTGTTCTATCATTTTTATATTTTCTGAACATAGTGCCATTTAAAACATCAATAACTTCACTACTTGGGCATAACATGATGCAAAGCCGGGCACACTGCAAAATAAGTCTTTGGAGGGCTGCAAACATGAATGGTGTGTATTCTCCACATCATTCATACTAACAGCCTCCCAGGGGGCTGGCGATATAAACGTGTCCACCCAGCTAAGGAAATTGACCTAACTACAGTTGAGATGACACGCCACATTACGAGGTCCTCTGTGCCGCCCCCCCCCTCCCTCAACTGCTAATTGAATACTGTCAATTTCTAAGTATATTTACATCAGCGGTGGATGACATGGTAAATAGTAGAAGGTGCATAATTCCATTCCCACAAGCGTTATATGTAATTCCACCTCAGATGAACATAGTAAGAGGGGTTGTTGATAAAATGTTTGAGCATAATCCCAAGGGGCGCTGGTTATGTAAAGGCTCCGCTATCCAGTACCAATACATTTTTTTTCTTAAGATTAACAACATGGGGGAGGTAAAAGGTTACACGTTTTGAGTGAATTTTGAGGTTTAGTCTGCAAATATATATATGTACACACACACACACACACACACACACACACACACACACAGTATATAGTCCCTGCACACTGGTAAGTAATATGTATGCAAAGTGCACCATGGCTTACCAACATGTGTCAGCCAGAGGTGTTCAATACTACTGCACAACCTGTTTTAACTAGGCATGGCTGAATGTTGAGTGAGTGTGAAAGTAACCTTTACTGCTTCAAAGAAAGTCTGCATATCATGTCTCAAGGCAAGGGGTCTACCCAGGGCAGAATGTTCCTAATAAAGAAAAAAAAAAACTTTCCATGCAAGTGGAAAATATGCTAACCGGGAAAAAAAAATCCTTCCCGAGACACCTGTTATGACTCCTTGACAAAGGAAGAATTTGAGCACTGTGGGTGTTTATAACATGAAGGCAGCCGAGGGACTCTAGAACCCATTTCAAATAGACACACGGCTTCTGAGGATTTGAGCTTTTTTTCATTCCCTAGAAGTATTTGCTCCACCTTTCAGTGCAGACAGCATGGGGCCCTGCTCTTGGACGCCTCGAAAATCCCATCCGAAAAGGAGCAGCTGCCTCGAGACCTTTACACCCTCCAACGTCATGTGATCCCATAGTAGTGACACCGTAAACGGCCCCCTTGGCCATTTAGGGAGAGAAAATCCCTTTCCATCTACTGCAGTCTAAGCTCACTCAGTGATGGGAGGGAGCAGAGGAAAATAAATTGTTTTGAACAAAATGTCCTCAGCCTGTAACCTCTGCTTTTAAGACCTGGTGGTGTTGTTAAATCGAAGAGCAATTCCAACTATGCCATGCATTCCACTAATGTATGGAGAGTCTGTGTTATTTAAAATGTGCTTTAGCCCTGACACTGGATAAATACCACTCTTAACTAAGCACTGTGCTATTTTTCAATTTCATACCTTCCAGTTTGAGACTAATAGAGGCAGTTGTTCATTTGGCTTAAATCAAATCATACTCAAATTAGGGAAATTAGGCAACTGAATGCAATATTTGTATTCAGATGATAAAAGAGTCCCTGAAAGCTAATACTTCTACATCTCTCCAGCTTAATATATCCAGATTTTTGGGTCAGACTACACAAGTCAGGAACATCATGCTGTTTACATTCCTGGGATGGAGCCCCCACTGTTGCCCCATCAAGGGAAATATGAGAGCTTCCAAAGTACTATGAGTGTTCTCTGCCCCGAGTGACTCGCGAGCCCCTCTCACACCTTCCCTAAAAAAAGGCAAGTATATTATTTACATGAGGCAATAATTCAAGATTTGCTCTTCTAAGTCTCCTACATGGAGGGCAAGGTGAGCCCATTTACCCAATCCCTCTTCATTCGCCTTTGATGTTAGCCAATCTCTATAAGACCGGATGAGTGGCCCAAAATCCCAGTCGAGTGATTTCACAGGAAGAACAAGTCTCTGTTAATCAATGGCTAGATTGGATCTGTATCCTCGAGAGTGGTCCGCCTGAAAGTCCTCCCAAGTGTTTGAGTGCACACCGGGGTAATTCAACGCTAATGATCACCACAGCACCCATTCTCCAACGCACCGTTCGTCCTTATTTAATTGCCTTGTTCAGGTTTAAACAGCTTACAAATCACGAGGACAGGCAGGAAAACATGATCAAACAACCCCCATCGCTAATCAGGGGAGGACAGGGCAAGAAATGAGAGGACTGGGGCATCTTGGGCATGCTCTTAGAAAGGAGGAGGTTTGTACAGGAACAGTAAGTTATCTCTGATTCTACTACAGCAGGCAGGTACATTTAAACAGGCAGATCAATCTTTCTCTCCCTCTCCGACAGAAGCAGAGAGGGGGCAATACAGCTAAAAGGCTTTAGTAATCCCGGTTTCAACACAGCCATCTGGAGTGGAGACAGGTTCCACCATTGATTAGATTCCCCAATCAGTGTGTGCATCCTACACCCGCCTTCCTTGGTAGTCTGGAGGCAGTACAAGGCCTGATGCACAGTAATTGTTTCCATAGGTCAGGCAGAGGAAAAACAGCTTGGGGATGTGATGAAAGGGAGATGGAAAGGGTGAGGAATATTGTTGTTTTTTCCCCCAATTAAATTGTTTGTCAAACCCTTCACAAAGGGTTACGCAGTTTATCTGTTTAAAATCAATACGCTCGTCTCAGTGTGAAAGCTTGTCCCGAAACAAGACAGGCCCATTAATTATTCTGTTCTGTGCGCTATCGCTGGGCTGCTCAAGGTTGAGCCTTATCTTTTCTTATTTTAAATCAATAATTATCTTCTACCGTGCTCACGCTCCCCCTCAGAAATAGATGTGCTTTTCATTCAACGCCTGTAAAGTGTCTCTCTCTGTAGCAACCGGTGAGGAACGCCGAATGAATAGGACATTCTTATCAGTGGAACATTAGGGCAGGATGGGAATAGATGGCGAAGAATGAGGCACATAAAAGTACTGAACACAAATGAGTCATGATTCAAACAGCGAGAGAGGCCTTGTTCCCGTCCTCTGACATCTTCTAATAGACTACAGTAAGGGATGAATGTTGATTTACACAAAAGCACTACGATAGCGCCGCCGTTCAGGTTTCTCAATCCATTTGGGTAAATCCCTATTCAGCTGAGAAAACCCGTCTTATGTCCCCCAACTCCAGCCACGTTGAGCCTTTTTTGCATTATAGACAGGATGCACAATTAATGCCTGCACAATTACATGGTCATAATGGGTGAGTAATTGCATTAGAATGTAGAAACAACAAATGTGCATCCCTTTAATAATTGGCTGATCCAGCAGTAGCAGCAGCCCATTTGTTGACGTTAAGCGAGGACTGCTGTTTGTACTTAATTAGGCTGCACTCAAGGATTAGGCGGCGGGGGTAAAATCTGGTCACGGAGGATGAGTTCATATTATTTCCTCTAAAATGTCACAGGTTTTTGGCTTCGCGCTGCAGAGGGTGGCGTTGTTTGTCACACTGTACTGTGTGGATGTGGGAGAGTGAGTGCGAGAGCGTGTGTGCGAGCGTGAGGACATGAAAGAGAGAGAGAGAGAGAGAGAGAAAGAAGGACACATTGAGGAAGAGTGAGAAGAGGGAGTGTGTAAGCAAGGATAGGACTTGTAGTGTTCTCTTGAGGATTGAGATTTGAAGCCGGAGCACAAAGCCTTTGAGACATTCCCCTTATCTCGGAGGTTGATAGCAGGATCTTGGTGATTCAGAGCACTACGTATGAATAATTCTACCAACACCCCCTACTGCGAGGACCATATGGCACAGTGTGAACTTTAAACACGCGGGGAGTGTTACTGCTCACCAGTCAGGCCTCCCATCTCTACCCCCGCACAGGCTAGACGCAGAGAAATTACCAGCATAGATAGTGTACTAACTAGTGTAAATGTATAGGGGCTGCTGCCATCAGTGGCTTTTCTTATGTTTCTGCCAAGGATCAAAGATGACTTAAAAATAGCCCAAGCATGATTTTCCTGAACTAAGCATGCTGTATGTGGATTATGTTTGTTACACCCCTTTGACTCGTGATGTTTCCTTCTGGCACCACCTGCTGGCAGCCGCCATCAACGAGAGGGAGGTGAGGACGAGCCTTAATTATGATTGCATCAGCCATCTCTTATGATGCAGCATGAACACTTAATGCACAGCGTTCACCCTGCATCACAGCATGCCGACCTAGTTCGTCAAACAACAATGGCAGTACAAGCTAAAAGGCTTGTTTGTTTAGGTAAGACAAAAACGTGAATTGACACGGTCTAGATGCACATTTGTTACAGTTCAGTGCACTGTAGGAGAGTGTCTATACCATTTATGCAAGTGTCTCACGTATAACAATAAAACTTTGCAAGCAATGTGCCTGCTGAATGAGCAAGTTTCTGATGTCTCAATTACCGGTCGAGTGTCATTAATCTCCGCTCTTGCTCTTTGCCCCAGCGGTTGGCTGATGGATGCAGGTCCGTGAACTTTGCCCTCAGCAGCATGAGGAGCCGGATGTACTGACCCCCCCCATAGTACTGTAGTACAGTAGAAGCTGGGAAGTAAAAGTTGGGCAGGGGGGGTTGTAATGTGTCTACACATTCAGTCAAGCATGAGTGCATCCAGTGAAGTGCCACCATGGTAAGCACATGCAGCTTCTGCATGCAGGCTTGAACATATGTGTGCATGCACACACACACACACAAGAAGGAGCGCTTCTCCTCTTGACACACCAGGATAGCTCCGCTGGGGGTTTCTAGCACTCACAATTTGCTTCATTATATATTAAAAAATATAAAGCGAGGGGTAGAGTCAAGTGTGTTTACAGAGTAGAATCTATCTCTCACACACACCCAGGAGCCAGAGTGTTTAGCATGTACTCAAGTGAGAGAGGCCTTTGTTGTTTTTTTCCCCAGTAAGCAGATTGAGCTGCACAGCAGCAGCAGGAGTGTGTAAGATGTACACAGACAGCGGGGTGTGTGAGTGGAGAGGCACCTCCACTGATCTCCTGTGTCGTGTGATGATGTGTGTGTGATGTGTGTGTCTCAATCCAGCACTGATCCCCCTGAGTCAGCCCTGTCAGTGATATGAGCCTCCCACCCTCTCTCTCCCTTCCCTTCGCCATCCGGAATGCTAATAACAGCCAGCCACTAACGCTGCAGCCCTGAATTATTCATGCAGCAGAGGGTCACACGGCATAATGAGGAGTTTACTCTCATTCTGGATGTGATTGTGACGCTGCTAATCTGCATTTAGCACAGGGAAAAAGAGAAAAGGAAAGTGGCGGCAGCGGTGGGGAGGAGTAGCGAGAGAGAGAGAGAGGGAGGAAGGAGGATGAGCACTGATGAACTTAATTGCTGTGAGCAAACAACCTCTGAAAAGAGTCACGCCATCATCCAGAGATGAGAAAGTAAACAATTAATTATCATCGGACAGAGGTAGTCATAAAACAAATGTTTGAACGGCACTAATATTCAGGAGCCAGCTGATATACCCACCCCACCAAAACCACCACCACCCCGAGGTGACAATACACTCACTGTAACAATGACTCACTCATTTGACACACCAATAATCATTAGCTCTAATATGATATGGTTAACAAGCCCAGAAAGCTTTGGGTGGGTTGTTTATTGTGAAATGCAGTGTGTTCTAAACAACCTGTAGTGCCTTGTTATGCTAAAATAAAATGTCTATTTGCCCACATAATAATCTCCTGCAGAACGAGGCGTGTTTTCAATATGTTGACATGTTGTTTCCTATGGAGACTCCCTGAAAGCTGTAGACTCCTGATGCCCCCTGCTGGACGCTAAGGGTACTGTACAGGGGTTGGAATTTAACGCTGACCTGACAAATTCATTACTGAGAGAAAAAAGGAAATGTAAATCATCTCAACGTGAAAAAAACTTTAAAATCACTTTAGAAGGACTGTGAGATAATTTGCAACTGCATAAACTAAAATAGAAAACGGTGACTAATGCAGCTTTACTCAGAAAATACCTTGCGTGAATTTGTCTCATTATATGGGACAATGTGTACCCCTATTTTTTTAACTCATATAAAGTTATTGCAAAGTTTCTTCCTTGCACTACATGATGGCAGCAAAAACTCAAACAATTACACTGACTGAACATGTCCGAGCAGGCCCAACAAAAGTCAGACACTACTTTGGTTTGTTGGTTTCACCTCACACCTCAAAGATCAAAACAACCAAGGTGATCAGTAAAAACTAGGGCTGAGGGAAGTTGGTTAGTGGCAGGTGTGAGGTGAAACCAACCCAGAGGATAAATCTGTGTTCACCAACCAACTTCTATCAGACCGACGAAGCCGTTACAAGGGGAGAAAAAACTAAACTAAACATTGAGCTCTAGCCAGTACTAACAGGGAAGTTGTTGGGTTCTACTGTACAGCAGGCAATTTCTCAGGATTATATGGACTCTGCTGTGTCTGGATAATTGAATTCAGACATGGCCACAGTGCACTGCCTCCAATGATCTCCCTCCCACCAGGCTGATGGGGAAAAATGAATGTGTGTTACACTGTGTAGATTCAGAAGCACAACAATACTGTTAGCCGACTCGCCTCTGCAAGTCTACTGTGGCCTTTTTACAAACGCTAGCTGTCACAACATTTCAATCCATTTCTTCTACTTGCATGGAGCAATGACCTTGCAAGTGACCCGTTTGCCCTGGACACGGAGCTACTATTTCAACATCAATCGTTCACAAGCTGTACTGCTACTGCAACAGATGAGGTTGAACCTGTATGTAAAACTGCATGTACTTTTACGTATAGCATGGTCACGATGAACATGGTCGTGTGTGGCTACTGAGCGGACATGCATTGAAATGCATTGTGCTGGGAATTAGCCACCAAAGCTACATGTTAATCCTGCCCTGACCTTGTGCTGAATGTGGAGGGAACCGTGTCTGTGGGGCTAAAGATAACACCGCTGCTTTGTGCTGGAGGAGAACAACACTGCTGATGATGCTGCTCTGTGCCGCTGCTACTGCCCAAGGTCACATGTGTCCCTTTGTGCAGTAACAAGACCTGACAAGGTAGCCTGTTGTTAAGTGTAGATAATCAGATGCACTGATCTGTCATCTGGTGCTTTACAATTAACATAACAATAATAGTAAAAATATGTAATGTTTCCTTTCTTTATAATAAAAGAAAACACTTTAATCCTTTTTCTGTGGCCTAGCTTTCCACTAATATTTATATATGTCTGTTAGCAGCTGTAAGATTATGTCACAAGGTCATGGACTCCAGGCTATGTCCAGACCAGCAGTGAGTTTCTGACTCCCATCGTCCCACTGCAGAGATACCCATAAGCAAACACTCAAAACCAAAACCAGGTGGAGCTGCTCAGTGACCTGCAGGTAAGAATGTGGTTATCTTCCATCCAACAGACACATGGTGCTCGTTGTGTGGACCAATAAATTCCTGGAAAACAGCATTTGTTGCTCAGTCAATCAATCCGAGTTAAAACGAGGCTTAAATATTATTTAGCACACTTTTCTAAAAGCAGGCAAACAAAGGTTATGTCTGAATATTACATACTGAACAGGCAGCTTTATAGATAAACTGCCCACTTATCCTGACATGTCATCTGAAAGGTTTAAGACAACAACATAGCTGCTAGTTTGATCCACCAATGACGCCATGTTGTCTCACTGGATTGTACTGTATGCCAAGAAAAAGTGAAGCTCTGGTGCAAACATAATTTGTAAAATAATTTTTAAATATTTTGGTAAGTATATCTTTTTAAAAATAAAAGACCACTGCACGAAAGCTGTAATCGCAAATCAGGGAGATTCTTTTTTTTTTTTTGCATTATTTGAGGTCTGCAAACACTGGACCTTTTCTAGTATTTTGACATTAGCATTTTTCATTATCTGCAAATAAATGACAATATTTCTATTTGGAATATAGGATTTGTATTGTCAGCAGTTTATAGAATGAAACTAAAATGTAAATTTTAGTCAAACATATACCTATATAGAAACATTTGACAAACTGATAAAGTGGTCTCTTCATTTATTCCAGAGTTGTATATAAAGTATCCGAAACTGTAACATAAGCCGTTTAAAACTCCAGTCAGTCTTTTGCCAACAAGATAATTATAAAATTATATTTACTCAACATTCACTTACTCACTTACAATATGAAACTATATGAGAAATGTTTTATACCCCCAGAAAGTGGGACGTGATTTACGTAGATCAGATGAGAACCCCTCCCTCTCACTATCATCTTACAGGAAGAAGATTCACTTTTTTTTGCCTGCACCAAAGTCAAATCAATCTATCAAACAGAGGAAATAGAGCAGTTCTACATAAATAAGGCTGGTTCCTGCTTTAAATAATCTATTGTTTATTATCCAAGTTCACTTTTAGTTGCATTTCTGAAGAGTGAAGCGCTGCATTCTGGGACGTGCAGCAATGTTTTCGAGAAAGACTATAGTAGTACTGGGGTATCCGCTTACAATGTGAAGGAGGGAGGGTCTGGAAAAGGAAACGTGCATGGTTCCCAAATAGCATGTAGCTAAACAGGCGGATAAAATATCTTTGTAGGTCTTAAATTTAGCCCTAAGCAAAAGTAAATTCTTTTTAGTATTAGCGTCTGTCACAAATTGAGTAGAAAAAATACGAGGCTGTCAAATTCTGTGGCTCAGTGTCAGAGGGTTCATTTATGACTTGGCTATTTTGAGTACAGCTTGCAGTGTCAAGATGGTAGTAGCGGGGATGAATGGCCAGCGTAGCCCTTATTTGGTTCCAAGTCATTTGAACACTTTGCGTTACGTTACATGAAGCTTTGACTCACAAGGCTTTGTGTTTGTCTTGAGCGAGGATCTGGTCATTCGGTTTCAATCCAAACCTTTGAGGAAACAATTTAAAGAATAAGGAGCGTCAGTGGAGTTGGGTCAGAGGAGACAAAGACAATTGTGAGAGAGGTGAGGTGTTCAAACTTACTTGTCAAGGAAATCTTTGTCCACAACAGCTGAAATGTCAAGCAAGGGATTTCCCATCCCAAAAAGTGTGTTTTCACTGTGTGGAGACAAACAACATATTGTATTATGCAGACTCCCACTCGCCAGCACTTTATGAGCAGAGGAAACAAACAAGCTGCTGTGGTGCAGAAAATCATCTGATTCTGATTGTGGTCCCACGTCTCACCCATGGCTCTGGTGCCCGACCTTTTCAATACAACTTAGCGTGAGCGTGTGTGCAATACATTCGAAAACAACGTTACAGAAACGTGTGCAGTAACAAACTAATGAGCATTTTTGAGGGGGGGGGATTACTCACTTTCTGCTTACATAGTTTTTTCAGCTCCATTGAAATGACAGTCAGTGAAATGAGAAGCAGTCTCTCAGCACTCAAAGATAAAGGATTATCAGTCGTTTAAGAGCTTTTGTATAATGTGGAGGTCAAAGAATGAGTCAATGATGGGCCACAGAAGGAACCACAATCTTTTCAACTCAAGATTTTTATCATAGTGGACAAAGTCGACTCCTGACAAATGTGTTAACATAACAGGTCATTCATAATACACATGACACCAATGTAGAGAATGTCTGATTCAAAGATTTTTAAATGGACTAGCGCACATCTATACAAATTTGTCAGAGAGGATGCGGACTAATTGGAGCTGTCCTGGCGTAACACCTCAGCCTAAAGTCTGACATCAGTGTTTTTAATCAACTAGTGAGAATCCAGAGATCATCATAATAAAACAGACAATCATTACATTAGCACTGCACAGTTGTAGCTTACCTTGGAGTTGGCATGTTGTCAGAAAACTCAGCCCAAACTGACAATTCAAATGGTTTACCAGCTTCCTACTCTGTCAAAGCAACATGCTTTTTAACTACAGGAACTGAGGCTGCACGTCGGACAACTCTGACTGGCTGGTGAAGCAAGTGGGCAGACCCCAGAGTCTCTTAGACAAATGATTGGCTACGAATGTTCCAATAATTGTAAATCTTTCTATGCTGCGTTTGGAGCAAATGGTAAAGAGGTCAACCCTGTGGTAAATAAAAATACTGACATTATGTATAAACCAACCTTTAGAGACATAAGAAAACATGATTTCTTTGCCCTTTGATATCTAAACTGCGCATAGCTGCAACAAGCTATTATTTCCATTATGTTCTCAACTCATAAGTCGTTTGATATATAACATGCTTAAAAAGCTGAAACTAAACTTTACATTTTTTAGTATTAAATTACTCAAAACGACTTCAACTATCAAAACACATGTAGACTTCTATTTTTTTTAATCCACTTAATCCATTTAGGTCTTGCAGCCCTGAAATATGTATGAAATTCAAAGGGAATACATTTAATCAGTCTGTCTTCACTTTCTTTTGTTTATAGTTGGACAACAGACTATTTCTTATTATAGGAAATAATTATATGATGACTTATTGCATGTCAGTGTGAGTGATGTAGCATAAGTCTTATTAAGGTAAACTCAGCATTAACTAAGGGTGAGGTTGGCAGAGCAATTTGTGGACGATAGATTGAAGATTAAAGCAACACAGTTAGTTGCCAAGACTTTGGCATCATAGTACTAATATTCTTACCTCCCTCCAAAAGCTCCCTGAGAACTGAGTTGATATTTGAATATGAGTTGTACTCATGCAATAGTACACAACACTTTACCCTACACTACTATCTTAGGAATGTGAGAGCAAAGTGCTACAAGCTCGTCTTAGTAAGAGCAGTAAAGGACATTGAAAAACATGTCATATTCAAGTAGTCCGCTTAACCATGGCGAACTTTAAATTTAAATTCAACAATCAGCAATTTTATAATTTAAACATGTCCTTTTCCTACAGTGATACGTGTTTCGCTTCCTACATTTTCTAACTCCTGTGTTGATCAGATTAACTTTGCATGTGAATTAGTTCTTCTGTGTTTAAAGTACTAAGCCAATAAAGAGCCGAGTTGTAAATTCTAGGAGTTCACCTCCACCACCAGGAATTACTAAACATTCAAACATTAACCAGGGGTCGTGACTGAGGACTTTTACGTAAAGAACGTCAACTTTCCTGATGTCACGTGAACGTCGCACCGCTCAACTCACATTAGGCAGGAGAAAAAAAAAGCTTTTTCAAGATTCAATTAATCTCTCAGCACTTTAGGTACCTGCCAACGCTGTCAATGTTATACCAAAAATGTCCCCGCTTTACATGAAGAACACGACACTGTGACCTGCAACAGGGTTTTCATGTCGGGACAGTTTTGACATCGATAACTTTGTTGTATTGTCCGTATTAACTTTTAGTACTTAACTAAGTTCTGGTGCATTTCGCACGTTTATCATCAAACGTAGGTTTGTCGGCTGCATGTTAATAATAGAAGTGACCTTAGAGCCTATAAGTTAGCAACACTTGCTTTGGATAATTTGAAAAAAACATTTTTACAAAGAAATTAAGTAAATTCCTTCACTTAGCTCGATAACGTTGAAGTTTATCTCACGCCTGTTATATCATCTCATTGCTTTAAGCTAATAAAAGATAAACACGTCCCCCTGCAGCACGGTTTTACACCCCATCTATGATTTTTTATTTTTCTGTAGATAATCACAGTTTGGGAAATCTACGCTTCTCTGCGTCATGTGATGCTGATGCTGACGAACCCACCCTCCGTTGCTAGCTGTTGTTAGCATAGCTTAGCGCGAACAACCCGCGTCTAAACGCGAGCAGTGGTCTCCAGCTGAGCACGGCACCCGACGAGTGGCTCAGGTGTTGGCCGTGTGCGGAGCCCCGGTCTACGGGCACCTCCTGCCGACAGCTCGCCTCAAACGCCGCATACGTTAGCGCGGATTCCCAGCTAGCCGCGGCTGCTAACTGCACAAGCATCACACGAACAGGCGCCGGTTCTTACCTTAGCGCTATTTCTCTCCCTGTCGACATGTTTGCTTCTTCTTCAGACATTTATGTGTGTGTTTTTTTTATCAGACACCGGTGTTTTGACGCGGAGGAGCCCCGGGAAGCCTCTGCTCACTGCCGGGTTGGGAGCGTAGTAAGAGCCTGCTGCTGCTTTCGCTTCCCTCAAACAGATGATGCTGATAAAGAATTTGGTGAACAGATGATGCTGATAAAGAATTTGGTGAACAGCTTGAAACCTGGAGAGAGAAAACGAGTGAGCGTGTCCAGAGAAGAGCTCGTGTCATGTGGCCACTTTCCTCCCGAGCGAGTCCATGTGGATTTGAGTCGTAGAGAGCAGAAAGAGATGCGCTAGTGTCACGTTATCGCGGTGCTTTCCCCATCACCTGTTCCACCAAGATGAAGTTCAACTCACCAGATTCATGTATGCACACGTTTACTGCATCATACATTAAGCAGCGGGTATTGTTGCATAAATTCAATGCTTAACTAGAAATGTGTATCATAAAGGCAAAGCGTCGTAGCCTCAGCATCACTGACTGGGCTCAGTGCTCGGTGTTCAGGGTGCGTTCATTGGTTCAGAGCGATTTCATTGAAACTCTGATTTGTATCCCTCAAGATGCACGACAGTATTTTCATTAAAATATATGCAAATGGACCACAAATAAACCTGCATGGTTTACAATAACATCAGATTACTGCATTAGGAAACTGCACGATTTAAAATGTACTTTTCCATTTTAAACCTGCCTATTGCTTCTGTAGCATCTTCGTATCCATCCTCCTTCGTCTGTCTTCATGTGGATCTATATTGTAATTGTCACCAATCTAATCAAATAGAAACAGACTGGCTCAATAAAACGAACAGAGGAAAAGTTCTGCTGAGCGTTTGGTGAGCTGACCAGATACCATTAAAATACCTGCAGAGGCAAAACATGTTTACAGCTCAAAGAGAACAATGTTTTTTAAAGAAACTCCTTTTCAAACTTCTTTAGTTCAAATTCTTTCGTGCAAGTACATAATAAACGGATAACAAAATAAATACACTGTAAAAGGACACACACACTTTTTGCATTTGAGAATTAGCATCTTATAAATCATTGTTTAGTGCAGTTATGGCTGTGGGGTAAAAACAGTTTACCATAACAATCTGTCATTTCTGAGGCCAAGGTTGGATTCCTGGCAGGACAAAGTGGGCACCTACTATCAAACTGTGTGACTAAGCAAATATGTTCCACTAAAACACAAAATTACAATAAAGGGCTTCTAGGAAAGTTCTAGATTAAAATGTAATTTACTGCTTGAATGTGACAGGACAATTTACAATAAGTACAAAAAGGACCCACACGCTAACATCTTTAATATTTGTCCCCTGTTGAGTTCATTTATGCCAGAGTTAATACAATTTCTGAAACATTTAAAAGAGAAAAGAAACTGATTCTGCTCAGATACAAAATGTACAAGTTGATGTAAGAGATCAAAGTATCAAGTATAATAAAGACACACGCCTCAAAGTGCTATAAAATGCTTTATTACAAAATTGTGAACAATGCTAAAGCATCAACGTTCAGACCCCTTTAAACCCAACTACATTGCATATTTTTTTAAATCTTTTAAACCTTCTCCTGGTTTGCATAGAGCATAATCTCACATGAAATTAAAGCCACGAAGCAGGTGAAACTTTATGAGGAATCATGTACAGCGAGTGTTTAACAAATTATTCCCATGATAAATATCTATTACCATGATTCCCATTACACCATATACAAGTGATACAAAATGTCTACAAATGAAACCTGTATCAATTGCAAATAATGTTTATTTCTCAAGGCACATCAGTTGGTACTGGATACTTAAAAAGACACATTCACACCAACGGTCTCCAGATATTTCAACGCATTAACTACAGTTGCCATGAAAAGTGGACAGGTATGTCAATACTTGTTTAGCGAACATAACATTAAAAGAAGGTTCTTCAACAGCCGCAAATGGCACTGTGCTTCATCTATAAACTCTGGTCATTCCCTTGACTACCTAGGAGAAGTGTGCAATTCACGTATCACAATAAATGATGCACAACATTAAACAGACAACATTGAACATACATCTATGAGCAGTGTTTAGACAAAAACTGCAGCTTCTGTGTAGAATACTGAGCCTTGTTAGCTTGCAGTGAAAATAAGAGTAATTGGGACTGTTAGGCCTCATAGTGTAGCACGAGCCTATTTATTACATCTAATCTCAATGCAGCATGTGAAATAGAAAAATGTATCTAAAATAGGTTGAATTTAAAGTTGCAAGCGCTTGTTATCTTGATCTGCTGTGGGAAGAATCAATGTCTTAAAAAAGAAACTAGCCCTTTAACTCAAATACGTATTGCAGTGCATTCATTGAGCAAGGCAAATGTCTTTGGCAGAACTGAAGAACATAACAGCTACAGTTGTAGTATAACATGTAAAATAAGGAGCAGTGTTTTTACTTTCACTTGTGATCATATGCAATAGTGTAAACAGACAACAAACACCGAATATGTTTAGTCCCCAAGTTCACGTGCTCGTTCTATCAATGATGATGTTAACACTATTAGTATTATTTAAATTTAGACGGGTCAGGAAATACCAATCCACCCCCACATTATAAGAAATCCAACCTCTAATCAAAATATATATATACTTCTGGGATTTGTCAAAATAACCTTTGAAACAAATTTTTTACACACTTTTGAAAATACAGACGCTCCCAGTAAGAATCTAACGCATACGATCGTTCCAATGTTTACATTCTATCAGAACAGCAACTGTTACAGACAGGACATGGGACTAATACACAAACACTGTCCACATTAGGGTGATGGACACTGTCATCTTAGCTCTGATGAAAGAAACATCTGTTCATCCAATATCTTCTGTCACAGCTGGACAGACACAGCGTGAAGCAGTGGAACAGTGGCCATCGTCTTACTGGTACCAGGGGGTCTTCCTGACCCAGTGGAGGGTGAAACCTGCATCTGTCCGGATCTTAATGGAAGCTGCCTCAGCCTCCCTGACCGTCTCCTTCACAGACTGCATCAGGTTCTGGGCATTGTGGACCAACATCTCAGTAGCCTGGGGGAAAATACATTTGATGACAGTGAAACATGAGGCTGGAGAAATCCTATTTCAACAGCTATTCAAAGTAAGTAGTGGGACCTTGTGGCCTGACATGCTCATCAGAAAGACTCTGCTCACCTGCTCTGACTCCTCTTCACTGATGTTGGTACGACCCAACATGGTGGCCTTGACTGTGGACAAGATTTTGAGCTGAGTGCTGATGGTGGGAATACGCTCACACACCTGAAACAAGATCAGGAAACCAGTTACCAGAATAATTCAGTTGAGTTTTTCCACAGTGAGGAGGTAACATTTCACCTACAAACTGACCTGAAGCAGATTGGTTCGGATGCGTTTGTCCGTGCACTGCTTAGCCACTTCTTTGGCCAGCTTTGTAACTTCATCAGAAGCCTTCGCAATGTCCTTTGCGCACTGGATGAGGGCGCGCTTGTTTCCGCTGCCTCCGCGCACCAGGCGGGACATCTCAGCCATGAGCAAGGCCATTCGTTTGGCAGCGCCAATGATGTCATTACCCTTTGAAGTATGAGAGAAATATTATCAGTCCGAAAGCTTAGGGTTTCAGTCCATTCCTGTGTTTGCAGGTTGACTTACTTTGCTGGACCACTTGCGGGCTTCATCGTGGAGCTGCCTGGCAGCTACCATCATGGGCTCATTAACCATATCACCGGCCTTCTGCTCGGGGAACTCCTCATCCTTCTCCTCTGGAGGAGGAGGCCTTGGGGGAGGAACCTCACCCTCTGGAAGAGGAGGCTTGGGTGGTGCTGCCTCATCATTAAGCTATAAGAAAAAAAATCAAAGCACTTGTGGTTTGGTAGTTTAAATACACAAGTCATTTTGGATATTATTAGCATCTTAACACTGCTTGAGGTAACTAAGCTCGACCCTACTTGGATTTGGTACCAGATACTTAATTTGCAACACAGTACCCACTAAATATAGCTGAAACTGTGGTGTACTGCCATTACATAGGCGACGAGCTGACCATGGTTGTGCTTCACCAAGTAGTAGTTTGCAGTGTGTTCATATCACCTTTTGGTTTTGCCTCAGCTCAAACCATTAACAATGATCTAAATTGTTTTACTGATTAAACTGTGTGCTGTAATATGTAATTCCACTGCTAGCTATCACATAGAAAGGCAAACGGAAATTTTTTCTTTTACATTGAGCTGTTCCAGTTCTGGAGGAGGTGGTGGTGGGAATTCTGGCTCTTGCGGCTGGAAGGCCTCCCTGACCTTTGCCACAGCACCAAGAATCTTATAACCTGAGTCCAGAAAGCCCTTCTGAAGACCTGGCGATCAAAACAAACACATTAACAGCATGTTTCACACAAAATCCACGAGCAACATTACACAGTCAACTTACTTGGATCCTGGATATTCCCAGCCACTGCCTTAGCTCCCATCACCATGGGCGAAATGGTCCGGCTCAGTTCATCAGACGCAGCCTTCACTATCTCCCTGAATTTAGGATCCTCAGAGTTCTCCACCTCTCTCTTTGCCACCAGGAGGATACGATTTGCTCTGCGTGCAATGCTGGTCGCACCAGCCACGAGCATCTGAGGCTGGTGATTGGCCATGGCCACGCGGCACTTATCCAGATCCTTCTTAATGGCCTCCTCCGAAGCATCCAGCAGAGATTTAGTATCGATGGCCTCATCCACCAAACCTAAGCATCCATAATGTTAATGTGGGGAATAACTTTATGAGGTATCATTATCACCTACAGTAAAGGACGAGGGCAGCTCACCTGTCATTTTCTCTACATTGTCAATCCACTGATTTTTCATCGTCTCAAAATGTTCATACGCAGCTTGGTTGCCAGGATTTCTCAGCAGAATACGTGCAGCAGATACCACCTAAAAACACCCCACCATTAATTATCAGTCCAATGATAATTACTAAAAGCTTAGCTCAAGAAATAAAGAAACTATTATGCTCTGTGACTCGTCATGCAGAGAGGAGGGCAGACACAAATGTGAACAGCTGTAAACACTAAACCGTGACATACTTGAGGTGTTAAGTCTCTTGTTGACTTGACAGCAGCCTGGATTCCCTCCACTGTGCTCTTGTTGGCAGTGCCGACAGCAGCAGCCTTCTCCGCTGTGGTGCCAAGCTTATTGGCATGGTTTTCAAAGTTTGCAGCCCTTTCATTAAAGACCTACACATTATCAAATAAAACAATTGTCCAGAAGACTTATTAAAAATAATACAACAGCCTGCTAATAAATAAAATGACACCGAAGGACGCTCAGTACAGTGATATTATGATGAGGAGCAAAGTGACTGTATCACTGACCTCGTCTCTGTTAGGAGCTTCCAGAGGAGCAGTAGCAGCCACTGCCAGTAACTTGATGGGGGTGGTGGTGTCACTGAAGATGTCCGACACCTCCTGAGTCATGGCTTCTTGCATCTTACCTTTCAGATCCTGAAAGAAGGACAAACGGATAATAGAACCAGTGAGCAAACTCGGGGTGACTCACTGAAACTGCAGTGTCCTCATTAGTACTAGTAAATGAGTATCGATGCTACTAAATATTAGTACATAGTATTAAACTTATGACTTTCAAGTAATTGTTTACACTTAAAAAGTGCAAAAGTCATCATCACAAAAACAGAGTGGGATACTTTCTGTATTTCCTCCAACACTGGAGACCAGCAGATGGGGCTGTTTGTCCATTTGATTGAATGAATCGTGATCGTAGTGAAACTACAGGTCTGAGTGTTGGCCGTCTTACCTTCAGGGCTTCCTGAAGCTGCTGAGCCACAGCACGTGCCTGAGGAGTGTCCCCTTCACCACGGGCAGCCAGGTCAGCTAGCTGGGCCATGAGCTGCTCGACCTGCTCACATTTACCCACCAGCTCCTGCCTGTACGGGCCTGGCAGCGCATTGGCCAGCCTGCGGCCTTCTGCCACTAGCCCACGGATGGCTGCTTGGCCTGGACACACATAGACAAATATACAACATAATGCCATACCATAATTGAGCTCACAGCAATGTTGGATGGATGTTGGTGGACTGACAGGCTGCATCACAGATTACATTCATTTCTCAGCTGACACCCTTGCACCCACAAAAACAATTCACTGCTTCCCCAACAACAAACCCTGGGTCACCAAGGACATCAAACCTATCATGTTGTCTATGAGAGGAGGACAATGTCCAAACTACTCTCAATCCTGGACAATCCCTCCCACTCACTTCACAGTGTCCTGGCTGGACAGAGGAGCATGTCCAGCCAGAGACGGAGTCACAGGAGATCATTCCAGCCCATGGCCATAAAACTGTAAAATTCCTCTCCTTTAGGTAAAGGGCAGGGGATAGGACTACTATCATAATCATATATAATCAGATAACCCCACTACATTATACACTGGACAGAATATGACCAGAAATTATCAATTTCATTCATTTGATTACCTATTTTTGTTCTCTATATTAAGTATTTTATATTTGTATTGGTGTTAATCTTTCATACTAATTGTTCTTTTTTTCTTTTTCTTTCCATCTATTTGAACTGAAATTTGCTGTATTTGAATTTGAATAAAAAAGTTTGTCATTACTAAATATAAATGTACTAAAAGCAAATCATTGTGGAGAGAAGAAACATAACATCCATAACAGCCAGTGTCTAGCTCCAGTGTAAAAACTAGTAAACTCGTTCTAGAGTAAGAGCCAAAACCAAGACAACAACATTGGAATCTTGTGAAATGTCAACATAGTAGAAGGGACATGTACACAAAGTGTCTGGTCTGCAATTTATTCACGGGAGCAGTAGAAGGAGCGTCAATGAAAGATGGGGAGAGACAAGAAAGTATGGCAGGATGGAAGCCAGACTCACCAACACCACTGTCATCCATTGTGGGATTGTCAATCCAGCGCTGCGCCTGCTCGATCTTTCCTTCCAAGTGCACAGCTGCCTTTGCGGGCCTGCTGTTGGCCACAGCTTTGTTGGTCTTGGACTGCAGGTTCTGCAGAGCTGTTGCGATTTGTTTAGCCAAAGCTCTGGCCTCAGGAGTGTCTCCTTTACCCCTATAAGGAATTTAACAAAAAAAAACAACAAAAAACAAAGATCTGAAGTGGTGCTTTTCATGAAGAAATGGTTGAAATATGGTGTGTGTTGTTATTTAAATGTGAATATGGAAGTAGACCAGAAGGGTTAACAAGGGACCAGGGATATTTAGGTCACTTTCAAACCTTAGTAGTATGTTTACTTTGACCTGAATCACTAGATAAGTCTGTAAGCGACTTAAATTCAGGCTTGAACTTAGCATTAAAGAGTTTCATACTTTATGCAATCAGTAACTTACTGTCTTCTGAGATCAGACAGCTTGGCAGTCATTGCAGCGATCTCTCCCATAGAGCGCAATATGTCATCTCTTTCTTTGGGATCCTCACACATGTCTGCAATCTTTCTGGTCTCAGCCAACAGGGCTTTAATGTTCTCCTCTCCCTCTGGGCCCCCATTAGGGTCTGACAACCAATTCTGCACAAGAAAGAAACACAAGAAACTCAAACCTGGATAAAATATTTACACTGCGAAATGACAACAATTCCTAATGAGGATTAATGGCTCACCTGAGCAGCATCAATCCTTTTGGCAATGGCTTGCTTGGAGTTGGTCATGGCCTCCAGCTTGCGAGCCGCATTTTCCACTTTGCCTGTTAGTACATCAAGCCCTTGATAAACCTGCTGAGCTTTCTGCATGGCTGCTGGAGATGCACCCTGACCTCTGGAATGGACAAATAAAAGACATGGATACTATAAACTTAAACACCACTAAAAAAGCCTGTATTTCAAGACTAAGCTCAGTGCTATCCCTCTGTTTTCAGAGCAGTAACACATTTGGGGTTTAAGTAGATTATGAACTAATGTCAGACAGCTGCTTTTAATCTAGTGCGACTCAGGGTGCCCGGTGGGAACCAGATTCATATCAGGAGAATGTCACTTCCACTTTTTCACACTAAAATTCCACTATAAAATGCTTACTGACTTACACATTACACTATCCTAAGGTGTAAAATTAAGCTAGTAGGTGAAAGGAGCATTTATCGCTAAAAATATTGAATGAATGTATGAATAAATATTTGTGAATATACATATATGTGACAGGTTAAATATGTTAAATATGATGGAAAATATTTTGCACACATGCACAAAGCTGTCTCTTATGGCGTGTACTGCACCTGGCTCTCATCTCAGAAACCTGGTCAGTCATCTGGCCCAGGGTCTTGGCTGTGCCCAAGATATCTCGACGCTCCTTGCCAGCACACAGTTCACCCACTTTCCCGGCTTCATCGAGAATTTGTCGGACAGCCTGCTCCCCTGCATCCCCTACAAACATCACGTGTAACACCTTAAATGTCTCAGGATGCAGTAGGGAGGAACGTTTTTATAAAATAAAAATGAAGTGAATAAATTAAAGGAAGAGGATGTTCATCTTCATCACCTGGTTGAGCATTTGGATCTCTCAGCCAGTTCTTGGCCTGAGCCATCTTTGAGTCAATGAGCCCCAGAGCCCTCCTCATAGCCTCTGTGTCCTTTAGGTTTGAAAGACAGAATAAATGAATAATTTAAAGGGAATCAATTAAAAAAAGAAGGCACGGGAAACTAGAATGAATGGGTTTATTTTTACTATGTCAAAAATAGATCATGACATCTAGAAAGTGAGATAGCAGTGTAGTTCTCAGTTTTCTTGCACAAGTTTATCATTTTCTATATTAAAATGTACTGTTTAGCTATTTTTGTAAAAAAAAAAACAACATATAGCAAAAGTCTACGTGCAGCTTCGCTAACATCGGTCAGGCACAACCATTCAGCACATGCGGTTTCCATCATTCTTTTCCATCATCGATAAAAAATGTGTCATGTTAAAAGCCAAACAACTCTCTATTGTATCTCAATCAATGTGGATGGAAATACAACAACAGCAGCAGACTTGACAATGAGTCCACTTATTACTGAAGTCTGCAAAACAAAGCAGAGTCCTGTAGGACATAGAGCAAAGCAGAAGACCAAAGCAGACGACTGAGTGGTTTAGTGAGCTTATTTTTTTGTGATGGAACAATAGAGCTTCAGAAAACACAATATCTTTATTATGCAACTTGTATCTTCATCACAGATATGTAGAAAATGTGTGTGAGCCCCTTCAATATTTGAGCGTTTGGATAATGAAAATGAAAGAAAACATACATTTGTTTGAAAAAGTCGGGGTGTGGAGTAACTGAGGTGAATTAAGGAAGGAAGAAAGAAAATGAAAACAGGAAGTAAAAAGAGGTATTCACAGGGCTACGTTCGTGCATTAGTTTAGTTTACTCAAATTTGTGCAACTACTTCTACTCACTTGTTTCACAGCATGAGTAAGAAACAAAAAAATCACTACTTTATAGTTTCTTACATCTTTAGAAATGCAAACACAATTTCTCTACAGCTCATAATCAAACACAAAATGAATTCACTCAGAAATTAAACATGGTGTGCTTCGTGGCATTAGTAAGAAGGACCCCATAAATAATCGGGTATATTTAGTGTTCATAAAAATAACATCTGTGAGTAAACCAGGCAAAGTCTGTAGAGTTAGGGTTGGGGTTATGGTTAGCAGATGTTCTATGTATGCTCATCCTGTGGCAGTCGAATGCAAGTACAGCTCGCTCTGGTGAACCTGAATTAATGAGACTCAAATAAATGCTGCATGAGTCAGCTCAATCCACAACCAGACGGGCTGAGGACATGCATTTAGTGAGGCTTCAAAAACACAGCAATGAGGACACAGATCTTTACATTTGCTCCATTTAATAGAGCAAAAAAAATACTGGATAGATCAACAATCCAACCTTATAACCACTTCTAAATAAACAACATTCCAATAGCACCATAACAATAATAAAACTGCCTTTTTTCTCGATCTAGGCAACAATTTATTCTCACTATAGTCCTGGTACTGAAAAGTACAAAATGACACCACAAAGCACAAGACAGCACACACATCTGTCAGACATGCCGCTGCACAACCAAGGGGCATGAGAGTAAAGGCTTACCTTCTACAGGGAGTGAAGGGAGAAAGAAATGGTAAAAGGAAAGGAAGAACGACATAAATACAAATGTTTAACTGCACATACCAAATGAGACCAACAAAAAGGTGCCAACAAAAAAGTGGCAACAGATGGTGCCATTTGGAGAATGTTGTGACAGGAAAGATGTAGAAGTACGTAGAGCAAAAATACATACATTAACAAGCTACATACAGACACAGAGAAAGCGGACGTTTGATGACTTTTATTGCTAGCTTAGCATTATACACACCTGTAAAGCTTCATATACATTCATCCTGATGAAAGTGGATGCTTTGTTGAGAAAAGAAGACAAATGCACCTGGCCATTTCATAACATGGGTCTGTAGGCCCTTGAAAAAGGCAGTCTGAGTGCGTGGGACTGGAGGGTGGAGACAAAGCTCTGGGCATCTCTCAGAGTGAAGCTTTTCTTCATGTAAATTTGTAATAAAACTGTATACGTGGGACAATGACTGCCATGGTCAACCTGGAGTACAAGCACAGTATGTAATTAACTGTACATACCTTGTTTGCCCAGGCATCCTCATCCCAGGACGTAAGCTGCAGCACTCTGATAATCTCATTTATCTCTGCGCTCATCTTCTCGAAGGTAAAGTTACGGTTCTTCAAGGCCTCCTCCACACCATGACTGCCAGACGTCTTTGTTGTCACAAAGATTTTGATTCCTGAAATACAAAACAGAGTTCACAATTAAAGAAGAACACAGTAGGAGTTGGGGTCTTTGCTTTTATTAGGATAAACAAGTAAATTACAATTGACAAATGCAACTTGTAGGAATTTCTTTTCCATTAGTGTCAGCATGTCTTTACCTGAGATGAGGATGGGCAGCAGTTCTTTGACTGTGTTCATGGAGTTGACCAGCATCACACGGTGCTCCTGGTGAGTCAGCTCCTGCTGTCTCTCATCTATCATTTTGGCCATCTTTGTCATCCCTGGAAACAACAAACCAAAGGTAGATTGGAACTAAGAATACTTAACTACCTTCATTACACTTATCTTTGTATTGAAATATTACAGATTTTAAGTACTTATTATTAGTTTGTAGAAACCTAGACAGCCAGAATCTGTCAAGACAGGAAACTCTGAGACGTACTGTTGAGTCAGCGCTGTTCAGCCAGTAATTGTATCACTGTATCAAAAGACTGACCTGGTCCCAGGTTTTTTGTGTATGTGATCAAGTCCTCCATAGACTCCACCACCTCAGCCACCGTCAGGTACTCCAGGATGCCTTTGCACACTCTGATTATTTTGCGAACCTATGGTAGTTTGGTAGTGAATAAAACAACAAAGGCTCATTAAAAAAACATTGTTGTCTCACCAAAGAAAAGTGATTTTGCAAACACAGCCCCTACCAACCCCACCCAATTCATACAGTCTAGATAACGCTGCTTACTGACATTTTTGCTGCTTTGTCCTCCTTAAGTCCAGCTTTATGTGAACTGCTAGCTCCACGGCAGGAACTCCACTATAGATAGATGGATAGCTAGATAGATAGATATATGACTCCCACCGAGTCTTGCTGACTGTTGCAGACAGCTCTGGGATGCCTAATATGTTTTCACAAAGAGCTGATGTAAAGGGGGGAACATCAGCTCACACCATTTTTTATGTTTCTCTTCATCCCTGAGAGGATAGGACTGACAGAGTGGACTTGTTTTGCTTTTATTTATTTATTTTGTAAAAAGAATCACTGAACATTGAAAAATCATCAATGTACCAGTTAAGGGGGAAAAGAAATCACAGTACATGTGAGGACACATCACTTTGCACTGATGATTTATTCATGCAATAGGAGAACTCCAGGAGAACTCCAGAGACATGAGAGCATGAGAGTCAAAAAATCCAATACCTCCACCACTGGGAATATCAATAAACTATCACTGAATTCACACTTGGAGTAGACTTAACCTCTAAAACTGATTATATCAAACAAAGTCACAGGATCAATATTTTATTCCTGTAAGAACTGCATTCAGATCTCCACGTTTAGCAAACAAGTTTATTTTCCAAAATAAATAAATAAATGAAACAAAGAATGAATAAATTATTACCTCGGCCTCATCAAAGGTCAGAAGCAGGTCAGAGGTTCCAGAGAGGATACCCCGGGAGCCATCAATGAGGTAATCCCGAGCAGGAACAGAGTATGGATCAGCTTTCAGCATAGAGGCAGCCTGCACCAGCTTAGTGCATGCATTCTCCACTCTGCAGAAAGCAGAAGACAATTGATTTGAAGGACAGGAAAAGTCATGCTAATGACACGAAGCCTTTCTAAAGCGAGCTGCGTGTAATGCACGAAAACAGATGAAAGCTTAGAGAAACACTAGCAAAACTGTCCATACAGTCCATCAACTGCTGTCCAAACCAGACTTTGTTTCACTTCCTCATATTACATGCTTTTCAGGATATAACTATACCTATTAATGCAAAAACTTTAAATTCCTGATAAAATACTTGTTCTTTATTTGTTCTATACACTGTTCCTTATGTTAATAGTCTCTTCCATACCGAGATGAATTCTGAATTTGGAAGGGGTTAGTATATCAAATTGTAAAATGACTACTGATCCATATATACTTCATATATTTTTATATTTAGATAAGGATTTAAATTAAGAAAACTGATTAAATCCCATTAGAACCGATTATAAGATACATTTTATATATATATGTATATATATATATATATATGTATATGTATATGTATATAGTGGCTGGATTAAAAATGTGTGATTTATGACTGTAAGCAACATAAATAAAACTGTCTTGATTTTGACACAATACAGCATCTGGTGTATGAGTTCTTATCTTGTGACCAAGAAGTTAATTTGTTCTTACAAGATGTCAGCTAAAAATTATTTCTTGCTGGCACCAAATCAATTTAATCATTGTTTCCACAGAAATGTAAATGATTCATGGCTACCACCTAGGAGTGATGTGTTAAGTTAATACCAAAGCAGCAAATTACTGTAAGCTCAGCTTGACTCAGCATCATACATGCTGTCTGCATAGTTTCACAACAGCCATATTCCATAGACACAGGCAACAAGCTTGGCTTAAACAAGCATCAACATGTTCTAGTACAGAATTATGACCTCATACCGTTTCCTACAGGCCAAATTTTGACACTTTAACTGACTGTAATATGTTCCACTTGTTTAGGCATTGCAAAAAGGCTAAATAAGAGGACTTCACTCCCCCATGTTCTGACAGATCAAGTCTCTTGAAATATAAAGGCCAATGCATGTTCATGACATCAAGGCTGACATGAGTGTGCGCATGTCTTTGCAGAGTCAGTCAGCATTGTCCTTCAGCGTGCACTAGGAAAAATGGCCATGCATGAACTGGGTCCTAACTGACACTATATTTAGTGAAGGAGACACATTCCAGCATGTGTGCTGATGGATCAAGACAAGGTGATGATGTGACTTTGAGGTTCCAACGCATTGAGCCTGACAACCTGTGCTTGGCAACTGATTTAAACTCTGATCTCGAGGGCAAATCATGTTACTCATTTGAATTAATCAACTCCTTTTTTCATATAGGGCCATGTAGGTTTAGATAATATACTTGGGTTGTCTTCAAAACCAAATAATGAACTATGTTTGATGATCTGAACCGTTTAAGTGTGACAAACATGCAAAAAAGTAAAAGAAAATCAGGAAGGGGGCAAAGACTTTTTCACACCATTGTATATGTAAGTACATATTCATGATCGGACAAAGACTGTGATACAGACTGAAAGCGGATGAGCACAACTTCATGATTTAGCCAATATGAAGTCTGCCAATGAAATGAATACACTAATCAAATAAATATGTAAACCTCTCCTTTTCTGCATTTAACATAAATAAAAAGCAGCTGCAGCCAGTGACTATGTATGTATACACGCAAAAGCTACTCCCTAGGCAAAAAAGTATTTATCTTACACCAGGGCAAGACACAGAGGCACTTAACATGCCATGTCTGACCTTCGCTTGGGCAAAACCAGTCATTACTGCAACAGATAAAGAGAAAAAGAGCCAAAGAGGCTAGCAGTTTCCACATATTGCAGAGAAATGATGACTTCACTTAAATACATAAAAGAGGTCTGTAACAGTATAAATTTAGGAGTGTAAACATGTGCTTACTTGATGAAAGCTGGTGGCATGTCCCTTTTCATGATCTGGTCTTCTGTGGTTTGTACAGTATCCCTCCCCACCTGGAAAACACAGACACTTATTTGAGTAAATATAAATCAAGTATTTCATATTTAATTTATTCCATTTCAAGAATGTGAAAAGTGTATGTGGTGCAGGTGCTTGATCTATAATGTAGTATCAAGTTTTATCTTATATTTAATATCTTTCAGGGTTGTAGGGACAGGATGCCTGACCCATTGATTTAGCTAAAATCAGTGAGGTCACTGGACTTTAGTGTCCTGGGAAGCCTACAGGCTGCGGCAGGTAGCCAAGCTAAACATAGTGTGGCAACCCAGAAAACAAGTGTCAGATTTTCAGCTAATGTTGCTGAGTGAACTAAGTAACGACAATACTGACACAGGAAATACTCGTTTTCGGTTGGTTAGGCATTTACAGCTACTTGTTAAATATGGCTCAGCTATACGTTTTACCACAATTCTAAATCTGTGCACAGCAGTTGTAGAAGCAGCACTAACATGCCACACTAGCTCTCCCAGCAGGACAATACATTTGTCCTCTGCTTCACTTATGATAAAGGTTAAACTGTTCATTACTGTTAATTACTGAATTATAATCAAAACAAAATTCAGTTACCTATATGACACATAGATAATGATTTAACCTTACAATGGACAAACTAATTAGAGATTAGAACAGTGACAGCAGGTGTGGTCAAATGGATTCAAGTGGAGACAGGATACACACACACAAACACACACACACCACCTCAGCCATGATGACTAGTTCATCAGTCATGGGGATTTTGTATCACTCAACACTTATATGTCAAGCTCTGGGGGGTTGCAACAGTTGTATTTTCCCAGTGGTTTTTAAAGTTGAGTTCTATTCCAAAGCATGAGCGCAAATTACATACATCCACATGTCAAATACAAAAAAATACCTAAGCTGCCCCCTTAGGGTTGTTTTGTTTTAGTCATGTAGTTTTCCAGAACGATGCCCTGTTACTTGTTCTGAGACATGCCAACAAGGCAGCCTCAGCAAAACCAACCATAATGTGCAAACCAATCATAGGCCTGCTCTTCCTCTATGCCAGAATGACTCATGAATGACCTCGGCTCTGTAGGAAGACAACTCGCCCACATCTCACTGCCACTGGTGAGAGATCACATTCATACAAATGCCAAACTCACCGTGTTCAATGAGCAGCATAACTGCCCAATAGGGTGATGGAAAATATTATATAAAAATACAAATTAGCAATTACGCTAGAAATACAAACATGATTTCGCACCATGTAACACTTTCATACTAAACTTTTCATTCATTGAGTTTTGGATGATGGGTTAGACAATACAATCAATGAAAAGTTTGGCTGAGATACTGACAAAGACAAAAAAACAAACCTAGAACAGATATAAATTATATTTGTGTTATTTAGAGTGTAGTGTAGACACTTTAGTTAGCAGTCACAGAGGGCTTGTCAACGTGTCCAACTACACGCAGATGCAGAGCCATTCCAGGCGGTTGACGTGGACGTTGAAATGGAGCAAAGCAGACATACATCTCCTCACTCTCTTTTCTCTGGACCAGAGGGACTCTGAGTAACTGAGGGGTTATAAATTATTTTCTTTTCAAACTAAAATGGAAGCTCAGCAGGGGCTGCCTATCTGGGAGCAGTGTATACACGCCGCCCTGACTTTCTACCAATGAGTGGCTTTGAACACAAGCCAACAAAAACATCAGCTAAAGGGTTATGGAAGAACAGGACACTGGCAGAGTAGGAAACATACGAGAGGAAGTAACTCACATAGTAAGCTGCCGTGACGCAGTAATACCTCACTTAACCATGAACTGTATTTTAAGCCTTACACATAAGTACACATAAATACAGCAAATAAACAAAAGCTAAATTTAATTGTAATTTATAATGTCCAACGTAGCATTTATAGCCTGCTACATGTGAAGATGTTCTATTTGATATTTTTACACACCTGTCTGTCTGTGTGTGTGGGGGGGGGGCATCCATTTATTTATAAATGTTTGCGTTTTTTAGATTAAAAACAACAAAATGAATTAACAAAGATTCAAGATTAAAAAAACTTTATTAAACAATTATTTGTTACCAATTGTTAATTGTTGGTCGTTAACCATATGCAGGATACTTTATAGTGTACTGCACTGCAGTTCTGAATGGAAAGCTTACTACACACATTGTGCAAACTCAGAAAAGAAGTGTGAAAATTTATTAGATCAAGTCAAGTTTAGACATGACCTAAACTAAGCCCAGGAGAGAAGGCAGACTGACAACCCAACAGGCCAACAATGTGGAAGCCAAAAGCAGAGAGCAAGCTGCATTTAATGAGTTCTGAGTCATATTCTCTGCTAAAGTATCACACAAGAGTGTTTAAATCAAGCGCATTTGAGGCTTAGTGTTGTATTTAACAAGTCATAACTGTCTTTTCCCTCCTTTGTACAGAGCCTCTTCCTGGTATCTCAATATCAAAAGAGTCCATAGCTGAACTGTGATTCAAACTATTTGCTGCAAAAATAGAACAGTGACCCTAAGTTTAACTGTTGTTGTCAAGCAGTTTGCAATGGATTCTTTCTCCTTCACTATTTTAGGCTTCTGTCATGACTTAGGATCACAGCCATGACACCAACACTGATCTACTAGAAGACCTTCCATTTGGATTACAGATGTTTTTAACTACTGATATTAATAGTATGCTGTAGAACAATGACTAAAGAAATGTTCAGTAATATTAGAATTAAGTGAAAACATTAATCCATAGTTCCTAGAACTGTAGAAACTCTTCAAAATCTATGTTTTGTCTTTTCAGCAGTCCAAACCAAATAATATTCAATTTACAATTATATGAAACTGAAAAACATTAAATCACCATTTTAAAGTCATTATAAAGGTAAATATATCACACTTTGCCTTTATTTGATATTTTGATGCTAAAGGCAGGAGGAATAGCGGTGAGAGGGTGTGTAGTTCCAGGTCTTCTTAATCAGAACAGCCCAACCTCCAGTCCAAACCACAACACAAATATCACATTCCTTGAATAGATTATAGCAAACCCTTCGAGGAGGGACAGCTGTTCACTTCCACCATCTCTTTAAAACCGTTCACTGGTCCAGTGTCATCTCCTTCCAAGCTGCCACATACCATTTGTGTCTGGAGTGGAAACTGAACACTCCTTTTACCATCCAAGACTACTTGGATGTGTAGGAAACCCGCAGTTATGAAGTAGCTTGATAAAGTGGCTGCTCCTTTCGAACAGACTTGGCTTTGTTGACAGCAGCCCATTGCTTTGCCAGCAGAAGAAAGGGCACCCTGAAAGACTCCAGTCTTACAAGACACAGCCTGCCTTTCACATGTAGGGTAGTTTCAACACGATAGAGCGCTAGTCATGGTGACCACAAAGATCTATGATGGCAAAAGTCTGGCAAGGGCTGTCACTGGGGCTCTTAGCAATGTCCTACAAAAGGAACTACTTGTGTGCACAGAGATTTTGTTCCTCAAAGCACAACTAGGAAACAGACTCCCATTGACTGACAGAGTGACCTTGCAGCGCAAACTGATAAGACACGCGCATACAAACTGATGGTACAGCACTGCATTTGCTATCCCTTGATCAATAGTCTCAGATCCAGCTTGTGATACATTCTGAGATATCAAATGGCTTTTGACTAATAATGACTCAGAAGAGGTTGCAGTAAAGGTCAGTGACTTTGTCATCCATCTGTCAAGTGATGTCAAACAGTGCTTATTAATGTCGTTTAGTTTTACACAGGGTGCCAAAGGCGATGACAGTAACAAATCAAATGGAATGTCTGGCCAATGCAAAAGATGCCCGGTAGTCAAAGAAGATATATCACAAACTCCTAGCTCCTGCTCGCCTCAGTCTAAATCCGACTTTTAAAATGTTAAGACTGAGTGCAAGACTGTCATAATAGTGATAGACTGAAGGCCCGTTCACACTTAACATACAGCCGATTATGAACGGGTCGTAATGACTGATTGGACATAAATTAATGAATAGGGTCTGGCTCAGTCTCTGCAGCCAATCATTGGAGCAAATGTGTGCTGCGTGCTGCGTTAAGATTCCAGTCTTGAGCCGGTTGCTGGCAGGTAATGTCATAAAGTGTTTTTACATCACAACCAATCATCCAAAAGTGTCTGAATTTTCCAAATAAGCATAATGTAACATGCTTCATATTACAAATCAGTCGTTCACAGCTTCAAATTAATAATATTTGCACAGGATTTGTGCATTATGCAAATGTATCTAACACAGGTGCTGATGTGGAGTACTGGCACCCTTGAATAAGGTAGACTTGTTGGGTGATTTCATAAAAATGTAAGTAAATTTTCCTTTTTATTTAAGAAAAAAAGATATCCCTAGATCACAGCATCTTTTTTATGGTGATCTCCAGTCTTAAATGTACGGAAAGAGGTTTTCCTTCACTGGCCTACACTCCTGTTCCTGAGTGGGGCCAACAGCTGCTAGGTCTTCCTGACTTGGCTACATGCATTTCCTCGTCATTTCAACACGTCTCTGTGTCCTCTAAGCCTCTAATCATTAAATTGACAAAAAATATCTATGCAGTATGATTCCAAAACATAACCTAAATGCATATATGTGAAGACTTACTCACATAATTTCATTGTAAACTGAAACTTTTCTGTGTTCATCTTGTACGGCTGCCAGGATGACAGAATCAAATAGTGAGCAATATAAAAAGATTTCCCTTGACAAATTGCAGGAAGCTGGAGTACCAGGTAATAGGAAGTATTTTGTTTTGTATGCCTATAAGCACTTTAGTTAATGAACATGTCTATTAAGTAACCATAACGGGCTCCAGACCGGGATCATTGAGTCCCAATTTGCAGTAATTTATGGAAACAATGCTAAACTAAATGTTATGCCTAGGCACACCAGAACAAATATGCAAATATACCCCTATTTGTTTTTGTTTAATCATCATTGCATATCGCATAAACATCAAGAGGGTTGAAGTAAGAAATGCAGAGTGAGTTTACTTCGAGCATGCAAAAATAACTATTTGGGTTTTGAGTTCCTAGATTATCAATATGTCAGACACCAGTGAGGTAATGCGATCTGAACACGCCTCTGATGCAGTTCTCGCTGACAAGTAAATTGTATATTTTTCAGGCAAATCATATTACCATACACTTAAATACTTCAGCTGACAACTCTGACAAATGGCATTTTGTAACCTCACTAACGTTGCAGAGGATGGGTCATTTTTTAAATCTAAAAAGCAACGGTACAACCACTTAGTGATTTGCACATCAGAGCACTCCACAAGGAAAGTGAAGCTCTGTGCAAACAGGAAGACAAACACCTCTATCCGTTCCATGGGATTACCTCACTGACATTCTTTTCTTTATCTTGTGCCTATAAAAAGGAGCTATAAAAATAATGAAGTACAACAGACCTTAAATAAAAAGACCCTATACAGTCAACTCAGACTAACAACTAAAAGAGAACAATGTTGTTTAATTAGCACCAGTAGGATAATATGTGAAGTAAACAATATAAACATACTACATGGATTTAACTTAATGTGCATAACATGATCCTTTTCTAGTATTTTGTTTTACATGTAATAGGTTCATTATGATTTAAAACAGCAACATTTTGAAATTAACCTGAGAAATATGACAAATAACTTAAACAAACAAGTTTATAGAGAGCTCAAATAACTGGGTAATTGCAGCAAAAGCCTTGCTTGTTTTATGGGGTCAAACAGAGAATGCAGGCACAGGTAAAGCAGGCATTAACAAAGACTTTCCTCTGCTTGTTCATTTATATGCTTACTCAATACAATACATTCCGTAAATTGCTCATTTAGAGGATTAACTCACCCCCCCCCAGCTGCAAATTCTTCACATTGCTCACATTCATCCTGGCTTTATGTCTGGCTCATTGTCATAATCAAAAAACATTGATGTCAAAGATACTGATCACTACTGAGGGTCCTTAAGGTTTGCCTTTACTTTACTTCACTTCACTTGGCAGACGCTTTTATCCAAAGCGACTTACAAGGAGAAGACACCTGAACATATTTTGTACACAATGGTTTGTTTTCATGCTACACTTCCTCTTTATGGGCCATATGTCTATCTGCTTGCACCTACAATATAAATATTAGGCTCTTTTAAACTGCTAATTTAAAAATCTATACATAAGTCGCAGTGAATGCAGCAGATCTCCTCAGACTTAGGCCTTCAAAAGCTTCTACATGTTCCTCTGGCAATGCAAAGCTGCCTAATACAATATGAAATGTGCATAATATGTAACCCGGTTGTCCAAAGTCAATCTTGATAAAGTGTGCTTATGCACAAGGAGGAAGTCTGTGCAACGCTTGGTCATATAAGCTACAAAAATAATGTGGAGAATTGTTTTACTGATAGAGCCTCACCCTGAGAATGTCTGGAGAAATGCAATTAGAGAACCTCATCCCTTTCCGTTCCAATGGTCCTTTTATCTACACAAGTGTACTCTCCAGCCGGATGTTTACTTTGTTTAACAGACGAACTTAAACTGAGTGACGTGCAGTCATTGGAATTACTTGAAGTCACACAAAGGAGCCACACTGTGCACATGTGGGTCATATATGACTCATGGAACTAGGGGACTAAAACAAGAAGAATTACATGTGATCATTACCCTTTAATTAATTCATAACACCATCTATTTTGTAAGGTTACTACAGCAACTGGAAATAATTACAGACCTATCCCTTCATTCATGCCTTTGTTGGAAACATCTGATCACAATTCAGAGAGGTCTGGAAAGACTGGGTCATTTCACCCCAAGTTGGATGAGGCTGCACGGGACATTTTCCTGTGTCAGAACATGCATGTCAAATCAATCAACAACAATGTGATGTTGTAATGTTCCTCTATCCTCTATTTAAAGTTTCATTTACTAATAATCTGGCCAAGGTTCTTGGAAAAGTACTTGAAAGATGATGGAACATTACAGCGTTTTAAAGTTATGCTGATGTATCTAATCTCAGATGTGGTGCGTCTTTGACATAACTCATCTGTCATCTTTCTTTAATGACTCTCGGAGGAAGGAAGACTGGAGAGAGCACATGTATGAACAACACAAAAGGCACAGAATTACATAAACCAGCCTAAAACCATCCTAGACCATACTGAATACATTGCAGCGCAATGTAAAAATCTTTCTAAGTATCTGTAAAGGTTCTCAGACATCCACGCCATGGTTATCTCGAAACGGTTTTATCCAATAGCAACTGGACTTGAGAAAGCCCTCTGGAATGGAAGGGTGAAATGACGTCAAATGGATGAAACCTTTTTGAGATAATCTTTCTAAACTAAGCATTTTTCCTGACAAGACACACCAGAGGAAATGTCCACATCTATATGACAACAACAGTCAGGGACTTTGTGCTGGACCAGGCTGATAGAGAGGGCAATACACATGAATTAGGCCTTAATATAGCTTATATCTCTTCCTTTACCTATAAGCCACAATAGCTGACAGGCCCATCATTTCTCATCATTTCCTTTGTAAAACTTGCTATGTATTGTATGCATTTTATGCTCAAATTTGAGGAAATGACATTGGCATTTCCTTATTTTACCCAGTGTGGCTCTGAGAAACACCACATTGGTTATGTTGTTTTTTATTCTAAAAATGCCTCAAACCACAACTACATCTTCTCAAGACTGCAAAAGCATTATTAATAGCTCAAAAGACTTACTTGCTCTAGAAAAAAACATCATGGGCACCCACTAGATATGATAATTTATTAGCACTTTGGTTAAATTCTAGGCTATAGGCCAGAAAACAAGTTATTACTATATGTATGTATGTTTAAGAAATTAATGTATATTTTTAATGCCCATTTTGTCCTTTCACTCAAATTATGTTGTCAAAGTGTAAAACAGGCCCGTGGTCACACAGACAGGTTAAACTCTGCAGCATAGTCAGCGTAACACAGTTTTAACACAAAAATATTTGCAGCGTTGGTGGAGGTTGATGTATTTTATATCATCCTGAAATCATGTATCCTCATTATGAGGTTTACTCTCCTCTAATCCACAGACAATCTTGGCAGCTGTTCAGTGTGCTGGATTGAAAAAAAAAAAAAACATGGATTGTAGCCTGCTCCTGTAACCTGGCTTATTTTAACAGCAGTGCCTAGATATGGCAGGCAGCTACGGGGGAGGCAGGGCATAATTTCAAGGGGAAAAGGGCGTCACTGTCCTTTGCCCCAAGTCAAACAACTTCAATAAACTTTAGGAGGATGCATATGCCTTCCCTGACGTTAAAGGTGCAAAAAGGCAAAGACGGCTACATGTTATTAGGCTAATTAGCTAGCTAGGACTTTAACATTAACGTCGGTTAACGTTAGTACCGGAGCGGGACAAAGAAGCGACAGGTAGCCTACGACACCCACCGAGTTCAGGCAGACCTTACCAGTTACAGTTTCACTGAAAGTTACTCACCCGAACAAGGTTGCTAACAGCCGCCTGCACGGCAGCAACCGGCGCCGATAGGTCTGGGATAGCCTTTCCATCAACTTCACCTTCTTCGTGCATTATCACCAGATGGGATATCTGCTGAGCCACCGGCTCCAGGATACTTTCAATCGTCTTCGTGTGAAAAACCGGCATGATGAAAACTTTACGCTCCTACCTAAGAGACAAAACAGTAAAAACCCTACCACCGACGGTAATCTTCTCCCAAAGTCCCGCTAAAACAATCCCGGTAGTTTTCTCGCCCAGGACAGTTTCACCCTCCGGTAAGAAGATTACAACTACTCCGTGGAACCATAAACGTGAAAAACTCCCAGCCTCGGACTGGGTGCGAGCAACCTAAACGTCACCGAACGCTGGCTGCCTCCTGACCAATCATCGAGGCAGAAGGAAGATTCCCTAGCGCCGGATTGGTCCATCGGAGTGCCGCTTTGCGCCGGCACCTCCCGCTTCCACAAAGGCGAGTTTGCTAGAGATCCGAGTGCTCCCTATATTACGTAATAGATTCTAATGCCCTAAAAAGGGAAATATGTATCCACTGTTTGTAAGAAGTGCATTTCGGCTGCTGTAAATTACACAATCAGACAGGATCTTTTGCCAAAGAAATTGCAGCTGTGACTAATGGAGGCACAGTCAGGACTGCTGAGCTCCTTGAAAACAAACATAATGGCAAGCAGGGACATCCAAGTAGATAATAACATGTCCTTTCATGGCTTAGTTCGTCGTTTCATCACAGAATAACCCAAGGATATATGTAGTCTGTACAGTTAGTCACAATTAATTGAATCAATGAAACATTTAGCATTATAGATCTTTGTGTTGCTTTGCCAATTTCCAAAATGTAAGACCACTTATAGTATTTACATAATACTAACCACACACCATTGTTAACTATTCCAGGACACATGTTTATCAGTTCCTTCTCTGTCAATGTGTCACTGTGAAATAACAGTATTTGAGGATTGAAAGCTAGCTGCCAAGCAAACCAGCTAAGGAATTCCCACAGAATCCCAAGAGGGACTGCAAGGCAGCGGCCCATTTCCTAAAAAGGAAGAGTCAAAAGTGTAGGAAGTTACTCAGTTATTCAGTACCAACTTTGAACTTTTGTGTAAACATGCAAGGAGCTGATATGCATCTCTTTTATATATGATGTTATTAAACCAAATATCAATGAAACAACATCCCACTGAAGAACTCTGGATGTCAATTATCTTGACTTTGAGGTTGACTATGAGTCATCTTCACCCCAGACACCCACTTGTAAACCCAACTATTTGCTTATGTGATCATGGCAGCAGGGGAAAGGACAAGAATGCCCTGGTTTAAATCCACGGGTGAGTTGGGTGCATTCCTTTATGGAGTTTGCATGTTCTCCTTGAGTCTGTGTGGGTTCTTTCTGGGTGCTCCACCTTCTTCCCACTGTGGAAAGACATCCGTGTTAGGTTAACTGATGACTCTGAACTTCCCATCAGTGTGAATGTGTACCATCTCTCTTGCCAAATGACAGCTGGAATAGGCTTCAGCACTCCCACGACCTTTTAGAAGACAAGCGGTTAAGACAATGGGTGGAATGCATCATGACTGCAAATGCAAAACAATCTGTAATTACTAGTGTACAAGATGTAATTTCTCACTTCAAGTTTTTACACCTATCCTACTTAAGGAACATTGCATCTCGCAAAAGTCCGATAAATGGACTATCTAACAAACTCTACACTGAATATAGACTACAGATTTGGCCTGCTGCTTCTTCTCCAGTTACTGATGAGCCCATCCTGGGTGTCCATGCTGGAATGTGAGCAGGGCTGCTCAAACATTGGTGGTCTAGGTATTCTCCTGCTCCTCTACTCCCCTACTGATAAGATCATGTTTCTGCTGCTGCTGCAAGGAGGTGGGATTATGTCCTGAAATAACACTCTAAGCACTTTGTGTACTCAACACCACAACTCTTGAATATGGAGCAGCAATCCTGTGCTTTTGTGAGTTGTAGTTGTTATTAAATTTTATTTTTATTTAATCTGACAGAATTCACTATATTCTTAGTATAGGAGACTTCAACACCACCCAGATGTTCTTCTTTTGATATAAGATTGAGCAGTGGGTGCCATCATCTGGCTGGATGTAGTAAATGCAGTCAGTGGAATGGAAACATTTAAATCTGGAATCTTAGAGCTTACGAGTTGTTCTTGTATCTGCAGGAAGTTTACCGCTTAAAGAACAGATCACCTGAGATATCCTATAGTTGTTGTGGTGACAGAGTTGTACTGTGATGCTTTAATGCACTTCTTCTTCATTATGGAAACATACAGCTGAAACAGCTTGGACTTCCTGTAGAGGGTGTCCTGCAATCCCCATATTACGATTGTTTGCATTTTAAATTGAATGTGTAAAATAAATGTCATTACTTTGACCTTTAAATAATACAGGCCTGTCTGATCTTGTTGTTGTTGCACAATAATACTAATATGGGATGTCACTATGTTGTCCAAGGACACCTTTACCTATGGACAGCAGCAACTGGGAGTCAAACCACCAATGTTGGTGCCACCATTTTGATGTATATTTTGAAGGTGCTGTACATTCCTTTTAAGAGTTTCACAAGGAACAGAGAAGTTACAATAAGAGAAAGAGAAAAGTGTGAGAATTAACGTGATGCGCAGTTGCAGTATCTACGCACTACCACCGGAGGGCGCTAAAGTCCGCAAATGGAGAAATGTGTGTAGATGGCTGACAGTAGACTAAGCGTTTAAAACACAGTTGACTAATACTGTTTTCTCTTGGGTTGATGGGGGAGATTTGGTAGCCGTTTGCACTGTATGACCCAGCGTGGTTACTATTTGACTGTAATATTTTTCTGTAATCTGTAATGTGTTTGTAACAACGGTATATATCTCAATATCTCATACCTTTATGTGTGACATGGGTTTATTTGTAAATAGAAAGTGTTACATTTAGACTATTTTTGATAACACAAGATGAGGGGATACTCTGTCATCCTGACTACATAGTCATCTCTCTGATCTAGTAAATTGTATCATCAGCTGAAGAGACTCAGCAAGAAAGCAGCGCTCGAGGTATCTGACTCAGTACCATTGTCATGTCCTGTGACAACAGCAGCATCAAAAATGTGGAGAGGAGTCACAAAACTACTCTCTGCTTATTCCACTCTCATGAAAGTTTAATATCACAGGATGACTCCAACATTTTCAGTCGTTCTTTAGCCACGTGTGTGTAGCTGACTTCAATGTGACTTAGTTTGTGTTGTGGTTATATCTGCGGATAATGGGTAGAAAGGTGGTTATCTACAGAGAGAAAGTGTTCTGTGTATAGATGCCTGATATTATATAAGCAGATATATAATACTGTACTTACATTCAACATGTCCACTTCTTCACAGGTGGCAGACAAATATTAAGCTACAGCATGCTGGAATATTACCTAAAAATCTACATGCATATTTCCCAATAGAAACGCATTCACCAAGCAAAGCACAGCACAAATCTAAACATATTAACTGCATTAGATATATAGCCTAGCACCTGCTATTATGTAAGCTACTATATGAGGACGCCAGCCACCACCACGACATTTGTGAACAAAATATCTCCGTCTACAACAAAGAATATACCACCTTAAATCTGAGATATATTGTACAACAACAACAACGCTCTTCGGTCCTGCAAGTATATGTAGTTATTACCTAAAGCATGTTAAACTCATGTTAAACCTCATGGCTTGGAGCAGACAATCACTGCTTATATAACAGTATACTGCGGCATTAATAAATGGTAGATGACTATTAGTATATGGCTTGAGGTGTGTAGCAGCAAATAGAGGCTGAACAGGAGCTGCAATAATAAAGCCAGCTGATACATAATTCTCTTACTTATCAAAGTCAGCTTCAGGTTCTAAACAATTTATAAAACTGAAATAGAACTCAGAAAACATTTATTTTAATGAGTGATATTTATTTCATTTGATACAAATGCAATACATTTTTTTAAATCAAGTAAAACCAAATTAAACTCATCCGCGAGAAAATACATCAATAGGTAAAATCGGGGAAAATATTGCAGATGGTTACATGGCAGCTGCACCTGAGCAGAAACCAGCGATAGAAAATCAGCAGGAGAAAACCCTCTAGCAATAACCCACAGAAACCTTTGGCAACCACAGATACTGCTGAGCATGAACTAAGCAGAGTCAAGACGCGGATCTACACAGTTCATGTCAGCTTAAGTAACAAATACTAACTGGTGAAGGGAGTCAGTGGCCCCTGCTATCTTAGTGGAAAAGCCTCTTGGTCCCATGCTGCAGGCATGAGAAGAGGAAAATCCTCTTTGAATTTGAAAACTATTTCTCTCACAAAGTCTTCCCAAAATATCACGTTTGCTTAGTTTGCTAATGAAGTGATAAAGAGCTGCACAGCTGTAGTCTAACATAGTGTTTTCCCAGTATGAATTTATAACCTTTGCATATCTTTGACACACAGTGTCATGATATTGTATCATGACAAAACAAAAGCCTATGTGTAACTCATCCTGTGTCATTTAAAACAGTGGAATTCTGTCGAGATGTGCCAGTTGCACTAATACATATGTTTATATGCACAGAGAGTCAAATTATCATATGTAATGTATAAGGTGTTTGTCAGAGTGACAGGCGCATGCACAGAACCATAATCTGAATCTGCAGGTTTCTTCAGGTATCCAGATTGTTTTAATGTGTTGTTTTCTGGATAATGCCGCTGTTCATGTCTACTTTGTACTTTAATGTGTGATAGCTGTTAATTCTCTGTTGTAAGGTCAATGTTGTGTTTAAACTGAATTTTGTTCAGATATTGTGATCTGGCCTTTTATAAGGTTTTTATTTTGTGAAGGTCACAGTTTGACTGACCACAGATGCCTGGAATCATTCCAGCATACGTACCAGATCTCCTGCTACACTCAAACACACCCAAACACGTGGGCAGATGAGGGAAAATATTCACATTACGACCTTGACATAAAACTTGTAGAGACAGTCTCACACTTAACTCAGCGTCAGCATAACTGTTTTAATCTTTATCTACACCTGCCTCTTGCTGCTTATTATATAGTGTTTATATAATATATTTCAAATGGGGACTTCTGTTAGATCAAAATTAAATCACTTTCTTAAATCCACAACCTTAAATGCTAACTTAATTGAAAAAAAATATAGAAAATAGCTTTAAGATTGGTCTATATAAATTCAGTGGATTCTTTTCACAGGCAAACCCCAATTAAAGATGTTTCTCCATCTCTGTCTTCATTGCCCAGGCAACGTAAAATAATTGACTGAAGTAAAGTCTTTTCGTAAACTGTTTTGTCTTTCCTGGCTTTTCACATCCTCCAATAGGAAAGTGCTCTCCTCAGCCCTGACTCAGATGGTTAGTGAGTGTATGTTTGTTGCTCACTCTCTCCTCCCCTTGCTTCTTTTTTTCTCTCAAGCTGTCTTCCACTCTCCCTCCTCCTCTTCTCTTACTCTCTCCTCACTCTCTCTAACTCTCTCTCCTTTTGATCACTTGGGTCCCTTGCTCCACTCCCTCTCTCTTACTCCTACACAGCTCTGTCATTCACTCACACACTCATACCAGCGCTCCCTGGGCACCATCTCCACCATCGGGGGATCCTCATCTTGTCTGTGTTTTGTCAGGTGGACACACTTCCCACAGTCACCATTTCCACCCCGGAGAGTTCCACGCTGGCAGCGCAGCCCCTTCCCCGGCTGAGCATCGGGCGGAAGACCTTGGTGGCAGCTGCTGTGGGGGTCATGCTGGTCCTGATTCTGGTGGTCCTCATACCTGTGCTGGTCAGCTCTGCTGGCACAGGTGGCACAGATGACAGTTCGAGCCACTATGAGATGCTAGGTACCTGCCGAATGGTTTGCGACCCCTTTCCCAGCATGGGAACAATGGGCACAGGTGTGCATGCAGGCACAGATACAGCAACCACTGGCCTACAGGTGGACAACGAGGCTGATCTGAGTGATCATAGCATCGGCCCACCGCTGCCTACCTACAGTGCTCATGGCTCACAAGGCAAACCAGGACGTCCAGGCAAGCCTGGACCGCCAGGTCCACCTGGAGAGCCGGGCCCACCAGGACCCAAGGGACCACCAGGAGATAGCGTGGACATAGTACGGACTGGGATTCTAGGTTTAGGGGGGAAAGGGGCAGTTAGCACAACCACATACAACACCACGCCCCGAGTGGCATTTTATGCAGGACTACGAAACCCCCAAGAAGGTTACGACATTCTGCGGTTTGATGATGTGGTGACAAATATTGGCGGTAATTATGAGGGCGCAACAGGCAAGTTCACCTGTAAGATCCCGGGCACCTACTTTTTCATCTACAATGTGCTGATGAGGGGAGGCGATGGCACAAGCATGTGGGCTGACCTGATCAAGAATGGTCTGGTGGGTAATGCTTTTAATTTTAATTCAAATCTTCTACCTTCATCCTGACATTTTATGATTAAAGGTTTTGGAAAAGGTATAGTTCTTCAAAATACAATAAATACCGGTAATCTGTTTACTGAAATGAAGAGCATCTTAATACTGGGATGAACTCAGATAAGACTGCTCAGGGAACAGTGGAACCAGGGCGCTGGCAGTCTAAATTGAGTAGTCATGCATTCATGTGTAATGTGATTTTAGGTCTGACTTGGTCTGGTGTTATAGTTCTGTATAATGACAATGCACAGTGGCACGCTGCCAGATTGTGTATCTGTGCATATTACACATCCAATGATGTACATGATGAAGTGAGGGGAAGGAGTGCAGCACTATCTCAACTCTGCACACATCGAAACACACCCTGGGGTGGTGGCTAGTTCAAAGCTGGTGCCCTTTGAAATACAACAAACTTCATGAGACCATAATGTGTTAGTGTGTGTTATCACACAGCCTGTCAGGCCCAGGCGTTTCAATATCAAATCATGATATTTTCTGTATTCATGGATAATTTTGTAATGTCTTTAAAGCCTCAGGTGACAACACTCATCAAACACTGTGTGTATCTAAGCCTTGACATTTTCTGCAATCATCTAGGCAAGACTGCTATAGGCTATACAGAGGGATGAACACAATAACACACCTGTAAGTTCAAATGCAATCCAGTACGACAATATTACCAATAGTACCATATTTGCGACAATAATTGAGATCAGTTTTTGTAGAAACATTGATTTTGAACTTAATAGTCCACTCCGTAGCCATACGTCTATTTGTTTTACTAGTTTTTACTTATAACTTAGTAAATTAAAAGAAGGCACCCCAACACTTACAACAAAGTACAAATATAAATACATAGAATTTTCTACTTCGGGTGTTTAAAGTCATTGAAAAATTTTCCAGTATACTACTTATTAATATGAATTTATAAATGGGCTTCACTAATAATAAGTATTAGTGTATTAGTATTAGATTATATTAAAACAATGATTATTGTTAACAGTAACTAACAAAATACACAGGAGAGTACTAATCCTACTACTATTTTAACCTCAATGACTCACCTGTCAGGTTACTGTTGACTCCCCCAGCTCTGAATTTCTGCTTCTCAAAAGGAGTTGCCCACAGGGCAACACAGTACAACAGCCAAGAACCAAATTCATCATAAAGAAAGAGTAAACCTATTGTTTTAAGCAGCTATGAGCATCGAGATATTTAATGAGACATGATCAAAAAAGGTTCCGTGTCCATTCTATTTGACTATGTCTTTAATATTATTACATTATTATTTCCATACATTTATATAGTGTTCATATTACAAAGGCTCATATTAATAGTTATGATGTACCCATCCCTACAACCAGGCACAAATAAAATGTCTATGTGTTGTGCCCTGACCAATTAAGAACACAACTATTTTAACGTAGCTTTAAGCAACCTATTTAGCTGCTGATTAAAACCATTATGTATTGTGACAATTATGTGATTGGGGCATATATCATGACAAACAACCTGATTGGTTGTTCACAAAAAATAACAAAAAATGAAGGTGTAGAAGGACAAGGTGTACAGATAATGTGACCATTTGTCATTAAACAGGAGCTTGACAGGCTTTGGTATATAATTATTATTATTGTGGGAGAGAGAAACAGCTGCAGGAACAACAATATGATCATTATTATGCTGTTACTTGGTCCAAGGGTCCACTTCAGCCAAACAGGGCAAAGTGGTGTCGGGCCACTATACTCCGAACCTCCCTTGTTATTACTGTGAAGTAAATGTCAGTCTGTGTTTATATGTCAGTAGTCATGCTACTGCACTAGAGCTGGCGGTGGGTGTAGGCTGGCAAGCGAGTTAAGGCTCACGTCTCAGACCTCCATCATGAGGTTGTCAGATATGGCTCAGCGTGTCCTCTCAGACACACTTTTGTACTCCTCTGGTACTAATAAGAGCTGTATATTCTGAACTTTGTTCTGAACATGTTGCAACAATCAGGCTGACGCAGGGATTATTTTTTTAGGCTGGATATAAAAAACTGCAGGTTGATAATTATTAAGTGAAATCAAGAGTAGAGCATGAGGCAAAGGAACAGTTTGCACTTTTATCCTTCCTTGTAGGGAGCCTGACTCAAGCCTGACCCTTTGAGTAGAGCCACAAGAGGAAAACACAAGATATTTACCACTGGGGAAACATTTTTTTAAGTCAAATTCTCAAATGTGAGCCACACTTCCTGCAAATGATCTTTTATTTAAAATAATTGGTCATATTCACCAACAAAAAATGTAATGTTTGCTTAAACATTTGTATGAGTTTTATCATCATTTTTACCAACGTCATCCAGTGCCATCCTCTGGGATATGTTTATGGTAATGTGTTGTGCATTTTGGTAAATTCTTTAGAATAAAGACTTATATATTTTAAGACATCAGCATTTCTTCACTTCCTCTTTCCTTGTCTATGTATGCGTGTCAAATTCCAGGTCAGAGCCAGCGCCATTGCCCAAGACCAGGACCAGAGTTATGACTACGCCAGCAACAGTGTCATCCTTCATTTGGATGCAGGCGATGAGGTTTTCATAAAACTGGATGGGGGCAAGGCTCACGGGGGCAACAGCAACAAATATAGCACCTTCTCAGGTTTCATCCTCTTTGCCGACTGAAGACTTGACAGGATGTGGGCTCAGAGGTGAAAGGTCATCGCTAGAAGACATTCACTTTCGAACCTTAATTGCCTCTCGCTGGAAGGTTAATGTTACCCATAGCTACTGATCCACGGTGGGATTATTTTCATGTATGTTTAAGGTCACGTGTGATACTGTGGATCTGTAGTTATTGGTAACAGTCTACCTCCTCATCCATACGTTCCTTTGAATACAGGGTGCCTATGCCACTATTCAGATGGACGTGAGCGACATAACAGTGACAGTCACTGCCACGTGTCACGCTGAGGTGCGGTAACAATTCTGACAGGGCAGAAGGCCTCACCATCATTTTTCAGCTGTCATTTCAAATTCATGTCCTGAAATCCAAAAGTCGTGGCGACTGCAGTGTTTGTGACTGTGCAGTTTAGATTTATGTTGCAATTATGTTATCCCATGTTTGTATGATAAAATGTGCTGTTCAAGTGACTAAGGGGAGATGCAGGTTTGTCAGAGACTGGAGGCCAAAATGAGATTCGCATTGTTTGAAATGGCAGAGGGCATCACAAAATTTACTGTGTCTCAGTGTGAACATTCAGAAAATCATGCCTCTTATATTTGGCATATTGTTAGTGCATAAACTGTAAATCTGATATTGAATCTTGATGTCTTCTCACAGTCAAAGTAGTGTCAACACTGCACGTACTTGACTGTACATCCCATTGTGTGTCTTTTAAAGTAATATAGCTCATGTATATTATACAATTATATTAAGTACATGGTTAATGTGCTCATACAATATGTAAATCTTTATTTATTCATTTAATTCAAGCATGCAACTTCTGTTCAAATGTTCTGTATGTTTCTCCAGATGATAAAGATAAATACAGTGATTTTAAACAAAGTTTAAATAGATAGATATGGGATTAAGGAGCATTTGGTGCTGTGACTTTTGCTTTTAATGTCCATGATTTTTCATTAAAAATCAGGATTTTGCATTTCCTCACACATTATGTGGTTAATGTCACACTCAGATGCTGTGATCTTACATTTTCCAGTGACATCAGCCTTTAGTCCTGCAAATGCTACACAGAAGAGCCCCACGCCAGGACCGCGAGAGGCAATCAACGCAGAGATGATCACTGGGGGAAAGGGAGAGGAAATCACAGCTGTGTTAAATGCCAAATGAAGCGGGAGATGATTGTGTTTCACAATCAAAGGAGAGATGCGTTTTTTCCTCTAATGGGTGTGGAGGCGCTGAGATATGGTGAGAGAAAGCGAGGAAATGGGTGTTACAACATATCATGACAAAGCTTAGATCAGTGTTGGAAAGTAATCCAGGGCAAATTAGGCCCTGCTGTGACTGCGACAAGTGTCAGAGACAAGAAAATAGCTTCCAGGTCTAAACTGTAAAGACAAATACAGTTTTAAGAGCTTTCTTTTGATATTGTGAAATTCTTCAGACATTACTTGTCTTTGACATGGGCCACATAGGGTCCATGACTGTCTCTTACTTAGTTAAGAGATCAAGAACAAAAGTTTTGAGGGTTGTCACAACATATAAATGTGGAATCCATGTCAAAATGTTCCCCAGTCGTGGAATGTCAGCACGATGCCTGTAAAAATGTCACCTGAAGCTCAGTTAAATTCAGCATTTTGATGCGAGCCGTAAATTGTTGTGATAGTGCACAGTTGATTAAAACGATGGAAAGACGCGAGTGTGCCACACGGTGCTGTGATGCAGTGAAGGCCAGGAAGCCCTGTGGTCTATTCTTAAGCTTCTCTTAAGACAGTAAAATTCCTCCAGTCACAATTAGGACTATGGGTCTGTGCCCAAGCAGAGGTCGCCCAATCCACGGGGCAGCTCGCGCAGGCTGTTCTCTCCTTGCAGCGTGTATGAGCACATCGTCAAATTAGAGACTTCATGTCACAATGTCAAAGACAAATGCCTCCGGTGTGTGAGAAACGGCTTTCACTGCTGAAACCACTGGAAGTGAACACTGCCTGAGAGTCTGCAACATCTGTACTTTTCCCTAAGTCCTTAGGGGGAAAGTCAAGTGCACCAAAGCCATTCTTATATAAAAACACAGCATGATTACACCGGAGGACTGATAACAAGAGAGTGAAATGAAAATGAATACTTCCTGTTTTTTTCCTAGAACATAAAATCATGATAGCTGTGCCATTATTTTAACAAATAATATTGATTAATAATAATTCATCTAGCCAGGATTTTCTGAAAACCTCTCCACAAAAAGAAGAGATATTTCCTTGGCAGGCACCATCTTTGACTCGTCTTTGCCAGTTTCTGCAGAACTGGGTGATCCTCACTCGGGCTACTGTGCTAATGGAAGCAGCACAAACCCCTTTCGGGAGAGATTTGGAGTTTGACTTCTCAGCAGGCTACTCTAGGGCCAGTGTTTTCATTTGTGATGAACCTTTGCCTCACATTTCATCTCTGCGCTTCTAAGCAGGTCCAGGGTTTAAAGATAAATATTCCTCTGAGAAGTGCTGTAAGCTGCTTTTTGTTGACTTAAGCTTCATGTCTTGGCCTCGGCTGTTGGGGATTTTTCGAGATTTCTTACTGTACCCTATTTCATCATGTTTAAGTAGAGGGATTTGAACGATTATGTCTGTTCTGTAGACTTGTTTTAATTTAGGTAATCTCCCACAAATGTAACTGAAGGAAATTTTGATTCATTCATTCGCGCTCGCCCACGCCCTATCAGTAAACTGAAATGGCTTCAGCTTGACATTTGCAGGGGCCAGTTGGTGAGGCGTGAGGCTTATCGGGCTACTGCAGAATGTGTGTGCCTGTGCTTATGTCCATGTGTACAAGTGCTTGGGTCAGCGTATGGGTCAGTGTGCATGTTTGTTAATGCATGTGTCTGTAGTCTCTCTGAGACTGGAGAATGTGAGGCTTAGAGGGGGAGTTACTCCTCTGAAATGTCTGAAGCGACATTAATGAACCCTTGGTGTTGTTATCTTGAGCGTCCCCACTTAACTCCCCAGGGGAGATCCAAATTAGAGATAGATGCTTTAACTGTCGAGCTAAATTGCCCTTCATGCTGTAATGCATGTGTCCTCTTGACAATTATACACCCACCTGCCCTCACTTACATGCACAATTGGTTTTACTTGCAAATGTGCACAGTGTTTTCCTGGATGTTTGTCACACAGACTACAAACACAATAAATAAAAGTTGCATGAAGTGTCCCCTCGTGGTCTAATTCAATTATATTAGTACTTTTGACACAAGACAAACACCAAGCACTTACCCAGATAACACCGACATGTGGCCCGAATCTGGCTTAGATGTGGCACATCTGGCAAAATATTGTGGGCCATATTCGGCCCTTTTGTGGAAGCTGATACAGGCTGACAAGTGGTGTGTGTAATGTGGGCCAACTTTGGCTGAGTTCAGGGTGCAGCTCATCTTCTGTATTTTCCTTGATTAACAGTAACAGTGAATTAGGACCCTTAGTGACTCTTAGTGATGAAAGTGCTTTGAAAAAATGCCTTATTCATGTGCTTTGCTTTGACAGAATAGTTCACTCCAGTCTAAATATGGAGCCAAATGATTGATTGCTTTGAACTCAGCACCACAAAGATGCAATGAGTTCAGCAAAATGCTACGTTACTGCCCGCGCTCCATTACTGTCTGTGGAGTCATTGCTTTTAACAACGGTTGTAGTTACAAAGATGGATCTGGGCGTTCTACAGCCAGAGGTGGGGGGGGGGGGCAAACCAGTTGAGCATGGCTTCCCAGGGCGCGGTTGTTGCACGCTGACTACACACAGTTCATCCCCAGAGTGGGACGAGTTTGAGGACGGTCAGCGACTCAACTGGTTCACACCTCTGGAGGTGTGGAGTAGGTCCAGGGATTCCATCTAAGGGAGACCCATGTCCACCTGAGCTCAGCGGATATTGGCCCATTGACCTTTATTCATAGAGGTCGATGGGCCATAGAGCATTGGAGCCTTGATCTGTTGGGATGTCACGCGTGACATCTCAACAGACCAACTTACCCAGTTAAGGACCGTCATTCCAACCCAGAAGTGAGCCGTAAGGTGTGTCCGGCCTGCATCTGGTTCAGACTAGGCTAGACATCAGATGCAGATGTGAGCCAGTTAAGGGCCAGCATTCAAAATCATGTGAGCAAGGACAGAGGTGAATCTGGGCCGTGTCCAGTCCAGGCCTGGTTAAGTGTCGGGCTGCCTGATGTCACCGTCAGCACCGTCATTCCAAACCGGATATGGGCCACGTGAAGGTGGGGAGTCTGGGCCATATTTGGTGAAACTAAAAGGAAATGATTAGGCTCTACAGCTGTGCTAGCATCTTTGCAAGGCTAAATGACTAAATGGTAACATCGCATGCAAACGATGCAAATGAAATTACCATGTTAATGTCACATGAATATTTCATAAATATTTGGACACTATCAGATTTTCTCATTCACAATAATAATAAGAGTAATATTCAAAATAATGCCAATTTGTACTTTATTTATCACTTTGGGGGACAGTACATATTAAGCTGGACATGCTTGATATGTTATGATATTATGATATGATATGTGTCTCCTTGCTACAGAATTCTGCCAGCTACTCTGACATCCTCTTCACATCTTAAGGGTCTCCTCAGACCTGTGTCACAAGTGTTACACTAGCAGTATGTGTATGGTGGACTGAACTCATCTTTCAGGCTGGACTACAATCTGAAATACAGCATGAATCCAGCTGAAAGCTGGAAAGGACTATAACATCAAAATGTCAGTAGCATGTTTTCGAGTGTGGTCCACAGGACAACATCACGTCAACAATCCTGTCAGACTTCCCTTGGGAGGGTACTGAACTTGGTGTGGCTTCAAATTCTCAGTGAATACAACAAAGGGCGTGATTACACGGAGGTAGCAGGTACTAACTGGTTTTCTTGAGTCCTTAAATCTTGCTTGTATTGTGAAAAGCACAATGCTCTCATCAGTTTCTGCTGCTTTCTCATCAGTTTTTCTCAGTGTTATGGAAAAAAGTGGCCAGGAAAGCCAGAGGGGAGCTATGCATTTGTGATAAGCTCCACCAGCAAAATATTTCTCTTCTCTTCGTTAAGTTATATTGCTACGGCTTAAGCACTTATTTGATCTGATTTAGCGGCAGCATGATAAAACATTGCCACAACATCCACAGTGTTGATATTATGTGGGACTGTGGAGTTGTTGTTGAATACATGAGGGAGAACAGACATTTAAAAAATCATTATCTTGCATTGTATCGTAGATGTGTACGTATGCATGCACCCATGCACTTTACATGCCACATATTTCCCCCACTTCTTTCCCCTCCGTTGCTTGATCCAGGGACTGTCCAGTGTGTCAGTGACTCAATACCAATGGCCTTGATCCCTCATAGCCCTGACTAGGCCAGGGCTAACGCGTAGGGACAGGTTGAGTCATGTGGCCGGGGACGCTCTGCTGGCATGTTGCCTGTCTCTTCACCTCTTTGGAGTCTCGTGGATGCAGCCTGACAAAAGGCTACGGAGGAGCCGCGGCTGTCCCTTTCCTCAGCGTGACACTAGATGCCGGAGTTCAAGAACTTTGCGCTCGTTACAGTTGCTCAGGTCAGTTTACTCCACTCGTTGGTGTCGAGCTGCATTTGTGCGCTGTGATAAGGGTGAGTGGGCACATCGCTGTGGGCTTTTTCTCTTTTCTTGTTGATTTGTACTTTATAATCACACAAAACAAACGCACAATTATTCAAATAAAAGGAGAGACCATCATCATCTTGTAACTTACAAAATGTTAAAATGCCTAAATAAAGACGTTAGGTGTGATCTACATCTCTCTTAAACATGCATCCGTCACTGTTGCAGGTTGCAATCATTTCAACTGCTGTGTCAAAGCAAAATATACATTATTATAAAAAAACCAATGCACATATGTGGAAGGTGTTGATGTTTTGTTTCTGGCAAATTGTCTCTTCTATGTAATTAAAGGAAACATATTACATTTAGACAGATTTGCTTCGTTACAGCTACATGTTGGTTACAGGAAACATCCTGTGGGATGTTTGCATCATCTGAGACTTAATCATAAACGTTTGCAGAACTTGTCATGTTATGATCTTTGTCTCAGATTTTTGATTAAATATAATACAAAAAAAACACATAGATTGTTAAAACAGTTTTTTCTGTAAACATGCAAGATTTGAATTTGATACCAGCAACATTTCGAAACCTAACAACTGAGCAGCTGAGGTTCTCAGAAGAGAGGATGAAAAACTGTGTCGTGAGATCATAGTTTAAACAACTCAACATAAAAGTAATTCGTTCATTTCATTATTTACATCCCAATAAATTAATTAAAGAGGAGAAATCACTGTGCGCAGTATTTTAATGGCCGTGAAACACAACCATTGTCAGTGAACATAGTTTGTCCCTGCATCCTTAAATGCTTTACGCAAATGAAAAACACACCCAGAAATGCTGCTCGAGCTAATTTAAAACAGACAGAGGCAAAGTGGAAAACTGCCCTCACGAGTCAGAATTTCTTCTAGGAGATGGATGGATGGATGCCGCATCCTCTGGGCTAAAGAGGAGAGGGACTGTCCAGTTGGTTATCATCACATAATTCACAAGCCAACGTCTTTGATGGTATAATGGCTTTGCACACGGCATGGATTTTCTTTCATGTTTTGTCCAAGAGAAGTTTATTTATTCCACAACACAGTGTCAAACAGGGTTCACAGTGGACATATCCATAGGTTTCAGACAGGCTGACGTTTGTCCTGCACGAATAAATGTATGTTTAAAAAAAAGGTTTAGAATGAGCTTCAAATCATCTCAACATTTTAGAAAATATGATTGTAATAATTTGACAACAAACAAAGAACCTACATGGATTCGGAGACTAATGATGACTGGATGCACATGAGAAAAATGAAAATAACTGTCGATGTCTTCCATGTATTGTTGAGCCTCTAGAACTGCACAGCTGAATTACTTCAACAACCTCTGATGAATACTGAAAGCCTGTTCCCCTCTGGTGCAGCACGGGCTTTAATTGCGGTGTTAAAAACACAACCCCTCCAGTGAACTGTTCTTCAAAGCACATCACGAAAAAACAAGGCGTAACGCCTTGTTTTCCTTTCTCTCTGTGTGACTGTCACTTATCAAGTGCAAATCTATTCCCATTTTGCTCGCCTTTGCTCAAGCTGTTTTACCTTCCCTGTTGGCAGTAGGCGGAGGAAATGATGGAAAACCGCTCAGACAGGAGATTCCAGAAATGTCGACATACTGTGGTGCCGCAGGCCGACTCTCTGAACATGATGGTGAGATTATAGACGTCTTTACCCCCTGCCACCAGAAAATGATTTGCTCTGCTCCCGTAGAGGACCCACAACACACAACAAAGCGGCGGGCTGTGCCTGCGTCCATCCGCTTTTAAAAGGTGTAACGAGGCAACTTAAGACTTTCACCTTTTAGCTCGACACTTTCAGAATTAAACCCAATTCATATTCAGACCGGGACTTTGCCACCCTTCGCGGCCCGGAGCGTCCACGCGCGCTTGGACAGATATAGTCTTCCTTCCACGCTCTGCATCTGGCCTCTGTCTGCGTCTGAGAGGGAGGCTGAGAAAAGGCACACTTGGAAATCTCTGCTGAACAGCTGGATGCCCAGTAGAGCGTGTTACCCCCTGGATCACAGCAGTGCCAGGTTTATAAAAAAAGCAACCTAAGAAAAGACCATGTTCTAGATAAAGAGCATGGTTCTGAATAAGTGACGCAGCGCATTATGTGCACACGTCTGCGATCACTGTACAGCATGATGTACAATGTACAGTACTGTACAGTACAAAATGATGTTCTCGGGGTTGTAGGTGCAGAAAATTAACTTGACTTGTGTTATTTAAAATGTAGGATACCATGCTTTTAAAGCCTAGATGTCAGAATGTCTCAACTCTGTTGCTTTAATTATTAGCTTTTGTTTTTGGAATCGTGTCTCCCATGTCCAAAATCCTAAGGATGGTCCAATGCTAAATTGCTGGAGTGCTCCTTTAACCTTCCTTTAATTCCTTCATTAACTTTTGACTGAAGTAGAACAAAGTTGTTTAAAGATTCTTGCAGCCCCCCAGACATGTTTTAACACATATGAAAGCATCCTGATTTGAATAATAATTAACAGGGACTGTAAAGTTTTTTCCTCATTAAGTTCAATTACCTTGTTAAAAATTCTACTCCCACATTGAAAACTTCTGAATTTTTAGGTTCAAAGGTTCAACTCCTGGACACAAGACGTGCCCTTGACTGGTAAGTTTTGAGTTTATGTTTTAATTTAAGGTCAGCGCCGAGAGACAGACGGAAGTGAACACTGAGTTTGCACAACCATTATTCCGCACCGTGAATCTCAAAGTGAGGTAACATTAAACAAAACACACTTTAAACTGTTGTGCTTTCTCCTTTATTTGAATTTCTGCATCTAACTTTATACATGTATTTTAGTTACAAGTGAGAGAAGCAAAACAACCCATCAGGCTCAGTGTAAGAAAATACCGTCATCAATATAAAGTCTATTAATTCATGTAAAATCACGCTGTTCCCATTAGAAACGGATTGTCAAATACATTTTGTCATATATCTTCATTACACAAGTCATTAACATACAATCATAATGGGTTCTGTGTGCAACAGATCATTCCTATTCAGCACTTTCCTTGTCCAAGGAAAACCATATCCATGACTGGGAATAACACCAACACATTGTTCTGAATGTTGCCAGATAAATTAAAACTACAGAAGTGACGGGGGTTGGACTTACAGTCTAGTTCAGAAGTTGCAAAGGTAAAATAAATAAATAAAATAAAAATCTCTTCCTTTTGACAGTTTCACTGTTGTTAGCTGTGTGTTGACTGCAGCATTAAAAAACTCCAATCTGCCATAACTGCTTAGAGAATTACTTTCACAACTCGGTGAAGGTGGAGAAGCTTCTACACTAACTGAGCCTTTAAGTTTTCACCTTCATATTTTAGTGTGTGCAAACAGAAATTGCACATTGAAACCCTTCACGCTAAACAACATTTGTCAGTGCAAGTTATGTCAATAGTGTAAGTCCAACGGCCAACAGAGCGCATCACACCCACTGGGCGGTGTATGTGAGTGCTGTGAAACTAATCTCACAGTAAATTGCATCAGTGCCACCAACCTGCTTTTTGCCTGCTTCTATTCACATCCTCATCTTTTACCACATTTAGAACGCAAACATTTTCTGCCTCATCATTCTCTGTTAAGACAAAAGGATCTTGGCTGCATACAGCAGAATTCCACTCAAACCAGCAGTGGCAGCGATAGCAATGACCCTCACTAAGAGGAAGTCCATCGAGTCCTCCAGCTTTGTGTGAAGGCGCAGGACCTGCCGATGGGCGTCCTCCCGGTTGCCTGAGTTCTCAATAACGTGATTAGCCAAGCCACGCTTTTCATTCAGAGGCATCTGTGCAGCCACACGCTGCTCTGCCTGCTCCTGGGTCAGGCCATCCCGCTGCATCAGGCGCGATAGCTGAGTGGCAGGGTCACTGGAAAGGAAAAGGCAAAGGAGGTTATTTATGGTGCAGCCAGGGCGCCTTGTTAAAAATCCAGAGGCAGTGAGTCATGCTAATAAGGCACAGACGGAGCTGGAGAACCAATAACTCGCGAAACCAGACCTAATGGCCAGTTTCTGTCAAAAAAACCCCACAAAATATTTAATGATTTAAAACAAACAACACAGTCTAGAAGTCAAACTCAGAAGTGGTGGAGGAAATGGCAGAGAATGAGAAATGGTCTTACCAGTAAACCACCACGGTGTGGTTCAGAAACCTCGTGAGTCGCCTGGTTTCAAAGAGAAGGGGCACGTCCAGCACGACATAGCGGTACCCTGGACCACATTAGGAACCAGAATTTGTTAGCAGCAACAGATTTACACTTCCACATCGTCACCTTCTCCCTTTGCTAACGAAATAATAAGCGAGTTCTGAGTTCTCCTTCATAATTGGCTCATTGTCAGTTCAACTGATCCCAATGCCTAACTCACCTCTCAGGAAGTAGAACAATATCTCTCTCAGCATTGCTTTATGGATCTCTGGATGCGTGATGGAGTTGAGCAGCTTCCTCTTTTCCTCGTCGCTGAAGATGAGCTGCCCCAACTTCTGCCTGTCAATCTCCCCATTCTCAAGAAGGATCTCTGGCCCAAAGTGGTAGACGATGCGTGAATAGGCAGGCGTGTGTGGCTCCACAACTTTTCAGGAAAAGGCAGTACATGTGATTAAATCATTGTTTTAAGGTAACTGAACAAAGTGTAAAATAAATAAGCATTCAAATTATTAAGAAAATGATATTGCAGCACATAGAGTGACGGATAGGTTAGTAAAAAACAAAAAAGAATCAGAAATGTGGAAGGTGGCGACTGAGACATTTAAAACTATTTTGTAACAGACTCATCAGCCACCTGAGCGTAATTAAATCATTCACCTAATGCCTTATGTTTTCTCCCATGCGCAATTGCGCACTCTTCACCTAGTTGTGTGACCTTTTAATCTTCACCACATAACGAGAACATCATCCCTGCAGCCAGCAGCGAGAGACTTGTGATTCATGCACTTACTCCAAGCATTTGTCTTAATGAACCTCCTACAGGCCTAACCTCCTTCTGTCAATTTTAACATTTAAATATACCACTAATAAGCATAAATACTGACACACTAAGCACACTTTGAATGATTATTTGGGACACATATAATCCAAACATCTGTGTTTATTTGAGAGGATATCTGCTGGGTGACACATGTAACTGGTATTTTCAACTGAATGTGTGTTCGCAGTGAACATCTGAACAGTTTGCAAGGGAGAGATATTTCCCGCACCTTTCCTGGCCACAACATCAGCATCAATAACAGGACAGCCAAGCTCTCGCAGCATCGAAGACACTGTGCTTTTCCCTGAGGCAATGCCGCCAGTCAGCCCAACAAGAAACATCTTAAAAGCAAAAGCACACAAAGACGCAATATTAATGTAGTAATAACAGTGTACAGCCTTTGGTTATGGTGTCCCATAGAAATTTACTTAAGAATGAGAATAAATACAAAATAACACTACGCAGGACAATAAAAAATATACATACCTCTCATTACAAGTTAAACTACACAAATCAGTAACAGATAACACATCAAATAACTATATCCACACAATACCACAAACTAACCATACCATAGAAATATATTTTCTAGGCTAGACATAGTAATAAGATCTTTTTAATGTACAGCTGTGTAGAAACATCCTGTCTAATATACAGTATTATCAACAACATACAAAGAAAGAATTATTATAATTATTTATGTATATATCCAGAGGTTTAATAAGGGTTAGTTTAGGATGTAACAACATCCTTCTTCTATATATTAATGCAGCTGATTAAGCTGGAGCTAAATTTAAACATGTTATTTAGATATTAAGCATTTCAAGGTAGAATATGCAAGTAATGAGCAAATAAAGTCGTCAGATAAAAGTAATAGTACCATACTGACCTAATACCTGCAGTGTGGGAGTATAAAAGACATATACCATGGCTGTAACTAAATATTCTCTATCAACACTACATACTGTGTGCATTTGCACTATACCCACGAACGTGTTAGAAACGCGCCCCCTGGTGTCTAAAAGTGGAGCTACACTCAATGTATATAGTTAATACTTAGCTAACCGGTGACACTGGGAGTCCAACTGGTTTCACTGGTCGCAAAGTCAACTTTAAAATCATTCTCAACTTAACACTAAGATAAAAACCGATGAAGCTTTAAAGCCTCGTAACATCTGAGAAAAAATGTTTTCGCTACACTTTAATTATTTTGTTAGTTAGCAAAACAGATTAAGTGTGTGCATTTTCTTTACCTTGTCTACTTGAGAGACTCCTTATACGAACTGAGTATACAGCGGAAATGCAGTCACGACTGGCGCAAATACAGCAAACCAGAATTGCTAACAAGCTAACGTTAGCACAAGTGTTGATCAGGTCAAAACAACCGCAAATAGGTAAACAAACGAGGTCACAGCCATTTCTAGTTTCTTTTATCAAATATACCGTAGAATGCAGAAGTTACACACAATCCTATTACTGGGAATTACCGATTATAACTCGTATAATTCGTATTCAACTATCTGCTAACGACCTAGTTTTTAGCTAGACAAGCGCATCCCCGAATACCTTCCGACCACTCTCACAGATAGAAGTAGTTCCGTCTTTTTACCAAAACACTAGAGGTAAAACAAAAAAGTGAAAACAAAACTCACCTCTATATACTTTTCCAAAAGTTTTTATTTTCCAGCAAAAATAAAAGATGTGCAAGAAAAGTAAGATTTCTCATGGGCTTGAAAAACATGACAAATAAAATACAATGGTGTTTTTCCTGATATAAAAAGGAATTGCAATGTTTTGCAAAACAAAACAATTAAAAAAAATACAAACTTTGGCAAGTGAAAAAAAAGGCCTTCTGCAGTCTTATTTCTACTTTGTTATGGTGGTGGTGTTTCTGAAGAAACAGGCAGACTGACAGAAGTGTGAGAATGTTTGGACCTTTTCCCTCTGTGGAGCATTTCACCTCCGTTCTCCCCTTCCTCCCGCTCCAGTCTACCTCTTTTAACAAAATGGTCTATCCTGGACTCCAGGCTCTCACAGCATGGACGCTCCAGCAACGGCCTGTAGTTTTTCTGCCTGCTGCCTTCTACGAGCCAGCAATGACGAGAGGACACTCCACCTGTAGATGGAGAGCAGGGACACAAGGGGAGGGTACTTTAACAATTCAATACGCAGCGGTTTAGGAGTTGCAAAAGAATGTCAATTTAACATTTAAGTTTTTACCTATGGCTTCTAAACCCTGGATCATCCCATGGACGACGTGGGTCCTGACCACACTCTGGGTCCAGTGTTGCTGCAGTGCAGACAGGACGTGATTCACTTCCTCAGTCTCCTGTTTCCAGCTCAGACCTTCAAAGTGGCAGTTGTACAGCACAAGTGGGTAGTCTACCGCCATGCTGGAGAAATGATGGCAGAAAATATGTAAGACACACTCATCCTGACACAATTACAACTGAGTTGTAACTCAGATTTTTTTAAATTATACTTGAGTATGATTTTAAGACTTCTGCTTTCTAAAATCTCCTTGTCACTTTACCTGTACTGGGGCTTCCGGGGGTTACTCTGAACGTCCAGTAAGAGATTAATTATTTCTGGGGCTTCCAATTTCTGCCCTATTAGGAGCAGCACTGCCATCATGCATCGTACCTGCAGCATAACACCAGAATATTAACTATAGTTAATGACTTACTATGGCATTAATCAAAATATGAATTCAAAATATAAAACAAAAAGGACTAGCTCCAAGCTTTCTTATCATTCACCTATAATACCTTATCAATCTGTAAATGTGGAATAAAAGGCAGTTTGCGATGCACGATACCTGGTGGTAAAGAAAGGCCAGTCCTTTGATCTCAAATATGAAGAGGTCATACTGGTTTGCACTGGTGGCGAGCTGAGGCTGCACAGGCTTGACTGATGCGGACAAGATAGTCCTCTCAAACTGCAGAACGCCGTTGCCAACATCCATTTTGCACAGGTTGCGAAAGTCGTGGGTGCCCTCATATCTGCCGGGCGCCAAGAATGTCTCAAGTTAGATCTACATCAATAGGCGACATGACTATTCACGATTCTGTGTCTTGACCTACCTTTTTGCAGCTTCTGCCATCAACGCCACATCCAAGGATCCTCGAGGGAAGTAGTACCGGTATGTGCGGGACTGACAGTCAAAGCGAGCACTAAAACCCTCTGCTACCGGTGCCCAGTCCAAGATCCTGATGTCCGGGGGTAGAACTCTATTCAGCATTTTGATGTATGGAAGCTCAGAGATGGCCGCTTTACTTTTGGCACCCAAATCAACATTTTCAGGGAGCGTGATGCCCACTCCTCCACAAAACTGTGTGGAGCGCAAATCAATGGTAATGACCTGTGGAAAACAGAGGTTTCACCAGCTGTGGTGTCAGAAGAGTATGCACTCCTCTAATAGACATGAGAGAACGCAAACCTCAAACATACTGCACTCCTCACATTTGTACTGTAAATGATAAAGGACACAATTCACCACAATAAACGTACTTGGGAAAAGGCACTGACTCCTTTGTCTGTGCGCCCACAGCGGTGATAGTTGGAGCTCTGACGGTCATGGATCAGCCGAGTCTTCAGCAAAGCTTCAAAGAGTCTGGCCTCCACTGTGTTGTCTGTGTTCTCCTGAACTGCAAACCCCTGGTAGGCCCATCCCAGGTAAGCCAGCCGCATAGCCACATGGCGTCGAGGGTGAGCAGAGAAGTCAAAAGGACGTTCCTTACTACTTTTCTTACCTCTTTTACTGCTGCTCTCTTCATTAGGAGATGGACTGGACATGTCCTCTCCACCTTCTCTACTCTCTTTCAGCTGGGACCTGAGCCTCTCCAACTCATCCTCCAGCTCCTTTATTCGCTGGATTAAAGTCTCTGCCATGCTGCTTGAAAATAAAAAGAACCCACTTAAGGATAATAACTCAAGTGCGTATAACGAGTTAATCTGCTAACTAGCATTTTAAAAAACAAATTACTCAGCTCCATACAACATTATAATTAATAAAAATTATCATACATTAAAGCTGGTTAAGCAGCATATTCTTTTTTTATTTTAATGCGATTTGGACTTAAATTAGACCTTTACCTGAAAGTCGTTCTGACTCATCGTAAATTATTCGTCTAAGCTAACACCGCAGACTGCTAGCTCATGTTTAGTCAGAAACTGTGTCACATATAAAAAACTAAAACACCATTTCGTTACCTCTCTTTTAAATCTCAGTGTTGCCGATAAACGAACAGCTTTCAGTCACTTCTCTAGGTTCCTGGCGCACACACGCTACTTTGTCATGTTGACAAAATTTTTTTTTGTCGGACACATTTTGAGCGCGGACGCGTTTCCGTTTGATGTTTTCTTCTTCTTCTTGTTCTTCTTCTTCTTCTTCTTTATTTATTAGTGGCGGATGACAAACAACGATATGGTGTAATTTAGGTTTTCTGGGAAATGGAGTTTCTTATTAAAATACGATAATCGTAAATGTATTATATTGGTGCTTAAGAAGCATAAATAGAAATATATCCCCACAAAAACTGTTAGTGCGCACATACTTTAATCTTAAAAATGTTCTGTAGTAAAATAGTAATAGTAGTCCAGGATGAAGTGTCCAAAATTTTCTCAAAATAATCATTTTGCTAGGTCCTATGGTTGTCACGACAAAAAAACGAAACACGGGTTACAGCACATTTATTAGCCATATTCTTACAAGTTAAATAGTTAAAGTATTGCGTAGAAATAGATATCTAGATAGAAACATTGGCATTTCTCTAATTTTGACTCATTGTAATAGTAACAGTCAAGAAGCCCAAAAATATCACTAAAGCTCCTTTTGATATCTTTCTAGCAACACAAAAGAAAATAAATATACATTTTAATGATGTAGAACAATGGCTGTGCTGAGACGCGCCGATGCATTAGCTGATATGTTCATATTGCTTTCGTTTTATGTTCAGGCACAAGCACACTCCGATTAACACTCCAAACACCTGTAACAGGAAAAAAGTTATAAGTTAGTTGCTAATAGAGGAAATGGACTTAGAGTTAGATCAATAAAAAACATTTCTTTCTTTGTTCTCAGTATCTATTTTCACTACTCAGCACAAACAGAATGACATTTTATTATCATTCATCCTCCACTTACTTCTCAAATGTTTGCATCACCATGATTTATGTAAACATTTCTCTTGCAATGTGTTGGATTCTAGTTTAACAAACTGTCCTTGACACTTAAGTAATAATGTATGCATTACGAATATTTAAAATTATATTAATAGGTGTAGAAAATCAACAACAGTACTGTACCTCTCCAATGCCAAGAGCAATACAGACAGCACCGACCCACACCAAGTTTTTTAACAGGAAGAGCTTGATCGCCATGATACAACCCTAAGAAGGAGCATATATATATACATTAAATACCGTAACATGCATTCACAGAAATGAGACCATATGGCTGTGAAACAGACCTTTGTGTGTACTTTGGTCTTGTCCTGTCCACAACCTGCGCTCTTCACCACGCAACAGGAGTCCGGCACAGCGCCAGGGTTTCCCCAGCCGTTACTCCTGTACCAGTCAGTGTAGCTGTCAGCACCACAGCAGCTGAACTGCACCATGGTTTAAAATCTATTTATTATTGTTATAACTTTGAGTTTAAAAAGAGAATCACTAACAATAACTATAATTTCTTTGGACATTTGGACATGTTAGACCATTAAATACATTTCCCACTGACACTGCTGGATGCAGTGAATGTAATTATTTTATTTTTAATCTCCAAGTTATGTGAAAAACATTTTAATTTTTCCTATGTTGTATAGCATATTATGATTATTGACCAGGCAAAGCTGTCAACTCCCTATGGGGTCCTGTCCTTCTGTGGCCCCAGAGGCTGCAGGTTGACAAAACTGAATGATGACATTTGAGCTAGACCTGAATAAAGAAATAATCTGGAGGGTTTTATACTATTTATGCAAATGTCATAACAGGTTTTGCATAGTTGCATGACTACTTAATAAGTGTTAATGAATGTTAATGAACTCAAATACAAAACATCAATAGCATGTCACCTTTTCCTGAATCCTGTTAATGGAATGTCTGTTTTCTGGGCTGTAGTCGAAGATGACCAACCGCGCTTTGGCGTTGATACCACTATTCATCTTTAGAAAAGGAATCTAGCGGGAAAATATAATTAAAATATTACAATCAAAAACAATTTTGTTCATTGATGTTAATAGTGATCTCACTCATGCAGGATCTAAATGTCTCACCCTCCTGAGGAATACGTAGAAGGCAGCTCCTGTGAGCACCTCCAAAAGGATGATAATTATCAGGATGCAAATGAACTGGTCCAGGTAGAGAAGAGTGAGCAGAGGATCAGTCATGTTTCATCTCTCTTAAAATGAACAAAATCTTCCAGTTGTCGTATGAAAATCCAAACTGACAATATCAGAATGATTTAGAAAGAGAAATGATTCTTACACTTGTAAGAACATTTGGACACAGTCTTCATTTGATTTAATTTAATTCTAGATGTGCAAAAATACTGACAATCAGCATCCTCTTAGATGATTCCATGAACATGTTCATTATAAAATCCCAGTGCTATTAAAACGCATTATGATACTTACACAAGCCACCATTGAGGAATTATTAAAGATTGCCCCGACATGGCCCAGAAGTGAAATGAGGACTATGGCGACACCAACAACAATGAGAACTATAGCAATTTGAGACAGAGATCTCCCTGCAAAAGAGCCTATCTGAGAGTAGGTTGAATATTGCAGTGCTCCGATGGTGATGAGGGCGATCCCAGATGCCTGAAACAAAAAGTGTTTTCAGGACTTTTTATTATTTTAACCGTCAATAAGATCAGCACTCCCAACACTTTCATTCATAATCATTTACACATTCAATTTCTACTTACCAAGAAGAATGCATTGAAGAAAATAAACCAGCATTTAAAGCTGCAAAACTTGCACATTGTGACGATTTGATAAAGGCAATCCTTGTGTTTTTAAAGTCTGTATTCAGTTACAAGAAAACCAGAGAGACAGCTGCAGACTGCTCTTAGTCGAAGTGCGAAGAGATAAAAGCTGGACACATATTTAGATAGTGAGTGAGTCACATGACCTTATGAAAATGAACAGGTATCCACACTGATAATCTTAAAAGTGAATAACATACAGTACAGTCCTTGTTTGACTGTTTGAATAGTAGCATCGCTGCAAACAGGACCATAAAATATAATTTACATACTGGAGTGTAGCTTTCATCTGATCTCATGTGAATAGAAACATGTTGGCATTAAAATGTCTATAAAATATCTGATAAACAAACAAACAAGTTAAGAAAAGTAAAAGTTCACTGTTCTCTGACCACTCAAAGTGTCTGGCTACTGAGACGGACTCAGGGCTCTTCTTCCACTCTTTTGATGACCAAATTGTCCCCAAGAGCTTCTCCACCAACATATGAATCTTGAGCAGCTGCAGCACACTTGATCCAGCTCCACAGGCTGGGCCCAGTGGCTGCAGCTCTATAGTCTCCATCACCTCGGAGTGAGCGCCCGGGAGGATGCCTGTGACGCTCTGCCAAAATGTCCTCTCTTCTTCACATCTCTTTTGATTCAGGCCTCTTTCTGCCTCCGTCCCCTCAGTATTGTCTTCTGCTCCCTGCTTTCTTACTGTTCAAGCCAGAGTCCGTCAGACTGTGAAGGACCACTTCTAAATTCCATACACAACATCAGAGGCTTTTCTTTAATAAAGTATACTCTGTCCTCTGTCACTACACTCTTTGACTACACGGGAAACATGACAATATAGGAATAATAACAAAGAAGGCTGAGCTTATCGTTCCCTGTAATGTATGCGTGTGTGGTTTTTCTTCTGCTCATCGCCGACTCTGTGTCTGTATACGCCTTATCTCCTGTTCCTATTTGCCTGCAAAGATATTCAGATATAAAGAATATTCAGCCAACAGGAGGTTAAGACAAACATTTTAGAAATTACCGTGTCAGTTCTTTTCGTCTTAACAATGCTACTGATTATCTGGTGATCATTTGTGCGTCCATCAATGCTGGTTGTTTATGGCCTCGACAGTAAAGGAAGGTACAACCACAGGAGGGCCCCATTGGACGCACGCATACATTCCTCCTTTTTTGGCTGCTTTATTCCATATTTGGGAACAGGATACTAAGTGGTTAATAGCCCACATGGCTCTGTGGGAACAGGAAATTAAATGATTACCATAGTGGGAATAATATGTCCTACAGAGAGCAGAATGTCCTTCTGACTCCATGTTTATCCTGTTTTGAATTCCATAAGACGTGGTGAAAACATTGCACGATTTCCGCCTGATACGGATGCTTTTCTAGGGACAAGTTGGTGCTGCTAGGTTGTGCTGGATTATGGAGATGAAACCTCTTCATGTGATAATGACATGAGTTTATAATAGAAAGATGCATGATGTGCATTTAGGCCATAGCATATACAGTGGGATGTTTTTACCTTATATGGTATTTCTAAAGAGGGTCTATACTGAGTGGAAAGTGACCCACTGATTAGGAATAAGACCTCAAACAGTCAGATACTGTTTGAGGTCTATACTAAAAACAGAATTACAGTAAATGACTAAACTGGATTAAGGAATAAAGACTAAAAAACTACGACGCTTCCTGTGGTTACTGTGCTCTGCTTTACACCAGCGTCGACCGCCTTGATTTATTCGTCAAACCTCATCTGTGTAAACTGTTTTCATGAAGAGAAAACGTATGTACACGTGTTGTGACATTTCTTTGCACTGCAGAGCCTGGACGTGGACAGCGTGAGTCTGTGCACGAGTAAACAGTCACGCGTTTGTTATTGTCTGGTCGATTAAGCAGCATCCTTTTAAAGTCCGGAGAAATGTTTATATTCCACAGTAAGTGACGTGCCTTCCACCATATGATCCTACTTGCGCATACCAATCTCTGTAACAACTTCCTGCCCCCCGCACCCACGGAGTGAAATGTGACCGTTTAAAACCACAATATAAGAACTCGTTTATTTTATTTGCTGTTAGGTTTTTTTGGACTAATAAGCCACAAATGTATTCATTTCTTTATTAATTCCACATGAAATACATACATTTTTGCTTCATAGTTAGACATTTGTACAGAATTATTTTACATTTTCACTGAGTAGCTGATTGCATGACTAAACTTAAAGTAACGCTCTAAACTCTGTCCACAGAGTTTAAAAGAAACCAGCTAGCTGCAGGCCCTTTTTCTGCTTTAGTTAGTGGCTCAGTTAGATTATTTTCTTTTTTTACGGTTTAGATCAGTTTATCAAATCCAGCACGTGAGCATCCAGGCTGTGTTTTTTCTCCCTGTCGTAACCCAGAGCTTGCTCAAAGGCGACTTTAGTGAGACTTGTTTTTCTCTCTATTTCCCTAAGGGCATTAACCTTATTAATATTATCGAGTACATTGAGATGAACAATCATCAAACAAAAGCTAAATGAGTGCACACCCAAACAGCAACCATGTCCACCCCCCTGCCCACAGGGCTTTGAGGTTAGGTCTCATTTCTTATCTGAAGTGGAGCTTAGTGTTTATGGTTCCACTTCTCTAGCTTCGCTCAAGGAAACTCAGCCCGAGAAATTCATGGCTTTAAAAAGTCACACCACCGATTTCTTTTTCTGACATGTTGTCAGTTGCACGGCGGAGTAAAGCAGTCCTACTGGATCTTCTTGATTCCTGTGGTGACTCCGGCCATGTGGATCAACGTTCAGTTTGCTGAGAGTTTGCAGAGGATAAAAGCCGCCTGTGATATTCTATGATTATGTTCTGTGAAAAGAAGCATTTTAGGAAAGGCTCTACCAGGTAAGCTTTTTATACCTTTCTCTTCTGTCCACCTTACATACTGCTCTCTGCTTCTCTTCAGCATGCATGTTCCACTCCCACACGTTTCCCGCCCTGGCGTAGTATCACTTTTGGTTTCTGTGTGTCTTTCTCCCTGTGTTTTCAGTGCACTGGGACAGTGGTGGGCTTGATATGTGTGTTTTAATTGGCCGGCTGACAAAACATGCTGTTTCCTGTGCAGTTGGGCCGAGAGTGAAAAGTGATTTCAGAAGCAGTCTGAGAGCAGAGACTCCTCCTGTCAGCTATCAGAGGTTGTGTTAATAGAGTCCTGGGCAAGAATGTAAAACACCAACTTCAAACTATAATTATAAATCCAGCAAAACAAACAACAAGACCGGAGGAAGAGGCCTGGCTGAGGAGTGACTGTGTGAAACACAGCCGTGGTCTGGGAAACATTTCTATTCAAGAATGGACAAGGATGACAAGAAACCTAAAACCTATTTGTCCACTTTCCGCTTTGTCCTCAAGCCCCAAGGGTTGAGGAATGAAAAACAGAATGGACTGGATACCGCTAACAGGAGGGCAATGGGAAAGAACAAACTGGGCACACCGTCTGCAACAGGTAAACACTTTGAATTGACTTGACAGAGCAACTCAGCTATTTTCAGGGTCTAAACTCACTGTTAAATATTATACGGCAGCTTGAAAGTACTGATATTATCTGTTGCTGATATATCACGTCTAAAGCCTCAGTCCACTGCAGCCCCTGCAGGCACTCCTTGTTTTAGTGTGAACATGTTGCTTATAAGCTCTGTCGAGGAACCTGGAATACTAGAACCTGCTATTTGCATGATGAGTTAGTTTCCCTGAGGCTAGTTCACATCTTGTCAAAATAGAGCGTGGGGCGCAGCATTACGAATAACAAGGTATTTACGCAATGTGTTGCTTTTGTACTTACTGGGATAGCGTGATGGTTGCAGTTGTCCTGCATACTGACACACTCCCCCAAATATGCAAGGGGTTACAGCCCCAAGCCCTTATCCTAACAATAAACATTGCATCCAAAGGCCAAACTCTCACCCAAAGCTGATTATAACCTTCTAACAGAGCTTCGAAGATGTATCAGAAAGTGAAAACCTACCTGAAATGTCTGCATTCCCATGGTCTAAATCTCAAAGTGACACAACAAAACACACGCACGCACACGCACAAATGACATTCCACCGCCGGCTGCCCTGGGTGCACATTCCACGACCAAATTGCACATGCAATTACATGTGCAAACACAGATCTGGCGGAGAGATCGTGTTGATACTATACCAAACTCGCTGTCCCTACACATCCGTTGAAAACAGACAGCATAACCTGGTGCATTAGAAAAAATCAGCAGACATTTACTGTTTTCATATTACAACATTTGCTTGCTGTTGGTATAAAAGGCCTCTAAAAACACATCTGTTTTGCATGACATAATTCCATCTGCTCAAAACATTTCCTACATGATAGGGTGGTCTGTGCTAATTGGTCAGTTGCAGAGGAAACTCCGGTGTATCCAGTTTGTAATCCAGTGAAGCCCATTGTCCTTTACTTCTCCTCTCTGTTAAGATGCCAAACAGACACAAGTCCAGGACCTGGAATCGCCTCACTTCAAAGAACTACTCCGGGACTGTACAGTCTGTGAAAGAAGTGATGCTACTTTTCAAGCTGTTATCACAGGACGTCCGCCTATGAGCGTTTCCTGGTTTCACAATGGTAAACGGCTGATAACTTTGCTGTGACACTGCTATTATGAGCGAGAAAACAATGAGAATAAGTCACCCCCCCAGCCTCTATGATAATGTGTTTGCTTGTCATATAGGTGATAGCGTGCATGGAAAAAAAACTTCCTTCAGAAATGGCGTTGCCAGTCTGTTTCTGACTCACTGTTCCTCTGCAAATGCTGGGGTGTACACCTGCATAGCTGAGAACGCTGCTGGGAAACAGTCAAGCAGTGCCGTGTTGCACATTACAGGTAAATATGGAGCAGTTTAGCTTATGCCTAAATTACCTGTGTTGATTTGTGTAAACCTCTTTTACTTTATTTGTGAAGGTGCAGCAAAGGAATTTCCTAAATTAACCACGTCTGAGCTGCACGGCGAGCGTGGGTCACGTGAAGACACTCAGCTGTCCTCGGCGTCAGGAGAGAGAAGCCAGCACAAAGATGGGACGGACAAAGGTTAATTGTTAACCTATGTGGCACGATGACTGTGGTTTATTATTAGGTTTACGATAACTCCGCTTTAGTCGCACAGATTCCTTTGACGGGCCCATCTACAAACTAACTGCTCATACAAACAAGCACCAGTTTGGGCGTTTTCTGCTGCAACCAAGCTTTCCTGCTCACATGCGATCGATGTGTAAGACCACCTGTTTGTTTAGTCTCCACAGATATCAGTGATATCAACATCCACACAAAGGTCTCGTCTAATAAAGGTCTGTACAGGACAACACATTTGTTACACGTTGCTTTTCACTTTCTACGTGAGATAACCTCTTTAAAGAGAACCACATCTTTTCCCCAGCACCGCTGTACTTTCTCGATCCACCTGATCACATGGAGGTACGAGCAGGAGAGCGAGCCCGTCTTCACTGTGAGTTCAGGAGCAGCTTCCGTCCTTTGGCCAGCTGTTGGATTTACAACAAAGACAAAGTAGGAATGTTACTGGACATTCCCAGTGGCTGCTAATATTCATGCACATGTTTACATTTAGCTGTAAAACCTTTTTGCTTATCTCTTTTTCCAGGTGGTAGAAACCGGTCCGAGAATATGTGTGAGAAGCAGTGAGACCCAGAGTACTGTAGAGATCTCCAAGGCCTTGTCACATGACACCGGATCTTATACTATCATTGTGCGAAACCAAAAATGCTCCGTCCAGCATACAGTCTCCCTCAGTGTGATCGGTGAGTTCAGCAGCTCAGGTCAATTTGCAATGTCCGTGTTTGTAAATGTATGTTCAATGGTTATTAAAGAAATTCAAAGAATACCAGTCGCTGTCTCAGGCAATTGAGTCAAATGAAAAGGTTTTGTTCTTGAATCTCTCATCAGACCAGCCTGATCCACCGGCATGCCAGCCTGTCGTATCCCAGCTGTCATCTCAGTCTCTGGTCCTGTCTTGGATGGGTCCCAGCTACGATGGAGGTACAGCTGTGTTGGGTTACATTGTGGAGGTCAGACAGGAGGGCCTGGGCAGCTGGACTGTGCTAACAAGCCAGTGTAAAAGCACATCGTACCGCGTCTGCTCAGGCCTCGAGCCTCTGGGGCAGTACTGTTTCCGTGTCAGAGCGTACAACTCAGCGGGAATCAGTGAACCAAGTCGAGAGTCTGACTGTGTCAAGATGGCAACTGCAAGTGAGTGATAGGTTCTATTTGTCTTTGAGTGACAATTTCAGTTTGTTTTAGACCTAAGTTATTCATCTCTTTATGTTTTGTGTGTTAAGAAGAAACAAAGGAGGAACCCGAGACGTACGTCACAGTGACTGTTGACACTGCGCATAAAGTCAAGGACCACTACGATGTGCTTGAGAAGCTGGGAGTGTAAGGATGGGAATGTAATGATATGTTCATTTTACCAGTTGCGTGCGATTTACAGTCCCTTATTTGTTTTTGGATTACAAATGAACAGTGGGAGATTTGGCAAGGTGTTTCGGTTGTCCCATAAAGAGACGGGCCAGGTGTGTGCAGGAAAGTTCTACCAAGCTCGGACCTCCAAGGATAAGACTGCAGCCCGCAAGGAAATTGAACTGATGAAATGTCTGCACCACCCAAAACTAGTCCAGTGTCTGGGCGCCTACGACACCCGCTCTGAGATAGTCATGGTCATGGAGTAGTAAGTAACTGTGAAATAGAAAAGTAGCTTTGATTTAGTGCATGTGTTGGAAGCTGTTTTTATTCAGGAGATCTCATTGAGTGCAAGAGGAACGTGAGAATACGTCATATATACTTTACACAGGCCTGACCAGCAGTATTTGTCTGTCCAGTATTGCCGGTGGAGAACTCTTTCAGCGCATTGTGGCTGAAAACTTTGAGCACACAGAGCCCACCTGTGCTCGCTACATTCAGCAGATCCTGGAGGGCATGCACTACGTTCACAAGCAGAACATTGTGCATTTGGACATCAAGCCAGAGAACATCGTCTGCGTGGACACCACTGGTACACATGTCAAGATCATCGACTTTGGCTTGGCCGCCAAACTGGGTAGGTCTGACACACAGTCTCATAATAAAGTCATACCCCTAAATGGTAAAAATAAAGCTAATTCACTTAATTGTTGGGGCTATTTTGAAAGGGTGAATTCACTAGAAACCACATACTTTTTTTTGCTTCTTCTATTGCTTAGTATGGTGTATGTAAGAGGGAAGAACAAGTATTTACAAGGCCTGTGTTAATACAAACAGGGGCTGACAATGGTATGAGTCTGTCCCTTTAACAAACAAAAACAATAATAGATAAAACCAAAGTGTGTTATTATTATTATTAATATATCATTACAATGTCTTAAATAGACCGTGTAAGTGTAGGTGATGCTCCACATGCTGCAGCTTCTCACTGGGTGACCTATCGCTCAGATCACAGACAAGCAAATACAAAACATTTAGAGTGAGTGGGTTTCTTGCTCTTGTTGTGTTCTTCAGAGGAGGGTAAACCTCTGATGGTGATGCATGGTACGCCAGAATTCGTGGCCCCGGAGGTGATCGGCTATGAGCCTGTGGGCCTTGAGACCGACGTGTGGAGCATTGGAGTTATCTGCTTCATCCTGTAAGTTTAACAAAGCATGTTCACAAAGCACGTGTTCAAAAATGCATGTTTGCATACAAACATACACGAGATGTTTATGCTGGTTTGTTCTATTATAATGACAAAATAATTTAACTGTAGATTTGACGCCATCTACTGGTGCTGTTTTTATATTACTGCAGTCCCCCGTAGAAGTACTGTTTCAGTTCGTTGAGAATGAACTCCTTCCAGCTAAATCCAGCAGTAAACTGACATTTATAGTAAATAACTCACCTGAAACAAACCATTAAATGTGGATAATATGCATAATGGATGCTGGTGCTATTTGTGCAATAATTACCCCATGCTTGATCTTATGTTTATTATTGTTTTGTGTCCTAGACTCAGTGGAGAATCTCCTTTCCAGGGGAACAGTGACGCTGAGACTTTAGCTCTTGTGACAGCTGCCCACTATGAATTTGAAGAGGAGACTTTTGAGGACATCTCTGAACAAGCGAAAGACTTTATCAGCTCCCTGTTACAGAAAGACAGAAAGTTTGTCTAATTTCTTTGTTTGTACTTGTTGCTAGAAGTATTAACAGTTCAGTACTAACAAGCAACATCTGCACAAGATAGTGAAAATGTCACATATAAAAGCAACATATCTAAAAACATTTGCATGTTACCAAACATGTCAAGCTTTGAATACAAGTTAAAAAGTTTGTGTAGCAGATACCACATGGCTGCATGGCTGTGAGCTCAGGTCTTTATCTTTCCCTCTCTGTCCACTTGCGCTCTAGGTCCAGGTTGTCTTGTGCCAAAGCTCTCACCCATCCCTGGATGGCCTCTTTCACTCCTCTGACCCGCAGACCCACCAAGTCCCTCAAAAAAGAGAAGATGAGACGTTTTCTGGCTAAACGCAAGTGGAAGGTAAAACACCAGAAAAAGGACTACAGTGCTGTTATCCCAGTACTGGACACACGTACAATATTGTTATCAGCAATTCCTTTGATGACCTTTTAAACCTATTGTGTGATATCAACCCAAAGCTTTGTTGTGAGAGCAGTTTGTCATCCAGTGCTATTTGTCCTCTAAACTTCTAGAAAACTGGCAAGGCTGTTTTAGCCCTAAAGCGGATCGCTAACCTCTCCAACAGGCCAGATTCTCCTGGCATGTCCTTAGAGGGTAAGACACACACACAGTCAATGCCCCCCCTACCAGAGCTGCACACATATGGCAGATGACTCAGAGTTTCAGATTGTCACTTCAAGTTTACCCTTTTGTGATCAGTAAAGCCTTGTTTCCCTTTTATTCATCATCAACCCTCCTCTTATCCAGAGCCAGCCTGGGGCCCAGAGGCAGAGGAGGCCATCCAGTTGCTGCAAAAGCAACTTCAGAGTGAACCTTCCTTCCAGCGGGCCCTGAAGGACGCCACTCTTCCCAAAGGAGCAACTGCTCAGCTAAGATGTCTCGTTAATGGTAGAGTGAGACACTATGATGCACTTCATTAAATTATGCCCCACCACACGGTACGCGGGCCAAAGGGCAAAAAGAAAAGCAATCTCACTTGCTTTGATTGTAGTAGAATGAGACTATAACATTTGTCCCTGCATGATTTAATGGTGTCATGTAGAGACAAACCATCTCTGGCTCTATTTCACATCTTGAGCAAGGAATGTTTAATACTTTGTTTATTGTGGACGGACTACTTCTCGTGCTGGCACATTTCACTATTTAATGTCTATTATGTTCTCAGTGCTGCAGTATTATGCTATCGTGTCAATCCTAGGTTACCCACAGCCAGAGGTGGAGTGGCTTCAGAATGACAGGCCGGTGTCGGAGTCGCATAGAGTGATCATGGAGCAACATGAAGACGGACTGTGTTCTCTGGTCGTGGCTGACGTGCAGCCTTCTGACTCTGGGGTTTACATGTGCAGGGCCAGCAACACACTGGGGGAAGCGATGTGCTCGGCTAAACTCAAAGTGACGATGTAAAGAAACAAGGCTGGAGTGAGAACCAGACACTTGGAGTTTTCAGATACACAAAACAGTTTTTTTTAATACCACACAAAAATCTGTTTGCCCATAATTATTGGTCAAAAAAGGTGCTGTGGTGTGTGGACGTCACCAGGTACTTACATGTACACTTATGTCTGTGTGGTTTAACTATGCACTGTTTACACAAGTCACATGAAAACTATACATTTTGAACATTAAAATATTAAACCTACCTGTTGAACGTGAATGTTAGAAATACTAATTTAAATGCATCATTTCTTTCCAAGTCTAAATTGAATATATGCTCTCATAAAACACTGGTGATTAAAGGCCCTATAATTTAGTAACAAAATGCAAAGCTTACACAGGAGTTGAAAACATTTCATTTAATGTCTCGTGTCAGTTTCTAAAGAGTTCCACAGAGTTTGCAGACGACATGAGGATGATAAACAGAAATTCTAACCTTAAGTCTAACACGTGACTCAGATTCAGTCTGCCGCCCTTTCTTTGGTTTCAGAAAACTTCAGAGTAAAGCACGTTGATGTTTTTGAGTCCTAAAAATGACAAGTAGCTTCATGAAGACCTACAATAGATGTCAGCTGTTTATTTATTTGATTGGAATTAAGGCTTCTTCCCCTGATTTATACCTAAACTATACAAATTATTCTATATATATATGGATATATATATATCCGATTTTTATCAAGACGTTTACTTTGTTAGTGTTTAAGTTCAGAAACTACCATCAGTTTCAACAAAATTCATTCCATATGTACTTTAGGTGTTTTCCTCAATTAATCGGTTATTTCAGTTTAGATTCATTTAGATTTATCCTTAATTTGACAACTACACCAATATTACAATCATATTCTAATTGATATTTCTACAATACTGTGTACCTTAATAATTTTAAATATCCACATTAGATAATGATAATGCATTTGTAAAAATATTATCTAAATCCTCAAACCACATAGATACACACATTTAATTTAGTAAAATGATTTAACAGTGACAATCACGGTCTTTCCAAACTGTATGCCTCTTCCTATAAGCTACAGTCATTATTTATACCAAGAAGACAGAAAAACACAGATTGTGTCACCAACTTAAACTGTGGCTAAAATATTAGAGTTTTCATAAATGTTAGAGCTTGAACTACTTAAAACTGCTGCACGATGGGAATATATCATTAATACAACAATATCCGTTTAAATTCATTCCACTGACTCTTCGGATTAAACTTTATTAATCCCACGACAGAATTCCAGCCCACAAGCTGCACAGTGTTTCTGTGTTAGGGATCATTAGGTGAACTTCTCTTTTCTCTCCTCCGTCCATCTTTCAGGGTAAACATGTTTAAAATAAAACTAGAATTTAAAAACATGTTGAACGTCAGTCAGGCACTGGAAAAGTGAGCGCTCACGTCTCCCTTCTTTCTAAGGCATCGTTTCCTTGTGTGGACCAGTTGTTCGTGCACACATGTCCCACGACGTAAGTCCCAGCTCAAATGATGCGTGACCCACACGTTCTTATTGTCCCTCTAGCCTCTGCTGGATTCTCTTCTGAAGAAGATTCCAAGCTTTTAGTACCTTTGGGGTTACAAACAAATGCCTCATAAAAACACTGTATCCTTGTTCACAGAAATCCTTTCGTGTAATGCAGGTGTGTGAATGCTAGACTCATGTGTCCGACCTGTTTCCGAGTGACCTCTGGTTCCCACAGTGTGCTGAGCACAACGTTGGCATGTTCTACGTGCTTGGCGTTGGACCACTGGCTCTGTAGCCGGCGTAGAGCATCTTCTGGAGTCACACTGTCCCGCTCTGTTATCCTTAACACTGCCTGACGGAGGAGGGGAGGTAGTTAATTCCAATGCCGGCTCAGTGCACCCCTCCCACAAACCTTGAAGTTACTTTTGTTACTTGCATCCTAAACTAAACTACCTGAACCATATATACAGAAAACGAATGTAATAACTGTGCAGTGGGAGACATAAGGCAGATGTGAGTCCATGTCTGTCCCACTGAGCCCTGCTGGTGCAAACATATTACCTCCTCCTCTGGGATGATGGTGACCCAGACCTCGTGGACCATATCTGTCCAGCCAGCCTCCAGAAGAACTGCCGCGTCCACCACACAAGCCTGTTTACCTGCAAAGCACGTGAGATTACATGAACACTGGAGAAAGATCTCCTTATTGTAAAGTAGAGAACACAGTTTTATTATGATCAATGCACATGTCTAAGATCAGTTTATTGGACGAATAAGGGAAAAGTAAGACCGCAGTGTTCCCACAGACTGAATGTATTGTGACTCGGGTATGAGCGTAGAAATCGACTAGTACTGTACACAACACACAACACAGTCAATCATACTGTACTACTCATAAAGTACCTTCTTCTCTGGCTTGGCTGATTCTGTTCCTCACCAGAAGTGCAATCTCAGGCCACACGATGTCCGTTAGGGCTTTCAACTGCTCCTGCCAGACAAACAGCCTGTTTGGTAAATTGTTGATACATAAATAAAATGTAGTTATGTGCTAAAACATTATTATTATATGAACCGGCCATTTTACCTGGTTTCCAAACACCTTTCTTCCCAGTGCACGTCTGTTTATGGTTTGGTCTTCATTCAGAATATCTAAAAGTGACAGAAACATACTTGTTATATAATGTAACATTTACAAGATTTAAAGTTGATCATGTTGAAACTCTACAATCTGATTATTCTGTTGGCCGATCAAAAAACATGAAAGCCCAGTCAAAATGTCAACTTATCTCCAAATCAAATGAGTGATGTCTGACACATCACCGCTCTGACTTTTACTTACTAAACTGTGCTCATTATGTCAATCATCCAAGTGTTTAAATAATAAAAGAAAAACAACGCCAAGGCACAGAAGTCCTAGATTTATTCAAACAAGTGTGTGATAAACAAACGGCACAATACATCTATACATAGCCAATAATCAAACCCCTGGGAGTGCGTTTCCCCACCTGACCCAAATCCTTGAAGCACTCTGCGGTAGCCTCTTGTTCCTGGCTGGTACACCTCATGGCCCAGCTTGTCACAGTCAACACGGACTGCTCCAAGAGCCTTCAGCTGCCTGGCGATGGAGCTCTTTCCACTGCCACTGCCTCCTGTTAGACCAATCACATATGGAAGGGGAGGGAGATGGGACGTGTCCTAGCGTAGAAGACACAGGAGACGAAACAGGGCAAGATCAAAAATTAACAATGAGGGTCATTAAAAACAGCGTTATTAACTAACCCTTACAAACACACAGATAGTGATATTAGCTCTACAACAAACAAAACAACAGCACCTACTTTAGGAGGGATAAGGAGGGTGCCCAGTAGACGTGAGCGTAAGCTGGAGGAGCTGATCTTCTCCTCCTCTGTCTCCGTGTGGTGTGCATCCTTAAGCAATTGGATCTCATGAAGCACAAGAACAGGAAGGCCCTGATTTAAGAGGCAGGCAACAAAAAGATTAAATGTGGGTCTAGCCAAGCTGGGTTATTTACGTCTGGACCATCGAATACATCCGTTGCCCCAAAAAGCAATATACTGGAGCTGTGGTAATACATACAATTTCCCAGATGTGGGACCAATAAAGTCTTATTTTAAATGTAGTGGATTCCTTTACTTGCTGGAAAGTGTGGGCTAATCATTCAATTCCAAACTTACATTTTCGACGCGTTTCTTGTTAACAGCCTCGCCTCCTTTCCTAGTCTCCTCGCTAACCACAATGCACTGCAGCAGAGGGTCGACTACAGACACTCCAAAGGGGTCATCGAGAGGCACAATCTCCACCTGTAGCGAAGGTTTGGTGTCTTGCAGGAACTCCTGTAGTCTCTGAACCCGCAGAGCGTAGGGCTCAATCAGGTCCTTCAGCACTTTTTCTGGGAAGAAGAGGATTTCAGGGAAAGCTGCATTCGAATCATATAATTATTACAGAATACACAATAATAAACTACTTACTTTTCAGCATTGCTTGGTCACACACACCGATAAGAAACCTTCTGTTTGCTAGCAGGCTCGATATGTTGAGCAGTGTTTTGTGTGCCCCATGGAGGCGATCAAACGTCCCCCCTACGACCACATCACTGAAAGTTTCCAAGGGTTCTGGTTCTGCCTTTTCTTCAGGCTCATTTAGCCCCGCCTCCTCCTCCTCTAGCTTCATTAGCTCTGGGTGCAGCAGCACTGAATGCAGTTTGGGGCTACATACGTAGCAGTGGCCTGTGTACTTCAGCAGACACTGGCTAACCTGATGGGACTGACCCGCGTCCTGTAGAGGAAAGTCTGTTAGCACCACCTCCGGGAATTGAGACAGAGGCTGCGGTGTAGGGAAGGGGCAGTTTGGGTTTGCAGCCTCGTTGCTGGCAGCAGACTGAGCGCGTACATTGGTCAGCAGAACACGAACATCCAGGTGCCCACACACATTCGCCGCGTTGCTGTAAAGACGGGTAATGAGCGTAGACAGGTCCACCGCTGGTGGAATGAACACTGGCCGAGGCTGGGTCCCACTTCCCAGGTTCAGATCAGGATGCAGGTGTACGTACAGTGTGCGGTCTACAAGCTGAGCGGCTGATCTGAGCACTGGAGCGATGCGCAAGGGGAGGGTGTGGAGAGGAGCTGTCAGCACAAGGATGCCCGTGCTGAACATGGACATGTTACTGGCTGACAGGGAATTCACAGCTGTGAGGTGGTGGGATATCACTGGAAATGGGAAAAATAGGATAAAAAGTCAAACTATATATGTTACAGCATCAGTTAGACATTTTATTTTAGATGACTATACTAATCTATTTAACAATATTAATTATTTTGCTTATTATCACAATTGCTCCTTTTGATTATTGCTACTTGTTCAAGTTGCTTCTTAGAATAATGTGCATACTGGGAACAGTAGTGGAGTCTAGTTCTGTCTGAGCAGTGAAACAGGCCTCAACCTGTGCTGGATTGCAGTAATCATTGTTGACTCCTTCCGTGTCATGGCTGTTAACACATAACCCATTCTTGTTGTAGTTACTGACAAACTACACGTCATGAATTAAAGATAGTACAATCAACATACCTGATTAGCAGTGTGACAATGGGTCCTCTGTGATATTTACCTCTTCTGCATCAATAGAATGATTTACTACTTTGGCAATAACACGTATATTCATGAAATGTTCCTTGCTGCTAATGTTGCAACTACAACAACTGCACATTGTGAGTGTGTGTGTGTCACTATTTCAGCTGAAATCAGATGCAAAATGCCACTGAAACTCTACGAAATTCAGCTGTGAAGACAGATGATCATCATTTTCTGCGACTGTTTGCGGTTAACACAATATTCGCGCCTACGTGGAGCTCTGCACACACCGAGCCTGTCCACACACTGAACCGTCTCATGACAAATATTTAGTGCGTGAGTGCCCAGGTTATACCGAGCCACCTTTGCTCGCTGGTTTACAAGAAAGCAACTGTTCACACCTCGTCTTCTGCACAAAAACAAATCCAGCAAGTTATTGTATTAGCAACTTCAGAGCACTAAAAGAAGTAGCTCGCGAGCTAGCACGCACGACCACCACATTACTTTTCAGAGGTTGCAATAATCCAAATAAGAGGCCGAAGCTGAGTGTTGACTGTGCATGCACTTTATATTGTGACTGCATCTTTCATTTCCAATCATTGTTCTACTATTCTACTTATGACTGTAACCGTGGAGCTGTCTGGATTTTGTAAACAACATCTGGCCCATATGCAGAGAAACTGTTATGAAATGACAACCTGCCTGACGGCTAGCCTGCCCTTGCATGTTAGCATTAGCTTACCTTGTATCACTCAAATCGACAGCGACGATAATAACGGATGACTCGTGTTTTACAGAAGCAGACCTGCCCACATACACACTGAATAGGTCGGTTAGTTGACAATCGTCCTTCGTATCCAGTCCACTACGGTCCAAAGTGACGAAGCACCTACAAGCTGGAGTCACTCACACGTGAACAGGGATGGGTAGTCATATGACACTGTGTCTGCTCTGTGATTGGTTGAAAAAACAGATATGACTTTCGGGAAACTTATTTACCACAAGGGGGGTAAAGGAACCGAGGGAATATTATCATTGCTATTTCATAGCTACTCGTTTTAATTTTTTTGGCAGAAAATATGCAAATCAGGAGTGGTTTTACTATTTATGGGTTTCAATATCACAGTTATTCACAAAACCATTTTTATACCAGTCTTTAGTAGTATCAGACATAAAGTTATCAGTATGCAAAATACATCAGTATGCATGTAGTTTATATGCAGATTTCTATTCACAAGGAAAAACTATGTATTATTTTAAGACATTTCTTTTACCCAAAAATATTTTTATCAACACAGACTAAGCACAATTTGAACACTAGGTACTGCTCATCACCTGGCTAATACCAGCTGTATGTGGAAACATGGCGAGGTCTTGTCTCATGACAATGGGAGCATATCTCAGTGACAGGGACACGTAGATAGTCAGAAGGTTATAATGTAGAAGCTAAAAATAAAGAGGATCTTAAAGAAAGTCTGATCCAGAGTATAGTGTGCTAGTGTTTTGAAAATCAGCGGAAATTATACTGTCAGCATGATACTGATTTTAGTTGTCCAATTACTTGAATTGCTCAATAGACAGGTAAAGTTCCTTCAACCATCTACCAAAAACTGCATTTGAATAAATACCATCATAGCAACACGCACACAAGTTAATTACTTACAGCAACAACAAAGACTCACACAAACAACTGATTGCAGGAGATTTCCTTTATTTTCAATTTACACTTTGAGGCCAAAAACTGTTATTACAAAAATAATAACAAGAAATTAAGTGTTATCTCCATACTGTAGAAAGTGTTGCATGATGAAGCCCTGGGGTTAGCGGGGCAGAGGCATTGCATAATTAGCAAAAAGGGACATCAACACAAGTAAGAACAACAGATTCAAGTAAAAAACCTTGTAAGGAAAATAAACTCACATAAAAGCCTGGTGGCAAATCTTGGAAATTAAGACTCTTGCTGGATTTCACTTTTGTCAGAGGAGTCAAACTGAAATCACTGAGCCAGTTGTTCTTCAGCAACTCTACAGTCAAAATATTATTGGACCACACAGTTCTCAATGAAACGTAAGGAACCGTAATGCTTTTAATAAAGTCAGCTTGGTATTGAATTGTGATAAATGCGCATCAAAAAAATTAAGTTACTGATGGTGAGCCTGCAGCATCAGGCATGACATCTTCAGTGCATGTTTATGAACCCAGAAAACCACCTTCTATTCAGTTTAACTCCCCTGCTTTACATAAAACCTGTTGAAATATATTAATTTACTTTCTTATCGCTGGTGCTATCACTGGCAGCTGTGTCATAATGGCACTTTTCCACACATCGCCTTGGAAACCATCCCCTTACACGCTCTCCTGCTGAAAAAGCAAATAGTGAGCGTTACACATCAGTTTATTTAAACTTAATTCAAGCATCACAAGCATCTGTAATCACCACATCCTGTTCATTCTTACCTCTGATTTCCTCCTCATTCAAAAGTTTGTCTCCATACATCCACCACCTAAGAGAAATAAACACAGAGGACAAGATTTGAAATGGACAAAAACATTAGTTTTAGTCCTTGGAATCCTTCATAAAAAGCAAAGCCAACTAGTTATTTCTCTGTAGATGAACTTACTTCGTGCCTCGGGTGGCCAGGATAGTGTCCCCTTTGCTAAGAGGGATCCTTGGCTCCTCGGTGCAGGGGGTTCTGAAAAAGGTTTGGAGACCCTTGCTGATAGGGCAGCAAGCTCCATTATAGTCCTCCACTGCCCGATACTGGACCTGCTGGTAGAGGCATTCAACATATGTTGTGATTCTTAAAGTAAAATACAGTACGCATTTCTAAATGCATATGCATTTTCTAAATAATAAGTATTTATTTTATACAATGTTGTAATTTTCTAATAATTTTCTAATACAGCCAATACCTACTCTGAAGGAATGTTTTCCTCAGGTGACCATTACATTTATTTTCATTACATACATCTTACAAGCTTCTAACTAAACTGTTACATGAACACAAACCATTAGGCTACCACTGCACTCCTGGACTAACTATTTGTTAATGTGGAGCAAATGTTTACCTTGTAATTAATTTAATCTAACAAACATTTTTCTGAAGCCATAAACAAACTGCCTAAAATCTACTCCTGGTGTGCGTTTCTAAATATGGAATTTCCAGGTACTTACACTTCTCACTCGTTTATCAGCTTTTTGCTTCAGTTGCTCAATCTGTTAGGAGTTAAGATGACACAATTAAATCGCTTGTTTTGACAATGCAACACCATCTCAATGTTTAAATTAAATGTGAAAGAATAGGACTAATAATACTGGCTAACAGGGAGTTTAACAATTTAACAAAAAAGGTATAAACGGTATAAACATATAAACGGTGACCAAATAAAAAGCAATATTTAACCAAACTCAACAAATCAAATCAACCTACAGTTAAGGTGTGCTGGTTACACTTGTGATGGACTGGCCATTCAATGCCTTCACCCTTGGGTGTCCCTGACCATGTGAAGACTTGTTTGAAGTTCAGCCAGCGGCTGCCGAGGTCATAGGGGAAGACAAACTCCTCCCCTGTTTGGTAGTGCTGTATTCTGTCTTTGGCCTGGAGGAAAAGACACAGAGAACATAGTAAATCATTCTGATATTTTTAACTAAAGAAATTTTATTCTGATTATTACAAGAAAAAAATCCATCGATCTACAATTACGCTAATGATGCAAGATATCATTACAAAACAAACTGATTGGGAATCAATGAGACATTCACCTTTTCCTCGATCCAGGACTCAATTGAGGTCTTATTTCTTAGGATGACTTTCATCTGAAAAGGACAAACAGTGATTGTCCTTTTTAATATTCACATGACCTAGCTACGCTCAGTAAGAAGTGGTTAAAGGGATCAATAAAGTATTTAGTATTCAAATTTGTTGACCAAGTATGGTAATTTTGAAGGGCAACAAGTTACAAACACCTTTCATATTTTTCGGATTGGTCAGATTTTTACTATACTTATCCAAACCTTTGCAGAATCTTGTAGTGAAAACTAAACTGAACTCATAAAATTATTTAGCTAAAATCATCATAGTAAATTTCAAATTAAAAGGTTGCACAAATGTACAATGCACATGAAAAGCTTACCTGTATGAAAAAAAGCATTCCAACGGCAATGGTGGTGCCCAGTGCCAAGCCTAAGGCAAAGAGTGTGGCAGCAAATGCGGGCATACTGAAGGGCATGAGGGGCTGGTATTGTCGCACGGCGCTCATGTCAATTTTCACGGTACTCCAGCCAAATGATATCTGCAGTGAGAAAAAGAAAAGTAGCTAGACATAGCTAGTAATGTCAGCATCAAATGGTATAAGAATTGGAGCAACTCTGCCTAAATGATGGCAAAACAGGCCATCAGTGCATGGTGTACTAAAGTAAAGTGATGACTGACCCTCTCATACAGCTGTGTATACATGGTCATAATGAAGATAATGGCAGCGTGTGAGCAGCCTAGTGGAGCCAGCAGCAGGAAACTGGTGAAGTAGGCATGATTCAGGTGGCCACAGCAATTGTTGATCCAGGGGCAGTGGTGGTCCATCTTCATTACGCACCTGAGGGGGGGAAGACAGAGGAGGAGAGGAGTGGTGGAGGAATTAAGTAGTTCTTTGTTTTTTCAATTAAGAACAGATTTTATGTACAAGCAGATAATCAATGACCAGAATAGAATTGTAAACTTTAGACTTGGTTTATTTTGACAGGCCTATTAGGGAAGTGCTGGTTGCTGTGTGATGCAATGTACAGTAAAGAATTTCCACCATGTGGAAATGAATTGGTGATTTGCAGCAGTGTCTCTTTTTTTAGGTAAAAGTCCATCCCAGAGAAAACCTACTCCTTCTTTGGTATATGTACCTGTTACACTTGCGACAGTGGTGGGATCTTGGGGCCTTGTACCCCTGGCACACTCTGCAGTATTGTAGGTACTGGATAACCTGTTGGTCTTCCTGTTTTTGGGTAAACAAATAATTCACATGCTTGATGTAACGGTCTTATAATTAAACGATTTTACTGGATCTTCTTATCTTCTGTTTTTTTCACTATTTAAAGCAATGAATGAATGTCAATGAAACAAGTAACAGCGATTTATACTTACTGGTTTCCATCCAAGAGGGATGTACCCAGGTCCAACAAACATAGCATTGAAGTAGTTGTACAGGATGAGAACAGTCCAGTTGAGGAGCATGATGAAATTGATGCTGCCTCCTGTAGTGTCCAGTGGCCAGTACCAGATAATCGAGTCCAAAATTGCCATGGTGGAGCATATAGCAATAACGGACAGGGCTATGACTGGCCCCCAGTGGCACAATCTTCGAACCTCATGGAGGCTCTTCCATGACACAAAAGTTGACAGGAAATTCATTTTCTCACCACAAGGTTAGTACTAGGCTTTTGGCTGTTGAGTTCCCAAAGTTTATGTAACAAACTTCAATGTTACTTGCTTCCTCTGCTATCTTGCAAAGTTAGCGGTGCAGGTGATGCACATATTTTTTCTCGTCTTCGGAGTACCCAGCAACAAACCTGGTCTTGAGTTACTGGGGCTCTATGTGTCCCTTTGCTCCTTGCTCTGACAAATAGCATCCTCCCCTGCCAGTCAGTGGGACACACTATTCTTGTGAGAGACTCAAAGTCCCCATCTAAAAAAAAAGAGAAGAATAAGGTTTAACTTCCATGATGTGCCATTGTTGTCAGTCGTCAGTTTAATAAGTACAAATCTGTAAAACTAATGCCGTCTTATAAAATAGTCCTATAATAAACCTGAACGTTATAATCAAATTTCGTTACGAAGAAGGTGTTGATTCACAAGTGCTGCTAAATATTACTGTATACTAGTACCGTACTACTTTCCAATATTTAGTCTACAATTTATTTCAACCATAACGGGTTGAGTCTTTTACATTTTGGTTTTCGCTGTCATTCTGCAATATTGTCGACCAGGAACGTTCAGAAATTACTAATTTGAATTAGTGGCTGATTACCAAACATCAGGAGAACTAACCAGTACATATAACTACATATAACACGAATGTTGTTAGTGCTGTATGTTGCATTAATCCTAGACCAGTGATTCTAGGTGTACGATAAAACCATTTTATTTTCTCAACAATAATTAGCTTGTTGCCTAGCGAGCTAATTCTTACCAAGAAAAAAAACGTGGCACTATATCCTAACGTAGGCAATGTACATGGTTTTAAAAAGCCAAACAAGTACATCATCGTTAAAATATTATATTAGAACATATTTGACGACAATGTTGTATATACGGTTTAGCACAAGGCTAACGTCACATCAGTTAGCTAGCTTGTTGGCAAGCTTGACAAGACAAAACTGTCAAGCTAGAATGCTGCTACAAAGTGTACAGAGGAATAATGGATAATTTGTCATTTCAAATGCATAACAACGTCGTACTGGTTTGCGTATATGTATAGCTTTTATGAATGGGGAAAAAAGCTGTCACTTTAAATTACTAACCTGGACACTTCCTTGTTTTTTTATCTTCAAATTTTGATGTTGCACAGGGAGGAACCTTCCTTGCGGGGAGTCTGCCGTCAACTACTTGTAGAAACTTCTTTATCCAAGCTGTTTTTAACTCAGCCGTCAATAAAAGTAAACAAATATATCATAAATTTACTTTTGGTACAAATAAAGGCGAAACACATTTTCTATCTACTAGCTGAGACAGTTCGATTACGGAAGAAATTAAAAAATTAAGGATCGTTTCTTGCCGTGCACATTATACTGCGACTCAAGGAAGTGACTCCATTCGAGCCTTGTTGTTATTATTCTGAGCTAACTGTCAACCAGAAAGCCACTTGTTTAAAATTTAAACGTCAAAATGTCTTCAGATTTTGAAACTTACGAGCAAGACTTTGGAACCATTACAGCTGAAATAACTAACAAAATTGGAAAAATTCCCAAACTAAGTGGAGGTAAGAGAGTTACATTTGTTAACTGGAACCGCTGTGGTAGCTAATAGTTAGCTGGTAAGTCTCAGCTAAAAAGCCCAGCTAACCTAGCAGGCAATGCTAACATATATTTTATCGCGGTATCGTATTATCTACTTCTAAATATTTATTACATTAAATAGTGAAACGCAGCTGTTGTCCTCTTGGTAAATGAAACAAAATATCACTTAGTTGCGGACTTATTTGCTTGGTAGGTAGGTCTGAATTGAATGTAGCTAGTTTGAAATTGGGTAAACAAGTCTAGAGTCAAGAGAGATATAGTTTTTTAAATCGTTAAGATATGCATTTTTTTAGGATTGCAGTCTCTAGTCACGTTTATAATGAAAGTAATTGTTCATTTTAATCACGGAAATAAACTTAAAGGAATTGAACATTTGGTGGCATCACACTGAGTTCAAGTCTTTTATTAGGGAAACCAAAGGAATGACCTCCACTGAGCAAAAGATTTCTTTGTTTTATATACTAAAATGAGGCAAGCGTTTGGCCTAGTGTCAAATAATGACCTAGTATCAAATCCAAAGAACCACATTTAAGGTTTAACTCTTATTTATTGGTGTGAATGACTATTTGTTAGTGTATAATAGCCCTAGAAATATGATGATGATGATGTACAAAAAGCCCCACAATGAGAAGAAATAGCTTCTGTATAGATAATCAAGTAATCCATTTTTTTATTTAAAAATATAATTAGGATCGTTATTGCAAAAGTGTTCCATCAAAATATTTAAAACTTTATCAGCCCGTCCCTAGTTGGACCTTACTTCAAATATCTAATTTCATTTATGTGTCCACCCATTGAGTTTTTACACAACTAAAAAATCACTGATGTTTGATTCATTATACATGTTGCTGATTTCCAAATGTTTCTGTCTGATTTAACTTTTTAGTGTGTGAGCTCAGACTTCGCCCATGCTTGTTGCATTTATAGACACGTCAGTATCACAATATGACATTTCTTTGTATTGGGGAGGAATTGTCAGTAGTAAATCTTGCACATTGTTATATGGCACATTGCTAGTCTTAACCTCGATTACTGTTTAATAATTAGAATAAATAAATAATTTGTACTTTAACATGTGGATTTAAAAATAGATGGAAATAGAAATAGTTTAATTCAGTGAAGTCCATGATTTTTCTTTCCAGGATTGTTGGATAAGTTTGTATACAGGATTTTGTTTTGTAGTCTCAGCATGGATTACGTGCATGTGGCCAGTTTAGTTTCTCTTGTCATATGGACACCCATGTACCCACAAAAACCATTCACTGCTTCCCCAACAACAAGTCATGGGTCACTAAGGACATAAAATCTATCCTGAATGAGAAGTAGTAGGCGTCTGTGACTACAGACCAGTGGCTCTGATGTCACACATTATGAAGGTCTTTGAGAGATTGGTCCTGGAGTCTCTCCGTCATCTGCTCAAAATATCACTCGACCCCCTCCAGTTTGCCCACCAGGTGTAGATGATGCAATCATCCATCTGCTGCATCGCACCTACACCCATCTGGACAAACTTGGGAGTTCAGTGAGGGTCATGGTTTTTCGATTACTCCAGTGCATTTAAGACCACCCAGCCTGCACTGCTGGGAGAGAAAAACCATGATGGTGAACCCTCCCATGATCTCCTGAATCATGGACTAACTCACAGGCCGTCCCCAGTACGTCCACCTGCAAAACCTGTGTGTCTGACACTGTGGTCTGCAGCACAGGTGCTCCAGAGGGGACGGTTCTGTCTCTGTTCCTTTTAACCCTGTTCACAGTGTGATCTTCTTTGCTGTGGTTTTCTGGGGCAGCAGCTTAAAAGTGGCTGACAGTAACAGACTGGACAAATAAATCAGGAGGGCTGGTTCTGCTCTTGGTGTAGAACTGGACCCCTTACGTGGTAGCTTAGAGGAGGATGATGACTAAACTTCTCTCAATCCGGGACATTCCCTACCACCCTCACACAGTGTCCTGGTAGTCAATTCAGAAATTCCCTTAGTTTATATTATTTGTTTGAGTGGACAGATACATATTAATCACCATCTCCAACCAGTACCCAACCTATCCCAACCAATGTTTTAATATCCGTAAGCATATTGTCATTTGGACACATTGTTTCCATTAAGTGTTATTTTTGATTAGGATCTAATGCTGTTTATTTCACAAGTGGTCATGCATATGTGTACTTTCAGACAAATAGTGTCAATTTGCAAACATATTTTCCCATGGTGGAGCTGTCAAGCACAGCACCATGACAGGGCCGATGCTTTTCAAACACGCAGCATCGTAGCCTGCTTGTTCTTTCTTTACAGATCTAACAATGTCTTTCAATGTACACATTAACTCAGCAATTTAAGTTACTCTATCCCACTGAGGACTAATTCCAGTTGGACAATGAGGTAAAATAGTAAATCTGCACTTATTGAATTATGATGCAGCTGTGGGTCAGGATCAGCCCCCTATATGCGTACGCCTAGAAGTACAAAATCAGGGTAGTCAGTACACCTTTCTTAAGTTCCTCTGGCTCTTTTTCCTGACATGATTAATTTTGCCTGTGGTTTGACAATTTGACCATGTTAGCACCAGTCCAGGGCTTTCGTCATTGCTGTTGTGGTATGTGTGGTTGGTGTATCTCTCCATTTCATGTGTGAACATGTGGCAGAAATAACCAGGGTTCGTGAAAGAAACATCCTTCTGTCTTCATGTAAACATCCTATGTGCTGATAACCTATGTATTTGTTTCTGTTCAGGGGATATTTGACTAATGAAATTTAATATTAAACCTTGTTTCATGAGATACGCATAAGATTTTTCTGCTGTAGTGTTCACGGCAGGAGATTGCCTGTCAATCATAACAACTCAAATATAGAACTATTTTCCTTAAGTAACTTTTGTTTTATTTGCTTTACTTGGGTGCAAAAAAACTCCTCTGTCTGTTAGCTAGTTGTAGTAATGGTAAATACCCATACATATTTCACAGCCCTCTATCTCTGGTCTGAGATTGAATAAGAAAGCACCTTCTCACCTTTCATAGAATCGCCTCTGGCTGTTTACTGTGTAGGTTGTGCAGTTGGACACAGGTTTTAAAAATGAATTTGAGGGCTGTCTAAAGGTAATGTTGGCTCGTGTTGCCTGTGAAATGAAGAGTCAAGGCTTGGCTTAGCTGTTTTTTACGGTATTGTAGTCCCACAACTGCTAGCTGGGTAATTTGTGTTGGATCTTGACTTTTCATTTATTATTTACATTTAATGTAATAAATTAAATAAAAACTTATATAGTGCACTTATATATTTGAGTACCTAGTCTGGTACTCAAAGCGCTTTACACTGCTTCTCATTCACCCATTCACACACACACTCATACACCGATGGCA
>JAUMHF010000011.1:8746172-8837708 GCA_032359275.1 Microctenopoma steveboyesi | reverse complement strand
CCAATATCTAACAAATCACAGAATTTCATCTATTTGTACTTGATTAGTAAGTTTGGAGCTTCTGGTTTATTGTAATTTCATAAGGTTGGCTTTCTAAATTTCTGTGTGGTGTAGCATAGCAGAACATAAAAGAACAGAGTTTTAAGTTTCATGGTAGTGCTAGTTTACATTGCTTATTGTGTCTTTAAATCTGGCCTTATTCGTTGTGTGAAAGGACATTATGTCTTCCTGCCAAAACTCGGCTATTGTCCAGGTAATTTCCTGGTCATGTTTTGATTCCTATTTATTTGTAGTCTCACCAAATCACAACATCCTTACTACTTAGCACTATGTAGCAACTTGTTTGTTACTTGAATGTTGTCTGTCCAACACGTCCGGTGCAGGTCAGGCAGTGATTGAGTTAATGCTGCTGTTGAGAATCAGTAGCATTTAGGAATGTATAAAAATACATTCAACTGGAATGGCAGCTTTGTGATTTAAAACTTGCGTTGTTAACTTATGATATCAGTTTAAATATTTATACATAAGGTTTTCTTGTGATACGTAATTAGCAGACATCCCAAAGTCACAGTGGAATTGACATCCTCGGTTACACATACTGAAAGTATACATCCAAACCAAACTTCTTCATTTTGTGAGTCACTTTTATGGTACGGGGCTAATTTCAGAAAAAAGCTCTGCTCTTATATGTACAAACTTTTAAATGGTGACGTTTGTTCCTTAAATAACAACAGTGGTGCACTGAAGTTTACATGTTGCTTTGGAACTCTCGCAAGTCCTAATGAGTTTCAATGGGTAATGTGCAAGAGCAGCCATGGGTTGAGGTGGAGAACGGTGCGTTAGTCATTCTGAGTGGGACTCATACTTCTGGCAAGTGAGCAAAGCTGACACTTCCTTTCTCTTTGAGTTGGCACCAGGTGTCTCACTGCTCCTCAACAGAAACCAACAAAGGCCTTATAGACGCCAATAACTAACAGACATCAAATGTTGGCTCGTCGTGTGGAGGGAATGTGTAAATATATCTTCAAATGTGTCCTCGTGTGTTGTTTTCTCCCAGTCTCTTTCTTTCTCTCTCCCCCTCTTCCCCCATTGCGGGGGAGTTAGGTTGTTGTCATGAAGCGCTGTTCCTCTGTCGGCTGATCAATATGTTACTGTTTTTTTCTCTTTCAGAGGAGAAGACACAGCTGGTTCTAAATGTCGACAAACAGCTTGAAGAAGTCAGAGAGTTGGTATGTCTTTGATCAGTAATTTTCTCCTCTTCCGATTTTCTAAATAATGAATTTGTGGAAACGGGGAGGGGACAATTTTCACTGGCATCAGACAACAGCTCTTGTATTATCCTGGTGGTGACATGACATGCAGACACAGACACTTCACATGGTGGAAACGAGGCTTCCTCCTCACATGATTACTTTCCAGTAATCTGCTTTTAAGTGACACCCCTGTGACACATTTCAAGCCATTATCTTGAGGTGGGAGTCTTCATGTTTCTGTTTAGAAATGAGCAAAGTCACCTGACAGAGACAAATTGTTGTTGCAGTTGTCTTGTTATGTCACGGTGATTAGATTTCTCCATATCCACCACAGAGAGACCTGTCTAGCCATGCATCAAATGTACTTTTACTTCGTTTACTGCGACATTGTCGGGCCCGTGCATGTCTCTGCATTGATGCGCCCTTCATTTTTGATTGTGTATTTATTTACAGAACAGCCTTCCTCTGTCAAAACGTTTTTTATTACAGCTAAGTGACATGAGCGGGAGGCATTTTCGTTTTACATTCAACACTGGAACATACTAAAGTTAATGCTGCTGAAGTTACTTGTTCACAAAGTTTGATGTTTTCAGAGTTTTCAGAAGTTCTACCTTGAGTACATTTGTCAGAGAATAATATTTTTTGAGAGTTGGCCTGTAGCTGGTAAGAGATCATTAAAGAATAGTGAGGCCTTGAATTCTTTTTAGCATCCGTCCAAATGATTAGTGGTAAAATATCTACATTTCACCAGTCTTAATATTATGATGTACATTTTGATAATAACTGGTGTTCTAGTTTTATTTTCCCCAAATAAATTATAGTTGTGAAATAAAAATGTAAGGGTTAGGCCATAAAAATATTTGAAATGTTCCTTAAAGTAATTGGACTAACTTTATTTTAGCTGGAGCAGATGGACCTGGAGGTTCGAGAGATCCCCATCCAGAGTCGAGCCATGTACAACAGCAGACTGAAAAGCTACAAGCAGGAGATGGAGAAGCTTGAAAAAGACTTTGTAAGTACCGAAATACGGCTTACATATTTATTAACGCTATATATATGGTTCCAGTGGTAATCGGAACACTCGGGACAGTGATGCCCAACAGATCCCGGGAACGACATCTGAGATTTCCGTCCAAAAGAGCGTATATGAAATTCTTTTAATTGTTAGTCAATCAATCTGACTGAATGTAGATGATTCCAAATGTTCACTTACTTTGTGTTGCAAAAGCAGTTCTATCCTTGTGCATTCATTGTTTGCATTCTCTGTCTCACACATAAACAGTTCTATGCCGAACCTCAGTGGAACATCCACTGAGGTTAATTCAGAGTTTTTATTTGAACTTAGAAGTGATGCCTGTTGAGAGCAGGTTTTGTATGTTTGTGTTATTGTTGCTGCAGAATCTGGCCTTGTTTAGTAATTCATAAATCACTGTATGCCTCATCTTGATCTCTAGTCTCTATCAAAGCTTAATAAACAACCTGGTCTTGTGGGTCACATGCTTTTAGTCAAAATTGTTGCTAGTAATATTGCTCAGTTACTTCACTTAATCAATACTTTAGAAATAAGAAATGATCCATTGCAAACAAATCAGTTGCTTGTTTATTTAGTTTACATTTATAATAATTTATCGTTTACATTAAGATCTTCACCTTGGAAAAAATGTGTATATTTAATGATAGATGTTTCTGTTTTCTTGTCTGTTATTGTTTTCTCTTGTCAGTTCTGTTGTGCTTAAGCTCACAACATGATAATAAACCCACAGTGTAAATGCAACCGACCTTGAGCTTGAGAGCACACCAGCCCTTCCACAAATCAGATGTGTTGCAAAAGAGATCCCCATACACCAAATTGTTTGGACAAACAAAAACTAAATTGGATGTTTAGGAACTTTTCAATAAATTCACAAATGACTAATGTGGGCTTTGCTAGAATTTAACTAAATGTGGGTTTGTAAAATAATGAACAAACAAACAAACAAGATTTATAATGAGTTAATGGCTTTCCTGACAGATATATAAACATTTTCTTTTATTAACATAATTTATTATATTCTCATAGGAAAGGATGATGCAACGAATCTAAGCATTAAATGCATATTTTGAAAATGCTGAAAAGAAAGACGGACATGATCAGAAGATGTTTTTGTTTGTTACTAAATGAAAATCTAATCTTAACAACATAGGATGATCTATATATGACATATAAACTGTAAATATGTGAAGAAATTATCTTAATTATTATCAATATAATACTTAAACATGCTTATCTCAAACATTCGCTTAAGATTGTATATAATTTTATGCAGTATGACTTTTAGAATACCTAATTGTCTTTAGAAACGTAACATTTTCTCTGCACCCAGCTCTATTCCAAATGCATAACAAATAAGCAAACATGCATAAACAATCATTTGGATTAAGATATCATGTGCAAGTGATCTATAAGAGCGCCACTGAGATGTGCTAAAACGGATCACAGAGGAGATCTCCATGCCAAGACAGTTTGCTTTCCTCACCATGGGCATTTAATTGGCTGACGATTAATCTTTCACTTTTCTTCTCCTCACACTTACCGTGCTTAATCATCAAGCAGTTAATACCTGCTGTGAGAGTTATTGGTGCTAATTTTCACTGCTTTTATTTCTGTGCTTGTCTTAAGGGCATATGTGGGGAAAAATGTGGGAAGAACTTAGCATTCCTACACTCTTAATATAACCGAACCGTAGCGTATAAATAGAACATGATAAAATCAAAATGATAATGTTAAAGCTACAGTAATAATTAAAACGTATCAAGGCCCAGAATTTTGAAATGCAGAACATGTGGTAGCAGTCAGATACTTAAAGTAAAACAGCTCTGTTTGTGGTGTGGTCTGGCCAGCCTACATTTAAATCAGGATCACCCATCTCACCCAGTAACACCTAGTATATCTGGTTTCCTGTAAATCTGATGCAAGTGTTCAGAAGGCAAGAACTTTGGCCCCCTCAGAAGTGCCTCAGATGTGCCAAATGCTATAGGCATGCTCAGACTCTCACTTCCTGCAGGCCTAGGGACATGACACTCAGTTCGAAAAGGCGTCTAGTGGAAAAAGGCAATCTCCTTTCTTTTTAATGTAAAAAGCTCTGGCTTTGTTGTGCCTTCTGTGGATATCAAGGCCTTTCCACCTCCGCACTACCCTGCCCCCCTCCCACACCACACCCCCTACTGGCTTCCCACGGGTGTCTCCCCTCTTAACCTGCTCTCTCATCCTGGTGTTCACCCGTGGTTTGAAGTCTTCCTACCACCGGTGTGCCAGCTTGAGACCTCATTCTTGCTCCTTTCCAGGCAGGGCCCAAGTCGACCTAAGTAACCCAGCCATTTCATCCAAGAAGACAACTTATCAAACAGGCATCCCAGAGGTTTATATATGAGATGTAGCTTTGTTGCCTTGGCTGACAGCTTCATTGTGATAATAGAGGGGACAGTGGGGGTCTTAAAGGTTCTGGGCCATGACAAACACTCATTGTAGAAGCCAAAGGAGATGCCAGTCTGAGTAAATGAAGTGTAAGTAAGCGTGTGGAAAAAATTTAAAAAGGACAATGAAAATCCAATTTGATGGAGAAGGCTTGTTCATGTCAGGGGAAGCAGAATGGCATGGCTCTTAACACTGGCTTTGATCAGCGAAAGAAGGGTCTAATGTAAGCTTAATTTAATTAAATGTATTGGGTAAACAGAACCACCGTCTTCAAAGGCCCACTTCCCACTGTCCCATATGCGAAGGTGGTAGTCCTTAGACATCTGTTATTTTGTATAAAACACAATCCGGTTTTGAGCGTGTGATTCAAAATACGTATAGTGCTAATTGTAAATTTGTGATGCCTTTGACATTGACAAAATGTGTCAGCCGTAAGCTGTTGTACACAAAGTTGATATTCATCATTCATGGAAAACTCATGGTCATGTTTTCTCTGTTGTCACATATTTGACTAAGCTCAAAGCTCTGGTCTTTCACTTTGTAAAGGTGTTTAGCATGTTGGATCAGTGAACCTACTCTTGACTTTAAAAAGGAAATATTATTTGTCCAATATTGCAGCTTGTTTCTATATATTCATTCATTTTTAAAATACATGTTGGATACAAATCTAAAAGGAACATTTATGAATGTAATGTAGTGACTCTCCTGTCACTAAGTTTAATAAGCTAAATGAGTTAAACCTTCTAAATTTGTTTAGATGTGCACTATTTGGAAGTGTTTTAATTGTGTTTGATATATGTTGTATGTTGCCTCTTTGAGACATCATTAGACCTCCTGCTTGCACTAGCTAATGTGGTTGTTGATCCCTTTTTGCAGCAGATGGCGGTATTGCTCTAAGAATTTTGTCCTGTAGAAGGTACATGACGAGGACAATTTTGGGCACATTTACCAATTACACTGCCTTTCTGATGTAAGAGTGCGCTTACGATGATAAATCCTTCTACTTATTACTATGCCTGACCTCATCCTTCATGCCATGTAATATAGATTGAAAATAATGTTACCAAAATGTCCTTGTGGGAAAAACCCATTTAATACAAAGTGGTTTGTAGTAGCTTGACATTCCAACTTTATTCATTTGCCTCTACCCTGTAATATTCTGAAAGTTAATTAAAGAAGCAAAGCAAAACATGAATGAAAGGGTGTGTCCTTAAGAAAAATCGACAGGCCTTTTAAAATGATATAAACATCTCATAGCCTAACTCTTGTATCTAATCTCTCATTTAAACTTCCTGACGTGATTTGCAGCTTCTAATATTTCACCTCCTGATGTGTTTAAGTAGGTGAATTTACTTAAAGTCTAAATGTTAGAGACATTGTGTTCTTTGACTCTGATAAAGGTTAACTCGTAGTCATTAAATATCATGGTCTAAGGGAGATTTATTGTTAAATAGTTCCCCCCTTAATGACAAAAAATGGTCAAGGCAGTTTTCGTGATGGCATGGATGTCATTATGTAGTTTCACATTTGGTTAAATAAATAGCTGTTGTAAATTTGTTATTCTGTATGCCAGTCAGAATATTATATAGCCCCAACCATCAGTGTTTTTTTTTAATGAAACCTTTATCATTGTCCAGCTTTATATGATATCTGCATTACAATGTTGATGCTAAATTTTTATTATATAATATGTTCTTACTTTTATTCCTCTTGTATTTGCCTATATGTCATTGTTATACCTTAAAATATAGTTTTTGGTTGGGTGAAAACACTGAGTGCTGTATCTAATAAACTGGCACATTGGACTTTATAGGCACTACTTGTAAATTTCAAAATACACAACCTTACAACCATGCTGGATGTGAGTCAAAGGCACATAATTATATTTAAAGCCTTGTATTTGGTTTCCTTTTACTAGATGAAATTGACTTATTCTAAAATTGCAAATAATTGATTTGTAATTGTACTACACAAAGCTCAGCTGCATGTTTAAGTTGCTAGTATGAAGTTCTTATTTTTTGTTTCTTTTTTTATTGTATTTTCTCTATATAAATGCTTTCCACTCTAGGTTAGAGTTAGTCTCAGTAGTTCGAACTGTCAAGTACACTAATACTTTGAGTTGTATTAGGATAACTTCCTCTAAATATAACCAAGCAAAATTGAGGAAGAAAAGACTACTCAGATATTTATTGCGCAAATATTCATGGACAAGTCAAGGTTGTGGTTGTTCAGAAACTCCATTAACAACCTAAAAAGATAAGTCTGCAAAGTCATATATAGGAAACTTGTGTTTTTGTCTTAAGAAGCATTAACATCTTTTTTTTACCGATAATAATAATTATCTTAAGATTTATGTATTGATGGGAGACTTTAGGACTACTGTACTTCCTGTACTAACCACCCTAGTTGTGCCTATAAATTAGCCCCGTTGTAATCCATCTTGAAGGGTTCGTCTTGTGCGCCCCCTGTCCTTATTATGATGACTTCTGCAAGTAGCAACATGACAGACAATATTAGTTGGATGTTAGACACTTGAAATCGCATTAGGTTGCTTTGGCTTACTTGTTCTCTTAAAACACTGAGGAGTAAAGGCAGATTGACTCTTTTCATGGTGTGTTGCTTAACATCAATGACACCAAAGTCTAATCACTCATAACCAGTTGTAAAAGGACTTCCTCGGTTGACAGGGATTTTCCCCATATTTTTCTTCTGTGCTGATTGCAGATTTAAGATGTAAACAAATAGATCTTCTTCTCTGAATGAATTATGGCTTTTATTTGGAAGTTGTTGTGCACAGTATGTCTTCCTCAAGCCTTTTGTGTGTTTGTGGCATTGGAGGCTTTTCCATGTCCTCTTTATGGACACAAAGATGGGATTCATTTGCGGATTAGTCTTTTCTCACTCATGTTGAAACAATGTTTGCAGGTTTGATGGTGTAGTGGGAGCTGTGGGTCGAATATTAGTTGAAGGACAGTGTCACAAGGACAAAAAATGCGTTGTCCAGAAGTTGCATCTTAGCTGTTGGAATTTCAAAAATGCATGCATGCCAAAAACCATAATGCTTTATGTGTGGTAGTTTGTTGGTTCTTTTTGGTACTTTTTTGTGAGTAATATTTGACATGTTTAAATTACAGAACTCCCCGGCTTATGACCATGATGCACTGTAACTTGCTGGTTGTTTTGTGAAGATCTTATATACACATAGTGCAGGAGCATTAACAAGTAACTTTAGGAATAAATATGGTTTTAGTGATCACTGATGAGTCAGTCTTTCAAGTTGCATTTCTTAGCTAAGTGTGGGTGGCCATGTGACTGTGACTTAAACGTCCTAAACAGGGCTGTCAACTAGATGTAAACTTAACTTATACCCTCGACATTTAGGTAATTTATTTAAAAGCAGTTGTGTAAGCTATTAAGAGAAAGACTGGAAGACATTCAGAGATGGGAGCATTCATAAAATGGAGAACATCTTTACACTGGTGTTACTCTAATATTGACTAAATCGTGTATTACAGTTAGAACCATTATAATTACTGTATGGTAGGTGCTATGATGAGCATGCCAGATGGAGACTTGGGAATAAATCTAGAGGTAATTTGCTTGACTGTCATCCTTATGAGTTTTCCTGATGCTAACATGATGAGTTCTTGTCATAGTCGACTCGCAGCACTCTTATATCCTGTAATTTGTAAGCAGATCACCCCCTACGCTGTCTCTTTATGTTAACACTTGTCTGTATGGATTGGGTATCTGCATTATGCCTGGAGCACAGGTTTTGTTTGGCACTGTGCAAATTCGGCCGTTATCCTTCCACACGATCGTTTCCTCTCTTGCTTATCTCTCCTGGCCCCTCCAAAGTCGCTGTACTTTCACACACACTGACAGCGATCAGTATAGCTTTCAGACGCTTGTCTGGCTGAGTCTGCCATGAAGCGAAGGCCCTCCCAGGTCCCCTCGCTGTCCTCAGGGCTTGTGTGATTGACTGACTGGAGTGAGTGGGGGCCAAAGATAATAAGGGGGAAAATATAAAGACATGGGGCGATGATATGATAACACCCCCTTCCTTCTCCTACCCCTGCTCCCTCTTTTTACTCTCCTTTCCACCTCCCTTTCACTTTTCCTTCTGTTCTTCTTTCTGTCCTACCCCCGTTTTCCGTGCACCGAGCCTGTCCCGCGCAGTAGTGTAAAGCAGAAGTGACATGTGACACCCACTCCCCAGTGATGTGCTGACAAGCGGGTACTAGAATAGGTGACAATGTTTTTTTGCCAGACTGGCTTAAGTATGGTGAGGGGATTCATGAAGTATTTATGAAATATATTATGAATCATTGGGTCTGTATTTTTCTTCTGTATTTGAGGCAGTAACATTTGCTTTTTAATAAGTAAGCCTCAGTGAAGGGAAGAGCGAGGAAAGGAGTAAATAGAGGAAGAACTCTTTAAGTCGCATCTTTGCTGGTGTTTCTTCACAGTTAAAGCTTCATGTTTACACATTTTAACCCCTGCTCACTCTGCCTTCATACAGTCATACACACATACAGACACACAATTAAACTTAGTTTCTTCCTCTCATCCTAAGTGTTTCTAATAAGGGAGTGTGCCAAAAAGAAAAGGAAAGTGTTTTTTCTCTCAGCGACCAACAATTTTGCCTTTTTTTCTTGGGTGTTTTTGAAGCCTGCAGTGGAATCTGGCTGTGGCCTTGATCAGAATTACATTGTGGAAGATGAATTAAGGGTTTTTTTCAATTATCCCAGAGGTTGGCCACCATTAGAGCATCAGCCTACTCCTGCAGTGAGACTAAACTCTTTAGTTTTGTTCCCCTCATCACCATAGAGCATGTGTTTGTTCTGTATTGTCAAGCTTTTGTACATTTTTGTCTTTGTACATTTTTATTCACAAACGATCTGTTTCACAGAACACATTTTTTGCTTTAAGTGCTTGTATGAAGTCCCAGTAGCAAAGAAAAGATGTTGCCCATTTAAAACAACTCACTATCTTTTATATTTTCTGCATCGTTTTTATTGAAAAATTAACAGCAAATTTTTAGTTTATTTTAATTATTCAACTTCACGATTTATTCCTAGTGTTATTTCCAGATGTGTTTTTTTATACCTGCATAAGAGGTGTAGGCACATTCTTTTAAACCTTTCACATAATTTTAAAAACTACTGATGTAAATTCCAGTACAAAACTTGCAGGCTCCCAGGAAACTGGTTAGTGCATTGGCAAGTTCAGGAGGGCACATGTTGGAAGGGCTTTGGAAGGGGGCCTTACTGGCCTCATCAGCATTTGAATGTGTTCTAGCTAGTGAAATAACAAAGTATACATAAATATATAGAGATAATGATCTGGCTAAGTCCCTATGTGTGCTGGTGTATTGTTATGCTAATAGACTAGCTATTCAGCACTAACAATGGTCACATTACAAGAAAAAGCTAAGCACTGAAGGAGAGTCTTCTCTGTGTACGTCCACTGACGGACTCGTACATGCACATGCTCAGCAGGCCCGACTCCTCTGCCTTTGTGTCTAGGGTTTTTTTTTTTATTACATTTTTCAATTTTAGATAACACTCCAAGAATAGACATCAAACAAAAATGAGTCATAAATCGAGGTCAGGAGTGAGCCTCTTTCCAAAGCAGAGAAAGGGTTAAAAGTGTATGTTTTTCTTTCTTTAAAAAAGACGGAAAGACTGATAGGAGAGAAGCTCTTCTCAGCAGAGAGTTCAGTGAACCATATGTAGGTAGCCACAGGCTAATGGGCCGGTTGGTCCCTGGCTTGCCAGGTATCCTGCAAACACCCCCCGACACACACACATCTGTATCCCTCTCCTCGTCATTCTCTATCACCCACCTCTCCCACCCCTCCTACCTTTACTCTGGTAAAATCCCTCCTCCACTTTCCTCTAATCTCACCTTTTTCTCTGGTGCTGACCCAGGGAGGCCCACTTTATTCCCTACTGCACGCCAGAAGCCAGCGTTGTGATCGGAGCCCGGGCCCCTGTGCTGGTTTCCCCTCTCCTCTACTCTCTCCTTGCCCTGGCTGCTCGCCTCCCCGACGGCTCTGCTCTATTGATTTACTCCTCCAACCAGTGCTGTCTGTCTCTGTTTTGCACCACTGGCACCTAGATCCCTCAACTTTATAACCCCTTCCCTCTTTTCCCATTTTCTCTTTTCCCTATGTTGGTCTCTTCTTTCTTTCTTCGTCTTTCATTTCTTACTGTGTGTCCCCTCCTACACAACCACGGGCAAGAGAAGAAAACCTGACAGAACATGAGAGAAGGAGTGAAAGAGAGATGGAAGGATGGGGGTGTGAGAGGGGAAACAGGGCCTTTGATTTTTCATTAGAAGCACGTCCATATTTTAATATTGGGTTTAATCGGGCCCTCATGCCTTAAAGAAATAACCATTGAGAGATGATCCCTCGGCCTTCAAAAAGTATATGGCGCTTCTTCAATCAAAGCCCTCCTCGACTTTGCTCTTTTGTTTGGAGTTCACTTGCACACCCCTCCTTTTCTTGCTGTCTCTCGGCCTCTCGCTTTGTGGGTACAGTCGTATTGACTGATCTCCGCTGTACTTACCAATAGAAATTACTTTGACAGGGAAATACACCACTGGTATCACAGAGGTACAAGCATGAAAGGCCCTATCCGAATAATGTACTGTTCCATTGGCAAATGGCTGAATATTACCCCCCAGAGATACAATCCTGTTTGAGTTCTATAATTTAAAAAGTCGTAATGTAAGAATAGGATCTTTCTTTTAACTTTTTAATTCTATTAAACTCAGAGAAGTTTGAGGCTCATACAGTTTGTCACCCTTAAAAGAAAAAAAAGTCTCTGTTTATATATATTAGAAACTCATTCATTACCTTTCCTGAGTTGATCATTCACCTTTGGTTTGTGTTTTTGACAACAACACTTCGGTGACGCTCCCTCAGGTTTTTCATGCAAGTGGAACACAATATAGTGTATGTAGAATCCACCAAAGCACCAACCTGTGAGCTAATGAGAGGCCCCATGCTGTTATCTAAGGCTTCTGCTTCTCCACCACTGCTGCACTTTTATTAGGGGAGAAAACACACACCGGGCTACCCTTCACATATGTTGTGCACGTACATTCTCCGAAGGAGGTTTCCCCGGGATGTAAAGGCTTGTATAAGCCTTCGTCATACATACAGTAGCCCTTGTGCATGCACTAACACAAATGCACAACGCAAGATTTGATGGCACCAAAGACCACATTAAAACAAAGGCGCAAATGACACCCTCCTGTGACGCTCCCAATTGTAGCCGCTTGCCTTGGTCTGATAATATATCACATACATTAGAAAGAGCTCGTACTTAATTGAACAACCCCTCCCAATTTGTTTGTGTTAAAGGACAGTAGAAGAAGGCTGCGATTTGTGTGTGTGTTTTGCTTTGTGTTGGCTGCATGCAAGCGTATGTGTATTAAACCCCTGCCAAGCAGAGATGCATTATTTAAGATGCTGTTGTGATACTTGTGCCTGCTTAAAGGTCTCAGCTTCCTTTTAACACCATGCCGCATCAGTCCACCTCTGCCCCCACTTGTGGAGGGGAACCAGAGTGCGACCTGCTGGCACTGGTCCACACAACACCTGGGAAAATATCACAGCAGGGGGAGGAAAAGAAGTGATACAGATAACCTTTGAGTTTAGCTCACATTATTGTGAACACAGAGGTATTTCACCAGTCCTCTTTATTGTTATTTCAGTGCTGACTTTAGACTGTTTTTCGTTTTTTAATCTTTGCCAAAATTGCATTTGTGAGCATTGTATGCACGCCTACGAGTTTATTTTACTGTGGTGGTTTTGATATGTTTGCACATTCGTAGAGCAACTATGACAGCTTGGAAAATAAAAAGTTGAATGCCAGTTTCAGCGAAGTACATGAAGCTGGACATTAGAGCCCCAGTCTAAATCTGGAAATGCCCAGCCGCTCTCCTACTGGTGAAAAAGCCTGTAATGGAACGTAGAGTTGTAAATTGAATATGGTTAATTACTCTTCATGCTATGCCACCAGCCATGTGTACACAGCAAAAAGGAAAGGCTTGGGAAAGTGGAGGGAAAAAGCGTCTGCAGAAGAACTTCAGGGCCCCTCATTACACTCTGCCCCTGGGTATTTTTATGCCTTTTATTTCCCATCTAATGAACTGTTTACATTTTTCAGCTTTCCAGGCGCCGCAATTATTTGTGCTTGTCCTTGTGTCACTCGTTGCACTGGGCAAAAAGCAAGAGGAGAGTTGGAGGGCATTGAAATGTGTATATGAATCTCAATTTATTTGATTTCCATTATTGTGATTTTCTTTTCTTTTTAATTACACAGCCATCATCAGATGTTTTAAATAAATAATTCTTTACAATTATTATTAAGCGTTCTGTAAATGCATGTCTTTAAGATTAACTTTAGTTTTCCTGGACTATGCAGAAATGTAAAAGTCATTGTGCTTATTTAGAAAATATATACCCATACATACTAGAAAGAAATGGTATTCAAGAAGAAAAGATCCATTTATTTCATATAATTAAATAAATCTCATTTGCTGCTCACAGGATTATGCCAAACTGATTAGCATATCTGATATGAATTGTTATGCACGCATATGTAATTATATTTTGATGGGTAAAAGAGAATCAGTTTTTTTGTCTACTATCCATGTCAACTGAGGTAACGTTTTTGACAGGACACCAGCACCTCCATCGTCGCATTTGACGGGATGTGTAGAGTTTTAAAGGCAGGCCACTTTGCATAAAGTTAAGATGCACCTTTGTACTTTTCTTGTGTGCTTCCGGGAATAGAAGCAAATTCTCACCCAAGATTAAAAAAGTGACAAAAGACAGACCTCTCAAAAGGATTAAAAAAACCTTTTTTTCCCTAAGCAATAAGGTATCTTCTAAAAGTGCTCATTCTATTTTAGATTACAATGCCTGATTAGCTGGTTTCATCTTAAGATGTGGAGTTCATTCTTCATATACTCCAACTAAAATGAGACTGTTTCAGTGCATTTTCTTTATAGAACAGAAGGCTTTACTATAGAAAAAATAACTGGTTTTTGCTTTCCTGACCTTAAGATTGATCGTGTCGTCATCATTCTTTTTCTTAACATGCTAACTAATAATGAAAAAAACTGTCGCTGCATTAAGTAGTCATATCGCACAGCTGTTTATGTTGCACATCAAATGGGAAGGCAGCAATCACCCAGGAATCAGTTGTTTTCCAGAGGGGGAATCAGAAACTGGAGTATATACTGTACAGGGGAAGTAGCAGCAGCACTTTTGTTTCAATGACATTTTCCATTCTTTATACTTTCTTTTGTTATCTACACTGTTCTCATTGCAGATAGGCTTCATGCATTCATCTGTAACAAACGGCTATTTACAAATTCCAAAAATCCCTTTATATATCTTGAAGACGACATAAGCCTTAACATTCAAATCAGTGCTTCTTCTAGGCTTCCTCATCTCAATTACTGGCAAAGTTGTCTTTCCCCCTAAGTTGCGCTGCGACTCTTTAAGATGTAACTCGACTTGAATGGAATATGTGGGTGTTTTCCTGTAAAAACAAAAAAAAATAAATTGTGAGTATGTGTGCCTTGTGTACAAGTGTACATACTGTTTTCAGATTGATGCTTATTGTTTTTCTGGTTTTTCTAAAATACAAAATTCCTTTTAGTATTCTCACAGCACACAGTGACCACTTATTTATCCTAGACCAAAACTTTGACTTTATAAGTGATGACATTAGAATTTAAGTAAAAAGGTGTCATAAAATTTGTACAATTCTAGACACATTTTACAAAATCCACAATTGACTCGCTCTCTTGCTTTTTCAAAAATATATAAATCTAGATTTTCTGCATTTATTATACTGAAGTATAATGCATTCATGTATCACCAGTTTCCCTTTCTTTTTTTAAAAAGTGTTTTATTTTAGTCAGTGCTGCCGATTTACTCTTTTCCCCACAGTAGGCGCTCTGTGGTTAGTTCAGGTCCCCGTGGTTGAGTATTGTTTGGGTGTGCTCTTTATCTAATGGGTTTTGTTGTCGGGGTCAATCAGGCCCTCCGTCTCGTCTGTAATTACTCCAGAGAACTGTGGCCCTCACCATCACGATAATAACAGCCACATCACATCAGCCATGACTTTCCACTCACTGCTCCAGATTATGAGGACAGACAAATAAAAAAATCAACTGGCTCGATTGTGATTGGTTCCAAAGTTATTTCAATTAAGGAACTAGATATCATCACTCTTGAGGTTAGAATTGGCTTTTTTAAGTTTGGTTTGTGCTTTTCTTGTGGAAGGTAGCATTAAAGTACTTAATGCCATAGCTTCTTCAAACTTTTACTGGTAATAGAAAGATTATGGGAAAAGATACTGTATCTGAGGAAAGAATGTCCCCACCAGGTAATTGGTGTTCTTTCACCGATTTCCTGTCTTTGTTTTATTTATTTAGAGTCAAGGGCTAAGTAAATATAGAAAAATAGAAAGAATTTGCAATGAGAAAAAGTGATATTTTCATTCCTATGCTGGTGTTTGTCTTTGATTTTGCCCACCTCCTGCAGCCCACCTAGAAACCCTGTCAAGGTAGGGAGAGAAAGCGAAGGAGGCTTAGTAAACACTTTCTGTGTCTGCTGCTGGTGTGTATTTAGTTTAGAGGGCATGCCAAGAGGCTGTTTTTCCATGGGTCGGGCGTCTGTAAACAAGCAGTACAATGGCAGCCCACTCTTCCACAATCGGAGGTGGCACACTCTGAAGTGTGTATGAAATGTGTGTGTCTGAGTGTTTGTCTTTTTGGGTGTTTTTTTTTTTTTGGACATGGCATTCTCTCTTATTCTAGGCTATCTGGAGACAGAGAAAGGGAGAGAGTGAGCGAGAGTTTGTGTGTGTAAGGAAGAGAGGCAACCCCAAATCCGATGGGCCGCCAATGGGTGATGAATTATTCCCTGTCTGAGTCTCAGCATTGGTGTTATCACAGAGCCTGCCACTGCACTGGGATGACAGCAATGACAGCCCCCAGAAAAGATTTAGTGCTGACAAGTGATACTTCCTCATAATACATCTCCCTGGCCCTCTTCCCTGTCCCCCGTTTCACAGCCTCTCCATCCACAAGATGAGGTTTTTTTATCCCTCAACTTGTATTTGTTTAAGTGGGCAAGGTGGGGGGGCTCTTTGCCACTACTTCTGTGGCACAAGTGCACTAGGTACAGTAGATCACCTTGGAAGCAGGCATGGCACAAACTTCAACATGCTTGTTGTCAGTACATGTGTTGTAGGGGTACACACTACACACATTGAAAGACACATAAATACAACCTGCCTGTGTATGACTCAGTTTGTCACAGAGTTCCATTAGGGGGCTCTCGTGCTTAAGGAATGCCTGTTGTGTTTTCGTATCAACAACAGTACTAAGCCATATTTCCCCACTTGTTTTCTCTTTTTTCTCCTCTTTTTCTCCCTTCTCTTCTTCTTTTTGTCCTTCCTCCTCATCCTCCTCCCCCTGCAGAAAAGGTCACGTATTGCCTACAGTGATGAGGTGCGCAACGAGCTCCTGGGGGATGACGCCAGCTCCTCAGAGAACCAGGTGAGGTGCTAATCACGGGCCCAACTGACACCGGTGTGGGTGGCTGACTGGCCCCCAGGGTGAGGCGATGGGCCCCTCATAGGGGCCATCGAGAGCTGAAACCACGGTATTGTCACCAAGTCATGCGGAAGGAACACTGTTTAATGCAAAGCTGGGCTGCCAGTGAGTGGGCTCAGTGCATGGGACCAGTGTCTGGCCAAATCCAGATTGTGACTGAGACACAGACACACACACAAACACATACACATTAAGACCTAAACACAAACACACAACCAAAAACCTGGCCTCCCACTCCAACGATTCAACAGCTGTTCACCAGCGGGTGTGGACTTAGGCCTTTTAATAGCTCCTCCATCCAGGTCCACACACACACACACACACACACGCCTTTTCTTGTCTTTCGTCTTTCTTTAAACTCCAAGGGTGGTGAACCTGCACAATGCGAATACTCAAAATGAATAAGCACATGGATCTTCATATTTTTGGCATTAAAAAACGCTGAAATATATTTGAGTGCAGTATCTCTGTGCTGAACTTCAAAATTATAATTAGCCCCTAAATGTAGCCCCTGAGGATGATTTATTATTGAGTAATAGCCTTTGATCAAAAATCTCTAATTCTTATTCAGACATTCAGATCTATTATCTATCAACAATTTCACAATTGGTTTATTGTTAATTATAAGATGGTGAGTGACATTTTGTTTGAATCTCAGTTCAGCCTGTTGAATTTGAGGGTTATAAACAACAGATGAAAACCACATTAGCAGTTTCCATTTATTGTCAGCAGTGTCTACAAAAGATTAAGTGACATCAGTTCTGAAAGTTAAAATGAAGCAAAAAAAAACAATTATCATGAATTGTGATCTTAATTGCCCAAAATATGCCACACATTCTTTTAAACTTAAGTTGTTTTGAATAAATTGTTTTGAATTCATGTACAGCTGCATCAAAACAGTGATATATCAACGGATTCAGCAAACAGCGTTTTAACATTTAAGACGCACTTGCCTATTGCTCAATTGCACAGCTGCCACTCATACATCGCCACTCTCAAGTATGACCAAAAGTCTTTTAACTAATTATACATTGCCTTTAGAATTGCAAATTGTCAACTTGCAGGGTTACTGTGTCTCAAGACACAAAATAACACACACTCACAAGCAAATAAATACTTTGCATTCTAATGTGCACATTCAGAAAAAAGAAAGATGAATGCTCAAATGCATATTTGCACATTTAATCCCACAGTGATTTATATATTTAGATGATTCACAGCTAAGCAAAGCTCAATAAAGTTGTCTGTTTTTTTTTTTTGAACAGTTGCCCATTATCATTTCAATGATAACCCATGAACTGCACATCTTAGAAACGTAGGTATCACCATCCAAGATGTGTAATTGATATGCATATTGCTCAGAAATTAAGCAAGACACAGAAGTGATTCTGACATTTTATGCAGAAGTTGGAAGGAGAATGCTGTCAGAAATGTCATGTTTCAGACACTGACAGGTTCTATCAAATCTTGTCAAGGAAAAGCTAAAAAAGAATTCCCATTTCATTTTATACGTTCTTTTCTCACTTTCATTAAAAATGTATAAAAAATATTTTTAAGTAATATGTATAAAGCTCAAAGAACATTTTTAAATAATAAAAATGTATCATTTGAGTAATTCTTACACATCTACATGTACATTTTGAATATTGGTAATTTATCATTGCATTTATTGTTTTAAAATTATTATTGACAATAATTTGAAAAATAGTTTTTTATACTTTTATACACTTTAATGTATATAATGATGTTATACTAAAGAAAATTTAATAAAATCCCCAGATAGAGACACACACACACACACACACACACACACACAAAAATATATATATTTCTGTATAACATATAGAGGTAGTTAAATCTAACATATAATTTCCAAACGATGGCCACAGCTTAATTCTTAATCTTCAGTTTGTATGAGCATAATAATATAAAATATGAAATGTTAAATAACATTAATAAAATACAAGGTTATGCTTTTTTCTTTTAATTGTTTTGTAGAAAAACACATTACCTTTTACAACTTAAGCTCATTATTTATTTTAAAATAATGTTTTCCCTTATTTTACTCCCCTATATTAACTTACATACTGTAAATTATTTAACAAGAAAAACACAGTAATAATTAGCAATAATAATGTTTAATGTATACAAATTGTAATTGTATATCTGAAACCCACACAAAGCCATAGAGAGAGTTCATGCTGGGGGCAAAAGGAAAGTAAATAGATGATATACATTTTTCAGTTTTCTCCCAGGAGCCGTATTTACCTCATTTTCATTTTAAAACTTGTGGAGATAATACTTGTCTTGGTCTTGCTGTGAGTGGAGTACTCGGAACTTCAGGGTTTTTTTATCTAACGAGACGGCGGTGATAGGAGAGGGGAAAAGATGGTGGGGGCCGGGGCAAGTCGGTCAATTTAATTCCTGACGATCTGAAAGAGGTCAGGATCATTTCATATAGCCCTGGCTGAGCAGATCATTACCAGTCACAAATCTGTTGGTTACATGGCAAGGATTTATAGCTAAGTAAATGGGGAACTGTCATAAGTTCTGAAAATGGCGTGTTGGCCCTGCGATAATGGCTAAAGGACGATTTAATAGAGTTCGGCATTTATTCGTTATCTGTATGCGGACAGAGCCTGAATTGGCACTATCACTCGTTTTTTTAATAATGTGGTAGGCTACCATTGCACATTTTTTTCTTTCTGTTTTCTCTGCATGCAACACGCACACACACACACACACACAAATGTAGGTGCACACACACAGATGCCACACACAAAGCAGCGCACACATTTTTCACACACGAACGCTATACGGAATAGTTTCGATTTCAGTCACAGCAGAAGGCTTGGCCACAAGAGATTGTGCTGGTTTGAGCCGGCATGGACCAGATTTTACAGGCTACAAAGGAAGCAGATTACCACTTGTATCGAATTCCGTATTGGATAAAAAAAAATCTTTTGTTTGAAAAAAAATTGCTGATTATCATAACAGAAAAATTGCAGCAGTGCAATTTTGAATACTGGCTGGCATCACAAAAACACAAGGAAAGATGTTCATGCAGGAGTAATTATAACATTTACAATATTCTGTATTTACTGCTCTGTATCTCTTGTGCAATATGACCATCGTTGCCTGCACTAAAGAATAGATGCCAAAGAAAAATAAAGCTAAACTGGAAAAAGAAGAAACACAGCTCAACATGGCCCTCGTATAGTTTGAACAAATCCTCCATGAGGACTTACAATCAGTCAGGCAGCACAAATGAGCTAGAACAAGTTTTGTTTGGTACCCATTGACGGATGGTAGAGCCGGGGTTAGGGATCGCAGGATCTGCTGGGTTTGTTGAAGCCCCAAATAACCACATCCACAGTGTAGTTTTAAACTTTGGCCTCTTCAATAATGCATTCTTAGTGGGGAGTTGTTGCTTAAGTTAGAAAAGACAGTTTCCACTCCAAAGTGCATCTTGTTACTGCCGACATTTCCAAGGGCAAGAGCGTTTTAGAAAAACATGCAGTTATACTTATCTCCCGCATTATAGATATTCACATCATTTTTATTTGCAATACTATACTCAGCTGTCACACACATATTTTATCATTAGTAAAAAAACAAAAATGGTGCAATAACTGTTTGTAGGTTCATTCTGAAATTATGAGGAGAAATGTGCAAATAAACAAATACAAGACTGTAAAAAACACATTTTGTTTGTATTTTTATTCATTCTGGGCACAGTTTACTAGAGTAATTGTATGCAGTGTAGTTTAGCTTGTTAAAGATTACAGTATAGGGCAATGTGTTAAATAATAATAATTAATTAATTTATTCTGGCCATGATTGTGGTTGTCTGGTAAAAACTGATTTTGTTTTCAATTATTTTAACGTAGAGATGTAATTTTCAGGCTGTCTCTACAATGCTTTTAAGGCTTAACATTATCTACCAAGCTTGAACTAACAGATATGAAAACTGTCATCTTATGTTATACAAAATTATCCCAGTCTCGCATAATTCAAAATAACCCGTAAATGAAAAAGTGGCCTTTAGCCGCCTTTTATAACTGCTAACCCATAATGTTGTCCAGGAAATCAGAATAAAAGAAAATCTTTAAAAGGCATATTAGGACATTTGTCCTTCCTCCTTTCCTGCCAAATCTGTTTCATTAACATAAGCCCCAGTCTTTTTCCTTCTCTACAGCCCTCACTTAAGAACAGGCTTGGGAAACAAACAATTTAATTGTGATTAAGCATAATTAATGGCAAATGGGATTATTGTCTTTCCTCAAATGTTTGATTAATAATCAACGATGCAAGATTTTCCAGGACAGGGAATAGGAGTAGCATTTCTTATTTTCTTCATTTTAAATTTGCTATTCTCTGTCATCAAAAATGTATAGCTATGCTAAGATTATTTTTTCCTAATCTATGGCTGACTCAATAATAAACATTGTATGTATATAAAATGCTAGCATCACATGTCCTTCCATGCTTCTATATAAACAGCATAAGTCTTTACTGAGATGCATAAGCTATAGTACGTAAAATATTGATAACATGTCAGCATTGAACAGTGGTGTAAAAGGAGTGGCTCAGCATTCTGCCAATACACTTCTAGAGCCCATATTTTCAAGAAAATTCAGCAAAATCATAAAAAATACTTTTCCTCCACATTTTAAACATACTGTAACTGTGCAGAGTGCTTTTTACTTCTGTGATGTGTCTTCCTTGGTAATATTGGTAGGTATTGCAAGTTGAGCAATCCAATCCCTCTCCTTGTTTAATGTGACAGCACCAGGACTTGATCTTTGTTTGTTCAAAAAAGTAAACCTGAGCGGCGTGTTTAGCTTCGTTTAATGTGTTTGTCTTGTGATTTCCAAATGCTAAACATGCAAACAGATAAATCATCAAGGTTAATTCTGTAGCCTGCCACATGACTGATCTTCTTCCTGCCACGTTTTATGCTCTTTTATCTCTTCTTCACTCTTTCTATCTTTCTCTTCTCCTTTTTGCTCTCATGATGCAGTTGATAAAGTTACGTGAAGAGGTAAGTGTTTCTCTGGTCTAACAATTTAAATTCTGCTTTCCCACTGAAATTCCCATTTGCTCTTCTAAATTCAGCTCATTTGGACACTTTTTTTGCATGTCTGATTGAACAGCTTAAAGGCCAAGCCAAAGATAATGAATTCACTGAAAGACAATTTCTATAGTTTCACCCACCTTAAATATTAGAAAGTAAAGATAGGATATTATTTCTGATAAACTCTTTTGAAGACAAATATTAGGAAAATGAAACGGGACTTAGAATAGCTTCAGTCATTGGACTGCGCATAGTTTTGAACTTGAACCGTATGGGGCCAAATGAGTGGGTTTCTGCCTTTTGTAATGCATTAGATTAAGTTTATTAGTTATGTAGTATGTGGGCTAAAAATGTATATACATGATTGTAATGTAAGGTTGCATAAACATCATATTTCTTGTATCTGTTTCGTTGTTCACATTTAATAATTTAATATACCGCATACCAGATGTATGCAATGTAATAAAACTGCCTCAGTCATTGGCCAGTTTTGGGATTTATTGAAGTTCTCAAAGAAGTGAACATCACTTTATGTGTATTCTCATAAACATGTCTACATAAAATCTTTCTCCATTTGCAACAGGCACTATTTTCTTTCTTGATGCTGGACATAAATCATGGTTCCTTGAACTTCCATGTAGTTATAACATCTCTAACTCTTATACAGAGGCTTTAATTTGACCTGCTCCTCTCATATATAAACACAAATTGACTCCTAAATTGAGTTACCAAGTTAACAAGCAATTAAAACAGTAACGTATTGTTAGGCTGCCTTGACAACCTGTCAATTTATCATGGTTCATTTAAGTTTGACAAACAGATAACACATAACTAATGTAACGTCAAAGGTATTTTATGCAAATCAACATTGTAAAAGTACAAACTCTACTCAAAAATGTAAATGATTAAGTATGTATGTAGGTAGCCTTTAATCAGAAACATTTGTTGTTGACCTTCTAGCAATTTCCAAGGAAATAGAAACTACACACTACAATTGCAGTTGTTACACACTCAATAGTTGTGGCATCCCATTGTAGAAGCCATATTGTAATTAATACTCATGCAAGTAGTCTGGGTAAAGTTTCTTTTCCCCCTCTAATTTAGGCACATATTATTAGTAGGTTACATTATTTACTGTTCTTTGAATAATGGTTGAACTTTTGTTTGCAGATATATTTTCAGTATGTTGTTAAATGTGCCTTTGAAGGAGAATATGTACATGGGAGTTTTTACTGAAGCTGAGTAATTTAGCTTCTATCAAAGCCTCCCCATTCACACCTATCCATTATTTACAGCACCAACCTAGCCCAGATGCCATGTTATCACACTTTTTTCTTTATTTTAGCTGTACTTTTGTTTCCCCTTTTTCTTCACATCTTTTTGTGCATTTCCTCCTAGCCTGAGGGTCAGAAGACATCTTGTGTTACCTCAGCTGTCTAACCTTTTTGGAATGGCCCTATCTGTGTAACCGGGCTTGATTCTGCACCCTCTTCGCCATTACACTTTTCCACTGCAGTCTTGTTCCCTTATGCTCTTCTTGCATTTGAATCAAAGACTGGCACAGCTTATACACACTTAAGCCTTGCTTTTAAAAACTATACTTTTTTCTTCAGCTGAAAAACATGTTTAAATATTTAGCACCCATATTCACAGCTGTTTGACACTTGTAATTCCTCGTCTTACAAGTCCCAAACAAACGGCACAGAAGATCACACAGTCAGTCTGAATCACAGCTGTCATCATTATTCACTTTGACTCTCTCCCACCCTTATTGAAATAATAAGGAAATCATCTGAACTTTGGAAAATGGTGATAGTAACCGCCTGTGTTTGATATTGAAAAAAGGCAGGAGAGCGAAAGAAGAGGGGAGAGATTTCTTTTGAGCTACAGCTGCATTGTTCTGGGGCTCCCTGTTAATAACTTACAACTGAAGAGTGTTTCTTGACGCAAAAAAGCACAACAAAAAAACACCATTTTCGTGGTTCCTAAGAATATCTTTGTTCAAAATGTAGGTGTCAGATGAAAAGGCATACATGCATAGGCAGAAATGATGGTGGGGGATGCACCATGCACTCACAGATGCACAATATTTATCATATGTTGTATTTAAATCCTTTGCTAGAAGGCTCCATGAGATGATCAGATATGGTTTTCATGCAATACTTAGTTTTATTTAAGTAGATAAATGGCAGTTCTGAATTGCAAGCCAGTATTTGAGCTTAAATAGGTGTGAGTCTGTGTGAATCTTTTACCTCATTCTGGTGGTTTAACAATGGTTATATCAGAACCATAGGAGCCAGGGCTTAAAATGGGACATTGTAGCACAGTAAGGGTTGGCAGCCACTTTGCATTTCCATCAACAAAAATGCTGACAAGGATGTTTTTAGCTTGATAACTGGAAAACAAAATCTTAACTGATACATTCACATTTTACGGACTGTTGAAGATTGTTGTGTGACATTTGTATATTGGAAAAAAATCGATTTACTAGAGTAAGTATTCCTCAATTTAGAGCAAGTTTGTAGATATATCTGTATCAACATTGACTATACAGGATATGGGTAGGATGTTTAGTTTTTGTTGTACATGATGTTACGTTTCTTTTCATTTTTTTCCCATGGTACCATGCATTCATAGCTGAATTGTTTTATTACTAGGGCCATCATAGTGTACCATTACTGGATTCTTAGTGGCTGAACTCTCACTCTTTCCTTCAGGTTCTGTTACCGTCAAACGCGGGGCACATTATTCTAATGATCACACAGACATATACCACCACTGCCACCACTAGTCCCCAGCACCCCCTCCCACCTCACGCACCCACCCGCAGTCACCCTCCCCTCCCCCAGGCCCTAAAAAGAAGACAGAACGAGAGAGAGAAAGAGTGAGAGAAATTCAGGAGGAGAAAGCTTTGAAGTGGCTTTCCAACGCAGTGAGTCTGCCGGCCGTCTCCCCGAGACGTGTCACCTTTGCCGAGAGGGAATAGTAAAATCACGTTTCCAATGGTAATGATAACATACTAATCACTTGAGCTCTTTGAAGAACCCTGGGAGTGCGCTACTCTGTCAGTATCCCTGGCTGCCTCATGCTCCAGGCACACACAGGCATTGCAGCCATGGTCTAGGTGTATTAGCTTAAGCATTGCATGTCAATATGTCCCCTGCATCTCTGCTGATCCATAGGGGCTCATTATAGCCCAGGCATGGTATCCATTTTCTCCCATGTGCTCACTGCCGTCTCTGCTGATGTCACTACCAGTCCCACACCTCTGTAACAACTCTCCAGAACCCCATAGTAAATCCTTTGCCAAAAACACCTTACCCCCTGTCCCATACTCGCCTTCTCCTTATTCCTTTTCTCCTACCAGCAACCCATTTTAACACGAATCCACCCACCCATACTCCTATCACTCCATCCTCCCCTGCCCTCCCTTTAACTATTAAAAAGTATCTCTACAATTTTAAATGACATCTGTCAGCGGTGCAAAGAAAAAAGAAGCGAGGGAAAGGAAAGAGTTCAGAGGGAGTTTTCTCCTCCCTACTCTTTTCCCATCCCTCTTATTGTCAAACTTTGAAAAGTGTGTCGTTGACTTTTTTTTTCCTCCATGTTTTTCATTTCCTTTGAGTGATTGGCTAGTACACATTTTGACAGCTCAACCAAAACTAGAGATTTCACTTCTCCCCCTGTCCCCTTCACTTATATGATGGGCATAAACCCTTTACTGAGAGGTGGTTGTCATTCATAGCGTTGTTTTAGAGTGTCAAATGTGTTGCATCTGATCAACATCATAACACAACACATTAGAAAGGCCATCAAAAACAGCAACATTTGAGTAAACACTTATGTTAACACTCTTATACTGATATTCTCAGTAGGCACTATAGATTAAATAAAAACTCGGTCTTACTCTGGACATACACATAAAGAGTGTCATTAGTGCACATAATATACCTCTGTATATATGTATATATGTTTGGATTGTAGATTAGTGGTTGAAATATTGCACTCAACATAGCTCACCAACAGACCTATGGACATTTTGGCGGACTCTGATGGCGTTGATTACTTTTTTGAATGTAAATGTTAGATAAGCATTTGCTAGATTTTTAAATACAGCTAGTGTTTAGTTCACACTTTGTCAAGTAGGTAGTTTAGTAAATTTCTTACACAACCAAGATACACAGTTAAGTATATGCGTAAAAGAAAACTTAAGTCCAACACTTAATGACCATTAATCTTTTGAGCGAAAGAATGTTCAAACAAAGCCTTTTATGATTAACTCACTGACCTTAGGTTAGAATAACAATATTAAACATATTTTAGATGTTTCACAGTCTGTTCTTGTATGTAGAATTTCTACATGAATATCCAAAACAACGAGGGGAAATATCATGATTATTATTTCCCTGCACTTGAGCCTCTTGTATTCAAAATATTCCTTCTTGTTTCCATTATAAACAGTTGCCAGGACTCGGTGATGAACAAATTAACTGTAGCTGTTAGTGTCCCCTGATGCTGATAGTGGAAAGAGTTGTTTAAACTAAATATCAAAATATTTAAGACATTGGTAGTCTCAAAAAAATCATGCATATACAGTAAAATTCCACTTATTGTACAGTTAATGCATATTCTATTGAAATATTTGGGCGTAAAGGACTTTAACTGACTTAACATGTTACAAAACCTAAAATCAGAAAATCTCTGGTTAAATGTCACATACGTTTAATCAGTGAAAAAATTTAAAAAGTATTTGCCCCCTTCATGATATTTGTTACACTTAAACGATTCACATCATCATTCAATTTTTACTATTGGGTTTCAAAGTTATGGCAATATCTTTGTGTGATACATTCAAACAGTTTATATCTGAAAAGAAAGGCAAGAAAGACACAAGGTGGACAGAATCACATTGAGAGTAGCAGAGGGTCCCAGTCAGACACAAACAAGGGATGTTGCAGTTATAGTGCTTTGAAAAAGCTTTTGCCCTATTATTGCTTACTTTTTTATTGTGTGTCATATTATTCAAACTTTAATGATTTTGAAAATTAAACACATTTTTACATTTCACAATGATAACCTTAGTAAATAGAAAATAATTGAATTTACTAAGGGAAAACGGCTGTCCAAACCTGCTTATCGTCTAAACCTAATATCTAGTCATTGTCATTGTCCTACTGCTCTGAATGTGAAGGTTGAGGTCATAAACTGATGGCCAAACATTATCTATTAGGATTTCCTGGTAGAGCACAGAATTAATGGTTTGATGGGAAATCATCCAAGTCTTGAGGCTGCGAAGCAGCCTCAGACCATCACACTTCCACCAACATGTTTGACTGTTGCTAAGATGATCTTTGTATGAAATGCTGTGTAAATTTTATCTCAGATATAACAGGATGCAAACCTTTCCAAAAATTGTAACTTTGTGTCAACAGTCGACAAAATCTTTGCCCAGAAGTCTTGAGGATAATCAAAATGTTCGGAAAATATGTCACCAACAGCTTTTTCCATAAAATAGGATTTTGTATTTACTATGGTTATCTTTGTGTAATATAAAAATAATTTGATCATCCGAATTATTATATTATATGCCAAAAAATCAGGAATGGGGCATAAACGCTTTCATAGCAATATAACTACAACTTGTTTTTTCGACTGGGGCACTTGCTATGGCAATGCCTTCTCCTCTGCTCCTTGTAATCTGTCTGCCTGGTGTTTCTTAATAATTAAATAAAGGCCTAAATAACAAAAACGCTAACAAATTTCTAAATCAGATACTGCAGAGTGTAACATAATTTAAACACATTATGGTGTATAGTACACTGACAATACCTAAACACAATGTAATGATGGAAGATTTATACTTCTGAGAGACTGACTTGTGACTTGTGACTGACATCTGTCAGCAAAACTGTTTACATGAACTGTTTACATTTAGAGAAGAAACCAAAATCACTAAGGCAGTCTTTTCAGTTGTTGGTAGGAGAAAACTAAGTGAGGATGCAGTATCTCACACTTCATGAATTACTGTTTTGGATAAACAAGAAGCGGAAAAGTAATCTGATGGTTTAGTTTGGGATAATTGTTGAATTTACTACATCTACAATGATTTGTAATGGTTTTTATTGTATATACATTAGATATTGTTACGTTGGAAAAGTCTTAAATTATAATATTGAGCATTATTTAATAAATCTTGCTTTTTATGTGGTGCTTTACTATCTATAGTTGTTGGTGACTGAATCTTGACAGGATTTTCTTTTAACTGGAAAATGCTGTATCTCTTTGCCTTAACCTTTCCCTGTGCAGCAGAAGGCTGTGTGTACCTCAAAGTAGTTCTTGTTTTCATGTCCAAGATGAGGCAGCAGCACCTCTTACATTGTCAGCCTCAACATGCATATGCTTGATATTGCATCAGCATATAACACATTGTCATCCATGAAGGTTATTGCCTACCTGGCTGTATTATGTTGTCACTGTGGATGTGGTCTGTCTGTTTAGGTGACATGTGCTTCTTTGAAATAGGTCCCAGCCCTCTCAATCAATTTTGTGTGTTTGTTTCTCCAGATTTATATATATTTTTATATTTTTTTGCAGCGAGCACATCTGTTGGACAACACAGAGAAGCTGGAAAGGTCATCACGGAGACTGGAGGCCGGCTACCAGATAGCAGTAGAAACTGGTATGTTTTCTGTTTTGGATTGGGATGGGAGGAGTGGGGTGGTGTTCGACGGGGGTTCAAGATAGTGATGAGAATGAGTGAGCGACAGCAAATTGTCTTGCTCATATGCAAGGTGGGTGGATATGTGAGTTTGGGGGATGAAGGGTGGTGTGGGGGGGGGTCGAAGAAAACCTCTTTTCTTGACGCCTGATGACATTTTCGGGAGCACATCAAAGGTAAGCCAGGAAGGGAGAGAGAGAGAGATGTACAGGCAACAATTTGGGTGAGGCTTCTCCTTGCTCTGCTCCCGAGGAAAATTCAGGCATCACTATGGCGGTGTGTGTCTGTGTGTTTTGTGTAGGAGTGTGTGTGTATGTGTCGGGTCTGAAGTGGTGTTTTTTGTTTTTTTTTCCACAAACAGACACAAAGTCTATGAAAATAAACAACGTCAGCGTTCCTCCTGAAGTTCTTAATTTAGGAGTGCAGAAGAAAAAAACAAAACAAAACACGATATCACTTTTTAAATAAACCATCCAAAAACACACATACTCCTTTTTTATCATTATCAAGGATGGTTTTTATCTTAAAATAGGAAAAACAGCTCATTGGGATCTTAAATAGATTTAACCAGTTAGCATATTTTTTTTCTTCCTGTCTTCTTTCGTGACAGTCGCCACATTATTGAGGCACAGTGTATTCCTCAGAGATGTATCAAAGCTCATTCTTTCTGTGCCTTCCGTTGTAGTTTTGAAAAAGTTTGTCAATTTACACTATAATCGCAGGGTGGCTGACGTGTGAGACATCGACAGATTTAATAATTCAAGTCAAGCAAGGTTTGCACAGAGACCACTACTTTTTGATGTTCTCTATAACTTGCATTCACAAATTCACAAATACAATCTGCATTCTCTGCTTAAAAATGTTGATTCAAATGTCTTAGATGATCCTGCTGCTATCCGAGATTCTGAGGCAATGTCGAATTCTGCGATAGTCGACAGACTGTTAATTTTAACTAGTTGTATCTTTCACTAAAGTGACTTGTTCTGTATGTAGACTGCTTGGTTAGTGTTAAAGAAGTGGGCCATGGATCAACAGTGATTTTTTTCTTTTTTTTTTTTTCTTTCGCTGTCAGCCGCATACCCCTTGACCCTGCGTCACTGGTGGCCATCTTATCCACTGTGTGGGTAGCTAAGAACAATGCCCATTTATCCTGTCTTGGTCTCACACACTTGGCTTGGTCCACACCAGCTGTGGGGTGTGTTTGTGATTTGGTGGGGAAGCTTCGCCCCATGTCTTTAATCCATGACCCCTTCCTTTGCTCTGCTGTCGATATCAACCCTTCGCTCAGATGCACAACCTGAAATGGCAGTGTTTCTGGGTTAAACAGGGAATACATCTGGACATAAACAGGGAAAACTCAGGATAGAGATAGATAGGGATACACTCTTCCAACAAAATAATTACAATCTATGCCAGGCTTGCACATTCAATAAACATGCTGAGCAGAAACGGTAGGAAACCATATTTATCCACTGCATTTATAAAGTTTGACAGGAATTGCCATCTGATCCCAAATTCCGTTTGGTCTTATGGTCTCATCACAGGCCTTATCACACATATCTTTACACAGTCTTGCACAATTTAGATCATAGCCCTGCCATAGTATTGAAACAGTACAATATGGGCAAGGGTTTGTCTTTTTGCAAACATAAAATGCTTTACTTTTATAGCCCCATAGAGGCTCCATTTATTGTAGATCTTTCTCTTTCACACCAACAAATAAAAAATAATAAAAAACACAGGTGAAACTCCATGCTTTTTTCATACACATTAGGAAAATGGCAATGGCAGTTGTTGACGAATAAGCTTTGAGACACAGAGGTGTGGCATCCATAGACGTTAAACAAGAATAATTAGAGTCTCCAATCAGACACTCTGTAGTCGTACTGTAAATACTTTTCTTACCACAAACCTTCAACTCTCCTCAGACATCTAAGCTGTAGTTTTTTTTATACAAAGAACGGTTTAGTGTCATTATATTGCAGTAATTCAAAGTTGCATTCTCTATCCACAATGACACGTAGCCCCTAAGAACTGTAATTTGCCAATGGGGGAAATGGAGCTGAAAGACATTTTATTTCAAAGAGGTAGATCGTGAACAAAGAAATAAACTTGGCGTTGGCCCCTTTTCTCTTCAGTGTCGACAAAATATCTCTTAATGACCAGGAACAAAAAAAAAAACAAAAAACAGGATGCTTCTAGGTCACATTTAAGGGAAAAAAGAGCTCTTGGTTCTAAGAAAAGATGAATCTTCACATAGTACCATTTTATCAGAGTTTTACATTCTTTTTATACTATTCTCAGTATCTCTAGTGAATTTAGCAAAAACAAAGGCTTGCCAAAAGCAGTGATAGCCCTCAGAGAGATACAGAGGAGACTCTTTGGACATTCAGAGCTATTTACCACATGCACCCTCAAGAACCAGGAGCCTCTGTTTGTCTTATAAATAAAGTATAGAACTTCATTAGTGAAGAGCACTGACTTAAAAGGCCAGGCATAGCAACAAGCAGACACGGGGGCTAGCCCAGTTAAAGAGGGCCCTAAATAAAGAGGGAGGGCACGCAAATAGCCAATTTTAAGACATTTGAGTCAGGGGCATTTGAAATACCCAAATGTGCAGGCTTGACTGATGTTAAATCAAAGACATGCAAGATTTTAGTCCTTGCCTCCACAGTTGAAGAGATTTTAAATGATTTATGATTGCTTGTTTAGAAATAGATGGCATGTTAGATAAGACATCTAAGTTGCAATGATTAGCTATTCTACCTTTTTGATTATCGTTCATTGAAGGGGTGAGAGTTGAGTCCTACGTATCGACAGCTTATACAAAACATGAAAAAAATCTTCCATCCAACATCCTGGTTAATTATCCACTTATGGTAATTAAAAGGGACTGTTGTTTACTGGCATGATAATTGAACTGCTTTAAATTAAATGTGCTTTGTTGTGTCATTACTTTAGTGATGTAAATGTGCAATTGTTATAGGACCTTAATAGTAATTGTTAACTTAGAGATAAACTTGAAATATGGGCCCACTATAGCAGAAGTACTTTTATGCGCGTTTTAAACTGCTACAGTGTGTGTACAGAGACATTAGATTAAATCTGTAGTAAAATACTGTACTTTTTAACACTTTCTCTTTTAAAATGAAGATCACTCCACTAGTTGCATCTCAGAGGCAATATTAAAAAAAGTATGTTTCAGACTGGCAAATATGGAGTTAATTAAATTTCAAAATTCATTGTCCTTTTTACTTGTTCAGTGGACACAAATAACTTGCAATAGCAAAATGAACCACTGAAACAAAGGAAGAGACAGACAAAAGCATTGCTCTGCATTTTAAAGGTGGCCAGCAAGAGGCTGCGAACACTTCTTAGGCGAGTGTTCTTGGTGTTTAGGGGCCTGTAATCAATCCTGCTAAATAAAAACAGCTCATTAGGGATCGATTTCAGTCCTGTTTAGATAAGCAGAGAGGGTTAAGGCCTGGCCCTAGGGGCCTCAGTAGAGCCCAAAGTTCACGCCATGCAGGTAGAGAGCAGCACTGCAGGCCATCAACTTTATTAAGATAGAGGTAAGCTGATTAGACCACGTCAATCAAAGGTGCCAGTGACTAAATCATAATCCAGGGGAGTTTTCTTTCTATGTCGCCCCTTTTTCTCTTTCTTCCCACTCTTACAATGTCATTCTCTTTTTGTGATAAATCATTGAAGCGACCAACAAAGTGGCAGCCATTGCTGGGCTAAGCTAAGCAGCCCTGCAGTTGTCACTAAGGCAGACGCATGAGGACCCTGTGATGATGTGACGACTATATTAAAGAGTACATCAATTTGTTTTAGAGCAGTTTGATTTTCAACTGCAGTGGTATTAAAAGAGAGGGGGGAAAGAGGGGAGGGTGGTCATGTTGGTGTCATCGAACATGATTCCAGTGGCAGAGCAAGGGGTGCTGGGACCGGAAGAAATAAATAGATAAATGACAGAGTGACGTAAAATAAATAAATAAATATGTTTTTGTAAACATAAAAAAAATCTTCACGGCTTCCTTTTGATGCAGAGTGTGGCTTTGAGTCTTGCTGAGAGTCCATGGACGCTGGAGTGGCCCAGTAACACAGCGCACGTTTGTCCCAACTCTGTATCGCTCCCCCTCCATCGTCGCCTCTTTCTGTGTTTTCTCTCCCACTCGCTTTATTTCTCCCTCTTCCATCTAAAGATCAGACTCAGTGATTCTTTTGGTGCTGGGCCACCAAAGTGGTTCTTGCTTCTTAAATCTGTAAGCAAACATAAAGCAAATGACATTATCAATTACATTTCTGAAGCCCAAATGATATTTTTAGCAAAGGCTATTATTAGCTTTTGCTTTTTTATTGATTGTAATTTTCAGTTAATGCAAAGAAATGCGGTGTATATTTCTTTATATATTTGTGTTAATAAAACGTATATCTATACATTAAAATATAAGTGCATTAACAATATTTTCAATTGACAGTTTCGAAATTACTTCAGCACAAGTAAGTGTAGGTCATATTCAATTAAATTAATATCTTTTTCTTAATTATAAAAGTTAAGTAGAATTTCTTTGTATTTTGTATTACACGTTATTTCACATAGTTAGATGCTTTGTGCCATTAAGGATTTTTTTCAGTCACCACATAAATCACTTGTAGAAATATATTTACAGTAAATATGCAATGTAAATCTTTTTATTATTAATGTGTAGTGGAATCTTTTCTTATTTATTTTAGTTTATTCTCTCTGTTCTTTTTCATTTTTCTTTTTGAAAGGGCAGTTTGCTAAAATGAATTTCCTTGAGGTATAGCATAATAAATCACTTTTTTGTAGGCTGATACAATTGACATGTTGTATTGTGTTCAAAAAGAATATGAGGCTATTTGATAATTGTTTGATTAATAGAGTTGGAAGCAAAGACTTAAATATTTCACAGCATGAGTTTTCAACTGAGGAGAAAGGTTTTAAAGAAAAAGTATTTAAAAAGAAAATAATTTATTCAAAACGTTTCCAAAATTTAGCTTGAAACCTTATTTCCTAAATATATATGCTTCAACACATAACATCTTGCTCTCAGAAAACCTAGCCGTGGGTGAGCTGTTTATCGGTAAACCCCCGGTGGATGAAAGGCATAGCAATAATGATTTTTTTCTCTCCTAATCGGACCTTGTCAGCAAGGCGTCTTATCGTGGAGAGGAAAATGACACCGATCCTATCGAAGAGCCTAGAGTCCGAGTCGGTCGTGTGTGTCCCCCCCAATCATGGCCGGCCGTGGCCCAGCCATATCTAGCGCCGCCACAAACAGCGAGCGATGCTTTTTTCATGTGGACTTCAAAAACGTTGCGAGTCATTAAAATTGCACCCGCGTTCGACAGCGGGGATCAGCCGCTCTGGAGCGAAAATGGGATGTGGGAAGAGGAGACTCGCTAAATGTGTTAATTCCATCCTCACATGTTTACGGCTTAATTTTAATCTGTTTGAGGGAGGAGGAGGGGTGGAGGGGCGATTGGAAAGGGGGAGAGAGGGGCAATGAGAAAGCTTCGCACTGCAATAAATTGCCATTATCTTTGACACCCTAGGACTCAGCTGTTCCAGGGATTTAGGGGTCCACTGGCAACAGTGTATATCGTAGGGCATGAAAACACTGTTTACGCTTGAACTGCGGTAGCTAAGGTGCAATCACCAGTTTCAGGCTGCACAGACAAAAGGCCTTACGCACACAATGGACGGCTAGCATACGGACTCTCAATGGAAGAGCTGAACCAACACACTCAAGTATGTGCGTGTCTGTTTCCGTTGGTGTGTATGGCCAAGTTTGTGTTTCCCTGCGTGTTCACAGGTGTTGTCGCAAACACCCAGATATTAGCCTAAGTTAAGTGGGGCTAAGATGGCAGTGAGTGACCTGTTTGCGGAAAATTAAACCAGAAACGGATACACACGAAAACTTCCTGACAGAAACATAACACTTCACTCGCCTCCACCAGCTACCAGTTCCTTCATTATATCGGGACAAAGTGTTAGTTAGTATTAATAAAATTTTGAAAAAATCTAATAATTAGACCTTTAGTCAGTTATTAGCTTCAACAAGGCTCTCAACATAATGAGACTCTTGGAAGTAATGATCTGACTAGAGAGCTTGTTGGAGCTTTCCTACTTAGTAAAACATGAGACAACACTGCTGGAACACTACAATTATTTAATGAAATCTGAAATCTTTGTTGGGCTGAATTAACTTTTAGCATGAATTTAATCAAGTTTTCACCAAACATTAGGAAATTTAAACTTCGGTATGAAACATTCTGCAAATTTAAACAGGCAACTATGGATCGACATTATTTGTATGCAGTTAAAATCTAAGTTGACATTTGCAAAGTAACATTAACTCAAACATGGGTTTTTAGTTTCTTAAGTACTGAGAAAATGGCATTAACAGTTAACTGAACACATACAGCCCAACAACTTCATCAATGCTTTTTGATGTCAATGTCCCCAACAGTGGTAAATGAGTACTTTTTAAATTGTTTTTCATACAATCTATACACCACAAATAAAAAAAAACATATCTTTAGAGAAATTCAACATGTCATCTTAGTAACAACATTTAATTACGCTATTTTGACACAGTCCATAAATTGGTCTATATTCTTGATCAGACTTCATCCAAATCATTTATTGATATCATCTAATCCTTATCTGAAGATACAAAACACCCACCAATTGCTAGATAGAGGTATGCTACTATATCTTAAAAGACTTTTCGTTCCAACCTTAAATCAGATTTTTTTTTTCTTTCTATTTTTAGGTCACAATAACTAGAAAGATACCCCCTGCCTTCTAAGCATGCAGACGAAAAAAGTGTAGCATTGACCTCTGGCTGACACAGAGAAAGCTGAGAAAAGGAGGGGAAGATAGAGGGAAAAAAAAGCAGCAGAAAGAGCGACAGTGAGGAGAGAGCTAAGACAACAACTGTGAAGAGCCGCATAGGGTTAAAGAAAAACTGTTTCTGTAGAAAATGGGAGACAAAAGCAAGGACTTGGAGCCCCCATGGGTGCTTTAAAGAGCCGCTACATCTGAAGCTCTGAAATATTAAAAACGGAAAGGGAGAACCAAAAAAAAGGTGAAATAAAGTAAAGGAGTGGCAGTGCGAGAGAATTGTCACCTTGTCACCTGAGGACGTATATCAGAAATATTAATTCAGTGATGAGAATGACGCATAAGTTGATGACAAGAGGATTAATGTCAGTAAAAATCCTAAAAGGAGGAAAATAATTAGGTGAATAGGTTACTTTAAAGGAACAAGAAACATGGGAACAAAATGACTGTATTCAGAACAGTCACATAAAATGTTTTAAGATGTTTATCGCTTCAAAAATAAAAAGAACTATGCTTATTTGACCAGTAAACTACTTTACATGCATTTATATAAACAGTCTAGTAAAGTGACAACCTTTGTTATTTAAAAGAGGCAAAAGGCAAGCTACTACAAAGAACTTCAATAATGGCATCTGAGTCAGCGTTGTTTCCTCACATTGAGTCTGTCAAGCTGGCAGATATAAATTTATAGATGCAGATTTAAAACCATTTTAAAGAATAAAATTGTAAAGGTGAAAGTAGTCTTATGACTGTTTTATATATTTTTTTGCTTTTTATAAGCATAATGGAACATCTTTTAATTTAGGTTTTACCTATGATGCCTGTGATGTGTAAGGACTTGGCTGTGCTTTTTAAAAAATAAAGCCCATTAATAATAATTATATTATACTGCATATTTCTTTTAATAACAATTAGAAAAATGTTCTATAGGGAAAAACATCTGCATTATATTTAATGTAAACCTGGCAGAAGGAAGGAACAAAAATCTATTCCATCAAATATAAACTTTTTCTCATTAGGAATGCTATTGCTATATGTCTTGCAAAGACTCCAGTGACTCAAGTAAACTCTAGTTTTTATTTAGTGATTAACAATTATGGGGAATAAAAAACTATTTGTTAGATTTAGCGCCATTAAGCAGACATTGGATAGCAAAATTACTAGTAGAAGCTTGCTGTGCACTTGACTGCTGATGCCATTGTAATGTAGGTACTGTGCCATCATTTACTTCACTATACAGCTGCATAAAAATTAAACATTGCTAAATTAATTTAAGAAATATGCTTCATTGTAACAATGAATTAAAATACTCAATACATGCAAATATGTAAGTTATAAGAATGTAGAATAAATTAGGTTTTTAAATAGGTCATCTTTTGCCCTTTACCATCACCCTCATTCGCAGATTTCAGTTTTGACTTTTACTAGTAAATCTATTATTTTCATTATTATTTATAAAGCGATTTATTAAAAAACTAAATTAAGTGCTGTTCCAGTATTAATCAATGTTTAATCTCTGTGTAAGGAAATTATTAAATGTTAATAATGTTTATTAGAGGTTCCTGGAAAACTACTTCATACTTTTACTTGGACATAAAACATTTGGTTTTAAACTGTAGATATAAATATCATGTCTGTATCTTAAGATTACTGGTTTTGAAGCATCTGTAGCGCTGCAATATTTCAGTAGTTATAAACAAGTTTTTGGTAGATTATTTTCAAAATAGGGCAGGCACTGTAGCCGAAGTCTGTGGAAACAACAACGGCTGCTCTTAGCTGAATATGGTGTAGCTGTTGCTTTGTTGTCAGAGTCATTTAGTGGATGCACTGTGTCACTTGTGGAATAGTCACACAGATGTTTTTCAGTTGCACAGAGAGAAACCCTGTAGCCTCGTGTCTGCAGACTGCTATGTGTGTAACAATAAGCCAGGCTCACACTCTTAGATTTAAATTACTTGGTCTAAATCTAGGAAACTGTAACTGCTCATGATACCTGCAACAGTAAATTACAACCCTAGCCTTGGGTAAAATATTTGATCCTTATTTTTAGAAAACCATATAGAGCTTAATTTTGTCATTAGCTCTTTATTAATCTGCATCTTCTGTAGATGTTCTCTGAGCCTCCCACCCTACATGACACACAATTATACTATACAAACAGAGTGAAGAACATTAGCCATCTCCGTCTGTCCTTGTTCCTCTTTTTCTCAGTGGTAGCTCTAAGGAGCACACCCTCCTTTCCCTGTCAAAGGAGCTTCTTCCTGTCCTATGCCCATCAGACAGGGTGCCCACCCGTTTAAGACACCCAGGGAACATGAAACAGAGCTGGGTCGAGATGTCAGCTGGTTGCCCCATCTGCCAGTCAGTGGGATGGTAAAGCTTTTGTCCTGGGGGGTAACCTTAGGAGTCCTCTGAGTGTTGCTCAAGTGTGTATGCCTACGTGCACATGTGCAAGTTGCTTTGGGATGGGAGACTCTGCACCACAGTTCTGAGCAAACACAGCCGCAAACAACATGCTGACATTGTCCTTTTAATTTATGTGTGACTTGGGTGCACATACAAGATCACATTATCACATTTTCACATAAATGATCACATTTTAAATCTAGATTCATTATTGTCAAGTCAGGGTCAAAATAATTAGTGTTTATCATAACACTTTTAAAGAGAATAACATTTCTGCGGAATAAAATGTGTAGGTATCAAAGTATTGTCTTCGGCAAGATTGAAGTTAATTGGTCTCATTTCATATTTGCTGACTTCTTATGTAAACCACAGTTGGTGGAGCTCTAATCAGAATTTTAAATTGCCTGGAAGTTGTCTCTATCCTTTCCCTTTTCCCCTGTTAAATAACATAACCTTGACAGTACAGTTTGACTCCCATATAAATGAAGCAAGGCACCGACTGGAAGGTAACTGGCCAGCTAGTGGAATCCAAGCACAATTCCACTTGTGCATTCTAGCGTTTGGTAGATAGGCCGCGCCCTTGAGCTGCTTTAGAAGGGAGGCGCCACTTGTTCTCACTCTGTAAGAAAAGAGGCCTCTGTGCATGCACGAATGCACTCACATAATCCTTTGGACGGGTCTATGTGAGCCCAAGAGTTCCTAAAAAGAGAATGCGCGCAGACAGCATGAACTTATTTATTTACCACTGAGTTATGCTTTTGTAGTGGTGCCTGTCAAGGATATCAGCATCAAGTTAATGTGTTATTGCTTTTTTTGTGTGTCTGCGTGTGTATATCTACTAGTAATATGTGCAAGATGCACATGCTCTGCACCTTAGCTGTTTCAAGCTCAGATGAAATGTGATTTATTATAGCAAAGTCACCCTTTTCCTGTGCTGTAATAATTTTTAGTCAACTTTGACTATTGACTACCATGTAGAAAGCTTCCCTTAAGTGGTCTACATATTCCCCATTCTCACATCAGTCAGTTTCACCCCATGATGTATGTAGTGGTACTCCTGAAGGGCTGATATATGCAGAGCTGTGCACCGGCAAGTCCTCCGTGAACATATCTATGATCTTGGGTTACTCAATCATCAATCAAGGCCAACTGCAGCGTACTGTACTGTCGCCCATCTTTTCAAGCTCAGTTGTGAAGGACTGGCTAAGATGGCCTAAGGGACACTTTCTTTGGTCTGGCCCGTCTCAGGTTTGATGCTGATATGTGCGTAGTTGTGACTACACACAGAACAGAGCTGACACATTGATGTCGACTTTTTTAATGTTGGTGATGGTTTCCTGATAGTGGGGATGTGCTTATTAGTGTTATTTTTAGTAAACAGTTTTCAGGAATTTGTTATATGCTTCTCTGCTTTAACTATAATTTTTAAATCCATAATTTCATAAAGTAGATTTTTCTTTTGTAAGAAATAATATATTGTGTGTATTATGTATTACATAGGGAATTATTTAACTAAACTGACATTTTCAACTGTTGTCACCTCATAGTAGAGCTATGCAAATATATATAATATAATATATATATATAATTTTATTCAATGTTTAAAGCAAAGTCAGTCTTTTGTTTAGAGAAAGAAACAGGTAAAATCTTATACCAAACATGCTTTAATCAAACTCAATTTCCTTAATTCAGATTGAAGCTCACCTGACGAATGCCAAGCATACATTTTAGACAATCTGGGCTGACAGAGCAAACAAAGAAGGCAGCGCACACACAGTGCCAGAGAATCAAAACAAACTATTGAGTACATTCACTTTCTCCACAAAGCTACCCTGAATTCATTATATTATACAGAATGGGCATTCAGTACCATACGATACTGTAGTGATAGAGTTGCATGCCAATTTTCCTGTGTGCTTGAAGTGATGTATTGTGCTATTTTAATGAGCTGTTTAGACTAGTGGCCAGTTGCATTTTGGCTGTAACAACCAGCTCAATGAATAATTGTTATTGCCTCTTAAAGGACAAATGTATGGAATTAATGCAAATTCAGAGAAGGGGAACTGTGTGTGTGAGGGTGTCTTGGAATAATTGTATTCCAGATGTCCCTCTTTCATGTGAACAACACACACACACACACTCACACACACAGTAAAAGGACAGAACAGATGATGGTGAAAATGATTAAGATCTTAAGCATATGGTGATGTTGTGTTATAGTTTTTGTCTGCATGTGTGTGTGACTGTGGCATTTTTTTTTTTTAATTTTTGCTCCCTCAGTCTTCTGTGACAGGTTCACCCATCTCTCCTGGGGAGCCCTTCACTACTAATTTAGACGCAAACGTCGTCAAGTGACAGCAATGGCTCCGGCATCCTACCTTTGCGATATGACTACAGTTAACTTAACAAGTCTCGATATGTGAGCTCCATCTTTGATGTAATTGATTTGAGTGGTTTGAACATCTTTCTTGCTGAGAAGTTGAATTTTTTGGTGAATCTGTCAAGATGATCTTCAGAGGGATGCGGGTCATTTCTGTATCACATTTTTAAACTTAAAAAAAGTCATTATCTTTTAGCGTATTTCCCATAATCTGTACTGTGTTGTTTGCACTTGTGTGTCCGTGAAATGCTTTCTTTTGCCTCTACATGTCAACCCACAGTATGTCCCTTCAGAAAACTCAGGAACACAGCCACAGTCATCAGGATGTGCTTGTGTGGCCACGCTGTAGTCAGGTCTTTCAAGCGGAGTAAAGCAGCAGCAGCAGCAGCAGCAACGCAGTATCACTAGACTGATCATAAATGTCAACAGCAGAACAGAAATCAAAGACCAGTTCCATACAAAACTCTTAGGAAGGTGGCCCTTTTACAAACAAGTCTTCTATTTCGGTATGTCGAATGTCTACACTGGAACTTTGTGGGCTGGACTTCTGTGTAGATGTAGAGATTTTTGTTTATCTTTTTGTTGATGAGATTCAAATACAGAGTATCTATTGTTGGTTCGTGTCTTTGATGTTTTTACTGCCTCTGCAGAATCTTAAGCTGGGATGTTACATCTGTTTTCTGAAAAAGAAGTGAGAATCTGCTTCATTGCAGTAGACGAGTATATCAGTGCAATATACAAAAACCAAAGAAGTGCATTAAACTGGTTGATAATGTAAATGATTAAGAATCGCACAACAGTGAATTAATCAGTAGATTTTAATAATTGACTTTGATTTGATGAATGTTTTGATTAACCTAACGTTCTCTCCTGTTTTTCATCTCCAGCAAAGCAGGTATTGTTTCCCAGTCCTTTTGTACTCATGAAAGTTTAGATTTCACTGAACTTTAAGTTGAGTGTCTTTAGAGTTTATACATTTTATCACATGTGCCTGCGTGTGTTTGTGTGGGGTAAATTTGTGATGAATGATGAGGGCACGCGTCTTAAGCCACCTGGATTTATTTGGGCCAAACAAGAGGGGCCTGTGTCTGTCTGGGCCTCTCTTCTGTCTGCAGTTGGGCCTCAGAGCCATGAACAGAAGGTGCCTCCTCACAACTCACACCTGAGCTCCTCCTCAGTTGGGACCTATCTCTCTCTCTAGCGCTCTCTCCATCCATACAGCCTCTTCTCTCTTTTGCGTTCACTACTCTCTGTGTCCTCTCCTCTTCTCTCCCAGGCTGTGGCCTGGCCTACTTTTACCTCTCACACTCTGGACCCTTTGATGTTGGCCCTTTGCACAGATCATGTGTACATTTGGAAATGGCCCCTTTGCTCAGTCCTCAGTCTGTTTATGCATATACATTTCACAAACAGTATGCGTAGTTAATGGTCTACAAAGAGATGTATTGTCTCTCATGTATTAGCTGTGCTTATCACATTAAGTGATGCTAAGGTTCGCAGGGAAAACCACACTTCTGTTTACTTGATTTTTCTCCTTCTTTTTAGACGCTGCTGGGTTTGTTTCCTTTTTCTATTACTGTTTTTTTTCCTATGTATCTCTGAACACAGTTCCTGGAAAAGAAGATTTATTCAAGAAGGAAATGTGTGTTTGCTTGTCTGTTAGCATCTTTTTCATTTAGTCTTGAAGTGACAGGGTGTGAAGCTGGGTAGGCGTGTGCATCTCAGAAGTCAAAAGCACAAACACTAACAAGACACCAAGTTGTCTGTGTTAGATTTGAAGGTAAAATCAGCTCAAAAACAACAGAATTTGTATTTCTCTGGCCATTTAAAAGCCACATTGATTACCAGATTGTAAGCTTTAACTCGTAACATGAATCTTTTTCAAATTTAATATTTTTTATAATAATTTTTTTTTCCTAATAGTGAACTTTTAGTTTTGAGCTGTGAGATGTATTAACTTGATCTCTTTCCCTGTGATATCAGTCAGATACAATAATTTTCTTTTTGTGATGTGTTAATAGATAAAACACTTTGTGGATGACAGTAAGTTAGTCACATTGTTAACGGAGTGGAAGGGTTCTTTAATGTATTTTGTATTTTTGACTACAATGATTATTAAAAGTGAGTATGACAAGTGCTTCCTTTGCCTCAAGTTAGAGACTGGTCCTGCATTACTGTAAGTAAGAATTTACACATTAAATTAAGGCAGGTGTACACGAGTTTACAGTTATAAGACCGTGTATAATGGGGCGATCACACTCTAGCAAAGCTGTACAGTAGTTCTGGGATTGTGTTAAGCATGTTTATTTGCATGTCTATGGTAGGATGGCTGATTTATGACAATGCCAGACACACCAGCAATGTCTGTTATTTGTTTTTTTTAGTTGTTCTTTTTTCTGTAATGGTAACTTACATTATGTAATTGTTAAACACCTATAGTAAAATACTGGTAAACTAGTGGTCATGTTTTCTTCTGACGTAAGAAGAATTGTGTACTACATGTCTGTAGACAGGTAATAAATAAAAAGTCTGTAGACTCTCTGCTTTGGTTTCTGCAAGAATCACAATGTTTCCCATGTCACGATGTCAGTCTAAACGTGCTGTTACATTTTTTTTGTTTTGAAGTCATGAGCCAGTGAGTTTTGAGTTTTTCTCCTGTACTTGACACTTCTGATTAACTTAACCTTTTCCTGTCCCTATACAGTATAAGTAGCTCTTTCGACACACTGCCTTTGCCAGATTGTCTCACCTGTTACCAATGGAATACTCTCAAGCCTGCTACTCTCTTGGAGTATTTGGACCTGGCTGTCTATTAGACTAGATTCTCAGCTATTACACCCAATGGCTCACGACCAGCTGTCGTTAACCTCAATCACAACATATTAAGTTCAGATTTCCATAAATGTTATACTGTGGTGTTGCTGAGGTCCTTTTGCCTCTGTCTTACACAGCAGGCTGTAATGAGCATCTATTCTAGGTTTCCGTAGACAATGAATGGCATCTGACTCTGTGCCGAAGATTTATCACTTTCCACTTGTGACGCTGTAGTTCTGGGTTGTTTTTTGAGAAGGAGGGGATTTGTCACTGTAAGTGTAAACATTTTGTAATGGTGCAATCACACATATAGCTTCAACTTCATTCAGCATTAGTTTTGGGGAGGTGTTCTGCTGAGCAAGTATTTATTCACTTCTGACTGGACAGTTATTGTCTGTTGTGAGACACCAGGCACACTAACAAAGTCTGTGATTTGTTTTTTCAAGCCGTTCTTTTTCTGTCCTGTGTTGAAGGCATGTCATAAATCATCAGGAGACTGCTGTGATCAGCCTTTCCTCTGTTTTGTTTTAAACTCCTTGACGGTGGATAGTAAAGTTAATTTCTGCTTTTGTTTCCATTGAAATGAAGATGATACCGACTTGGTCTTTTGACTGTAACAGAACTGCATCAGAACATATTTGCATAAAGTTTAGCCTTTCAGCTTTGCACCACTCTTATAGATGGACTTTCTTTGCATCTGTTGCGCATTACAAGGGACACACAGTGACACAACTGATTCTTCAAGGACTTGAAGAGTCAGTTGTGGCCTATTTGCCTCTAAAAAAAACACATTTTATTTGATGACATTACTGATGAAACACCTAACATTTTGTCAGGTGTTTATGCTGACATTTGTGAGCAAACATTCTTCTGCATTTTGACCATCTAACAGTTGACAAAGAATGTGTCGGCTTAGCTTTAATAACAGGCTTGGTGTTGGTCAGCACCTAATGATCCAAACCAGTCTTAACAGGTAAAGTAGGATGTGGCCGCCATTGTAACTAGTGGCATGGGAAATATGGCAATTAATGGCACATTGTGGATGTCTCAGATTAAGCTGTGTCAAAACAAAGTTGCCCCCTCGCATTGCAGTTCTGTGATAAATGAGCTACAGGTCTCCTGGGCTCCTCTAGCTGTAGAAGCAGAAACCTAAATCCAAATGTTAAAATTTGTTTGACAGTTTTGTGAAAGCTACTTCTATGTGCAATGTCATTCCATTTCTTCCATTTCTGTCTACCTGTAATATATTGTTTTATGTACTAAAAATTTGTAGTGACTGCGTGTTCTTAAACTTCAGAGCCAATAGGACATGAGAATGTGCATGTTGAGAGGGAGTCTGACTAACGGTGTGTTAGTCCATTTTTCGAGATGTCTGAGACTGTAATTAGTGGATTTCTTTGAGCCAGGGCAACCCAGTGCAATGGGAGGTGCGGCAGGGAGTGACGGGAGCAACAACGTGAGGGAGGGTAGAGAATAAAAGAGCCGCCTATTTTATAGTCCTGATGGAGGTTATATTTTCTGTGACAACTGGACCAGAGTAATCTAAATGTGTTAATAATCCCTTCAAAGTGCCTGGCGGCACATCAGTGAGGAGCCTTGGTGAACGGCAGTCCCCTGCTAGACCCTGGTTCTGACTGCACCACCCTCACTGACCCTCTGCCTCTCCCTATTCTGCCCTGTCTTTGTGTTTTTTGCTCTTGATGTTATCTATCATGTTCAACCAATGTTGCTGTTGACTGAGACTCTACAATCTTGTCCCGAAGTTATGAAACTGTATTTCCCTCTTTTGTAATTTTGGAGTTGTAGTAGAGCCTCAACCCCAGAAGGGGGCATTTTGAAGTTTATCAGCTGTTTTGGCACCCCACTGTTTGCATTTTACCCTGTGGGACAGTTCTGTCAGACTGTATAGGTTCCAATAAGTTCTGCCTTTTGTTTAAGGATTAGCAAAAAGGTCAGAGTTCATAAAAATGGCCAGATGGGGTCTCTAGTGCTAAATATCCATACCTTCCGCCTCTAATGGGAGGTTGAGCATCAGGATCAATGGACAATGAAGCTGTAAGGCTATTGATTTGATTTAGGTTTTAGTTTGATTTAGATTCAAGTTAGTTTTTACAGTTTTTCAATTTCAATTACAATGAGTAAGTTTTATAAGTATATATAGATATAGATATAGATAGAATCTCAAAAACTGAATATGAAACAATCTCTAATATATTAACATAAATGATGTTAACTTTTCTTTTAAGTCAAGTCAAGTCAATTACAGAAACTCTTGCCTCATTTGGTAGTCTAGTCTGAAGCTGCATGTCAGGATCTGTTTGAGGCATTTAAAAATGCATGGGGTCTAGGTGAGGTGACCAAGCTGCAGTGTGACTTGGCAGAGGTTTGTGTGGTGTCTCCAGAGAGGCTGTGTCCAGTTTGGGTCAAAAGGAAGGACCTTGCTTAAATAATGGAGCTATATCATCAAAGGCTGTAGACTTCTGCTGACTGACATCACGAAACATAATGTGTGTGTGTGCTTTTTCAGTTTTTTTGTCAGTTATATGTGTTAAGTTTACACCTTTACATGAATGCTTGGCATGTGTGCTGTTCATATATATTTGGTCTGTCTGTGTGTACACAAATGTTTACAAAGGGGCCCTCACTAGGTGGTGTGGCTCCCTGGGAAGGCTAGCATAGCTGCAAGCACTAGAGGACTCATTGACTTTCTAATGATTAGTGGTCAGGCCCCCAGCCCATGCTAGTACCAGGGGTTTGGCCTAGCCGCTGTTGCTAGCCGCTGGCCACCGCCGTGTACCACTATCGACTCACCCCCAGCCCCCTCTCTCTTTGGCCTGCTGGCAATGTGTCAAAACCCATTAGCACAGAGTTCCGCAACTATAGAGAGGGATCATTTTAGGTTTATCTTCCTTGCTCTCCTCTTACTTCTCCACAGCCGTTTCCTCTCTCTCTCCCTCTCATTCCTCCTCTCTTCGTCTCATCATCCTCCTCCGCCCTGCAAAAATGAAGAGAGAAAGATGCAGAAAAAGGAGTAACCTTTGACAAGAGTTGTTCCAGTTGTGGTATGTATGGCTGTGTATTGATTTGCATTGGCTTTAGGAAGTATAGAGAAGAGAGTCAGCTAGTTGCTGCAGCTTTAAAGTCCCACACATTTTTTTTCTGGGGAAAGACAAGGAAGTTTCAGATGCATGTTGACCTCCCTAGGTCCCGTAAGCTATGGAGATTTGTTTAGAGAAAGGGGTGTAACATGTATATGTGTGAGAAATAAGTTCAGGAGTCTATGATCTCACATGTAATCTTTTATCATGTAAATTTCCTGTTTGTGTGCGGGTTTTTCTTTTTTCTTATGTGTTGAAGAAAAAGAAATGGTGTGTTTTTGTATTCTGTTGTGTTGTGTATTATATGTAGTGTGTGTCTTTCTGCTCTTATTGTTGCTGACCTCCGGGTTGTTTCTTTTAAGTTATTGACAGACACAGCCAGTTTATCCAGATAACTATTTTAGAAAGTGCAACTTTATTTTTAAAAAGCTATGCCGTGGTTTGAATTAGAATAGATCTATACACGCACATATGCACACACACACATACACACAAAGCCTAGTAAAACAGCATCCTTCTAACCCAGCACTTGTTTTTTTCTGATAAGCTCAGTTTCCCAAGAGAAAAGTGTCTGTCAAAGACTTTGTCCAAACAAGAAATCTGTGGGAGAAAGCTGAAAAAAACCTAAATATTTCTCCATCACTGTTCATCAATCCATCTAGTTGTGAAATCATTATTTATTTATGGAACACTAGGGCGCGTTATTTAAATAATGCGGCCTATGACGAAGGGGGAGCTGTAAATCACCGGAGGGCACATGCCAACACATCGCATCAGTGTCATTCTTCCTTGCTTTGCCCCTATGGGCTTACTGCTCAGCAGGTAGACACAGACACACACACACACACACACACACACACACACACACACACACACACACACACAAACACAAACATACAAACATAAACACAAACACATTAAACTTTCACTATATGATATTTTAAAACATACATAAACATATGAATCGGCTTTCTTACATAGGCATACACAAAAATCCCACCCAGTCAATAGTTTTCTGATAAACAAATATAGACTCACCAAACAACAAACTTTCACTAACACACAGACACACACACACAAACAGATGTGTGCACCACGCCCTCAGGCCCTGGAGACGGCAGCATTGGCATCAGCAGTCTGATAGATGGATTCAGTCTCCTTGTGATCTCCACTTGTCAGACAAGCGTCACACAAAGCCCAAACACAAATCAAAAACACAGGTATGTGGCACATGTCAGTTTGATAGGGAGTCATGGATTCTCTCCAATCCATCACCAGGTAAGATACTCATCCACTGACTTGAAATGAGGGTGTTAACGTGCACCTGTCAGAGTATTTTGGCAATTGATGTTTGCAGACTAATGGGTTGAACAGTTGTGTTCGGTTGCATTTTGGTTGATGCTGTAAAGCTTTGTTGTTAATGAGAAAGACTGACAGGGCAGTTAGCACTTTTGGGAAAGGTTAGATTATATATGTGTGTATCATATCCACAGATTGGTGTGTGTGTGTGTGTGTGTAGTCAAAGTCCAGACTTAAATCCAATTGACATTCTGTCACATAATCTTTACCGGCCATTCAAAAACCTTTCTATATGGCTAAATTTAAACAATTCTGCAATGAAGCGTGGGCCAATATTCCTTCACATTGATGTGAAAGACTCGCTTGATTGCTGATCTGATCTGAAAGGATTCAACTACTTTTACATATCATTTTATGTCTCAAGTTTGAATGCATGTTTTGGGCAATGCCAGCCCCTCATTGAATCGTATCAAATTAAAAGGTTAACATCGGTTTCCTCTAATCAGTTTGTTACTGGACTTTTTCCGTGAATTAACGCTATTTTGAAGGCACGTTGGCCAAAATAGCCAAGCATGCTTCACCTTTACAAACTGCAAACAGCATAAACACGACCTCATAAAATCATTTATCCTGCAAGATCCACAAGATCAGTAGTGCTTTCAGCTGTGGATCAGATACCAACACAGAGAAACTGCCGTTCACTCAACACCTGAATGTCACAGGCAAACCCACAAAGACAACTAACTTGTCCAACAGAACATAGCACATTACCCCATTCCTATTTGCCAGACAGGAACAGCCCAAACCAGACCACAACAACAGGAGACGGAGAAGAACCCACCTTTTGTTTACTATTCTCAAAGGTGGATCATGGACTAAGCCTGATAAGGGATTGTGACAGAGGTGATGTCTAAATTAATCATTCATGCTCTTTCACATGGGCTACAGTTACAGCCTTGAAATATTAATGAAAGCTCTAGAATAAATTTGATTCCCTTTTCTCTCTGATTATAATCCACAGGCGTGCTCACACACATGTTTATTTATGCCCTGGAGATGAGGCATGGGGTCACTCTTAGGAGTTTGTCTGCACACATAGACACACACTCACTCCTTCCCTCTACCTCTTGCACTTGTGTACCACCTCATTGTTTTGGAATATGTACATATTTTTCACATGTGGTGGGTGAGTGAGCTACACTTATTATACATTATGTGCTTGTACCATCTAGGTATGATATACTGTATGAATACTGTGGAGCTGCAGCCAAGGTTTTTGTTTTGTTATTTTAATTAGGTGCTTTTTTTGGAGAACATGACCTGAGTGGAGAAAAGAGGGTGCAGGATGTGTTATAGTGTTCCCACTTCTTGGTGAAAATTCCACGCACTGTCTTGCAGTCATCTGACTTGCAAACTGAGGCATGCCTGTGTTCAGGTCATGCCACTTTTGGATTTAGTAACTCCAGTAGTCTTTCTCGGGCATTGTTAGTTTTATAGAGGCAACACAACTCTGACCAAATACAGAAGCAATTTAAGCTCTCTTTTTGAGTCACAAACATTACGGAATATTTATTTTACATATGTGACACATCCTTAATATAATTTTTTACTTAACTTCAACTGTGGCCACTTGACAGCTCTGCAGCTAAGTGAAGGTTGTTTTGTTGTACTGGGGATCTGTCACCTCCTTTTATTGTCCACGTCCCTCCTTTTTTCTGTTAGACCCAGAAACAAACGAAAGGCATGGGAACCTTATCTATTTCTCATACATACACAAACCCTATTTTCATTTTCTCTCTAGAATAAAAAAAAAAAAAATTATTATACAGGTTAAAATCATGGTTCTTTTAAAAACTAAATAGTTACTATTTATAAGGGTCATAAATTGTAAATTCTTTTAAGCAGAGTCATAATTTACAATATTAGTTCAGACAAGCCAATTTTAAAGTCATATACCCCTACAAGGTAACAAAACCTAAAGAAAAATTAGACAAACTGTGAAAAAAATGAATGTTTAGAAGTGCAGCTACATCATAAATCAACACTTGGAATGACTGTTGCAAAAACATTTGTGCACAACAGATCAACTATTTTAAACAGTATTTTTTATAAGCCTTAAAAGCCTCATCTTCCATTTTTTTATAGGAATTATAATCACTGCATCAATAATGTCGTTTCCGCTGCATTTTCTCGACTGCCATCGCTAGAGTTGTTTTTCCTTTGGCCTTGTAGCTGCTGGCTGTGTAGTTGTGGCTAATGCACTCACTTGGGGTCCCCTCACAGTTTTTCTGTCAACATAAAGTTTTGAGTGCTTTTGTTTTGAGGTGGTTAAAAAGTTTTGATGTGTTTCCACATCAAAACTTTTCTCTCTTGTTGTCTTCTATCGTGCAAATTTTTGAAATAGCGGCTGAAAGGTACATAACATTGCATATTGGGTATAGGCCATATCACTGCAGTGCAGTTTAATTGAATTACTAAACTAAAATTGCTTTTGCAGAAGAAGTTTACACTGTTTAAAAAGTTTCCTTGTAGGTTTGCTTTTAATCCCTTTTTTTTCCCTTCGGTTCCTGTTTGTACAATTAATCATCTGATTACAAATCATTCAGTTGTCATCTCTTCTCAAGGGACAGGCTCATGAGGAAAAGTAGCTTGTCAACTCTGTGTGCTCATTAAGATTATCACGGTGAGCTAATGCTTTTGTCAGGCCAGTCTTCTCACATGCCATCCACTTATTTTACAGTATTTTGGAGTTAAAAATAAAACAATTCTTTTAGGTCAAGATGTTGTATTTGACATCATTCCCTATTGGTTAATTCTTCATTATTTTTTCTTTGCAAGAGCCATCATCAGCATTCTATCTCACTGCAGGTGCTTCTTTTTATGACACCATATAGACGTTGATTTTTTTTGCAAGGCTCTTAGGTAATTTTACACAACTCTCTTTTAATACAATTTTATTTGGCAATGAAGCGTGTATTATGTTATGTCATGCCCTGTTTGGAGTTACTTTCAGTCACGTCTTCATGTTAAGATTAAGGATAGGTGTAACTAGGATGTGGTATGTCATACAGTATCATCTGTTTTCCCTGTCTGTTGTGGTTGTGTTTAGGCTTGTCTGGCCCTGCCGTACCATGATGTGACATGACAGCGGTCGCAAAGTCATGCTCTGTTTGAGGTTGAAAATACCAGTCAAGAAATGTTTTTTATTTTTTCTGTGCAAGTAGGCATGTCAAAATTTTATCATGTCTGATGGAGTATGTATGAGCAATCTGTACATGAATATATGTTGTGCGTTGATGTGTGTATTTGTTTATTTGTCTGTGTGATCCTAATGATTGTTTCCTCCCCTACTCTATTGGGCTGTCACCACAGTGCTGGCTACTGTCAGGCACTGCCCCCCCCTCCAAATCTTGCTGAGATAGGTCATTTTTCAGTGTCAGGAGAGACGATTCACGTTGGCACCAGATAGATCCGGGACACGTTGGGCTCATTATTCTCTGTTTAGATATGTCAGCTTCATGGACAAATATAAGTCGTCATGTACAGAAGGCTTGAGCTGAACCTATAGCATTTCCTAGTGCCTTGTTACCATTAACCTAATTAGACAACATTTTTGCAGGTGCAGCACATCTGTGAAATGTGTCTTAAATTTACTTTTATTCAATCAGCTAGTTATTTTTTGACAGGGAATAGGTGTCTTCTAAAAGATAATACAACGATGTACAAGAGGCATTACTGAGGAAAAAAAAATATACATTTATATACATTTGAGCAAAAAGTGTCATGTGCAATTCATACCCTTCTCAATAATCAATAGAAAAGCCTTTGTTACAGCAATCAGACTCTTCCTATAATTGCAGACCAGCTTTATGCATGTTCCTATGGGTATTTTTGCCCATTCATCTTTAGCAATGAGCTCCAAATTTTTCAGGTTGAAGGATCTTTTTGCCGTCACCCTAATCTTTAGTCAGGAATCTGGCTGGGCCGCTACAAAACTTTAATGTTGTTGTCTGATAAGCATTTTTTCACCACTTTCTTTTGTGTGCTTTGGGTCAATGTCATGCTGAAATGTCCACTGGTGCCCAAGGCCAAGTTTCTATGTTATATCCTGTCAAAAGATAACTTGCTGCTTGTATAAAAGTAATTTTAAATCAAAATTTGCCAGGGGTATGATTAATTATGGACAGGACTGTACATGCATATATATGTATAGATATATATATATATATATATATTATTTATTTTTCCATTTTTACTATTGTGTGTAGTGCAGTAAACTTCTGATTTAGTTCTCTATTTTGTTCATCCAATTTTTTATTTCTTTCCAGCCTTTTTCGCCCTTCCTCTATTCTTCCCTGTCCCATGTTATTTTAGGTCATTTTGTATCTGTCCGAAAAGACCTTCCCTCTTTATTCACTTTCTCTTTTAAAAAGAGGGTGTCTAGCTGTAGTAGCCTGTCTGCCTTCTCTCAGTTACCAACATTCCTCCCTCTCCTTCCCATCGACAGGGTGGGTGACTGTGTGGGTAGACACTTGGCAATGTGGGGTGGCTGGGGGTCAAGGCCTGCGCTCCAAGAGTGTGGTATTTTAATCTTGGCTATTTGTAATGACTGGCCTCCTATGAGCACAGAGGAGTGGCAGGTTGAGAGGCTCTGACAGGTTCTAATCGCTGTCAGGAAAAGTAGCTGAAGAATGTGCCAGCTACACCCTCTCCCCTTCCCATCCTCTGCAATAGCTGTTTTCTGTTGTCTCTGTGCCTCTTTGTATTTCTTAGGGGTTTAGTTTGACCTGTGTTTTTCATAGGTGAGTGAAGGAACTTATCCTTTTCCTGTTTTATTTTCTGTTCCTCTTTATTTTGGCTGGCATCCAGGATGCCAGAATAATGTCTTCTTCTTTCCTCCCCTTCTCCTTCTTCTCTATGAACTCAACCTTCTCTTTTCTCTTGACATTTCTTGGGCATAAGGCCTGTCCCAGTATGTCCCATAGTGATTGGCAACCTGCCTTTTGTGTCATTGCTGGCATAAAATGACTAATATTGAAGAAATTAGAAACTCCCACCACCTGTCTGTCATTCACTGATTTCCTGTTTATTTCTGTTATTTTTTGTCAATGTCTAATTAAAATAACAGTTATGTGGGATTTTGAACAATATGTTGCTTGTTACAAGCTATATCACAGGATATTATACCAAGGAATTAGGCCTTCTTGATCATCAGCGTTGCACATTCCATTGCATGTAAGATCATGTTTGAATAGTAGGAAACAAACAGGGTATCATTTTTTAGCACATTCTGGCACACAGTACCACGAACATACCTGTCAGCACAATGCTCTCATTTTGAACAGCATTGTGATCTTTGAGGCTGTAGTTTCTAATATTTTACAGTGTGTTATATGCATTATATGTTACACGGCCTTTCTCTACAAATGTCTTGCATCAAGAACAGTTTAAATCCACACTGTTAAAATAACGCCAAAAAAATCATTACAAAGAACAGGCAAGTTAAAACTATGCAAAATCACTCTGTTAATAGTACTTATCAGTTTTGCAGCATCAGTGTTAGCAAAACAAGTTCTCTTAGTCATATATTGATTCCAGGGAAACAAAATACCATGGTTGCATTTAAATAAAATGCAAATTAAGTAACTCTATTTGTAATTTGCATTAATACGAACAATCTGTACTCAGGGTAACTGCCTTAACCTTTATCTTATTTCATAGTTTGCCTGTAGTCATTATAATATTACAGCAGTATTTGTGTCTAGACCAGATAGATGTAACCTAAATACTGTATCATGTAGAAAATGTATAAAAAATCCTACCCAAAAAATGAAAACCTGTATTTTTTTCAAATCTGTTGTTTATTTATTGATCTTAAGAAACGCTAGGCAGGTGCTCTGTTCTTAACAGGTTAATGTTGTATTTGACCCATGTGACTCATCACACTGTTGTGCTTTTTTCAATGACATAATTTAGTTTTTAAAGATTAAGAGTTTTTTTTACTCCATGCTTGTTACAGTATTGATAATGAATAGTTATATCTAAAGTGAGTCATGATAATAATAATAATTGATGCACTGAACCATCAGTGAGAAAGTTGAAATACAAATATAAAAGTACCTCAAAGAAAAACAAGATGGCCAATAGAACTTTCCAGGTTCAACACAAACTTGCTCTCTTGCCTCTCGTCTCCTTTGGCACCGGACAAGGGTGGCCAGGCTTTGCCCAGGTGCCGTCTGTGCCATTGGCGCTAAAGCGAGGAAAGCTGGCACACTTTGGGCATGGCTGCGGCCCCTTCTTCCTCAAAGGCTTGCCTCATCTCCCTTCTTTCCCCTCATGGTCCCTGCTGCTTCATAGCCCAGGGAGCTCATTAGGCCAGACTTCCTCTTCATTTAATCCATTTTTCATAGCCTAAAAAACAGTCCCTGATCTTAAAAATCCTGGCTAATTTAAGCCTGGATGTTGGGAAAGGAGGGAAAATATCATGAAACGAGCAGGCTCATGCATGCTTTTTCATATTTCTGATGTCAAAATTAAATGTTTTCCTAGAATGGGAAGATGCAGAACCAGCACTAATGTGAACAGTTATTGAAGAGAGTTTTAGACCCCAATAGGTAGTATCCAATTCCATCCACTTTCTTGCCTGTTGTATGTAGGCCTAGGGGAGACCAATGTGTTAACTTCGCCTAATGAAAACACTGGTAATAACATGCTCCCTCTCTGTGTTCCTTTAATTATGTATTGCCGACTGGATACCAGAGGCCCCTGTAGGCCTCCAGCTCCACTTGTTGTGGAAGTGAAGTTTCATTTGTAACTTGCACCATGGTGGTGAGGATCTGTACAGAGAAACGAATGCATTTGCTTGATCGCTTCCTGAAACTCCTTTACTGTCTCTCCAGCGTCAGATTATTCCCATCTTACCCAGTTATTGATCTTAATACAAATGTAGCTTCTGATAAAATGATATAATCACCAAGAAACTGTATCTTCCAGTGTCTTTACTGTACATAAGATCATTTTCATTTTATATTATGTCCACATGTACACAGCCAAAGTTAACATCCTCAAAAGTTGGCTAAGGCTTTGTCCTTCATGTTTTTATGAGGACAAAGCCTTTTTTTTCTTCCATCCTCCAGGAAACCATCACAGTATTAATACACCTCCCAAGCATAAAGTGTTGATGAGTGCCTGTCTCCTTAGGCTGACAATTATTTCACCAAAGGTCTCGAAGCAGGGGGAGAGGTACACTGATGGAAGAGAGGAAAAAAGAGCTGCATGCATACCCATCCAACGGATGTGGTAGAATTGTTAAGCAGTCTCGGTTGCCCTCTCGTTAGCCTCCGAGATGCCTTGTGACAGAGGTGAGGCAGTGAAAGTTGCAGTGGGTTGAGAGGGTGAGTGTCAGTGCCCCTAAGGGTATCATGCCATGGCCGTGCCAGGCCAGGACCCTGTGCCACTGTCCCCGCTGCCTCCTCTGTCAGCACGCCCTATGCCCCAGGCCACTGCAGAGAGGGCACATGGGGGGCTGTCATGCGTCGACCTCAATTACAATCAGGGGACAGAGCATGCAAAAGCTGCCCACTGTCACAGCTCATATTACAGTTGTAATAGCTGCATTGGACTATAATTTTTCCGAGTTTTTCTTTTGGACTTATTTTGTCACTGGCCTCCCTTACAGCATATCAAGGTATCAAAAGTCACATTTTTGTTTTATGTAAAGCATATTCAAAAAGGCAGTTTTAAAGTAGTGTTTACCTTGGAATTTGTAATGGTAAAATTTAAATTTGTCTTCTGGATTTCCACTACAACCATATACTTGACAAAGTCAAGGTATGAGCTCTTTCATTTTCTTTCTGCCCCTTAGTACTTAAAATGACCTAATTTTATTATTACAAATAACCAATAGCTTCATGCAGCATGCAGTTGGTTGAACTGTCACTGGCAGCAGTACGAATAGCTGCCTATCTACCGATTTTATATTTGGTAATTTTCTAAAACCAGTGTCAACTTATTACAGTCCATAGATGAATGAGCCATTCCTGTCCTGTTTGTCAACTGTTTGGGTTCTTGCTGTGTATACTGTCACTTGCTCTGGAGGAAATTTACTCAAAGTGTTAGGGTTGATACTGGTTATTTTTTTATTTTGGTTGCTTGGCTGTGTGGACCACATACTGATTTTACACAGTGGATGGCCTTACTTCTATGAGAAACCATCATATTACTATTAGTTTTTCACTATTCTCTGATTGTCTTTCTTTTTTTGCGACAGTAAAGTTGGCCTCATCAGCATACCGTAAAACCCACAGAATCCGTGCCAATGACAGAAACTCTCCCCTTCCCTATTGTCACCTTCATCAACAAACGGAAATTATTTTGTTCAACTTCTAATGACAATGTGTGTTTCACAATTACACATTAAAAGCGGACTTTCTTTAAAAGAGAGAGAGTCCTAGACAAAAGAGATGCCAGACACGGCGCAGTAAAAAAAATTGGCCAACTACTGCATTGACAATTGAGTTATAATATCATGTCCTTTATGAATAATTAATTTGATGGCGCTAAGGCCCCTTAGAAGGTAGATTAAATTAGTTCTGCTATGTCTTAAAACTTAGATATGCTTCATTAGTGTGGAAGATGGTGGCGGGCATGTTGGGCATTCACTTAAGACTCTTTTATTTAGTGATGATGAACAGGAGACACCTTGCCAGTGGTAGCAGGCTAGCAGTGGTACACATTGTTGTAATGCGTTTTTGTCAGTTAATAGACAAATTTAGGAATTTATATATTGAATTTCTCTTTTGGTTTGAGCTTCTGAATTGTTATGTAATAGAAAAACATTACAGCTTGGAATTGTTGTTATGCTAATTGTTCAATACAGAAATGCTGAGCACAGCATTTTTGTTGTGCCAAAGTTATGATTGTGCTTGTTGATGTCTGTTATAAATCACGTTTTAGCAACTTCACATTTCCTTAATACCACCCTTAGTGGTAATCACTGAAGTCATATCTAACTGTACATATTGTAAATTGAGACTTTTACTTGACATTATTTCCACCTTATAACATGGAACTTTCAACCAGAATACCACGAGGTCTGAATTCTTCAGAATTGTTGCTTGGAAATGACATGGAACAATGTAAAGAACAAATAAACAATGTACACTGCACACAAGAGCTTTGACATGCCCTCAAATGTCATGCCTTGTTGTGTGTATTCACAGTGGCAGCTGACAATAATCTGTCTTCAACTCTCTGGCCGCAGTCATTGTTAAATGAGGCGCATGATGTGTCTCTCTTTTGTAAGCCCCCTCTGTGCCTCGTATTCCCCCATAATAGCAGTATTATATTCCTTATACCAGAGCAGGGAAGTGCAATGGTATTAACCCAAAGTAAAACACAAACTTGTGTTTGTGCAGTTTGTCAGGGAAGCCACAATGACGCAGTGTTCTGATAAGGGGCAGCACTGTTGCTTGGTCAGATGAAATTGTCAGAGCACCTTGGATTTGCTGAGGAGATTTTGATTTATCATCTGTGTATAGGAGGGCAACAATGCCAGCTGCAAGGAATAGTTAAACAATTTATAGCATGCCTCAAATACATAGGTCAAATATTAAGTTCAGTTTACCAACACATTTGAAATAAATGTGCATTTTGCTTTCAAGTCTCTGTCACCAAAAATAGTTAATCAGACATTTTAAATGACCTCTTTTTTCAATCTTACACTTGTGTAGTTTGGACCAGAATTAGTTATCGTTGCTTAAGAACTAAAGTCTTTACATGCAGGGATACTGGAATAGACTGCTAGCAAAGCTTCTTAGCTGGAATTAGTCCTGCTCTCACCCTGGGAATACTGAGAATTCAACTGCTGACGATAACCTGCTTGACATCGACATGTAATGTAACTATATTTGGTCCCGTAAGAGGCATTGGGTGTTTTTTTTGCAGAGCAAAGCACCATTCCCAAGACCTACAAAGACCCAATGGAATCACTTTACCAAGGCTAAGATGTTGGGAATATTCAAGTCAGTTTCATATTAATCTATGCATTCTGGTTATGTATTAATGTTATATTCACAAAAATATAAGACTAGTTTATAAGGTCTCAATTTGTGATTTAGTTTTGTTTTAGAATACTTCTGGACAAGCATCAGTCATTAGTTTGCATTAATTGACATAATTAATCCAAAAATCCAAAAAGAGATGAAGCTGAACAGATGTAACCAAGAAACTAGTTACAGCACTAATTGGGACCAAGAAAATGAGCTTCATTCACAAAGAACATGCGGCTTCTTGGCACAACCTGTCACACTACAGTTAGCTGCAAGACCTAGCACAGCCCTCTTCTTTTTTTTGCTATGTTTTGGGAGCTCATCCTCAGCTCATGAGTATTAATGAATTCAAAGTTTGAAGAAAATAATATTTAAGTGTTTCCAACTGTCAGATCCTGTCAGTGCTACCACTTCTAATGGCCTGCGCCTTCCATTCAGACTAATGTTTGATGTCTCGCTTTCATGCCCTCCTTTTTCTCAATTGCTAAATTGCGGCTGACAGTCCTGTGTCCCCACAGATTGTTTGTTTGTTTCCGATCATGGTTGTTTTACATATCATTGACATAACGAGGATTCATTTAGTGAGTTGTTAATGGGGGAAGGGATGGAATGGTCTAATGCTTTCTTATATTCAAATAGGATGTGATCTTAAGTCAGGCAACAATCTGTTCTAGTTCTGAACTACAGTACATGTAGGACTTTTGAGAGCCTCCAAAGTGATGCCAAATATATATTTTTTTAAGGTAGGATGGACTTCTCATGTCCAAACCACTTGACAGGGAACAGCTGGGCAGGAATAGTCAAGCTGTGGAAAACGTTAGATCCTCATCAGTTTAAACAGGAGTGGCGAACAGGCATTGATCAAGACATTCTTGAAGCACCTTTGTGTATACTTCTCTGTGTTTGCACCATTTCTCACTTTAACTCTCAAACACTGAGGCTAGGTGGGCGAATTTAACAAAGCTCATTTAACAAGTTATTTCATCCATTTAGCAACAAGACCCAATTATCAGTGGGTGTTAAAAAGTGCTAAATACCCCTAGTACTCCTCAACACTCTGAAGGAAAATAAGGGGAGGCTCCCAACAGGCCTTGTCAAAACATGCAAATGAGCCTGACGCCAAGTCCGATTTTGACAAACATAATTAAGGTGTTCCAATGTGTGTGGGACATGTTAATAAAGAAGACTGCTGGCCTCCCCCAGGTCTTCACTAATCATAAAGCCTTAAAGCTTTGTGTGCGGGTGATGGTGTGTGTGTGTTTTCTCTCACCCATCTCCCATTTTATTGGATAATGAACTGTTGTAGTGTTAGATCTCCTTTCATAGTCTTTCGCTGAGTTTGAGGAGATAGGCACGGAAGAGCCCTCAAGGTGTGGTGTTGTACAGATAATTAAAAGGCAAGAAATGTGTGTTTCTCTCTTTGATCTGCCTGTCAACTTTCTGATTAGAGACGTAGAAGCCTTTAATCAACAGTAATGTGATGATTAATGGTTCTAAACTGTTCTAAATTAAAACGATCCAAAGCAGCATCCTTTTCCATATTTCTCTGCCTGAGTCCATTTCTGACAAACTGGCAAACTTTTCCCCTCAGTCAGTGCTACCAGAGGTTGCTAAATCAGATGTTGTGTTTGATTAGGAGCAACTGGCATGTTATTTTCTCCCACATATATCTCTCCCTAGTCTTGGCATTGTTGTTAAAGCTAAAATTCTTGTAATACATTTGTTTTCAAAATTCCTCACACTGTGCTTTAATTCAATTTTCTATGTTTTGTATTTTTATGTTAGTGTGACCTTCAGCTTACATATGGTCATTATGTTTTTACAATGCTCATGTGATGTGGCACAATCATTTATGTAGCTACTTAATTGATAATAAAATCAAATTATTTAAGTTGCAGACCAAAACACTTAAACTCTGATTTTATTATGTAGGCTTACTGTGGTTGGATAAAGTTTGATTTGCTAGTGTTTGTTTTTATTCATGTACTATTTAGTTTTTTTTAAAATTGTAGTTTCAGTGTGGCCAGCACAATTGTATGACACAAATGTCAGCATTATGAATAATGCATGGCACAAATTAGCTCATTCAGATATGAGTTTTAATTCCACACTTCATACATTTTTTACGAGTTTGACCAAGTTTAATCAACACATAAAAATCATTTTCCCAGCACTGGAAATGGAATTAATAAGACCACCGTGTTTGAGCTTCACAATCGACCTATTTGAATACATGTAGAATAGGTATATAGGCTGACCAGCCGTCTGTAGAAATTCCCTGTTTCTTTTAATTGAAGAGCTCAGAAAGCAGTGGTCTTGCCCAAACAATGTTGCATGTGGGGCAATCACAGCAAGCACCCAAGTCCATTAGTTTTCATTTGGATGGTTCAGTAAGACTGGTTGATTAAGTCCAGGCAATTTGCTTGTCGAGCCCTCATTCTCCACTCACCCCTCCTGCTTTGCAGCCCTTTGCCACCAGCAGGGCTGTTGTTCAGGTTAATTTAATCTGGTTTGTTAGGAATTTACCACTGTAGCTTTATGACTGTCTAGATGTCTTGGCACAACATAAGGAGTTTGCTGTAGTTTATTATTTCAGAACTTTTGCATGTGAATGCTCCTAGACACCTGACTCTATTAGTAATGACATGTATGTTTACATTGTTACTAACCCATGGAAAACAATGTAATATATTAGTGACTGTCAGAGTGTCTGCAGCTGTGTCCACAGGGACATGTAGGTATGGGTAATTTCATAAATGTAAAACAAGCTATTTCTTTCTCAGCCTCATCAATTCTCATTGAATGAGGATGAAGGGGTCTTTGCTGTTTAAAATATGTAAATCATGGTGATCTGAGAATTTGACTTTGAGGCTGAGGTGAAGGGAAAAGAGGAAGGGGAACTCAAATAAACGGAAAACGCTGCTTTCAGCTCTCTCCACCCTGGTTCAGCTTTAAACAAATGGTTCTATTACCAGCTGGTCTCCTACCGGCCTGGTCATTTATACCCATTAAACTTGCGTCTTATCACCCATAAGACGCTCTTACGTCTCTCTATCCACCAATTGTCTGTAATCAGCCATTTAAAACAGGAGCGGAAAATTCTTTTGCAGCTTGCTTCGGTCTGACAGACAGGCAAACGAGCCGGGAGGAGGAGAGACGGGGGAGGAGAGCAGAATATTTTCCGTAGAATGATGAATAGGCCAAGTTGAGTGGCTGACTAACAGAGATCTGTCTTAATCAGAAGTGATTTGTCAGAACAGGAGCTCTGCAGGGTCAGGGCGCAGGCGATGAATAAAACAGAGCCTGGCGGAGTGAAGAAAGGCCCCAGAAATCCATCCTGACTGCCCACCACCACTTATACACATGCAAGGGGAAGGGCCGATGCATGGGCTAAGTCAAGATGGACTGGAATGGCCCAGCCTCACCCTGCCCAGAATATTTCTTGTTTAGGGCCTTTTAAGTCCTTAGACTTCTCCAAGAACAATATTTTGGATGGTTATACTGCCTTTACAGGCCATTGAGGAATCAGTTTTGAGGACAGTGTAACTGTTTTTATGAAGCCTCCTCTTTGTTTTTGCTGTAAAGTAGCAATTACAGATTACCGTGGGATGGAGCTAGCCCCTAGATACTACATGCCCTCCTGTGACCTAGCAGTTGGCACTTTTGAGCTATAGCACAGCGCAAAAGCGCTAGCGTAGTAGCCTGTGGGCTCGGCATTACAAATACATCCCAGTGTGCTAACAACTTTGGTGGTGCTGATGAAAGTGTGTCACTAGGCAGGTGTAGACTTGAGAAGTCCTTAAAAATAAGCTACATTGGAAATGTACAAAGACAGGTAACTTTATTCACCTGGGAGTCACAGGCATATAAGTTGACTGGTACACTCTGCGTGTGCGTGTGCGCGTGCGTGCGTGCGTGTGTGCGTGTGTGAGAGAGAGTGAAAATGTATGGTCTAACATTTATCAGGCTCCTCCTTTCTTCCTCTCAATCCTCCCATGAGCTTCCATACCCCGTTTGTTCGAGTGTGTGGCTTGTGTCTGGATATAAGTGTGTGTGGTAACCTTCAAAAAATAGTCTCAACTGCTTAATGAAAAGGAGCTGTGCTGAGCCTCAGAGCACACCACTGTCAGGTCTTGTACCCTCTCTACTCTGGGGACAGAGGGAGCAAGGCAAAAATGCTACACAGAAAGAGCCGGGCCCCCAGACAGTGTGTAACTGCTCTGAAACAGCTCCTGTAAAATAGATGATGCCTCCAATTAAATGTGTCCATGGACTGCAGAAAGTTGAAGGCTGTAGAGGTTTGGATGGTACTAGAAGTTTTGGCTTTCTGGGAAAGTCTTATCCTGATCAAGGATGGAAGAAAATGAGCAGTTTACATTTACACAGAAGTGTAAATTATTGTTTGTTTTTTCAATTACAGATTACATTAGTAAATAAGACAACTGTCTTATCATTATTAAAAAAAAGAAGGGTTAAGATGGGATTTCGTGGTCTAATGAAGGTGTAGACTAGGTAAGCATAACCATGAATTTAAAGTGGAAAACGTCCTAATACAGATACTATTTCCCTCTCAGTCTAAAAGGTGCCTTCAATGTTTCTATTCTGACGTGTTTCTACAACTACATTAGGGTTGAGTTAAATTAAGACTCTCCGGTACTGGTGTGAGTGTAATGTAATGGAGTAATGGGCTTGTTAAATGGACCTTTGGGGATGAGGATCTTTAACAAGTGAGTCAGAGCAAGGCCTCTGGGCCGGGGTTATTTAAATTGTTAATAGCTGTTTAAACAGGAGGGGAATATTTTACACACTAACGAGCAACAAGTCAGGAAATGATTTCTAGTTTCCTGCGTTGTTTTTTTTTTTACATCAGCAAAATGATTCAACTCTAGATTTCTTTATTTTAAAATGTATTTTTTTAATGTCCTGCTCAGAAACTCTACACTTATTTTGTGCATACTGTAGAAATGTTAGTATGTAATATGTTAACATTGCAAAGGTCAGAATCGCACACAGACATGCTATTTTAAGTTTGCATGAGCTCAGACAGTGTTACTGGATAGACCACACATCACATGTATGATGACAATGAAAAGCATATCACAATATGGGAGTAACATGTTACTTCCAGGGGCTTTTGTTATTCCCCTACGTTCGATTTTTTGTGTAACTCAATGTTTCGTGCAATTTGTTGTCCAACAGGTTATTTTCTCCAGTAACTAATGAATTTCTCCACAGACCACTGAACAGTAGGATTTAAATAAGATGAATGGAAATGTAGATACATGCCAAAGAATGAGTAATGCGTGATAAAGACAAACACTATACATTCCCTGGGGAGATGGCCCAGTGTGATGGGGGGGAAACCCAGGAAGGAATGATGAGATTCTGATATTTGGAGAAAATATTTATCTCTACAAGCTATGTTGAACTGTTTTTATATAGCCTTTTCAAGAAAATATTCTATTGTTTACAAACAGTTTTACTTTACTCTGAACACCCTTAGGCAGTCTTGTGGATCTTTGGATTTATTCTTGTGTATTGACAAATACAGTGTCCTGTTGCCAAAGGTATCCCCCCCCCCTTTTTTTTGTTTTAGTGCCTATTTGTTGGCTACATGAGAAAATATGATTCTTTTGTTAAATACATACTTTAAAAGAATGTGTAAATTAATTGTTCAGAAGCCTAAAATATCTTTGGATCTTTAGGCATCTTCTGATACCGCATCCATGTTTTTACGCTTCACAAACCTTTCCAATGATGCACTTGGCGTAAAAAAAACCAACTCTGCTGCTGCAGTGCTTGTCACACTCATTTATTAAAAGAAAAACCCACAACCCTGACAGAGATGGATAGATTTGCTTATTTATCTCTTTAACAGAAGATTTCCACTACGACTCCCATCCTGTTTATCCCTTGTTCTTCTCTAGTGGGGATGAGGTAGGGTTTGTATTTTTATGGTTATTAATACCTGCACTCAGTCTTTTAATCTGCCCTATTTGTCACATGTGACTGTGTGACTGCACTGTTTAATCTGGGTATCCTTCAATCTGTCTTGTCCCAGATTAGAAATTAATGAAGGCAGGAAGAGACACATTGGAGTCAGTTACAGTGTAGGAGGGTAAGATGGATGGGATGAATGGGAGACTAACGTTGTTCATTTGACAGTGTTTTCTCTTTTTTTTTTACATCTCCCTGATCCCCTTTCTCTGTCTCGATATCTTTTTCTCAATTTCTCTCTCTATTCTCTTGTTTAGCTGCCAGATGTAGCCCATTTTTGCACTGCTCCCCCCAAACAGGCGCTCAGCACGTGGGCCCTTTGGTGTGCGGCACCTGTGTAGTGTAATACAGTCAGCAACTGCGTTGTTTATTCCGGATTTGTTTGGTGCGCTTGAAAGCCCGTCTTTGATCCATGCAAAGATTCTTCACTTCTTTTTCTTTTTACCCGATTCATCCTTTGCCTCCCTCACTTTTAAACGCTAATGCTGTAGCAGTATGGTTGAATTGATGGCAGAAGTGGGTTTTGTGATGGTGGTGGGGCTTATTTGTTTTTGTTTTTTTGTTTGTTTGTTTGCTTCTTTTCCTAATGCCCAACCCAGGGGACAGGAAAATGACAGTGACCACTGACAAGCTTGTCAGGTGCCTTGTTGGTGATGTTTTATAACTGTGCGTTAATGTGTTTACATCTACAACTGACGAGAAGCATTTAAATACGGATGGTCCTAATGAATATTACATTGGCCGAGTGGACCCCACTGGCAGGCTGGTTGCTGCTATATTGTTGTCTAGAACTTTATGTCTGTTTACTTAATTTAAAAAATAAAACACTTCAACACAGCAGATGCTCCTTCTACGCAATGTTGTGGTCAGTGTAAAAATTGTTGCTCAATGACTTATCAAATCCATTCCATTAAAACTAAAGTTGTGTTTTTTTGATTGTTTTAAGTCATTTGTTTAAATTCCATGTTGTTTTCCTCTTCATGTTTTGTAAATAGTAGTAATATGTTCCTCCTCATGCTATGTCTGTTTCTCTTTTAGAACAAGTGGGTCAGGAGATGCTCTCCAATCTGCACAGTGACCGTGAGAAAATCCAGAGAGCCAGAGAAAGGGTGAGTACACCTGTACCTGTACAAGAGTTTGAGAAACTTTAAAGATGTCACAAAAGTCAACGTTCACCACTTTCTGAATGTTGTGCCAAGAAACACACAGGTGATACAAATGTGTCATAAATCCTTCTTGGGTATGCTTAGCTGTTCACCCTCTAAGTTGGCAGATTTTTGTTTAGTTTAGTATCACTTGACAATCTGCTAATCTTTCTTTTTGTTTATTTGTAATTAAAATGTGGAGCACATAGGTGTAATCAGTGTACTTCTGGCTACATATTTTTGGTACCTGTACATGTTTTTCTCGAATTTCTCCCACTTTTCTTTCTCACTTAAATGTGGCCACATTTGCCCTTTCTCACCTACCCTCCTTTATTTCCCAGCATTCCTCTCCAATTTCCTCCTCTCTCATTCACATTCCCTCAGTCCCTAACACTGCTTCTTCTTATATTCAGCCCGCCAAACAGACAGGTAGGCAGAGACACAAAAGACCAAACACAGAAAGGGGGCCCAGCCCTGTCGGCCCCCTCAATGCAGAATGCTTAAAGATCACAACATGGCAGTGGGCCTCGCACAGACGATTTCAAAGGAAATCAAACATCTCCTTTCAAAACGGTCCACGGTGTCTACTGAGACTATCTGCTATCGCTTTCTTTTGCTTTCCCTCTCTCTTCCCATGAGCCTTCTTTGCCCCCACCTCCCGCCCCCACACCACATGTATGTCCACACACACACACACACACACACACACACACACACACACACACACACACACACACACACACACACACACACACACACTCTCAGAGACCTTTAAAGGCTGTTTGTCAGGCAAAACTAAAATAAAAACAAAACAACGTTTAATGAGATGGGATGGAGGGGATGGTTAACAGCACTTTTGCATGAAAGAGAGAGAAGTTAAGGAGGTCCATTACCTGTCAGAGTCTGACAGATGGTAATCATCCATCTGTGGCCTCAAATTATCAATTATTAAGTAATTTGAGGTGACATCGACACACTGGCATCAGACGGTATTCATCCATGTTCACTGTCTGCACACTTTATAGCATTGTAGATGTGAAATAGTTTTTTAGAAGAATTTTTGTTTGGATGAGACAAAAATTGAACATTTCCGATGTGTTGGAGCTGTATATTATATGTGACCATTAAAAACAAAGGTTATGAGGAACACATTCTCCTATTATTTCCATGTCAGCCTAATTCATTTTGGACAGTCAGCTGCACTAACATTTTAGCTGGTTTCTATTCCAGGTTAAGGATGCAAAGCATAAGATTTGATGAGTGATTCAGAAAAGTGCATTCAGAAAGTGCAAAGAGTAAGTGTTGGTTTGGTGGTAGAGGCAGAAATCAGGTAACTTGTTGTCATTGCCAGAGGGTCCAAACTCTAGGTCCCCCACCTCCTAGGCTGTACCACATGTATCTTTGGCTCTGGCAACCTGCATCACACCAGCCGAGGATGCTAGAGGGTATGAAAGAAAGATTGGAGAAGAGGTAGAAAGGAGCAATAAAGGAGAGATAGGAAAACTGAATTAATTGTAGGCAGGAAGGATGACTGCAACAAGAGCCAGAACAAACAAGGGAGACAGAGTGACGCTGGTGCCATTGGTAGAAGAGACAAAGTGAGGAATTAAAAATAGAATAGAGTACAGTATAATACACTGATGAAAACATACTGAGTTAGAGTGACTTTATCAGGAAAGCGCTTATTATTTTACAGAGAGATAAATCACTTCCTGCTGATTTTAGAGAGAAAATCTCTACAATGACTTTTCCCCACACTCCCCTATCAACCTCCAGAAATGTGACTACAGGTAGATGTTAGTAGCAGCTTACTCAGTGCAGTGTCAGCATGTTTTTTTTTTCTGTCACACTCGCACCTTGTTGGTAACATCTCTGCCAATTGCGTTTCCTCTGCAAGACTTTACATCTGATAGGAGAGGCGAATGAAAACATCCCTATGACCTCTGAAAATAAGGCGGAGAGAAAGAAAAGTGAGAAGATGGCAAAATGAAAAAGTAAAATATACAATGCAATTAGCCCTGCATAGCCATGATCATTATTTCAAGTGTGCTTATAACCACTCAGCGCACTCGCCATGAACATCAAACATAAAGGGCCCTTTTCAGTCTTTCTTTTACCATTGTAATGTTCTCTTTTCTGCAAGATGAGCAGAAGGCACATTATAGTAGCTTGTCCTCCACTGTGGGAATCTGCTATTGATTACTTCTTTAAAGAGATATTCTATCTTATCATAAAATGTCTTGTGATGCCTCTAGATTTGTGGATGGAAATTTGTAAATATATTTTTTTAAAGTAGCTTTGAAATAATAGTTGTTAAAAGCTGTTATCTAATCAAAGAACCTCTGATTAGTCTCTCAACCAACAAGTGTCAAACTTTAGAGGTGTGTTTCTCAAATTTCCCCTTGAGGAAACCACTTTGCCTCAAGGCCAGTAGATCAAAGTTGTGTAGCTGTACAGTACTTTGATTATAATTGTGATGATTTTAATGTGTAACATTTTTTTCTATTAAACGTTTTTAGTAAAAAAAAATCATATTACCTATACATGGGTCCTAAATCAGTCATTAAATTTTTTTCTTCCTAATTGAATTGAATAATGTGATGAGCCAGTATTGCTTTTAAATCTGTAGTCTGTTTGCTGAATCAGTGTTGAAACTAAAACCCACCTTTCACCTGCTTTGTCCCCATAGCTGAGAGAAACGGATGCCAACCTGGGCAAGAGTTCTCGTATCCTTACCGGCATGCTGAGAAGGTAAGAGGCAGGTAGGGACATTGTTCTGCACCTCTCTGTATATATCATGCTCTAACAGTGCTGCGAGCTTGCCCATGTCATCACCATCTAATAAAGTTGGTAACTTACTTAACGTTATACATCTTTTCCATTCCAGCTGTAATTTGTCTGAGGGACTGTCACTGCATTGCTTTGCATTGGGAATAGACTCACATAAACGGATGGGAGAATACAAAAGGAAAATGTGATAGTTGATAAAGCATCAGGTGTAATCACTATTAATCTAGTTAACTAGTTAAATAATGACATATTGTTTGAATTATATTTAAATACTCTTCATATTGAAGATACAATTATTTGGAAAATTAGAAAAATTATAAATAAAATTGCTAATTACTTTGATTAGTTGTATGTTGCATCAAGATAAAACTTACTGGTAAATGCCTCTCTCACTGTTCCTGTTAGGTGTCTGGTTAGACTGAGAAGCCCAGCATAGGTTGCCCAGCTGAGAAAAATAGCTAGAAAACACAAGTGTACACTGTACATGTCTTTGTTCTTTTCTTCTTTTGGTCTTTGTTTTTCACAAAATGCACTTGCAACCCATATCCAACTTGCAGCCTTTGTCTCACTTGCTTGCTAGTTTATGCAAAATCCAGCTCCTGACAATCATAAAAACAAGCATTCACGCAAATATTTCAATAGTCTTTGCATTATCTGCACCCGCCTCTTAATACACACACACACAAATGTGCAGACACCCACATACACACACCGTAATGTCTTGTCACATCTCCATTTCATAAAGTGCCTGTGCCTGCCATTGAACCATGACGCCATGGTTTTGTTTCTCGTTCCCTCTTTCTTGTTTTTTTTCTCTCCCTGTCGCCCACTGTGGATTTTGATTAAGAGTAATATGTAAATGACACAGACTAAATGTAAAATCCTGGGCCCAGGAAGGAAGTGCCAATTGAAATAGATGCTTCAGTGCCCGTAGACAATTTGGAGGGCGGCTCACAGGGCGGCCGGCAGTTACTAGAGAGGGAAGGCCTGAGAAGGGCTGTGACGCCGACTGTAACCAATATTTCTGCATATGTCTCCATTTTGTCAAGTCTGATTATGGGAAGAGGAGAAAGAATTGCAGGGGGGGTCACCTCGCCTGGCATGTCACCCAAAGCTGTCCAGAAATCATTCATCATTCCTTCCTTCCTCTCTTCTTTCCTGCACCCCCCTCTGGAGCTGAAGTAAATAACACACACTTATTTCAATATTATCATAATAATGTTAAAGTTCAGCTGTCACATAATGGGAAGACTTAATCAGATGTAGCGTTTTAAGAAGCAAGCTGCCACCCCCCACACACACACACACACTCTCCGGCTCCCTCTCTTGAATTGCCTTACCTCCTCTGCTTAGCGGCCTGCACAAATCAGGATTTATGAGGGTTTTTCAAAGTGGGGCCTGGCTGTGAGGCTCTTCAACTACCGCCCAGCTTTCTGCTTGATGGGAGCAGCACAGCTCACACTCCCTGCTTTCTTAACAAAACTCTTTTTTTTTCTTTTTGTTTGTTCACTGTTTCAGTAAAATCAAATGTTTTTTCTTGCAAGTTTGAGGGCTAGAAACACCAAATTTAACGTAATTTATAACCAGAGAACTGAGGGCAAGTTTAGGAACCCTTTTCCACCAAGCCAGTTCTACGGCTGGTTTGGAACCAGCTCTTAAGTTCGAACTTCCAATTTCCCCATTTATTATTTGATCCAGTGGTTTTCTGCATTTTAATTAATTGTTTATTTGAGTGCCATGTCAAAGCCATTGCAGCCATTGCTTTTTTTACTCTGTAACAAAAAGTGGATTACTTGTTTGCACCAGCTCCACCAACTGTGTGTAAAGGAGAGATTTCTAATGTTCGTTTGTATTGTTGTTATCAATTCTTTTAAATTCACACCTATTCTTGAAGTGTCTTTGTGGTCTGATGGCTATCACCCCAGCTGAACAATTAGACACTCATTAAGCTCGCTGTTAGAGTTCAAGAAAGCCAATTAACTTAAAGACTCTGTGAATATCACTTATTGGGGAAAGAAAAATATTCAGACGCTCACTGAAATAGCTGTGGCTTTGTTTAAAATTTCATCTTTACACATTTGTGACTATCACTGTCAATGAGCGTAATTAGTATAAAACATTGTTCATAGGTCTTTTTGATTGGATAGGTCGATAACTAGTCTCCCAAATGTAGCCTTTGTTGCACGTCAGCTTTGTTAGATGTCCGTGGTCTAGTGGTTGGCATCTAGGGCATCCACTCTTAGTTAATTTTTAATTCAATCATCTCGAATCCTTTGGCTTTAAGTTATACCATGACAGGCACAGTGATCCCAGTGAGGTAGAAAGGTATTCTTGATATCATATTAATATCTACGACCATTGATTTCCTACAGTTTATGATTGCTACTTCACTACCCCCCAGAAATATTTTAGTGTAGATGTCTTGACATTACAGGGCACATAAGTGCTTATATCTCAGAGAAATGTGAACCTCCAACATAGCAGATCTGTAAAATGAAAGACACTGAAGTCCACAAACATAAGCAAGTATTTAATACCCACAGACTAGAAACCTTTCTCATTCGCACCTAAACAGGCTATGTGTAAATTTTGTTTATCCGTTTCTTCATGACTCTGATTTGGTGGGTTCGGTAGAGACATCGTTTGGGTGTCCCTCATTTAAGAAACCAGAAATTTTGATTAAGTCTCAGTTGTTTTCATAGCACATTCACATTGCTTCTTATGAATACAAAATTGATCTCTGATTGTAGCGAAAGCCTTTCTGCTTAGGGTTTAGGCATCTCAAACATCTCATCCACCATCAGCAGATCAGTTGGGAATGTGATGCAGCTCCAGACCCAGTTAGGACCACTGGGGCTCCTGGCAGCTTCATCGAAGGAGGGGGTACAGTGAAGGGCAATGAAGCAGGGAGGACGAAGGGGGAGGATGTATATTTTGAAGCAGAGGGGTTGTCTGCTCTCGCTGGCAGCTGATCCCACATGCAGGTGGTCGACTCAGTCGCCAGGCAGATCAAAAAGTCAAGGCCCCGGGTGGACCTCTCTTTGAAATGGGAATGGGGCCTAGATATCAGACAGAAAACATAAGCAAGCTCCCAGCCACAGAACAGCTCCATATTCATGGCTTGGACTGGCAGTAGTGACGGGCAGGCAGGATGGACAGAGCTTCAGCCTTTAGAACAGGACTCCTGCACACTCTGATTAAGAGATCAGCTCATGAGCTAAAGTGAGGGTGATGTATTATCTCACAAACTACACTGTAATCCAAGACACAAGCTTTTTCTTTTCTTTCTTTTTTACCTGTGTTTTGGCAAGCTTTTAATGCGTGGCTATGTTCATCTTTGTGATTTTCTTCAGTAGATAGATGTGATAAGTTCAGAGCAAAAACATTCTTCATGAGTTATTCACAGAAAACATAGTTTAATAAATCAAATGAGCCAAGAGACCAAAGTGTATGACCCCAGAAAATCAAATGGACAGAAATTTGATCCAATAAGTTGTCTTTTTCTTTTTATGCTTCTGCCTTATTGGGGAAAATATTTAAAATCTTTCTTTGTCCATCTATGTGAAATATGAACTACAAAGATATAAAAGTCACATATTTATTGAAAATGCAACTCTACTAGCAAGCTGTAATGGGATTGTAGCCTTTGTTCCTTCGTGACGTCTTTGTATCAAGTGGAAAAAAATGATTAGTTGTTAAAAGTGAAGTTTTATGTTGTTACACATGACAGTTCAGATCTTTTCTTCTTCTCTGCTTTGTTTATTTTATTCAAAAGCAGACACTTGTTTCAGCAGAATATTGGATAGTGTGTAACACACGTTTGCCCTATTTTACATACTATTTTACCTTGTATTAAAGTTGTACTTAAAACAGTAGCAATGCAACAGTAGCAATGTCTGAGCTTCGTGCTTTCTGTCCCGAGAGTGGCAGATCTCTCCCAGTGGATCTCATTCTCTCTGATCTCCTCTTCGTGTTGCTGCCACGATAACTCCATGTACTGCATTTAAGGCCATTCCCTTTGCTTTGCAATTTGTTCAGCCTGGCATCATTACCACCCCATTCAACCCCCTGCTCCCCACCCCCACTGTGCTGCATCCCTCTGGGTCAGTCCCATCCCTGGCCCTTTCTGCCCCTCCAGGGAAGCATTCTGTGCTTTTTATGTCCAGTCTGTTTTTTTTCCTGGCAAAGGAGCAAAGTGCCAAAGCATGAATCCTATCTGCCCCCACCGCAACGTCTAGTTAAACCTTATGCATATCAAGATGAGCGCAGCTAATGTGTGTATGCATGCATGTTATGGGTTCACGTGTTCATTGTAATAAGCATAACATGTCAACTTGCTATTGAGAGATATTTGGTGTTGATGGTTGTAGTTCTTACTTTTGGCAGGCAAGCAAGTAGTACCAGATGACATTGATAGGCTTTTAGGAGTTTTAAGACAAATTTATGCAATGTGGATTGCATTGTTACTGACCACACAGGCATCAAAGCAGCATGCACATTCGTTGCCCATGGGATTCTCAGCATGCATGAACAAGGACGTCAGGACTCTCCTAGATCTCATGCTTGTAACATCATTCAGAGTTGGTGAGATCTGAAGACTGAGACTTCACATGAAATTGAACATTATAGATTGTGGGTAATACCTGAAGTATCAAACAGCAGGTTATGTTATGAAATTAATGGCGATAACTACTTTTTGTTTGTTTTGAATGTTACATAAAATCTTCACTTTTTGGGATATTTGGAGATAGGAGATACTTTTTAATATTGTGTGTCTGTGGCTACAGGCCGCTGCTGTTATAGTGACAGGGTGTGCCTTAGCCTCATTACTCAGTGCTCCTGAGCCAAACAAGCACCAGTGCCACCTCTGTCTTTCACTCACTCCCCCTCCCGCTTTATCTCTGTCTTTTTCTCTCTTCCTCCACCTCGCCCATTAGAGAGTGCTGATGGGACGTTTTTTGCTGAAAGGAAAATATACACACACTTAAGCCTGGGCTGTAAAGGAAAGGGTTGTTGACAAGGGCAAAGACGTGTTGTTGTTTTATATAAGGGATGCATTTGTCTATTGAGGATTGACTCAGGCTGGCAGAGCCCCCTTTTTCTCGCTCAATATCTTCTTCCCTCTATTATCCAGTTTATAGTAGCTTCATAATAGATCACGGCGTTGTTGAATTCTAAGTATTTCAAAGTAGTGGCAAAGAAGTCTTATATTCTTAAAGACTACAATTATGTAAAGTATGCCAAAGTTGCATACAGACAGCTAACTTTCAGAGATTAAAAAAAGAGCACAGTGAACAGTGAGTGCTCTCTAAATTATTTTATGGTAAGTATAACTTCTAGTAAAAGCATATCAAGCAAAAAATACTGGCATTTTTGAGTGAAACTGCTCAATTAGCTATAACCTAGTTCCTGAATTGGGCAACAATGCTGAACTTTCATTGTGACAAATTACACTGTGCACTACCACTTCTCAAAATGCTCTGGGGTCAGCCAGCCATGACATTGAGGTGATGCCTCATTCGACCTCAGTCATACCATTTCAGTTGATAGAGCTTCTTTTTCCCCTCCTTTAACCCTGACAGACTGTCGTTCTGACGAGATGACTGGAGATCAGTGGCGCGCTCATCCCTTGAAGTGGCTCCAGGTGTCACTCCAAGGGTACCCGCCCTGTTTGATCTGCCGTTGAGCGCCTGTCGGGCCATGGCACCCTCTGATTTCCCCGTCACAGGGGAAAGAGGCTCCCCTGTCCAAAAGTTCCACTGTTACTTTTGAGTGACAGCAAGGGAGAGGGATTGGTGACCACAGAGCAAACTGTAGCAGTAACCGTTTTAGAATGAACATTTTCCTGTTGCCCCCTAGATTCCATTTAGCAGCCATACAAAACCCTTTTATACTGTTTCTCACTGGGCATTGTACGGAGTCGCTCTTGATTCGATATGTCAGACCCCAGAAGTCCAGACAACAGAAAAGTAAACAAAACAAACGTACAACTAAATATTTTCTTGGAACATTCTGTAAACCTTGTCTTAAGAAGAAAAAGTCTTCCTCTCAGACATCTTCAGATGCTGTCCAGAGGAGGTCCCCATCTTCAGTGAGGAGATGCACAAACAGAAAGGACACATTAAACAAAACAGAGAATGTTGGTTTATATCTTTTTAGTAAACACAGATTCCTATATCCTTCCTGCCTTTCATTTTATTATTTCCATTACTTTTTCCCGCTTCAACTGTGAGCTTCTGTAGAAATTACAGGTGAGATCTCAGTCTGTGGCAGGGTCTGCCTTTCGTCTAGAGGGAGCAGGGGGAAGGGTGAGGGCTTTGAGGGTGGGGTGGACTGTGAAGGAGAGGGAAAAAAAGAGAATCATGCTTTGCAGTACTGCTGTGTTGTTTGTGGAGCGCACTCTTCCCTTTGTGTGTCTCACGATAACTTATTCAGCACAGGGCCATTTATCCAGGGGTAGAGCGCAGGCGTCCGTCAAGACGGAAAATAATGAGGCGACAGCAGCACAGAGGATAGCTTTCTCCCTCCTCCTAGGTCGCCCCCGTTCTCCTCATACTCCTCCTCCCCCTACTCCATCTCCTCCTCCTTCTAGCCTCCCATTATCAGCCAATTTAAATAGATAATAGGGGGTCTTCTTCAGGACGTTTTGAAGCAATTAGAACCTATCACATTGAGTCTTCTCTGACTGTTGGTCCCTCCCAGCAAGCCATTGTGCTCACTTCTGGGGATACTATGCAACAGCTGCCTGGAATATTATGGAATGCCATTGCATTAATGGTTGATGATTACCAGTATTTTTAGCTAGGAGGAAAAGGTGCCACTTTATTTCTTATATCTTTGTAATAGGCTCTCTATTCAAGGTCAAGGTAAACTTTTTTTCTTCCCAAGCACTAGCATTGTACATAACTTTTTTGCCCTTTTATTAAGCTCATCTTTAAATCTCCCATTAAGTTTGTAAACTTTAGTTTGTTTGGAGTGGCTTTCAACAGTCAAAATGGAAGATCTGGCCCCATATGCTCTTTTCTTTCTTTTTTAAAGCTAATAACCTAATAGGGCAACATGTCCAACTGGGCTTAGGATTTGTGACTACTGTAGTGTTTAGTTTTATTTCTCTCAGAGATTTTTAAATAGTTTTTAAAACAGTGATAGTCTCAACAAAGAAGTTAGCTGTCTTGGTCCTTTTGTTTCGATCAAGATAGATGGTTAAGTGTAGTTGTTGCTCTTATCTTTGTTGCCCTTCAGATCTCTCTTTGGTAGGGTGCAAGAGCCTGAAATATTTACAAATGCTGAATTTTGAGTCGTTACTTTTTTCTAAAATTCTTCTAACCCTTCAATCATTTATTGTGCTCTGTATGTCTATATCTCATCCTAACAGACCCCCAGGATGGTGCAATGAAACAAAGGCAGTACATTCTTCCAATGTTGTTGATGGCATAAAAGTTCCCCTTTATCACAATGGCCAAAACATTGAAAGGGGACCCCATTTTTCAAGGAAGTGAAGTGGTTCAAAGGCAAGGCATTTGTAGGCATCAGTACTCAAGAGGAGCTTCCGTCAAAATACTTCAACAGCATATTGGTCCCTTTTCTAAGCAAAGAGCTTCTAACCTTGAATGTCTTTATTCTTAATATAAAAATAGAATTTTTGTTGTATTTAATTTTTCTATCCCAGGGGCTAGAAGGCAAAGGGACAGACCCTGTCACCCCACCCATGTCTTACTTTGGTTGGGTGGTGCTTGCTTTGAAAGGCATTCCATGATGTGTAAACCATAATGGTTTTGACAAGTTCCGAAGAAAACATCTTTAAAAATATCTTATATGCCAAACCTAATTTAACAATGCTGTCTACTGTTAAACAGAAATTCCTTCTCAATCTTTTTTGAATTCCTTCTGTTTTCACATGGATTATTGGTGTGAATATAAGCTTCTAAGATATTTAAAAATACAACAAAAGGAGATGGCAAAGTACAAAGAAATGTGGGTTTTTATTCTTCAGTCACTTAGTTTCATTAGTTAAAAGCAGTAAATTGTGAAATTCCTTTTCAAGCATTACACCTGAGTGGATTGTGTCAGACACGTTACAGTCTCTAATTCAGTGTTTTGTCAGGTACTAATAATGTGAATAAGATGATCCTGAATGGTCCAGTATCATAGTAGTTTCATAATGGTAGATCATTATTGTGATCCGACTTAATGTTTGTTGTCCGCACTCTTGCAGTCTATATTCAGTAGAGCTCCAAGTGGTGGCTATTTAACTTAAAATGCAACAAATATTTCATTTCCTTATCTTAAACTATTTCCTGTAATCAAATTTACTGATACTTAGAATTACTTTGTTGCTAAATATGGTAAAAATATTTCTCTGAGTTTTACTGATTGCCTTTGGTAAGTCTGTGAAAATATATGCAGTTTCATTATATCTGTAACTTTAATGAACCTATTGAAGCTTCTCTGTTTGGCAGCAGTTTATATTTCTTGGTTTCTCAAAAATAAAACCATCTCAAAGACTAATTGGATACACCCTCTGGCTCAACCTGCTTAGGCGGTATTTATGTTTGACTAATGTTGGCCGTTACCTGTCATTGTTGAGATGAGTCTTTGACGTCACTGTTATTTGAAAAATGCAACAGAATCTCAGGGATGCCTGAGACTGCATGTGACAAATCCATAGTTGTTTGTATTAGCAGTGTCTGGCAGTGACACTGGCATGACAAATGAGATGGACAATTTAATTATGGCACCAAACCTGCTGAAAGACTCTTTCTCTCTGTGTAAAGAGTTGTGACATAGGTTTTGTTGTTCATCACTCTGAGACTTTCCCTAGAGGCCTTTGTCCAAGTGATTCATTCCAGTAAAAGCAATGGTTGGCCATTCAGTCGAAACGGCCCTCCCTTTGACTGATTCATATAAAGTGATGTTTAAAAGGCATCTTTATGATGAATGCCTCAAAGCATCGTACGTTGTAGCCAAAATTGTAAGGACAAAGCACAGTTATGCCACAAAAGCCCGTAGAACCTTGGATCAGTGGAGAAAAAACTCCACTGAGGTCCAATGCCCGTAGCATCCCATTTTAGCTCGGGGAGCACAGGAAGTTTTCAAGATGTTGTATAATTAGACAGTATGCAGTTAATCTCCACAGTTTTTCAGTCATATGTGAACATCTTCATCTTGTCATTTATTTCCTTTAATAGTTATTATTGCTTTTTCAGATTAACTAGAAAGGATTTGTAAGGGGAAATTGTCCACACACCTTGAGATTCTGATGATCTAGCATAATGCTGGAAAGGGATTCGCTTATGACAAACCCTGGCTAAGAATTTTGCTAGATTCAAGTGCAGTATACATTCAAGCCCTTGGCCTGGCTTGGGTTTTGGGGAGTGAACCAGCCATGCACGGCTGGTAATGACAGGTTCCATGTTGCCCGTGGCTTGTGTCCCATTGCACTGTTTGTTTGGAGAGTGGTGCTCGGCCGTGAAGTGCTGGCCCAGCTGGCAGCAGTTGCATTGCCCCTTTGGCCTTATGGCTGGGACTTGTTTGGCCCACAACAGCCATGCAGACTGGCATCCAGGAGGCGATGGGGGGGGGGTCGGACAGAGGAGAGGAGCTGTTGGCTGAGCACCCTGGTGCTAGGCCAGGCTTGCTGCCAACTGGAGAGAAGACTTCCCCGCTCACACCACGATCTTCACGTCTCTGTGGCGTCAGAGGCCTTAGTTTATTCCTCAAGGGTCAACATCATCTCACCGTGATCTGTCTGCACTTGAACAAGCTTGCTCATACAACAGCACTGAAACTTACCAAATATAATTTCTTTTTTATTCCTGCTTTTACCTTTTGTGGCCAGGATTACAATTTTAGTACGGAGGATAGCCCTGTAAACATTATCTTCCGAAATTACATAAGCAGCTGAGTTCACTAAGAGGCAATGAACTGACCTTTGTGCACCTGTACAGCTCTCACAGTTTGCCTCAGACACAAACTGTACAAGTTTACACTAGTTAAAAAAATTATCACAACTCATCACAACTACTACACATGAACACCTTGGTGTGGAAGCCAAAAAATGTATAATATTTGAGCTGCTTTGTTTATTTACTGAGTGTTTGCTCGGTCACATGAGTGCATCCTGTCAGTCGGCGTGTAAACTTGAACCCCCACCCCTATGTTCCGATGGCGCCATGGCTAACATTGCTTCAGTGTTAAAGGGAAGTTGTGAGGACATTGATGTCTTGGCTTAACATCCTGGTGTCATTTTCCCAGCCTGTTTGTGGAGTCCACCAATCCCCTCCCATTTTCCTCAACTGACCTGAATACATTACGGAGTATCACACACATGTGAGGGGCCTGATTTCCCAGCCAACAACAAATGTTTTCCTGCATTTACCTTTGCTGCATTGACCAGGCTCTGTTGGTTCGATTCCATACCTCTGTTTAATTTAACAAGTTGTCATGCAAACCTTCCAATCTAAGATTTTCCTTGTGGTATAACATTTCAGAACAGACTTGATATAAACCATTTCTAAACTCTGCTTCCATTTCACCAATCTTTAATTACATAGTTTGGTAGAGACAGAGGTACAGAGTTGAAGCAAAGCACCATCTTAGCAAAGCCTGTAATAGTGAGGGCTACCACAGCCAGTGCACAGTGTAGAGAAAAGAGGGAAAATATTGCACACAAACAAATAATGTAAGAGAGTTCAGAGTTTGCAGAAAAAAACGCTAAATTCTTTATGGTCTTGAACATGGCTGTGTTGACTTTTAGCATTTTGAAACTTTGATTTTGCGATGAAACATCTGGTTTGTGATGACAGTGGAGCTACATGATAATTTTAAAAGTATCTCTGCACAAGCTACGGCATGTTGCTATAAATAGAAGTAATAAACAAAGATTCTCTGCCATGACTTTTGAATGACCCCTTATCACATCTACATTTCCTATCCAGACATGAATTGTCCTTCATTTTGTATTTTGACATCCATGACTGGTGACAGGACTATTACAGCATTAATATTATTAATAAGAATAATACTATTATTTTGTGCTTGTCTCTCTTTTATTTTCCTTCAGCCTATTTCAGCTTATCCTCAATAAAGCCAGCTGAGGTTATTCACTTAATTCTAGGTATCCAAACACTGAGTTGCATTCCAGTTGCACAATGTTTCAGTGTATTATGATACCATGAAGAGTATCATTGTAGCCCAGAGCGATGGACAAGCCTTCCTCCAACTCTGTGACAAAGGCAGCTGTGAGGTCGTGCCCGAGGCCAGGGCTATCAGAGCTATCAGTCCAGCAGAGAAGGAGCATAACAACAGGCCCTGTGAAATAATGGTGTCAACAGTGGGATTGTTAAGCTTCATTTGTACAAGGAATGTCCCTGGTTTAATGGTGACGCGTCGCTGTCTATTGACTCATTGGGTCCAATCTTACCCTGTTGTTAATTCTGTTTCTCTCTGCTTGGCTGTTGAATGGTACATTGTAGTGTATGCTGCATGTCGATATAAAAGATGTCAAAAAGGTTGGTTTTCAGGGATAGTTGGCCTAAAGACAGATGTGGGAGGTGGCATGAAAACCCACATTTCACACACAGTGTTTTCTTGTCTGAGACTTAACAGGTATGATGCTGTACTTCTGGAAGTGAGTCAGTCAGTTCGTGGTCCATGTTTTGAATTTACAAATGACCTTTTCCTTTTTTCGAAAGCCTTCTGAACTTTTCTGTGTGTTGGCATTATTGATCCCCCTCTGCCATGCCATACCCTTTGAGTTTCAGCACTTCCTTTACCTGACCGGCTGGATAAAATTATTTCTTTGCTTCCCTCTTCTTCCCTAGTCAGAATATTGCTTCTCCCACCACCACCACCCCCCCCCCTCCTAACGGTAAACGTTAAGATCCAGGAGTGGATCAATGGCTGTTATCCTTTGATGTGCCAGGACGCATTACGAGCAGTGAGTTCTAATTGGAGCAGAGTGCCGAGGATCAATGTTGGCTGTAATTGCCTGACACAGGGATGGGTGTGAGACTTTATTATCATTAATATTTAGACATAATGTGGGAGGACCAAGTCGAAGCTAAATGTACAACAGCGGTGCAAGCCTTTGATCTTGGCAGATGAGCAGATCGATTGGGGGTGGCTGAAGGAAGAGAGGTCGCAGAAGTGTGGTGAGCTGGACGGACGAATTAGAGAGGTCTGCACCCTGTTTTTTATTGAATTTCTCTGGGAAGTTTCCCTTCAGTTTAGAAGAGGCCATGCTAGGCTTCAGTCTTCACAACAGCTGAAATAAAACCTGGTATCTGGTCAGCACCGAACTAGAGTGAAAAGGTTTCATTTTGAGTCACTCATTGGACACAACAGTTACTTTTCTAAATGGACATCATTATGCTTTTACCAATTCAGTGGTTATTACAAACCAGAAAAATGTATTATACCCAGGACTGCTGGCCTTTGTAATGTCTTGATGCATTATTAAGAAATGTTACTAGTTCATTCATGGATTTAAATTCAACAGTGAGAGGAAGATGAAATTAAAATATGTCAAGTGTGTTTTTACTGTTGTTTTTGACACCTGGTTTCCCAAGGGCTGATACCTTGACCACTGAACTTAGCAGGACAAAGATAGGTAACAGATTGCACAATAGCTGGTGTGTTAATTTTCATAGCATAGCAGTGACAAACATAGCAGGATTCAGGCCATTGTAAAAATGATCCTAAAAAAGAGATTAACAGATAGAGGGAGGCGATGCTTCAAAATTACACTGACTTGAATTTGACATTTTCCACAAATTCCACCAAGCAAACAAAAATTTTCTCATAAGTCATTGTAACATTTAATTAAGAAACAAATGAATTATGTGAAAATAAAATTGTGTTGGAACAATTAGACTGCCTTATTTGTTCATTTGGATCTCCATTAGGCAGCTACTCCTGGCATCAATTACTGTGTCTGCAGCCCTTACGCTGTAATGTACACGTGTGTAGCCAGTAGTAAATTTTTGGAGAGATATGGAAGGCAAAAGTAGGGAAGACTGAGGGGTATTAATAGGTTTGTGTTGTTCATTCATAGCCTTCCATTCAACAGCATGTGTGGAAAACTCGGGGCTATCTAACAACTTGCTTATGGTAGCTGGCCTGGTAGCTCAGTGGGTTAAGTGTCAGACTCGGATGTCACAGGTTCAAACCCCATCTGACTCCTAACACCAGGTGTGTCCCTGAGCCAGACACCCTGCGCTAGCTCCCTGTAAGTCGCTTTGGATAAAAGCGTCTGCCAAGCAAAAGTAAAGTAAATATAACTTCTTGAGCATTGAGCCAGCTTCAGTAGTGTTAACATTTATATACATAGCATATATTATTGTGCTTTGCTGCATTGGCTGTAAACCTGCAGCACTAAACAAAAAACACGAAGTTCAAAATGTACACTTCATTCATAAATAATACACACGAGAAGACGTAAGAAAAACTGACATCTTGACGTTTGCCATAGAACTGTGATTTTGAACACTTTTGAACGCCCGTGTCCTGTCCTGTCCTGCAATAAGGCCAACTTTTGTGTTTTACAATTTCAGTTTGTGTTTAATGTGCCCACATTTTCAATGTTCTGTTGTTGCTCTTTGCTCATCTTTTGACAGTTAATGTTAAAAGTTAGCTCAGTATGCGCAGTACTTTGTATGCTCTCGTGCTCTCTTCTCTGCCCAAATGTGTGTGTGTGTGTGTTTCAGAAGTTTATTTGTGTGTGTGTGTGTCTGGATTTGTGTATTTGTCTTTATTTCTATGCGTGTGTGCAGGCGCGTGCGTGTGTGCGTGCATAAACACATGCCTGAGTGCGTGTGGATGAGGGAAAGAGATAAGAAGGAGATGAAGAGGCTTCTCACTCAGAGGCGTCCCCATCTGTTCGCCTGGGCCTAATTGTTCTTGGGTGCGAAGACATGGAAAAAAGGAAGGAAAGCAACAGTACTCATCCCCTGTCCCAGAGTTATTTCTGTAACATTAAAAGAACACCACCAGCACGATCCAGATTATTGCTGTGTAAATAATGGCACTTAGCTCAATTCCCCACTAATGAATGTCATTTACTTTTCCAAACGAGGTTTAATTATCGACCGAAAACCCCACTCTCCTCCCACAGGGAGCACGTTGCAATTAGCTACCAAAAGATGGCTGCTAATATTTGTGTTTTTTAAATCTGTCCATATCTATGTACATGTGCATATGTTCCCGTGACATGGTGAATAACCTTCCAATAGACTGTTTAATTTTGCGGTGAAACTGAGAGACTAAGTAGAGAAGAGAAGCAAAAGAGACTCGTGTCCTTGACTCAGTTGAGGATTTTTGCTGCATGTTGGTGTTGGACATTGTTTTTGTGAAACTAGGGGAAAAGAGAGAGTTGTGCTACTTTGGAGCCAGCCTCCTGGTTGCAAAATATGACCAGGAAAACAAACATAGGCCTCAAATTAGATTTCCCAAAACATAGCATTCCCTCTCATTTTACACACCACTGTGGCCTGCAGACGAGAATAGAATAACCCGTGAAATCCGCTTCAGGTTCAGAATGGCACAGTCACTGGAACACTTGACCTCTGGATATATCTGAGGATTTATCCGATGACCAATTACTTAATTTAGCTACATTAGATACAGCTGTAAAATAGTTGATGTGGAATTGCTATCAGTAATAGGTTAGTCGAGGTGGTAAATACTTTTCCCCCTCATTCCCAATAAAAAAAAAAGTCTCATGCAAAATCTGCTTCTCTTTTCAGTCCTCACCCTTAAGCTCCAACTCCCCTTCTGTTCAACTGCCTCTCCTTGGGTTGGCCGCTTGAACTGATGTACTTAATCCAAATGAAGGTGAAGATGTCTATACGGGTTATTTCTGTCGATCGTGATACGGTTTGAGGTGTGCAACCCCTCCTGAGAACCTGAGACTTTGATAATGCTCAAGATCTGACAGGGTTAAATTCAAAAAGGCCCTGACTTCTGAAGAAGAAACATGAAGAGATCCAGACTGCCATGTTTAAACCAACAAGCATTTTTTAATGTAAATATGTCAAGAGGCCTTCGCCTAATTGACCCACAAGTGTTGGCTTTAAAGTGACAGTATGGAAGTTTGTTAAAGATCTGCATTATCTTCCTTTTTCAAGGCATTAGAGTGATTAATAATAATTTCATATTCTAAAAATGACAGAATAATTACACAAGATAATTTTTGGTTGCAAAGAATATTGTATTAGATTTCCGGATTTTGCTAATCCGACTACACTCCCTTCTGTTTGTTTATATCGGCACAAGTCCAGTGGGGGTGAGAGCAGCCAAACAAAAGTGTCAGACATCCACACAGAGACAGAGGTTATGATAATTGATAACTGTGAGAAAGGCTGGGGGGGAAGGTGTCTAAGAAAGGTGGCAGTTAGACACAGGCTATGCCGTGGCCTATAGTCATGCTTGCCCCCTACTTTTCCACTCCCTCTGTGTTTTATGGTTGGATTCTGTTAGTGCTCCCTGGCTCACCTCGCAGTGTGAAATGAGCAAGTTTCAACTATCCCCAACCAATGAGCTCGCAGACACACGTGAGCACTGCCAAGAACGGTGTTTCTGTTTGGGTCTAAACATGTGGAGGTTTATGATCTGCTGAGTGTGTCATTTAAAATGTTGTTGTAACGTATGTAAGTGCTTAAGGAAAAGTTTATACATCGGTTGTGTACATCTGAGTGTGTTTGACTTTCTTTTAAAGAAAGATCGACTTTTTGTTTGTACCTATACTGTACTGTTTACGTTACACTTTAGCAGGTAAATGACACGTTTGTTTAGGTGAAATGTACATTTCTAAATAACATTACATATTCTATCATTCATGTATCATTCTTTCTACCTACATTTCTCTGATTTCAATAGCTCTTTTCTTAACTTCCCTTCCCTCTTTGTCTCAGGTGGAGGGTGAGGGGCATGCTCCAGGCTCAAACAGGTTTAGCAGGTTCTGAGGAGAACAAGAATAATTTTGGATCTGCTCTGTTTCATCATCGCCCACTGTCAGAAGTTTGTTTCTGACGCAGGCGGCTACATGCTTGCTTCCTCAGATAGTGTGTCATAGGTGGCACATTGCTGAGGAGTTGTATCTGTCTCTGGCAGGTTTTAGTTGGTGGAAACGAAAAGGGATTGTACAGTGAGCAGGCTGTGATCTCTGTTTAGTGTAAACCAAGGTTATGTCAGATGTGTTTTGTTCATTTCAGTGTTTAATTTCTTTTTAAAGGAAATTAAATTTGTTTATAATGAGCAGGAATTCCATGTGTTACATATTCTATGCACTCATTAAAATAATCTTTACTCATTGCTGCCAAAATACAGGCATTCAAAAAGGTTTATGAGGTGACAGAGGCACTGAAAGATTGATACGGGTGTGGACAATGTAAAAAGGTTTCTTTAGTATATTGAGAAGATAAATTATATGATCTAACCTGATAGTCAATAAGTATAACGCATTGTTACAAACACAGCAACAACATCCTCTCTGTTTTTCGACAATTACACAACGTACTGTATGTTTATGAGGGTTGGTCGACCCTAAGGGGATCGTTTATTATGTTACACCATTTGCAGTCATCCGAGGAGTTTGCTAGTTTTCATTCTGCAATATGTTTTAGGCAGAAAAGAAACTAAAATTTACATATAAGCTAATGCCCTCAAATCACATGACTCACAGCTTTACACCCGGTTTCGATGACTCCTCGACTGCATGAGTAGACTAGACAATTCGCATCAGGTCCACCTCTTTTTGGCGATCTCGCTGCAGTTGTTTTTGTCCGCACGTGAGTGCTATTACTATGTTCAGATCAGACAAAACGAACGGCACCAAGATGGAAAAAACGAACTCGAGTTTGGTTTCTAGGTGTGAACCCTTGAAAAAGCTTTTATCCCATCTACCTGTTTGGTTCAAAGGAGAATGTTGCCAGAACCTGTGTTAGTGGATGTTAAGGAATATTTGAACGTGCCAGTGTGCACAAGGTGTAAGTGAATAAATAGATGAATATTCACTGGCTCTTGTAGAACGAGTCCCTCTGGCAGTGGTCCAAACAGGTATTTCCTCCGGCATAGTTTTAAAAGGGCTACAGCAAGCCAAGCCTGCCTCTGTAGTCAGACTGTCTGCACATTTCTGCCGCTGATGGCATACCAGGGGCGCCATTTTCCTCTCCGAGGCAGACGAGCCGGAGGATCTGATTGGCCTTCCGCCAAAGCGCACTCACAATGGCTCCTTTGACAGCAGGTCAGTTGGTTAACCAAGCAGTAGGCAGATAGAAAGGAAAAGGCCAAAAAAACAACTCTTTACTCACCTTTTCACCCCTAAGCTTCGTCCATGAAGGGTTTTCTTTTTTTGGAAAGATGTGCATGGTCCTGTATAGATTCAGCTTTCATTCGGTCATTGTACTACACATTTGCATAAATATAACCTGTGATAGTCATGTTTTGTGTTTGGGCCTAGATTCTCTTGCTCTTATAGAACAACAGTAAAAGCTTAAGTATGTAAAAATCATAATCTGTAGTCCGCCTGAAGTAATCAGAGACTACTTTGTCAAAGGTTTTCCAGTCCCTTAGATGAAAGTCAGATCTATTTTCTTGCAAACTAATTTCTGATGTTTGTCAGAAATGGTTAGTTATACACAACAAGTAGAAATGTTGTGGTGTAAATCACAATCTTTTTCATTACTACGTCTACTCTTGACCAAGATAAATATGCTCTTAGCTATTAGCTCATCCTAGTTATTACGCTATTAGAGATTCACATCTTATATTTTCAGCATGAAGAAGTGTAGGAGCTTACATGGGAGCATTAAATAGCTGCTGATGTTCTCCTGTGTGCTCCTGCGCTCATTATCTCTCCAGTCCAGGCCTTGCTTCTCTGCTTTCTCCTGCCGCCCATCTCTTCCCCTGTGTACCAGCCGCTTTGCATACTACTGATGTTTAAATGCTGCATTGTTAACTGACGTGGGGTAGCCCTTTGCTGACCCGGGTGGTATTTGCCTGTTTGATCATGGGGCAGCAGTTTTAATGTATCGAAACAGCGCTGCTTCGTAAAGCCCCTAGTATAAGTGGAGACGCGGGGCGAAGTGAGGAAAAGGGATCCGGTTGCAGGCCTGTCAGTAGAGAAGGAAGGTGATTATTAGAATATCTGTTGGTCAGCAAGGCCAGAGGGGACGTTGCTGACCCTGCACTTCCACTCATGCTGTGATAGTGGGTGTTGGTATTTTAGGGGGGGGTGCAAGGGTTGTGACCAAAAACAGAACAGGGCTCCATTGATGAGCAGTTTCAATATTTCTGTCATAGTGTGTTTAGGGTTTGGATCTTTGCATGAAAGTCTGAAAGTGTTTCTTCCGGGACTTGTTCTGTGGTTTCTCTTGTTTTTTTTTATTGTTCATTCTCCTTCTATTTGAGTTGCATCCTCTAAAATGGACCTCCCACTCCCTTAGCCACAAGGGCTTTTTATTCCCAGAGAGTTTTGTGATTTTCTTCAAGTTAGTATTTTGCACATAGTTTATAAATATTACTTTTTACAAATCACCTACGAGTTCAGTCCTACAGTTAGTGACTATAAAACTCAATGTCAGTAAGAACCACCTTTCTTTTTCACTGTGTCACTTGACACGAGAATCCCACTTCACCAGCTGACAACACAGCAGAAAGAAGTGTTGAGAAAGAGAAAAAACAATGACAAAAACAGTGTTCATGTTTTTGTTTACACCTTGGGACCTGTGTATCAAGACTCAGCTTGCACTGAAGCAAACCAGGCCCCTCAAAAGAAAACACCCATACACCCATAAAACCTTTTCCTTACCCCTTTTTGCCCTTTTTTCTCATTGTATCCTCTCTTTTCCTCTTTGGCTCCTCTCTTATGGGATGTCGTATAGAGTCTCCTGGCCATCGATGCCAGAAGAAAAAACTGAGAGAAAACCCACTTCCCTCGTCTAAATCATTAATAATTAACGGACAGTACCCCCATGAATTTCCAATAGCATTCTATAGTGGTCTTATGATGTGCAGAACATAAGGCTACCGCTGGAGAGTATTAGAGGGACTTGATGCCCACCTCAGCATCAGTATCGGGACTGTGGTTACCAAGTAGATCAACTTGACCACAAACAAAAAATGGATGTTAGTGTCTACGTGTACTATATATTTGTGTGTATCTCCTTAGATTTGTCCACAACACTGAACGTGTTATTGTGCTATTAAGCTAATTTGACACTATATTCTAAATAGGCATACCTTAGAATTCCTTAGAAAGTTTACATGCATTAGAAAACCCCCTCCTTCTATATCTATGTCATGAACTATGGATCCTCTGGAGATCTCACAACTGGGTTCTGCAAATATGGATTGGCTCTTGCATTTTCAAAAGTCCCAGAGCAGCCCAGATGCCCCTTGACTTTTGAACCCTGGTGCACAGGAAAGCAGAGGTAAAGCTCTAATCTGCATCTCTCGTGGTGCCTCACGCCCACACTGTTGCTGAGAAAGAGATAGGAAATGCCACACCAGTTTATCTCCAGCGGTGGAATGAAAAAAATCTTTCGATGAGCTCAGGCTGTCATCATTAGCCCTCAAAGTTCTCTTTCTTCTCTTTCTGTTGCTCTTTACCTTTTTCAGTTTTCTTGCCTCTTCAGTCTTCCGTTTTTCCAGAAAGCTGACCCCGCATGGCTACAGGCCCTGATTAGCAGGACTTCAGAGCCTAGAGTCTATTGATTGGGACTCCAGAGCGCTAACCAAATGTAGCTAGAGCAACAATCAATAATTCTCTTACTGAAATGATCCTGGTCACACTGGTGGTTTCCCCTACACACCGCAAGTGGCTTTTTTTTATGGGTTTAAGAAAAGGGGGGGTTTGGTGGTCAGACGTGCAATCATGAGTAAATCAGTGCACTTTTTCTCTTTTCAGTTTGTCATTCTTCACAAACCAGCCTTTTTCTCCTTTCTGAACATCACATTCTAGCTGGAACACGGTTTTACTGGGGATTCTTTGCATGAAAACCACAAGTCATCTGCTCTATTCCTTCCCTCTGTGTCTCTCTCATACTCTCTCAGCTTAGACACGGTGGACTAGGGAAGCTAGTCTGCAAATTTAATGGAGCAGCATGGATTATTTAGACTGACTAAAGCTTCCCTTGTAGTGTCAAATGGGGGGTTGTGGGATGACATTATAACCCTACATTCTCTCTTTCTCCTTCTTTCTGCTCAGCTTATGCACTGAATTAAGTAAACTCCACATGCATGTCCAAACTAGGTGAATCGAATGGTCAGGTAATCCTTGAATGTTATGTGTTATGTCTCACCAGATTGCCAGACACGCTTCTGCAGCTTTTCACACATTTACTCAACACCCCCTTGTTGCAGACGCACACATGTGTAGAATTGGACTCACACAGTCTGTTACACACAAGTGTTGTGCGGTCTGGCGCTGTGAACCTTGGCTGGTTTTATCCTTTCATACCTGCAGGAACAGAGCAAAGAGCAGAAGGTGGTCACAAAATCAAGTTGAAGACATTGCTTATTCTCATTTTCACTTTGTCGCACAAAATTTCCCTCAGTTGAAATCAAAGATTGGTTGGTCTGCATTCTGTCCACCAGACTAATGCTTGTGGAGATTTGTGGCAGAGTAAATCCAAGTTAAAAAGTCCAGATCAACTCTGGGTCAGTCTTCACACACTACACTGCAAACCGTTTTTGCCATATGAGCAGCTTAGTCACTTTTGCATTTTTCTGAAATGCTTAAAACAACCTTATTTTGACCCAACATTGTTTGTAATATCTAGACGCTATTATACACTCTCCATATATTACTCTTGTTAGTGCTTTGTCAGATGTATCAGCATTGTTTTAAATGCAGGTTCTACTAAAAGATTTGTATTTGTACTTGAATAAAGGCCAAGCACCTGTCATTTAGATTTTCTATAGGCTGCTAATGAAACATTTATACCATATAATAATGTAATGCTTTAGACTATAGAAGCCAGTGGTTTTCTCTTATGCATCAAGGTTTGAGGCAGACAGAAACACAGTTTTGAGAGGGGATGCTGATGTGGACAGACTTTGTCATAGAAAGTAATAGTACTATATAGAAAATGTTTTATTAAGTTACATAGGGATGTTTAGGGATGTTTGCAGGCAAAGCATAGTTATGACTTGGTAAGTGCAGGCTCTTTGTACCTTTGTATAAGAAAAGGGTCACCCTGTGTGGGTGTGTGTACTTGCGTGTCCTGTGTATAGATATGTTTGTGTGCATGCTGGTGGGCAATATCGCAACATCATCTGTAACTAGAGACACAGGATGCAAAACGAAAACCACGCGGGACTTTAAATATTTGGAGAGTTGTTTTCAAATGGCAAACAAACACCACACGGAGGAGCTTCCTTGTTAATAACAAAAAAAACGTAGACATAAACACTAATATCCTCATTGCTTCTTTGTCGTGGAATCCTAAACAGATGTCGTCTTCTTAGATCCGAAGAGTTTAGTTTTGCTTTGAGCAGGCACGTCACAAAATGACACTGTCGGGACACATTCATGTGAAGATAAGTGCATTTGCTCCAACTTTTAATAACTGGTAGAACTTTAAATTACTATTAAACTCAGAATTTTTCAAAAATATTTTTATATTGTGTGTGCAAACATGTCATCTCTATGCGAGAAGACATTAAGTGAAATTTCACAATAGACTTGCTGTGTGCTATCGGACTGTAGACGTATTGCTCTGCTTCCTTGGCATGAACTTTAAATATCTCAAAACATGTTGATATTCTGTAAAAGTAACTATATTAAAAACACAACTTTGAAAAGTTAGGATTTAAAAATCATTGGCCATCTGTGTATGTACTATGTTCTATCACCAACAAACCTTGCAGATGCCATCAACCCTTGCCTCAGTTGTCCTATGCGCCATAAACATCCCAACTCCAGTTCTCTTTTGTTTTTATTTCTCTTGTGACACAGAGTACTAGTTTGTACAGATGATTTATGTGCTTTAATGAGATTTCAATACTGAACAAACAATAAAAAGTTATGGACATCATGGTTTGGAGGCCTGCAGCTCAGATGGCTAATGTTACGCCCTTTTTCACCAGGGCCAGTAATCAGATCTGCAGCTGGCCCCTGGCCCTCACAGAATGTATACAAGGGGGATTTCATGTTTTAGAACGCTCAGAAAGGAGAAACAATGAGTAATGTCAGGTATTGAGGTGTAAAGATTTTGTATCAAGTAGTAGTTGAATAAAGAAGGTGTCAGTTAAATATTTTTTCCTCATAATTAAAATCCAAACATAGTGTGGGCAGGCAGCAAATCAAACAACAAACATTCAGCACAGTTCGGTTTGTTCACAGAAGTAATGGATATGGATTTCCTTTCCATCGCAGACAGACACGACAATGACCAGAACAGTTTTGCAAAGGGAACTTCACCACCACATAGTTGCACTTGCATAATAAAATCATCCTCCTTTTGTGCATGGGTTTCCTATTTGCTGAGTTAAATATTTGTCTTTGTATTAATATTGTTAATAATTATAATATAACAATAACTATAATAATATAATTTAAAATTGTATAATACATTTTATTCAATATACAACAGTGACGACAATGGAGCATCCTATAGTTCTACTGTAGTTTTTTTATATTTTAATTGGAACCAGCTAATTATTAATAGTCAGACATTCACATTTTTCTAAATTTGTGATCTTGTTTATACTGAAACCCAGAATGGCATTAGTTTCTGCTTGTTATTGTATGCTGACATGCTTCCATAAATTAGTGAGGTGACAAGCACATACTGTAGAGCAAACATGTGGAGAAAACGGTTTTATATCGCCATACCCCTCCAGCAAGAGAGGAAAAAGAAGCACGAAGGAAGAAAAAGTAGGAAAGATGAGTGGAAAATAAGCAACACATTGAAATGGCTGTGAGCAAGGGGACAAAAAGAGGACACAGAGGAGGATGGAGACAGAGAAAAGACAGAGGAGGGCGAAGGTTCAGGCAGGTAACCAGGCAGGGGAATGATCTGTGTATGTATGGAGCACAGAAAGCCACCTGTAAATCACACCGGGATGAGGAGAAGCTGCACCAGCAACCTGAAATTGCTGCCGGCAAAAAAGTTCTTAAATATTCCACATTCACTTGCAGTGTATTCATGTACTCTTTCTCCTTCATCCTCTCCTCTCCATTTCCCTCTCCATCTACTTCCCTCCCTCTATCCTTCTTTTTATCTCTCACACACTCTTGCTTATACACCCTCTCTTCCTACACAGAAATTCCTCCTTTTTTTCTACCTCCCTCTCTCCATCTCTCCTCTACTCTCAGTCTTCCTCTGCACGCCCTTCCTTCCTCCACGTAACACTTTTCCGGGAGAGAACTGGATCACGGTCGAGGGTGCTGCTGGCTAGGGTTATTAGCTGGCAAATAAAAAATGGATGAACTTGTAGAGCCCTGGTGCTGTTCATTCTGCTGCACCAAGTAGGCAGAAATAAAGGGGGAGAGAGAGAGAGAGGGAGACTCAAGCTGACATAGCTCAGACCACGTGGTCTAAAGAGAAAACATTCCCTTTTTGTAATTATTTTCAGTTGGGAAAAAAATAATTGTCTCAGAAATCAGTCATTTCAGCAAAAACATTAACTTTACTAAAGCTGATAGAGAACCAGATAAATGAAAAAGTTCTGTTTGGCAATTAGATTTATAACAACACAATTTGATAAATGTGCTTTTTAAAGTCCTAATTCATGTTTGTTTTATTTTTTTGTAAAGAATATATCAAAGATTCAGATTTGCATATTGCTAAAAGGTTTTAATCAGTTAATCAAATATATAGGTTTCCCCGTTTAATGAAACTCATTAGTAATAAATAGCTAATAAAATGTTTCCTTCCAAGCATTCTCAAAACTGCATCTAAAAATAATAACTACAGATTTTCATGGTTACTATCTGTGCTGTTGTCAAATGTGGGCGTGATCGAAGTTTTCAGTCTTACATTTTGCTTTGGCGTTTCGGTTGTGAGGTGACTTTTTTCCATTACATTTAGATCCAACAGTGAACATGAAGGGAAAACATCCAATTTAACGTTGTTTTCTTTTTTTATTTCTCAATGTTTTTCCTTGGGTAATTACATGATATTGGATCATCTTTAAATAATTACAATAAACACGTTGCAATTTAAGACCTACTCCAGCTGTGTGTTCGTAAGTGTAAACACCCCCTTGAGGAGAGTATAGCACAAATGATGGGGTCGGACCTCTCCAGCGAACGGGTCAAGTCATCGCCTCTGTAGAGCAACGTGAGCCCGATCTGTTTTTTCTGCATCTTCCTCATTTTATTCACTTGATTGAAGCACTGTACGTTTCTTACCTTTCCTCACTCAGACTGGATTGATCTCAGGATCATCTCCACCTTTTGATTTGTCTTGTGTTTTGTGGCAGGTGTGTGTGTAAGCCCAGACAAATACGTGTGTGTGTGTGTGTGTGTGTGTGTGTGTGTGTGTGTGTGTGTGTGTGTGTGTGTGTGTGTGTGTGTGTGT